>JARQOC010000005.1:344278493-344878493 GCA_033576535.1 Allobates femoralis | reverse complement strand
GCTAATAGGTGTTTTGTATCACGGATTAAACCCACCGCACTCTTTAAAATCAATTGCAGCTTATCATCAACCCAGTGTGATAATCTTTCATTTATGCTACCTATCCCTGCTACAATAGGACGCATTGGAGGTGGAAAAACTCCCTTGTGTGTTTTTGGGAATGCGTGCAGGATAGGGCATACAGGTTTAGTGACAAGAAGATAGTCAGCCAGGTCCTATGTAATTACACCTAATGCCATACCTTCTCCAAGTAATTTTTGTAGATCTCCCATAACTTTGTCAGTGGGGTTGGCAGACAAGGGTTGGTATTTTGCAGAATCTGACAGCATATTTATTATTTCTTGTTGATATAATCCACTGTCTAGAACTACAACAGAGCCCCCCTTGTCTGACGCTCGTATCACAATATAGGGATTGCTTTGCAATTGTTTGAGAGCAAGTCTCTCCAAGATGCTCATGTTATTTTTTTCATTATTATTGGAATTCAAAATATGTATGATCTCATTCTCCATCGCTTGTTGAAACTGATCCATGGCAGTAACTCGTGAATTTATTGGATAAAAATATGGATTTGGAATTCTGCCATGTAAATCAGCTCCAACAGCCATACGTGAACGTTCAGAGGACAGCTCTCGCAGGTTAGTCAAAGCCACCTGTTCCCTCAACTCCAAATGAGATAGAATGGTTTCAGTAGTGGGAATGGAATTG
The DNA here is from genome assembly GCA_033576535.1 of Allobates femoralis. Taxonomy (NCBI): domain Eukaryota; kingdom Metazoa; phylum Chordata; class Amphibia; order Anura; family Aromobatidae; genus Allobates; species Allobates femoralis. The sequence goes on along the minus strand of JARQOC010000005.1, from coordinate 344,877,785 downwards.
AATGAATTAGATGTTACATTATTCTCCTGTGGAGGAGACATTATCAACAGAATAGAAATGTTTTTTAACTGTCAATGCTCTTATAAATGTATTTACATATTTTAGTGTATCCCACAGTTTAGCCCTACAAGTAGGCACGAAATTTAAACCTTTTCTCAATACATTAATTTCTGCCTCAGATATAATACATGTTGACAGATTAATGACAGAAAAATCATTGTTGTTTTTTACCTCCGGTTTCTCAAAGGATAAGGTTGGTTTTTTGTGGCTTCTCCTACCCCCCCATCTCCTCCGTTTTTTGGCGGACGATATGGAGGGATGGAGACCACAGAGGAACCATCAGATCTGGTAGTTGCCACAGATAGCACGGAAATGTCCTCTCGCTCCGGAGTTGAAAAGCTGACCGAGCAGATCTTCTAGAATTATTTCTATTTCGTTTCCTCAAGATGGAACGTGGTTTGTGTTGGGAAACGGTTTTCCATGCATATACCGTTTTCTCTTCATAGTCTTTACAGTCTCTTAGAAACTTTTTTCTTTTAATTTCTGTAATGGCAGCTTCCATATCTGTCACTTTTTGTTGTAGTTGTAACTGTAATGTCTCAAATTCTGGATGTTTATTGAATTTAGTAAGGGACGATTCCATCTCTCCAATGGAACTTTCAAGATTTTTCAATCTTTCCGCCTCCTCTCCTATGATTAGTTGCATTAATTTTTGAGACGCCTCTGAGAGAATGGCTTGCCATCTTTCTGTAAAGACCTCGCCATAGTTTGTTGTTGCAATCTTCTTTAGGCGCAAGCCTCTCGGTATCATCTGATAGCCCAGATATTGTTCTAGGGTTGTAGAGTCCCACCAAGTTTTGATATGTTGTGTCATTAATTTCTCCATCTTGCTAAAGACTGCCCGCATATCATTCAAGTCCACTCCAACAGCTTCCTCGCCATTTTTAGAAAACAGATTGGCAGCTCTTATCTGTCGTTTGGCACATGCTATGGCAAAATTGCTGGTCACGGCTTCCATATCATAAATATATATAATTAGTTTGTTCCAGGAGCACAACTTGGACACAATAGGTTTTACTTACTTTTTCCACAAATTATAGCGTGGATTATAATAAAATTGTGCATGCATTAAAAAGAACTTTACCTATTTTAAACCAAGATCCTATCCTATGTAAGATCATTAAAGAAGGATATAGATGTGTTCCAAAAAAGGCTCTGAGTATCGGCAACATAATATCACCCTCAGAATTTAGAAGTAACATAAAACAACCAACATGGCTAAAAACAGTGGGTAATTATCGCTGTGGCGGAACAAGATGCAATTTATGCAGGCATATGGATGTAACTAAGGTGTTTATGAATAGGGTTACAAAACAGCAATATAGCATCCGTGCCTATATAAATTGCAATACAACCAATGTAGTATATATGGCATCATGCACAATATGTGCCATAGACTACACTGGATGTACAATCAGACCAATGAAAAAAAGAATAGCAGAGCATATTGCATCTGCTACACCTGAATTGCGCGCCAGCCGCAGGGAAATGTCAAACCTTTCTAGACATTTTCTGGATGTACATTATGGAGATGTAAGTGGTTTAATAGTGAAAGGTATTGAAAGGGTGTCAAATCTAAGACGAGGCGGAGACAGTGAACACCGCGTATTGGAACGCGAGGCTCAGTGGATACTCAGCCTCAATACACGACAACCTAATGGGTTAAATTTACGAACAGACCTATCATACTTTTACTAAAAAGGATAATATAAATAAACCTTACTAAAATCCATATAACAACAGAAGTTTAACTCCCATAAAGAAACAAAGTGTATGGGGATTCTGATAGAAATATACATGGAAAATGGGAAGTATACAGAGAAAAAAAAAAAAAATTAGTAATTCATGTATATTTAACCTGTAGCCCAACACAAATGTAACTGTGTAACTAAAACAGATTGGCTCCTATAATTAAATGAAAAAACAGAGTAGGAGGTCTTCAACCTACGTCATGAGTAGAATGTTTCACATGTGTGTAATTAATTATGTGTGTCTCTTAATATTTAAAAAGGAAATTTTGTCATTGTGATTTTATGCTACTGATGAAGGACTATGTCCGAAACATATTCAGCGTCTTGCTGGGGCTGTGGTCCCATGATATGATCGTTTTATTTGTGTGATGCACTAAAAAATAAAACACAAATATTGAAGAATTTGGTCCGGTGCCGGATTTTCCTTTTATCACATACCATAGTGCTGCTGTACATGATTAGTACCGTAAATACTGTTACATGTGCGTAGCCCATATACCATGGGCGCTGCTATAACTACGCTATACTGCCTATAATTACTATAGAGCTGCTATACATGTGCTGTAATATACCGCCATATACTATAGTGCTGCTATACATGTACTGTAATGTACCGCCATATACCATAACGCTGCTATACATGTACTGTAATGTACTGCCATATACTATAGTGCTGCTATACATGTGCTGTAATGTACCGCCATATACCATAGCTTTGCTATACATGTGCTGTAATGTACCGCTATATACCATAGTACTGCTCTACATGTACTATAATGTACTGCCATATACTATAACGTTGCTATACATGTACTGTAATGTACCACCATATATCATAGCGCTGCTATACATGTACTGTCATATACTATAGTGCTGCTATACATGTACTATAATGTACCGCCATATACTATAGCGTTGCTATACATGTGTGTCATGTACCGCCATATACCATAGTGCTCCTCTACATGTACTAATGTACCGCCATATACCATAGTGTTGCTATATATGTGCTGTAATGTACCGCCATATACCATAGTGCTGCTCTAGATGTACTATAATGTACCGCCATATACTATAGCGTTTCTATACATGTACTGTAATGTACCGCCATATACCATAGCACTGCTATACATGTACTGCCATATACTGTAGTGCTGCTATACATGTACTGTAATGTACCGCCATATACCATAGCGCTGCTATACATGTGCTGTAATGTACCGCCATATACCATAGCGCTGCTATATATATATACAGTATATAAATATATATATGTAGTTCACTCACGTTGACTAAACATGTTCTGTCAGTCACAGTATGTCAACTACATACATATTCTAGAATACCCGATGCGTTAGAATCGGGCCATCATCTAGTTATCATATAATATCATATAAATATTATTTTCACTTTGTGCAATTATATGCACACAACCTCACTTCACGTGAACCTTAAACTACCTAAAAAAGAGCGGTGGCTCACAAGATGGGGGACTGGTTGTTATTGTTTTACACATTGCCATGGTAATCCATTAGTCCTCTATCCTCATTGGGTGGTGAGCCTGAGGAGGAGACTGGATCCTGGTCTGTGCAATCTATAATAACTCCTCACAGTACAAACTCCTCCTCATCTGAGTAATGTGAATCTTATCGCTGGGTTCCGGACTGCAGCCAGTATAGCAAAAATAGAAATAACTACTCTAAAACAACTACACCTCTCTATATATTTTTTACAATACCTATTGACCGGTTAGAATCAGAGGAATACTGCAAGGTCATTTTTGACGTTTAGACCGCATGCATTCAATTTTAAGATCCACTGGCACTCTTTTTGTAATAGGGACTGTTGTGATGCTGCCACCTGAAAAAGTCAACACATTAGCGTCACTATTGTGACATTCTCTTATATGGTTGATTAACCGAGTGCCACCTACCCCAGTACTAATAGACCTATACTGTTCTTTGAACCTTGTACACATTTCCCTTATGGTTTTTCCTATATAGAATCTCCCGCAAGCACAAAGGATCACGTACACTACCCATTTCGTCTTGTAGGTTTTAACTCTATGACATATGCCACCGAATTGGATTGGATGGTCAATTAGATGATTTGTGCAATACTGGCAATTTTTACGATAGTTGCCTATGGGATGCTTCATGTCTAGCCTGTTTTTTTTTGCTTGTTTTTTTATTGTATCCTGTTTCTAATCAAGAGAGCTTTTAAATTGTTACATCCTTTATATGTAACTAAGGGAGGACCGACCCACATTGCGTTAAGATCTCTATCAATATCTTCAATAATGTGCCAATGTCTTCGAATAGATGTTCTAATTTTTTTCGAACATTGGCCCAAATTTAAATGTGAACCTTTTCTGTTGCACATCATTTTTTATTATATTTTTGTTTTACTTTTTATGTTCACCTTTTGTTTTAGTGCCTTTTCTTTTTCTTCTTCCACAATTGCCAATGGATAGCCTCTATCCAAAAGATCTCTCTCCAATTTCTTCCATTGCTCCTCCAGTAATTTTGTGTTATTGTTATTCCTTTTGATCTTTAAAAATTGACTGTAGGGGAGTGATCATTTCGTATGGAGAGGATGTGCACTGAAAAAATGCAGAAGAGTATTTGTAGAAGTAGGTTTTTTAAAAACTGACCTTACTATTTTCCCCTCATTTACCTGTAATTTAACATCTAAGAATTCTAATTCCTGATCTCCAAATGTGGAAGTGAATCTCATGTTGTATTCATTTTTATTATTTAAGGGTGGCTTCACATTTGTGTTTGTGTCTGCATGCTGATGGCATGCAGACACAAACGCAGTGAAAGCAGGGTCATTTTTCTTTCTAATGATGTGTCCGCAGCGGAGAATGTCCGCCTGCGGACACATCACTATGGAGCCCGGGCAGCCAATCAGCGGTGTCCGGGGGCGGGCCGGAGATCAGCGGCGGAGATCTCCTCCTCCCGGCCGCAGGTGAGCTCCGGGACGTGTCAGCGGGGTTAAACAACTGATCTGACAGCTGTTTGAATCTCCCGCGCCGACACCGAGAGGAGATGTCGGCGCGGGAAGATTCAAACAGCTGTCACATCAGCTGTTTCTCCCCGCTGACACCGCTAGGAGATTACCGGCGGCGGGGAAGAGGAGATCATCAGAGGCTCCAGCTGATCTCCCCGTGGCCGTCGGTGAACCCGTGTGACATCACCGGCGGCCACCGGGAGAGATTTCAATGACATCCGTAGCGTTCTCTTGCGGTGTCATGCAGAGGACACTGCGGATCCATTGAGATCAATGTATTTTTTGTGCGCTTGCGGGCGCTCGCGGATAGAACAAGCGCCGCGAACGCACAAAAAAATGCTGCATGCTGCGTCTGGAGTGTGGTTGGAGGGAGCATAAATTATGCGCATCTGAACGCAAATGTGGCCAAACACAGCCATACGCAGGCACATGCATTCCCATGTTAAACATAGGAACGCATGTGCGCAAGCGTTTGGCTGCGTTTGGTACGCTGCACTCCATACGCAAATGTGAAGGCAGCCTAAGTATGTGAGGAAAGAGTTAAAATCTTCCTCTGTTCCTTCCCATACTGCAAATATGTCATCCTCATAGCGTCAAGGTTTTTTAAAAAAGGGTTAGACGAGGAATAAATCATTTTGTCCTCAAAGTGGGCGAGAAATAAATTAGCGAGGGTACATAGCTGTACCCAGGGCCGGCGTCAGCACCCAGCGCACCCGGGCAAGTGCCGAGGCCCAGACTGCTTGGAAGGGGCCCACTGGGCCCCTGAGGGCTAGGGTCACACTTACATTGTGACCCTAGCCTGACGCAAGTATTTTCCACTGCAGCGCATAGCGTTTAATGCTATGCGCTGCCAGACAACGGAGCCCATAGAAATTATTAAGAAAGCTTAAAAATTGAACAAAATCAATAATGCATATAGAAATTACAATGATAACAGTGAGTTTTTAATCAAGAAATACACTAAAATAATTAAATATCATAAAAAAAATTTCATTACATAAAAGAAATCTGTATACCCAACCCTAAACACTAAAAAGTGATCTTTGTTAAAGTTACCCTATACTAGCAAATCTATGTGTCAAATCAAATGAAAAAAACTATTCCCAAACAGTGATTATTCTAGTTGTCACCTAACACTCACATAGGTGGCTAATCATAGATAAGATCATAAAAAGTGAAACCAAAAAAGCAAAGATCAAGAGGGGCTAATTATCTGGTGTGTATACAGATATAGCTGCACTCTACATGCACGTTTCGGCTCAAGCCTTTAACCAGGAAGGCGTGAGCCGAAGCGTGCATGTAGAGTGCAGCTATATCTGTATACACACCAGGTAATTAGCCCCTCTTGATGGAGATTTACCTTCCAAATAGACAATGATCCCAAACATAAAGCAAAATCTACAATGGAATGGTTCAAAAACAAAACGTATCCAGGTGTTGGAATGGCCAAGTCAAAGTCCAGTCCTGAATCCAATCGAGAATCTGTGGAAAGAGCTGAAAACTGCTGTCCATCCAACCTCAAGAGCTCGAGCTGTTTTGCAAGGAAGAATGGGCAAGAATTTCAGTCTCTTGATGTACAAAACTGATAGAGACATACCCAAGTGACTTGCAGCTCAAATCGCAGCAAAAGGTAGTGCCACAAAGTATTAATCAAGGGGGTTGAATAATATTGCACGTCCCACTTTTCAGTTTTTTATTTATTCAAAAAGTTCAAAACATCCAATAAACTTTGTTCCACTTCACGGTTGTGTCCCACTTATAGTTGATTCTTCACAAAAAAATTTGAATTTATATCTTTCTCTAGACACCTTCCACGACAGCATAGAAGGTTGCCTCTCCGCCTCCTAATAGGGACAGGAAGCACAAGAGAGGTTAAAAGGAACCTCCGACTTCCCACTAGCGAGTGTCTTTCCTGTTCCCATGGGGCATGGAGATGTTTTTTTTTTCCTTCTCCTTTGCTGTGGTGGCCAGTGAGCTGCAGCATACCTTTTTGTCTTTTTTCTCCAGTCAGGCAGCGTTGGTCGGGCCCTGCTCCTCCTCCTGCTGCTCCCATTCGCCTCGGGGGTGGGACCATGGCCCTGGCCCTCCGGATCACCTTCTGGGGTGATGCGGGCTGGAGGCTCCCTTGCCATCGGCCTCCTCGGCTGACAGAGCCCGCCGGCCAGTTCCCGCACGCGCCCCGAAAGTGACGCCTGTGACGCTGGCGTAGCGCTTCCGGGTTCCAACAGGCGGGCCCCGATGGAGGTAGCGTGCAGGCTCGCCATCGCTGACCGGCGGCCTGCCAGGACCCGGTGCGGGGGACAGGAAACATGATGGAGACACTGGGGGCCAAGCTGCCCTGAAGACTGCTGACTACGGTAAGGTGTACAGTGGTATGTCGTCATGTCTTCCCAGTGTTCCCCCTGCCACAGTGAGTCTGTAGGATTTAGGGGGGTCCCTATTCTGCCTATAGGGCAGTTTCTGTTTAGTGCTTGTACTGTGCTTTGTTTTAGGGAGACAAGGCTGCCCCCAAGAAAGAGTCTGGGAAGTCTAACAAGTGCCCTGTTTGTACTAAGAAGTTCTCTCCAGGATGGGACAAAAAGCTCTGCCAGAGCGGCACAGACAAGATTGTTAGGGCTGAGTGCCCTAGCCTGGTGGATGAATTGAGGACCATGGTGAAGCAGGAGATACAGGCTTCCCTAGCCACACTTTCATCGTCCGCTCCTACAGCTGGGCCTTCTTCCCCTAAGTAGTGGAATCTCCAGGCAGCCCCTACAGACTCTGAGGACGTCCTGAATTCAGACTATGATAGACCTGACGATGCTTCATCCTCCAGACAGGCTAAGCTTAGGCGTTTCCTATTCTCCTCAGATGACATGGGGGAGCTGATTGGGGCCGTTCGTAGTACTATGGGATTAGAAGAGGAGCAGGTCCACCCCTCTGTTCAGGACGAGTTGTTTGCTGGCCTTAAATCTGCCAAACAAAATTGGCTTCCCGGTTCATTCCAACATCCTGAATTTAATTTCTCAGGAGTGGGAATTTCCTGAGAAAAGGTCCAAGAGTGATCCCAGTCGTAGACTTAGTCTCGAGGACAATGAGATTCACTGGGATGTCCCAAAGGTGGATGTGCAGGTAGCCCAGGTGGCAAAAAAACTGCACTCCCCTTTGAGGATACTTCCCAGCTTAGGGACCAAATGGACCATAAGATTGAGAGCTTTATGAAGAGCGCTTGGGAGGCTTCCTCATCTACCATTCAGGCAAACATCGCCTCCACCTGTGTCTCCAGGTGTAAATAGAGACAAATGGCTTGATCAATTGGAGTCTCATATTTCACAGAACACCCTAGGGAAGAGCTCCTCGATTCCCTTCCCTTGCTCAGGAAAGTGACCTGCTTTCTCGCTGAGTCAGTCCGTCTTGCGGCCAGGACTAAGGTCTTGCCCAACTCCGCCAGACGGGCTTTGTGGCTGAAAATGTGTGAGTGGTAATTCCACTTCCAAGATAAGGCTCTGCTCTCTCCCCTTTAGAGGGGACTTAGTCTTTGGGCCTGCCCTTGACGAAATTCTGGACAAGGCAACTGATCTCAAGGCTCTTCCGGAACGAAAACCCCCCAGGAAGCAGCCCTTTCGTCCCTCAGTACCTCAGACCTCCCAGCCCAAAGGGAAGGGAAAATTAGGTCGGTGGAGTTACTGAAAGGGTAGAGGAAAGAATATCCTTGTCCCTTCTCAGCAACAGCAGCAGCAACCTGACAAACAGTGACTTGGTCCCAGTAGGGGGAGGGGGGGACAACTCTCAGCCTTTCTCCCCCTGTGGCAGCGTATCACCAATTGCTAGTGGGTACTGAGGGTCATTTCCAAGTGTCTCCTCATCGAGTTTGAGTCGCCTCCTCCACCAGATCTCCAGGTCACTGCCCTGCCTGGTGCACAGGATCTCTTGTACACGGAAGTGCAGGAGTTCCTTAGAACAAATGTCATCTCATGTGTTCCAAGCCATGAAGAGGGGAGAGATCACTACTCCCGACTCTTATTGGTCAGGAAGCCGTCTGGGGACGCCCGTGTCATCATCAACTTGAAACACCTCAACCAATATGTCCGATAACGTCGTTTCAAGATGGAGTCAATCAGATCAGCGATTCTGTTGATAGGGCTACACCACCAGACTTGAAAGATGCATATTTTCATGTGCCCATTCATCCTCGGCACATGAAGTTATTCAAATTCGCAATCCTGTACAATGGGGAAGTCCTCCTTTTTCAATTCAATGTTCTTCCCTTCGGGGTCTCCTCGGTGCCCAGGATTTTCTCAAAGATTATGGCGAAAGTAGTTGTCTTCCTACGTGGTCGGGGCATCTGTCTGCTGCCATATCTAGACGACTTCCCTCATTTACACGCCGCTACCAGAAGGGAGTATGGGCGTACATATTGTGCGCCGTAACTACATAGGCGTGACAGACTTGTGTATTACGTGACACTCGTACGGTAAGTGGACAATGCAATAGCATCATGACTGGCCAGCCAGCGCAGGAAGGCTGGCTAATACATGACGCTATTGCAAATGTGTGTTGTGACTGGTCAGCTCGTTAAATATGCCGCCCTGTGCAGGGACAGCCAATGGGTACACAGTAGCTCCCACCAATGATAGCAAATACTTTGCCTATTCCCCAATTACACGCCGCCACCATAGGGTTTTTGCCTGCTTGTTTTTGAGCACGGCTGAAACACAGGTATCCAAAGAAACAGGTAGAAACTTCCTGAATTACACGCCGCCACTTCGCGGTCTTTTGAAGGTAAGAGGTACAATTGTGTCCGATACCTGGCGGTTTCTACTTTCGGTGGTGGCATGTAAAGGTACCATAATATATACATGCACAACCAGAGAACTCGCAAGGTATAATAAATGGACTGAGCCTGGAGGGGATCTTTCATTAGCCAGGCTTAGTGATGTCAAAGTTATTATGACATTAATTTAGATGTAGACCTGGTGTTTTAAGAGTCTCTGAAAATTCTTCAGATGTGATAATGAACCATAAATCTGTCAGAGACATTTAACCCTATTTGGTGGCACTGAAAAATTACCGTATTTTTCAGATTATAAAAGCACTTTTGTTCCCCTAAATTTTGGGGGAAGTGGGGGTGTGTTTTATAATCTGAATGCACAGATTATATACTGCAGGGAGGGTGGGGGTGTCTTTGGAGCGGTGTCTGGGGCTAGGGCAGGCAGGCTGCAGGAGGCAGTGGTAGGTCACATGCTCTCGCTCATTAGCCTTAAATAATATGCACTGCACCCGCTATCAATTACCTCGGTGCTGAAACCAAACCGCGGTGATGGACTGGGGAAGCGACGCATATTACATTGCCTACATCCCCCCTGTGATGGCACATGCCCCTCCCCCGTGCTGGATATGGACCCCCATGCTGCTGCACATAATAAAATAACAACCACGTTACTTACCCTTTACAGCGGTGTCTTCCGTGTTTCCCTCCTTGCCGCTGCACCCGCACTTCCTGATTCTTCTAGGGGAGCCGGTCATATAATCGACACAGCAAAGTGACATCATCTCTGCGCGCCCGAGCACATGACCGGCTCCCCAAACGGGTAAGTAACGTGGTTATTTTATTATGGGCAGCAGCATGGAGGGGCATGTGCCATCATTGGGGGCCATATCCAGCACAGGGGGACATGTGCCATCACAGGGGGCCGTGTGCCGTGTGCCAGCACTGGGGGACGTGTGCCATCCATAACCAGATTAATGGGGCCACATCTAGGATAGGGGGGCTACATCCCAGGATGAGGGTCCATGTACCAGGATGAGGGAGCTAAATGGGACATATACCCTATATGATTTGTAAGGTGGACACAGACACTATAAGACGGACCCCATTTAAAGGGAACCTGTCAGCTCTTTTAGCACTTCTAACCTACCACTACCTGTCCCTGCAGCCGCCTACTACTTTCCTAACCATTCCTCTCTGACCTATATGGCATTTATAATAGTGGAACAGAATAGTTTATAAACTTTCAAAATCTGTGATGAGGGGGTGTTCCTGACGGAGGGGCATTGCCTCCAGGGCCGCGCTCCCCCCCCGCCTCGCTGCTCTAATTATGCCCCGATGGGTGGCATCATTCCTTCAGGACCGATGTCCTGATTTAAATCTCCTGCCCTGCACTTACGGGTGTATGACGCAGATGCCGGCCGCCACGTCACGCTGCGTCATACACGGGCACGCCCAGGCCACATTCAACAATGCGATCTGCGCAAGAGCTGAAGGCGGCCTTGTGTCGGCCCCCGGTCGCAAGGTCGCCAGGCAACGATATACTGTGCTAACCACTGAGCCACCATATACTGTGCTAACCACTGAGCCACCACATACTGTGCTAACCACTGAGCCATCATACAGTGCAAAACACTGAGCCACCATATACTGTCCTAACCACTGAGCCATCATATACTGTGCTAACCACTTAGCCACCGTATACTGTGCTAACCACTGAGCCACCGTATACTGTGATAACCACTGAGCCACCATATACAGTGCTAACCACTGAGCCACCATATAATGTGCTAACCACTGAGCCACCATATACAATGCTAACCACTCAGCCACCATACAATGCTAACAACTGAGCCACCATATACAGGGATAACCACTGAGCCACCATATACACCATATAAATCCCTCAACAACAGCGTACTTTCTGGAGAGAGGACTGTACTATTTATCGGTTATTTCGACGGCACCAGTTCATCTCACGGCACTCCCGATGCAATAGCATCGGGTCTATTTCTAGTTACAAAGCAGGGCCGTATCTAGGGGGGGCTGGCAGGGCATTTGCCCCGGGCGCAGCAGACAGGAGGGCACCATCCAGCCTCCTGCTACAGCACCCAAGGTGTCTCGCCGCCGGCCACATGTTCCGCCCCTTCCCCCGCTCTGGGAGCCGGCAGTTCTCTCCACTCCCGCTATCAGGTGACAGCAGGAGCAGAGAAAATGCTGGGCGCCGCCTCCTGCTATCCATCACATAAATAGAGCGGCTATGAGCCGCTCTGTACGATGGAATAGCTCCCTAGTACCCGGCATTTCCGGGTCAGGGAGACAACAGTAACGTGATCAGTCACCTGATCACGCTACTGAGGTCACTCGGCGGCGCTGCAGTGCAGTGGCAGCAGGGTGGGGAAAGGTGCTCCAGCTGCAGGAGCTGAAGACCCCCCGAAAATGAATGTAATTAGGGGAAGGGGGACAGGGTGGGGAAGAATAGAGCCAAAACTGAGGGGGAGGAGGGAATAAGAGCCAAACTGAGGGGAGGGGGGAATAGAGTAAAACTGGAGGAGGGAGGGGGGGAATAAGAGAGCCAAACTAGGAGGGAGGGGGGGATAGGAGCCAAAACTGGGGGAGAGAGGGGGAGGAATAAGAGCCAAACTGGGGGGAGGGGGGGAATAAGAGCCAAACTAGGGGGGAGGGGGGGAATAAGAGCCAAACTGGGGGGGGGAATAAGAGCCAAACTGGGGAGGGGGGAAGAGAATAAAAAAAAGAGGCCAAACTGGAGGGGGGGTGGAATAAGATCCAAACTGGAGGGAGGAGGGGAATAAGAACCAAACTGGGGGGAGGGGGGGGATAAGAGCAAAAATAGGGGGGTGAGGGGAGGGAATAAGCCAAACTGAGGGGAGGGGTGAATAAGAGCCAAACTAGGGGCGAGAGGGGAGGGGGGGAATAAGAGCCAAACTGGGGGGAGGTGTGAATAAGAGCCAAACTGGGAGGAGGTGGGAATAAGAGCCAAACTGGGGGGAGGGGGGAATAAGAGCCAACCGGGAGGGGGGGGATAAGAGCCAAACTGGGAGGAGGTGGGAATAAGAGCCAAACTGGGGGGAGAGGGGAATAAGAGCCAACCGGGGGGGAATAAGAGCCAAACTGAGGGGGAGAGGGGAATAAGAGCCAAACTGGGGGGGAGGGGGGAATAAGAGCCAAACTGGAGGGAGAGGGTGTGGGGAATTGGAGCCAAACTAGGGGGGAGAGGGGGAAGAATAAGAGCCAAACTGGGGGGGAGGGTGGAATAACAGCCAAACTAGGGGGAGGGGGGAATAAGAGCCAATCTGGTGGGAGGGGGAAATAAAAGCCAAACTGGGCTGGGGGAGGAGTAAAAGCCAAACTAGGATGGAGAGGGGGGATAGGCGAGCCAAACAGTATGGTGAGCGGGGATGGCTGCGGCACAGTATGGTGAGGATGGCTGCGGCACAGTATGGTGAGTGAGTGGGGATGACTGTAGCACAGTATGGTGAGTGAGGGGGAATGGCTGCGGCACAGTATGGTGAGTGAGTGGGGATGACTGCGGTGCATTATGGTGAGTGGAGATGGCTGTGGCACAGTATGGTGAGTGAGAGGGGATTGCTGCGGCACAGTATGGTGAGTGAGGGGGAATAGCTGGGACACAGTATATGGAGAGAGAGGGGGATGGCTTCGGTACAGTATATGGAATGAGGGGGGAAGAGTGTGGACACAATACGAGGACTGAGGGGGATGGCTACCAACACAGTATGTGGAGTGAGGATATCGAGTTTGATGAGGGAGAATAGTATAAACCGTGGGCCGTATAGGAGGACACAGTGTAAAGGACACTGTGACCAGGGAGCCCAGTATGGAAAGGTGAGGGCAGTGTGATGAGGGGGCAGTGTGGAGGGAATGTGCCAGAAGAGGGACAGTGTGTAAACCATATTTTGTGCAGTGAACAGTGAGGAGGAGCAATTATTTATTACGGTGCACAGTGTAGGGCAGATATTTTTACTCATGAGAATTTTGATCATTTTGCTATTTTTAAAGATATTGTGTCGGGATGTGCTGAAGACCGGAGAAGATGGATGTCACCAGAGATGAGCTATGGATGTGAAAAGTCATTATGGTGTCAGGACAAGATGAAGAAAAGAAAAAGTTCACAATCCAAGACAAGGTCATCTATAAGGTACCTGGATGTAAATGATTACCGTATTTATGATACTGACTAATTCTCATCAGTACTGTAGTTCCTGTATGATCTGATGGTGACTGGTAACAACAACTCCCAGTATCTCCTTACCATTGTTAGGGGTTGTAGGTTCATGCAGCACAAATGTGTATGGGTCTGACCTGACATTACAAGTGTTTTAACATTTACTGATGTTGGTACTGATGATGAATTTCTGTATGTACTGATGAGGATTGTGATGCTGTGTTTCTATAGTGATGGGGTTATATGGATGGGGGTTCTAGTTATGTATTTTTGCATCTCTGGTGGTTCTAATAATTGATGAAATTTGTTACTGATGAGGGCTTTGGTGATGTATTTCTATACCTCTGGTGGGTCTGGTGTTGTATTTCTGCACTGATGAGGCTTTTGACATTGTGTTTCTGTACTGATAGGGGCTATATGGATGCATTTTTGTACCTCTGGTGGGTCTGGTAATGCAGTTTTGTGATGTTATTGATTCTGATCCTGTACACATGTAACAATCTATAACCTGTAAGATTATGTGATACATAGCTACGTTCATAAAGTGTTGTGCCCTCTGACAATTTAAGGGTTCTGTTTTTATTTGTTAGAAGCATTAAAGTGAACCTGTCACCCCCTCCAGGCATCTAAAGATAACATAGCCACCTTCTGCAGCACTAAGGGTACCTTTACACACGGCTACATTTGTAGCTTGTCACCAGGTAACTTACTGGTTGCAGTGAAATCATGGATACATGATTCCATTTGTACACAGCAACAAGATAGAACCATGTATCCATGATTTCACTGCAACCAGTAAGTTACCTGGTGACAAGCTACAAATGTAGCCGTGTGTAAAGGTACCCTTAGGCTGCATTCTGACAAGGTGTCTATAGCATTTATGCTCCCTTGATTCACTGAAATAAAGACTTATATAAAATCTGTTTCAAACCAGACCCAAGACCGGGAGGCGGGTTTTCAAGTGTCTATCTCCTTCCTCTGTGGTGTCAGTCATCCCTCTCTGCTCTCTGTGCACCTCCTCCAGGGCCATCTCCCTGCATTACAGAGCTTTGTCAGCTCTGCTACAACATAGAGCTGCTGGTATAAGAGACCCCAGAGTAGTAAATCTAGCAGGAGGACCCTGAGCAGATAAAGCACTGCCTGCTACGTAGCAGCCCTTGAGCTGAGCAGTTTTCACTTTCAGTTTCTTGTACCCAGCAGCATTGCTCCGTCCTCAGCCCCTGATCTAAAGCACAAACTCATCTCTGCTGCACTGCTGACAGCTCAGCTCAAGGGCTGCTACGTAGCAGGCAGTGCTTTGTCTGCTCGTCCTCCTGCTAGATTTACTACTGTGGGGTCTCCTATAACAGCAGCTCTATGTTGTAGCAGAGCTGACAAAGCTCTGTAATGCAGGGAGATGGCCCTGGAGGCGGTGCACAGAGAGCAGACAGTGATGACTGACACCACAGAGGAGGGAGACAGACACTTGAAAACCCGCCTCCCGGTCTTGGGTCTGGTTTGAAACAGATTTCATATAAGTCTTTATTTCAGTGAATCAAGGGAGCATAAATGCTATAGACACCTTGTCAGAATGCAGCCTTAGTGCTGCAGAAGGTGGCTATGTTATTTTTAGATGCCTGGAGGGGGTGACAGGTTCGCTTTAAAGGTGTTGTCCCACATTTATGATAAGTCTGCAGTCACTCCATGATTCCCTCTATGTGACTGCAGACTTCTGAATTCTCACAGAGCACACACTGCTCACTGTCAGGATTCTCTGCTGCTGATAGGTGAGGACCGCGGGCGCCGCGGTCCTGACCTGTCAGCGGCTGCGTGCGGCTGCACACAGGATCGGAGGGCATAATAGCCCCCCAGTCCTGTGTGCTGATCCGGTCCGCGGCTGTCTGCTTCAAGCGGACAGCTACGGATTGGATCTCACACGCAGTGTGAAGCCAGCCTATGTCCTGTAGCTCAATCCTAACAGCATGTAATATACTTTGCTTATCATTGAACATTGAGAGAATTGGGTATTGCAGCTCGTTGGTACATGACTGTAAGTGTGCAAATCGTATATGAATGATGGATCACATGATGACTATTCAGACCGCTGGGGGGGGGGGGGTAGCGCCAAACTGAAGTCTTGCCCCGGGTGCCAGACAACCTAGATACACCTCTGTAAGTAAACACTTCACTTAACAGGAGTGAGCCCTTATGAAGATCTATATACCTCACTTCTAGTATTTTTTACGCTTGCTTTTACATTGTTTCGTAAATTATCATATGTGAATGACTTTCTTTCTATAGGGAGTAGTACCTCCCCATTCTTAACATACAGCCGCTTTATAGAAAGCTATAAAGAACTGACCTTCGAGAATGCAGTCCGCACATCCGGTGTATAAGGTGGCACAGGCACTATCTAGATTGGAGTTGATTTCCAGGCGGGATGACATCATCGGAAGGGGCGGGGCCTCTTCAGTCCTTTGCAGTTTGTGTTATGGTAGAGAGGCGTGCTGCTGCTGAGGAGCCTTTCTAGTGCTGATCGTGACTGCACGGAGGCTACTGTGTTTTGGGGGCACAAAGAAGTGGATCATGGGGTTGAACGTGGGGTTGTATGTGGCTTGTTTTTCGCAAGGAATGTACTTGTGCTGCAGGCAGGGGCTGTATGTTGTGGAGGCATGGTGGAAGGGCTTTCACACGGAATATTATGACGGGAGTCTTGCACCAAGAAGGGGTTAATGTAACGTTTTGTTTTTGCACAAGTAATTTTGGTGGGCTGTTGTGCTGGTTGAGGGGCTTCCGACAGGACAGCAGTTGATGTGCAGTGATGCAGCATGCACAGGGCAGCGTCTTGTAGGGGGGGGAGGGGCACTGGGAAAGAGTGATGTTGCATGTAGTGTGGCTTGCGCAGGGACTGTGCTGAAGGATGCTGAAGTTGGCTTCTATTGGGCTACCTTCACACTACGATTTTGAAGGGAGCCGATGCTGTCCGATAAATTCGGACAGCATCGGCTCCCTTCTGATAAGGGTGCGTTCACACCACGATTTTTAGGGAGCCGATGCTGTCCGATATAAATCGGACAGCATCGGCTCCCTTCTGATGCCTGGAATCGGGTGCCAAATAGGCGCCCGATTCCGGCATAAAATCGGCGCCGGAGGCTGCAAAAAAAGAAAAAAAAAAAAAAGTTTATTCTCACCTCTCCCCGAGCCCCCGCCGTCTTCCGCCATCTTCCTCTAGGCTCCCGGTGGCTCTCGCAGGCTGCCGGTGTCAGCAGAGGTGTACCTCTGCTGTACACAGGACCTGCGGTGATGTCACAGTCACGTGACCGCGGGTTCACCATTCACCATGGAGAACCCGCGGTCACATGACTGTGACATCACCGCAGGTCCTGTACAGCAGAGGTACACCTCTGCTGACACCGGCAGCCTGCGAGAGCCACCGGGAGCCTAGAGGAAGATGGCGGAAGACGGCGGGGGCTCGGGGAGAGGTGAGAATAAACTTTTTTTTTTTTTTTCTTTTTAACCCATGTGCTCCCAGGAGCATTTTTACTGTACTGAGCTTGCTCAGTACAGTAAAATGGGGTCCGAGGAAACATCACATATTTCCTCGGACCTTTCTCCATAGGGCCCCATGTTAGGGATCGGGTCAGATCGGATGTGCACTAAATGCCATCCGATTTGGTCCGATCCGACTCTGTCAGATTTTGTAATCGGATGAAAAAATCGTTGCAGGCAACGATTTTTTTCTCCTGAAAAAAATCGGCCAAAATCGGGCAGAATCGGATCGGACCAAATCGGATGGCATTTAGTGCACATCCGATTCGGTCCGATCCCCATAGGGATCCATAGGATCCGAAAATCGGTCCGATGCTGTCCGATTTTTTTCGGACAGCATCGGAAATACAAAAATCGTGGTGTGAAAGCACCCTAAGGGTGCTTTCACACTACGATTTTTGCATTTCCGATGCTGTCCGAAAAAAATCGGACAGCATCAGACCGATTTTCGGATCCCATGCATCCCTATGGGGATCGGACCGAATCGGATGTGCACTAAATGCCATCCGATTTGGTCCGATCCGATTTTGGCCGATTTTTTTTTTCAGGAGATAAAAATCGTTGCCTGCAACGATTTTTTCATCCGATTACAAAATCTGACAGACTCGGATCGGACCAAATCGGATGGCATTTAGTGCACATCCGATCTGAACCGATCCCTAACATGGGGCCCTATGGAGAAGGGTCCGAGGAAACATCTGATGTCTCCTCGGACCCCATTTTACTGTACTGAGCATGCTCAGTACAGTAAAACTGCTCCTGGGAGCACAAGGGTTAAAAAAAAGAAAAAAAGTTTCTCCCCGAGCCCCCGCTGTCAACCGCCATCTTCCTCTAGGCTCCCGGTGGCTCCCGCAGGCTGCCGGTGTTAGCAGAGGTGTACCTCTGCTGTTCAGGACCTGCGGTGATGTCACAGTCATGTGACCGCGGGTTCACCATGGTGAACCCGCGGTCACATGACTGTGACATCACCGCAGGTCCTGTGTACAGCAGAGGTACACCTCTGCTGACACCGGCAGCCTGCGGGAGCCACCGGGAACCTAGAGGAAGATGGCGGTTGACGGCGGGGGAGAGGTGAGAATAAACTTTTTTTTTTTTTTCTTTTTTTGCAGCCCGGCGCCGATCCTATTTGGCACCCGATTCCATGCATCAGAAGGGAGCCGATGCTGTCCGATTTATATCGGACAGCATCGGCTCCCTCAAAATCGTGGTGTGAAAGCACCCTAACTAGAATCGGATGCCAAATAGGCATCTGATTCCTGGCATTAAATCGTAGCCTCCAGGCAAAAAAAAAAGTTTATGCTCACCTCCCCCCGAGCCCCCGTCGTTTTCCTGCAGGCTCCTGATGTCTGCAGTGGTCTTCTGCTGTACAGGACCTGCGGTGATGTCACAGTCACGTGACAGCAGGTTCCACCATGGTAACCCGCGATCACATAACTGTGACATCACCGCAGGTCCTGTACAGCAGAAGACCTCTGCAGACATCGGGAGCCTGCAGGAAGACGGCAGGGGCGAGGTGAGCATTAATTTTTTTTTTTTTTTAACCCTTGCGCTCCCAGTTTGGAGCATTTTTACTGTACTGAGCATGCTCAGTACAGTAAAATCGAGTCCGAGGAGACATCAGATGTTTCCTCTGACCCTTCTCCGTAGGGCCCCATGTTAAATGGATCGGATGTGCACTAAATGCCATTCGATTCGGTCCGATCCGATTCTGTCAGATTTTATTTTCGGTGCAAAAATCGTAGCAGGCTCCGATTTTTGCACCGATAAAAAAATCGGACAGAATCGGATCGGACCAAATCGGATGGCATTTAGTGCACATCCGATGAGGTCCGATGCCCATAGGGCTGCATGGGGCCCAAAATCTTTTTTTTTTTTAAAGATTTTTATCGGACAGCATTGGATTTTAAAAATGCGTAGTGTGAAGGCAGCCTTATTCGTTCCGTTTCTTAGGCTGCGTTCACACATTGCGTATTTTCCAGCGTTTTTTACGCGCGCGTATTTTCCTGCAGTTTTTACCTGCGTTTTTTTACGCAGATAAAAAACGCACATCCATTCACACACTGCGTTTTTTGCTGCGTTTTTTTACGCGCGCGTTTATTTACGCGCGCGTTTTTTTTCCACATTGTACACAAACATGACAGTGAAATAAAGTTTGGTGAAGAAGAGAGAAAAAAAAAGGGTCATTGATGTAATTTCCTCTCTTCATTACTGAGAAGAGAAGATACTCTGGAGCATGGCTAATTTGTCAGCTGCAATGGCCTTGAGTCAAAGACGCCTTAGCAAGCGAAACAGACATCGGCTGGGGCTCATTATAATAGCTGAAGTGCTTCGCCGAAGACTGGTATGTACCATGGATCTGACTATTTTATGTGTCTGTGCAGTGTTTCTCGTCTCTGTCTCCCCCTGTGCCTCTGTATCCTCCTGTGCATGTTTGGCAAGTATTCACCTCCGTTGTTTAATCACTTATTTTTTCTTTTTTAGGCCCGCAACTGTCCCAAAAGGTTGTGGGTTCATCCAATACTGGAAGAGCGCGAGGATAAAGGAAGTTTTCAAAACCTGTACCAGGACTTAAGAACGTAAGTTTCTACCCTGTTATCCCCAAACAAAATTGTGTGCTTAGGCCCCTTTAACATAGGTGGTTTTGTCTGGATCCGGCCAAAAAAAGCATATCCCGAGGGTCACGCTTAACGGCCGCATTTGCGTCAAGCACCATGCATTGTCTATGTGGCTTGCGGTAAGGTGCGGCAAGTTTGTTTGTGGTACACGTTACAGATGCAGCCGCTAAAAAAAACGCAGGCAGCAGCCTTTTTTTTTTTGTGGCTGCAACTGTTGGAAACCGCACTGGCCGCACCTGCCCACTTACCGCAAGCCCCATGGACAATGCATGGGACATGCCACAATTGTGCAGCAAGTACAGACGTTAGGTGGAAGATGCGCCAGATGCTTTATTTGTCCGGATCTGCTGCATTTTCCAAAAAAATGCCTATGTGAAAGGGGCATATAATTTTTTGCTCCCAAACATGCAAATTTTTTCAAGGTATGTCTTAGGCCGCGTGCACACGGTCCGGAGGAGCTGTGTCATGGACGCAGCTCCTCCGGACCTGAGGGAAGCCACGGTGGTCGAAGGGAGACCGCAGCCGCCCTCTACTCACCATGGGCAGCGGGTGCAGGGTGGCTTCTCTGCTGTCATCTGATGGGAGCCGCTTCTGAATACGCAGCATGAAATAAACATGAGGAGCGGACTCCCAGCAACCCGCACCGCAGCTCCAAACACGCTGCGGGCGGGTTATGCATATTGAGGATGGGATTTCTTGAAATCCCATCCACTATGCTAATACTGTAGTACGCAGCGTTTTGGATGCTGCGTCTTGCCCCAGCATCCACTGATTGTGTGCACGCACCCTTATTGCAAGCCCCTATCTTTCCCTTGCAGCCCTCAATACGGTATCCCCATAATCTCCATCTTGGTAACAGTACAAAAAAAAAAAAAAATTGGCCTGTAGTCTGCGGTGTTCGCTGTACGGTATTCCTGACCGCCCTCTGAGTTCTTCTGCCATAGATATAGAGTGCCTTCGATTCAGTAGTGCATCCTAATCCCTGTAGTATATATTATTTAGAGGGGGGTGTCTTCTATTTATGGCAAGTGGGTGTTATCTAATGTATTTAGGAAATGTTTTTTTTATTTTTTTCTTCATTATCAATGTACATCTATATCAAATTACCTATCTAATTATATATTTTCATAATTTTTTTGGGTCAAAAAAATGTTGTCTACAGCTTTCCAGACAAATTTCAGCGGTTCACAAGGATGAAAATTGTGGATTTTGATCGCCTGCTGGACATAGTGAGTGAAGACCTGACTCTCCAGGATACGTGGATGCGGGATGCGATCTCTGCAGAACAACGGCTGCTCATCACCTTGCGGTAAGTATTGTCAGTAATGTATAGCCTCATTTTTTCTTAGCAGCAATAGTGAAATTTTAAAGGACAGTCGCTGTTTGTGCAGCCGATGCATAAATCTGCCGGATCTACTGTTAAATTTAGCACCAGAGCTGGAAGATTTAATACATCTGCTACGCAACGGGCATTAGGCAAGCCTACGCAAAGCCTCCATTTATTCTCTATGTGACTTGTGTAATTATGCTGCGATACGGTAAATCCAGCACAAACTTTTAAAACAAAATCTGCTAAACAGGCTTTTAGGACTTGCTACAACTGCCGTATTAGGCCCCTTTCACATCAGCGTTTTTTTCAAATCGCGGCAGATGCGGTGAAAAAACCGCATCTGCCGCGATTACCGCATACCGGCTGCACTTGCGGCGCGGTTGCGGTTTTTTCCATGCAAAGTATAGGCGTACTTGCGGCAGGTGCGGCAAGTGCGGTTTTGCACTTGCGGCAGGTGCGGCCGCCAAAAAAACCGCAGTCAGCCGCGGTTTTTTTCGCGGCCGCACCTTCTGCAAGTGCAAAACCGCACCTGCCGCAAGTACGCCTATACTTTGCATGGAAAAAATTTCAACCGCGCCGCAAGTGCAGCCGGTATGCGGTAATCGCGGCAGATGCGGTTTTTTCACCGCATCTGCCGCGATTTGAAAAAAACGCTGATGTGAAAGGGCCCTTAGGCCCCTTTCACATCTGCGTTATTTTAAAAATGTGGCAGTTGCGTTAAAAAAAAATCATCTGCCGCATAACGGTCCGCACTTGCAGCACACTTGCGGCAAGCCCCATGCATTGTTTATAGGTCTTGCAGTGTGCGGCGGGTGCCGTCTCAGCACTTATTTCCGCAAAACAAACGCAGTCAGCCATGGTTTTTTTTCGGCCACAACTGCACTTGCCACACACTAACCGCATGGCCCATAGGCAATGCATGGGGCTTTACGCAAGAGTGCGGCAAGTGCGGCCGTTATGCAGTAAATGCAGACTTGATGTACCTGATGGCAGTGCCATAGGGAATGGTTTTTTTCTGATCAT
Source organism: Allobates femoralis (assembly GCA_033576535.1). Classification (NCBI taxonomy): domain Eukaryota; kingdom Metazoa; phylum Chordata; class Amphibia; order Anura; family Aromobatidae; genus Allobates; species Allobates femoralis. The sequence goes on along the minus strand of JARQOC010000005.1, from coordinate 344,855,515 downwards.
CATAATGGGAGACCCAGACAATGGGGTTTAGGCAGTCTGCCCTCCGGAGGCCACACTAGGTACTACAAGTTTTTTTGTAGTCTCCGCCCCTCCGCCTATAAACCCCACTGCAGGAGCAGATCCCCAGTCTTACTTCAGTGTGCTCGGAGATCACACCTCTGACTTGCACATCACAGAAGATTTTCTTAGGGATTTCGTGATGCAGCATGAAGAAAAGTGGGTCCCTGGGGGATCCCCGGCATACTCCCTGTCCACCTTTGGGTGCATACAGGTCGAGGTACCTGGGTCCGTGGCCCTCGGGCCTGGACACGGACTTTACTGTCTGGCCTGGTACTATGCCGTGCTCCCTCACTACTCACTTCTGAAGTGCTCTGGTGAGGTGGGAGCCCTGGAGCCTTGCACAGCTCCGCTCCGGTCTGCGGCCTATCCATGGAAGCTTAACATGCGGACCGGAGCCTGGACCCCCCGTCCGCTGCCCGCTGGACCGGTACCGGACGTGGACACATTGGTTACAGGTACTCTGTATCTCCTTATGTGGGCCTGGGGGGACATGGTGTCTGTCGCTGGATGTGACCATGACTTTAGAACCTCTGTTTTTTCCTTCGGGACATGCGGTTCTGGGGGGGGCCCTGGGTGAGGGGCACCCCTTATTGTCATCCCAATTGCGGGTGTTTGCATGACAGTGTGTGTGTGACGGCCGCCATTTCAGAAGTGTTCTGGCGCCTTTTTTTCTCACTGTGTGCGGAGGAGAGCACGTCCCCCTCTGGGCGGTGACGTCACGCTCCTCCCGGCCTATGTGTGCACTGTCTCCCCGGGCTTCTGCTTAGCCGCGCCCACTCATTAGTGACGCGTCGGCCATTTTCTCCTCATTCCTGCACAGGGATTTGAAGAGTACACATCGCGCTCCAGGGAGAAGCTGCAGTTTGCCCGCGGGGGTCACACACGTGCCGCTCAGAGCCACCGCTTTCCTGGTCGGTATTCCGCCGGGTATCCGGTGTTAACCCCTTACTGCCCCTTGCGGTCCCAGTATGGCTACAGCTGGGAAGAAGGCTGCCGCCACGAGGTCCAAGGCCTGCAAACAGTGCATGGGACATGTGGCTGAGGATGGCCTCACAGCTTGCGGTCTCACTGGGCCTAACCCCAGTGTTTCTGGCTCAGATGCTGCAGCACCACTGCTCTCCCCTGAGGTTCAGGTGGAGGCAGGGCCATGGGATGTACAGAGGTCCTTTAATGACACTGTAGTGTCCAGAATGTCTTCCATGTCACAATCATTGGAGGCTATACTGAGGAGGCTGTCTGATTCAGCCCCCCATACAGGGTCCCTAGGGGTTAACCCCAGGCAGGGAGAGAGATCTCATAAGAGACCCCGCTGGGAGGATACCCCCGAGGATGGTGAACATCATTCCTCTGATGAGGAACATCCATCTGATAGTGATGATGAGGGTGGAGACCCTGGCCCTGAGCCCCGGCCCCACAAAGCTCCTTCAGAGGGTCCAGGGGACGGTGTGGAGGATTTGGTTTCCTCCATTAACGAGACCCTGGGGCTCGTCCCCCGGCTGCGGTGGTGGATTGACCGCAGAAGGAATCTTTCCAGTGGCTGCCACCCTTGGGTCAGTCACGTGGTCTGTTTACTGACCATTCCAATTTTTGGAGAGTGGTCAGGACGCCCAGGGAGCATCCTGAGAGACGTTTCATTAGGAAGACTAAGGATTCACGTTATCCTTTTCCTAAGGAGGTTCTGGATGAATGGTCGCGCTCCCCTAGGGTGGATGCTTCCTTAACCAGAGTTGCCGCTCATTCTCTTTTTTCGGCAGAGGATAGTTCCTCTCTGAAGGATCCTATTGACAAGCAATGCGAGTCATATGCTAAGTCTATATATGAGGCTGTGGGTTCTTCTTTTGCCCCAAACTTTTCTATGGTTTGGACGTTGCAGGCCATTACTGCATGTCTGGAGGGGATCACCGATATCCCGGGGTCTGACCCGGAGGTGACAGCTCTTGCCAACAAGGCTAAGGCCTATGCTGAATACGCCAGATCGGCTGCCTTTGAAACAGCTAATCGGAATGCCGTGGCCTCTGCTAATGCCGTGGTTTTGCGCAGATTGCTGTGGATGCGCCTCTGGGACTCGGATAAGGTGTCCAAGAGGATTTTGCAAGTCATGCCCTTTTCGGGCGATAGGCTTTTTGGGGACGAGCTGGATAAGCGAATTAAGGAGTTTACTGAGAAGAAGATCCCTCAGAACAGACCTAAGCTGCAGGGGTCTCAAAAATGGAACCCCAGACAGCGGTCCTTTCGTCCCAGCTCGCAATCTTCTACCTCGTCCGCGCGTTCGGACAAAGGAGGTAAAACCTCTGGTCACTGGCGTAACAAGAATCGCCAGAAGAAGCCAGCGGGGGCCGCAGCAGCTGCCGCCCCCAAGGCGCCCTCTGCATGACTCGCTCCCGACTCCTGCCACCCCACCGGTTGGAGGACGCCTGGCCCTGTTTCAGGACGTATGGCTTCTTCATGTTCAAGACCGGTGGGTGAGAGACATTGTCTCTCGGGGCTACAGGATCGAGCTGAAGTCCTTTCCTCCAAACCGTTTCTTTCTTTCCTCTCCGTCACCGGAAAAAGCTCAGGCCTTTCACCAAGTTCTGATTGGTCTTCGAAGGGACGGAGTTGTGATCCCAGTTGCATCTGGGGAACGTTTCAGAGGGTTTTATTCAAACCTCTTCATTGTACCGAAGAAGGACGGTTCGTTTCGCCCAGTGCTGGATCTGAAATTGTTCAACCAACATGTGCAAGTGCGAAAGTTTCGCATGGAATCCCTGCGCTCAGTGATAGCAGCCATGTCTCAGGGAGACTTCCTGGCATCCATAGACATCAAGGATGCCTACCTGCATGTGCCCATTGCACCAGCACATCAACGCTGGCTCAGGTTTGCAGTGGGGGAAGAACACTTCCAGTTTGTGGCGTTGCCGTTCGGTCTGGCCTCGGCCCCGCGGGTCTTCACGAAGGTGATGACGGCCATGGTGGCAACCCTGCATGCACAGGGTCATGCCGTGATACCTTACCTGGACGATCTGCTGATCAAGGCCCCGTCGAAGGAGCTGTGTCAGGGGAGCCTGGACGCGACCCTCAGGACTCTGGAACAGTTTGGGTGGATCCTGAATCTCCCAAAATCCTCACTAGTGCCAACCCTGTCATTGACTTATCTGGGCATGGATTTTCACACAGCCCCGGCACTGGTGTTGCTACCCCAGAAGAAGCAGACCTCCATCCAGTCGGGTGTCCGAGCCCTTCTTCATTCCCCACGATCATCCCTGAGGGGATTAATGAAGCTAGTGGGGCACATGGTGGCGGCAATGGAAGCAGTGCCTTTTGCGCAATTTCATCTCCGCCCTTTGCAGCTGGAGATTCTCCACAAGTGGAACAAGAGGACATCATCTCTGGACAGAGTGGTGTCACTCTCTCACCAGACGAAGGAATCTCTTCATTGGTGGCTTCAGCCCCGTCACTTGGCACGGGGACGGTCTTTCCTGCAACCTTCGTGGTTGGTGGTGACCACGGATGCCAGCCTGACAGGCTGGGGTGCGGTGTTCATGCACCACAGAGCTCAGGGTCTCTGGACGGTGTCAGAGTCCTCCCTACAAATCAATGTCCTGGAAATCAGAGCGATTTACCTGGCACTTCTGGCTTTCCACCGTTTTCTGGCAGGGAAGCACATAAGAATTCAAACGGACAACGCGACGGCCGTCGCGTACGTCAACCATCAGGGCGGGACTCGAAGTGCCCAGGCCCTTGCCGAAGTCCACCGCATTCTGTCATGGGTGGAGGACAACGATTCGTTGATCTCAGCTGTCCACATCCCAGGAGTGGACAATTGGGAGGCCGACTACCTAAGCCGGCAAGGCATGGACGCCGGAGAGTGGTCTCTACACCCGGACGTCTTCCAGTCCATCTGTCGACGATGGGGAACTCCAGATGTGGATCTGATGGCCTCTCGGCTCAATCACCAAGTTCCGCAGTTCATAGCGCGGTCGTGGGATCCTCAGGCTCTGGGAGCAGACGCACTGGTCCAGGATTGGTCCAGGTTCCATCTTCCGTATGTGTTCCCGCCGTTGGCATTGATTCCCAGGGTCCTGCGCAAGATCAGGACGGAATGTCGCAGAGCCATTCTAGTGGCGCCGGATTGGCCCAGGAGGTCTTGGTATCCGGACCTGTGGCAGCTCGCAGACGGGGAGCCGTGGAGACTGCCAGAAAGACCGGATTTCCTGTCTCAGGGTCCGTTCTTCCATCTCAATTCCGCGGCCCTCAAGTTGACTGTGTGGCCCTTGAGTCCTGGCTCTTGACTTCCAGAGGATTTTTCTTCCTCGGTTGTTTCCACTTTGACTCGGGCAGACGGCCTGCCTCGTTGAAGATCTATCAAAGGACTTGGAAAATTTTCTTTTCCTGGTGCGCTTCAGTTGGGAAGAAGGCTTGGCCGTTCCGTCTCCCAACGTTGCTTTCCTTCCTTCAATCAGGAATGGAGATGGGACTGTCTCTCAGTACTCTGAAGGGACAAGTGTCGGCGCTGTCGGTGCTGTTTGACAAGCGTTTGGCTAAGATACCAACGGTCCGTACGTTTCTGCAAGGAGTTAGCCGGGTGGTTCCGCCGTACAAATGTCCTCTCGATCCTTGGGACCTCAATGTGGTCCTGGCGGCTTTGCAGAAGCCTCCTTTTGAGCCTTTGAGGGATATTTCTCTAGTTCGCCTTTCCCAGAAAGTGGTTTTTCTGGTGGCCATTACATCGCTCAGGAGGATCTCCGAACTGGCAGCGCTCTCGTGCAAGTCCCCATTCCTGGTGGTTCATCAGGATAAGGTGGTGTTGCGCACGAGGCCCGAATTCTTGCCTAAGGTGGTGTCACCTTTCCATATTAATCAGGAGATTGTTCTCCCTTCTTTTTGCCCTAAACCGATTCACCGGTGTGAGAAGGAGTTGCACACTCTCGACCTGGTGAGGGCTATCAGGATTTATGTGTCTCGTACTGCATCGGTACGCACCTCGGACTCTCTGTTTGTCCTTACGGCTGGTCGCTGTAAGGGTTCCCCGGCCTCCAAATCTACTTTGGCTCGGTGGATCAAAGCTCCTATTCAGGAAGCTTACCGTTCTTCTGGTATGCCTCTCCCGGTGGGATTGAAGGCTCACTCTACCAGGGCCGTTGGTGCCTCTTGGGCTCTGCGGCACAGGGCTTGGCTCAACAAGTTTGTCAGGCAGCCACTTGGTCTAGCCTCCATACGTTTACCAAACATTACATGGTACATGCCCATGCCTCTGCGGATGCGAGTTTGGGCAGGCGGGTCCTACAGGCGGCGGTGGCTCACCTTTGAGGTGCCCCGCACATCAAACGTCTCAAAGGAACTCTTTTCCCGCCCTGGGGTGTTGCTTTAGGACATCCCCATTGTCTGGGTCTCCCATTATGATGATCAGAAAAAAGAGAATTTTGTTTACTTACCGTAAATTCTTTTTTCTTGAATCATTAATGGGAGACCCAGCACCCACCCAGTTGTCCCGTTGGACGTTTTGTTGTGTTTTTGAACCTGTTGGCTCAGGCTTCTTTGGCTTGCTTTGTTCGCGGCCATGCCTAGAGTTGTGGTGTGGGTTGCCTCCTCGCAGCTTATGAACTAAACTGGGGATCTGCTCCTGCAGTGGGGGTTTATAGGCGGAGGGGCGGAGACTACAAAAAAACTTGTAGTACCTAGTGTGGCCTCCGGAGGGCAGACTGCCTAAACCCCATTGTCTGGGTCTCCCATTAATGATTCAAGAAAAAAGAATTTACGGTAAGTAAACAAAATTCTCTTTTTTGGGAACTGTAGTGTGTAGGTGATGAGCAGTCCCTGGTTTAGATACAAAGTAAGATATAGGTAGCTTGAATTGGATAACTAGCTTTACATACATAGGTTTTTTTGTGTTTTTTTTCAGTTCAGTCAGTGTATTGATTTTTGTGTATGTTTTTTTTTTTTTTTTTTTTTGGCAGATTCTCAATTGTCTTCAGAAATTGTTTACTATGTAATGTCCTTTTCTTTTGTAGATTTCTGGCCACAGGAGAGAGCTACGCATCACTGCACTTTCAATTCCGGGTTGGTGTATCCACCATCTCTGGAATTGTGAGGAGCACATGTGACGTGCTTTGGCAAAAATTGCACCCCATCGTGATGCCTTCCCCAACCGAGGACACTTGGCTACAGGTTGCAGCAGGCTTTCAAGCTGTAGCCAATTTCCCAAACTGTGTGGGAGCACTGGATGGCAAACATGTAAGGGTGCAGAAGCCACCTGGATCAGGATCAGTGTACTTCAATTATAAAAAGTACTGTTCTGTGGTCCTCATGGCAGTGGCTGATGCACATTACAAGTTTGTCTCCATTGATGTTGGTGCCCCAGGCAGTTGTGGGCATTCGGGGGTATTTGGAAGATCAGAGCTTGGGCAGCAAATTTTCCTAAATCACGGAACGCTCCCAGCCCCACGAGCTCTGCCGGGTTCCACAGATCCAGTACCCTTTGTGATGGTATCGGATGAGGCTTTTCCTCTGAAGCCAAACCTGCTGCGCCCATACCCACGGAGGGGACTGAATACCCAGCAGAGCATATTTAACTATCGGCTGAGCCGGGCACGTAGATATGTGGAGTGCACCTTTGGAATCCTGAGTAGTCAGTGGAGGGTGTTGCACACAACCATCCAGTTGGAGGAGGAAACAGTTGGCAGCGTCATTAGAGCCTGCTGTGTTCTCCACAACTTTGTGCGAGAACATACAACAGAACATGTGGATGAAACACAGCAGGCAGATCTTACTCCTTTCCTGTACATGTCAGCTGGTCGTCCATGCAACTCGGGTGTGAGTGTCAGGGAAACCTTCACTAACTATTTTGTGAGTCCCGAAGGTGCCGTGCCCTGGCAGTACTCTTGTGTCGGTGTTGAGCAGCTAGACCTGCAGAGAGCCCTTGGAAGAAAATCCCACACCCAATTCATAGGACTTCAAGTCACGGCAGCAGTGAACATGTTGTCGACATTTTGCCACGGTGGACAAAGAAAACAAGCACACAACATTTGTAGTTTTTCTGAAAATTTTTTTACTTGCTAAAGTATTTCTTCCGGTTTTCAAAAATGCTATAAAAAACATGTAATGTACATAACTTGGTTTCATTTTTTTCTTGTAAACCTTAACATGTAAACAAAGTGCAAAGCACCCAAACAGTGGTGCATCAATTTTAAACACATGGATGTCCAACTCCACTCATCAATGAACGCCAAGAGGGTATCTTCCAACTCTCATTAGCATTGCCCAAGGCCATTTTCTCGTCACCACTGACGGCGAGTCATTCGGCACTTGGGCAACACTAATCAGAGCCGGAAACATGCCCTCTTGGCGGCAACTGAGGAGTGGACTTGGACATCCTGCCCTTAACAAGAAGTAGTGCAAAGCACCCAGAAATGGTGCAACATTTGTAAACAGATATGGATGTCCAAGTCCACTCGTCAGGTGCCGCAAATAGGGAATGCTTCCAGCTTTCATTAGTATTGATCAAGGCTTTTTTCTCATCACCTCGAAGGGCGAATCATTCGGCACTTGACCAATACTAATCAGAGCCAGAAACACCCACTCTTGGCGGCAACTGAGGAGTGGACTTGGACATCCTGCCCTTAACAAGAAGTAGTGCAAAGCACCCAAAAATGGTGCACAATTAGTTTAAATGGCCCAACACAAACAGCACGAATTGAGTTATTGCAGATTAAACAAATCTTGGGAGTAGGAGTAGTAATGACCATTAGCTGATGAAAGGTTAGATTCTGCTGATGGTGGGTTACTGGTTGGTAGATTGGGATACCATAAATTTTCAAGGGAAGTGACAATTTGTGGCATCGACAGCTTGCGGCTAGGGTTCTCCGCAAAGTATGTTAAAACCATCGTTAAAAAGGACTTACACATAGACTGATGTTCAGGGACAATATTTCTGAGACCAGCTATTGAGTTGGCAAAAATGGTGTGCTCATCCTCCTCATGTAGAGGCGTGTCAATTAACTTTATAGCTCGTGACAACGCCTCTCTCTCATCATCAGTTGATGACATGTTCTTTTTTTTTTTGGCCGCTGGCAGTGAAGCAACTGGCTGCACATTAGCAGTTGTGCTGTAAAGGCAAAGAAAAAAAGATTGTTTAAGAAGTTTGCATATTAACCATGTTAACTTTTATTTTGAAGAAGAACAGTTGTCATCATACTTACGGGCGATAATGAATACATCCCATTAAAAAGTCTAATCTTGCATCATATCTGCGATTAGGTGCTGCCGATCCGCTCGGGAGCTCCTGCTTCGCCCGAATGTACCGGTCCCTGATAGATCGCCACCTTTTTTTTATAGATTCTTCTGTAATGGGGAAGAAAAGAAGCAAATAAATTAGCTTACAAATCAACTTTATCATAAACAAATTAACCCATACCACCTCCAAAAAAAATTAAACCATTTACCAATCGTAGACCTCAATCGAGGTTCATATGAGTGAAATTCAGGATACAAGCACAGGTAGACCTTCCTCCATGAGTCAAGCTTATCATTCCTGTTTGCATATTCCTTGCAACTTTTGTCCCAAAGTGCGGGCAAGCTATGTATCTGAAAAATGAAAGCACAAGCAATTAAGTCACGGATTTATGCAAGCCATGAAAAAACATGCAGACAAAAAACTGACATCCATACACAGACATAAATGCTCTAATAAGGTAGCAATACACTCACATTAGGGAAACTAACATCTATTGATTCCCCCCAAACTTTTCATTACCTGTCCGTGCACCTTGCTACTACATCCAAATCCTCCCTGTGTCAAAAAAATACGGAATATACAGGGCTGTTGTCCTGAAAGGAGTTTGTATGTTCGTCATAAGTCCGACAATTTAAACACATACTGATAGGAGGCTTACATTGTGAGCCCCAATGGGGACAGTGTTGCAAATGTGATGTGGAATTAATAGCGCTATATAAATGATCTCAAAATATTAATCCTTATCATTTTCGGTGACGCAGTAATGTTTACAAATGTGATATGAAGGTTCAGGGACAGGTACACATACGTTTGGGGGTAAAATGGAGCTGACAGGTAAACCAAAAATTAGTGTTGCAAGGTTTGCTGTGTTGACCAAAAGTAACTCAGTCAGCAGCGGGTTGCTAAACCCATGCTGTTTGTTGTTTCCTTCACTGGAGTTAAAAAAATCCATGTTAAGTTTTTATTTTTTAACCCCTTAGTGACGAAATTAGTCATTTTTCTTTTTCGTTTTTTCGCTCCTCGGCTTCCAAGAGCCATAACTTTTATATTTTTCTGTCGACACAGACATATGACGGCTTGTTTTTTGCAGGACGAGTTGTACTTTCAGATGCAAAAATTTTTTTACCATATACTGTACAGGGAAATTGCAATCAAATTCTAAATGCAGTGCAATTGAAAAAAAAAAAATGCAATAACACTTTTGTTTTTTGGTTTTTGTAGTCGCCGTGTTAACTATATGGTAAAACCAACGTGACCGTGTGATGCCTCGGGTAAATACGAGTTTGTAGCTACCAAACATGTATACCTTTATTCAGAGATTGAGGGTGGGATCTAAGGGGTTAACAGCAACGATCGGATGGCGGGACCGATTGTTATGGTGGGTTTACACCACCAATCATTGTATCCAATATCTGAACAGATCTCTGGTTGCAGTGAAATCATGGACACATAGTTCCATTTTGTGGCTGTGTACAACATGGAGCAATCTGTCCATGATTTCACTGCAACCAGAGATTGGTTCAGATATTGGATACAATGATTGGTGTGTGTAAACCCACCATTACTCACACATCTCAGCTAGTGAGATCAGCTGACATGTTGGAGGTTTGAAGTGAGCTCCACGCCGGAGCTCACTTCAAACACCGGGTAATGACATCCGATGTCTAGAGACGTATGTCTGTCGTTAAGAGGTTAAATTGTACACAAAAAAAGAAAAAAAAAATTTTGGTGTGGGCTTCGCCGTATTTTATATGTTCATCAAGGGTAACCCAAGCTGCTGGGGGCTGGAATCCTCAGCGTCTTGAGGCCCAACCGTTCTGGGCCCCCCACGCTAAGGACCCCAGCCAGCAGCCGCCCCGGTAGTGGCGCCTCAATGAGACATGCCAAACCTGGCAGGTAACTAGCTCTTCCACCAGCACAAGGACAACTTGAAGAGTTAGGGTACAGCACCAGAAAATGGCACCTATAATGTGCTATTTTCTGGGGTGGTGGGTTGCAATTTGCAGCGTGGGGGGGCCACAACATTTGGATCTCTCCACGATGAGGATTGCAGCCCCCCAACTGCCAAGTTGTACCTGGCTGGCATCCAAAAATAAGGCAAAGCTCCTTGTCATTTTATTGTTAGAAGTAAAAAAAAAAAAAATGGCATGGGGCTCCGCCATTTTTTTTTGGTCCAGCCAGGTACAACTTGTCAGCTAGGGACTGCCAGCAACCCCCAGCTGCATCGTCATACCTGGCTGGAACCAAAAATACAGCGAAGCCTATTTTTTTTTTTTTTTCTAGAATTATTTCTAGAAAAAAAATGACATAGGGCTCCGCCATATTTTTGGTCCAGCCAGGTACAACTTGGCAGCTACGGACTGCCACCAGCCCCAGCTGCCTCATCATACCTGGCTGGAACCCAAAATACAGCGAAGGCCATTTTTTTTTTAAATTTCTAGAACTAATTCGAGAAAAAAATTACGTGGGGCTCCGCCATATTTTTGGTCCAGCCAGGTACAACTTGGCAGCTACGGACTGCCACCAGCCACCAGCTGCCTCGTCATACCTGGCTGGAACCAAAAATACAGCGAAGCCTATTTTTTTTTTTTTTTCTAGAATTATTTCTAGAAAAAAAAAATGACATAGGGCTCCGCCATATTTTTGGTCCAGCCAGGTACAACTTGGCAGCTACGGACTGCCACCAGCCCCAGCTGCCTCGTCATACCTGGGCTGGAACCCAAAATACAGTGAAGCCCATTTTTTTTTTTTAATTTCTAGAACTAATTCGAGAAAAAAATTACGTGGGGCTCCGCCATATTTTTGGTCCAGCCAGGTACAACTAGGCAGCTGGGGGCTGGAATCCTCAGCATAGAGATGCCCAAGCGTTCTGGGCCCCCATGCTGCGAATTGCAGCCCGCAGCCGCCCCAGAAAATGGCGCATTCATTGAAGCGCCATTTTCTGGCGCTGTACCCACGCTCTTCCAGATGCCCTGGTGGCGGTGGCTAACTGGGTAATAAAGGGGTTAATGCCAGCTTTTTATTGGCAGGTGGCACTAAGCCCGAGATTCATAATATAGGGCCAATCTTAGACCCGCCATTAGGAATCTCTAGTATGGTAAATAGTCAATAAATACACACATAGAAAAATCTTTTTATTAGAAAAAAAAAACAGACACAATTCGGACTCCATCTTTATTATAAAAAGATCCGACGTAGTCCACAACGAAGGTCCCACGACGCTCAATCGCCTTTGCTTTCAGATCGCTACTCTGGAGCCCGATCCGCCAGCATGGTGATTGAGCTGCAGAAAGTGATCTGAGACCCCAGGCGCATTGACGCACTATGTGCATCACTGCGCCTGGGCTGTCAGATCTTTTTATGCAGCTCGATGCCTATGCAGGCAGATCGAGCCGCAGAGCAGCGATCTAAGAGCCTGGGCGTAGTGACCCACTATGTGCATCAGTGCGCCCGGGCTGTCAGATTGCTTTCTGCAGCTGGATCCTCAGAAAGTGATCTGACAGCTCCAGCACAGTGATCACATAATGGTCACTGTGGATCACTGTGCTGGAGCTGTCAGATTATTTCCTGCAGCTGGATCCTCAGGATCCAGCTGTAGAAAGTGATCTGACAGATCCAACACAGTGATCCACAGTGATCCAATAATGGTCACTGTGGATCACTGTGCTGGATCTGTCAGATCACTTCCTACAAATAGATCCCCCCTGGGGTGTTGTACAACTCCCCATGTACCTGTAGGCCGAGTGACAGGTCAGTGACACCCTCACTCGGCCTGCAGGAGCACGATCATTCCATGGCCCACCCCCTGGGCCATGGGTCGGGAATGGACTGTTTTTCATGGCCCAAACGGTGGGCCAAGGGTCGCGAAGGGGTTAAAAAAAATAGAAATAGGCCCGATGCTAGTGCATCGGGGGTGCGGTGAAATGAACAGGTGCCGTATAAATAGCCGCTGAATAGTACAGTCCTCTCTCCAGAAACTACACTGTTGTTGCAAGATTTATATGGAGTAAATGGTGGCTCAGTGGTTAGCACTGTATATGGTGGCTCAGTGGTTAGCACTGTATGGTGGCTCAGTGGTTAGCACTGTATACGGTGCAACAGTGGTTAGCACTGTATACGGTGCAACAGTGGTTAGCACTGTATACGGTGCAACAGTGGTTAGCACTGTATACGGTGCAACAGTGGTTAGCACTGTATACGGTGCAACAGTGGTTAGCACTGTATACGGTTGCAACAGTGGTTAGCACTGTATACGGTGCAACAGTGGTTAGCACTGTATACGGTGCAACAGTGGTTAGCACTGTATACGGTGCAACAGTGGTTAGCACTGTATACGGTTGCAACAGTGGTTAGCACTGTATACGGTGCAACAGTGGTTAGCACTGTATACGGTGCAACAGTGGTTAGCACTGTATACGGTGCAACAGTGGTTAGCACTGTATACGGTGCAACAGTGGTTAGCACTGTATACGGTTGCAACAGTGGTTAGCACTGTATACGGTGCAACAGTGGTTAGCACTGTATACGGTGCAACAGTGGTTAGCACTGTATACGGTGCAACAGTGGTTAGCACTGTATACGGTGCAACAGTGGTTAGCACTGTATACGGTCTGTCAACAGTGGTTAGCACTGTATACGGGTGCAACAGTGGTTAGCACTGTATACGGTGCAACAGTGGTTAGCACTGTATACGGTGCAACAGTGGTTAGCACTGTATACGGTGCAACAGTGGTTAGCACTGTATACGGTGCAACAGTGGTTAGCACTGTATACGGTGGCAACAGTGGTTAGCACTGTATACGGTGCAACAGTGGTTAGCACTGTATACGGTGCATGTTGCATATACAGGTGCCGGTTAGCACTGTATACGGTTGCAACAGTGGTTAGCACTGTATACGGTGCAACAGTGGTTAGCACTGTATACGGTGCAACAGTGGTTAGCACTGTATACGGTGCAACAGTGGTTAGCACTGTATACGGTGCAACAGTGGTTAGCACTGTATACGGTGCAACAGTGGTTAGCACTGTATACGGTGCAACAGTGGTTAGCACTGTATACGGTGCAACAGTGGTTAGCACTGTATACGGTGCAACAGTGGTTAGCACTGTATACGGTGCAACAGTGGTTAGCACTGTATACGGTGCAACAGTGGTTAGCACTGTATACGGTGCAACAGTGGTTAGCACTGTATACGGTGCAACAGTGGTTAGCACTGTATACGGTGCAACAGTGGTTAGCACTGTATACGGTGCAACAGTGGTTAGCACTGTATACGGTGCAACAGTGGTTAGCACTGTATACGGTGCAACAGTGGTTAGCACTGTATACGGTGCAACAGTGGTTAGCACTGTATACGGTGCAACAGTGGTTAGCACTGTATACGGTGCAACAGTGGTTAGCACTGTATACGGTGGCTTAATTGTCCTGTGCAAGCCCCCATTGTCCTGTGCAAGTGTCGGTGAAGCGATCTGTCAGCTGACAGTCTCGTACATCACGAGCCGGTCAGCCGATCGCTTCACCGGCAGATGCTGGAAGCCGCGAGGAGGACCGGACGCCTTCCTGAGGAGCGGTGAGTATGAAGGGGGACTCACTCACACACACACGACACAGACAGGACACACATACACAGACAGGACACACATACACATAGTACACACACATACTTACCATGTCAATGAGGCGCTCCACATCAATAGTCATCCTATTGAACACAGGCGCCTCCATCATGCCCAGACACTCGGTCACACAGGGACAGCCACGGGAAAGCAGGAATCCCAAAATGGTGGGATTTCCTGTTCCTGTTTTCCCTGGGGCTGTTCCCGTGTGACATCATTTCCTGTGCACATACCCCTTGCCCCGCTCTGGAATGCGCATCGTCTGAACGGCGATGCGTAATTCCAGGGGTTTAAAATGGGGCCTATGGGAGAATGCGCACGTAAAAAGACGGAAAGAATTGACATGTTCATTCTTTTTACGCGCGCGCTTTCTCCCATAAAAGCGCGGCCGAAAATTGCGCTGCGTGTGAACAGCAAAAGTGAAAGTGCATTCACTTTGCTGTGACACGCAGACGCAGGTCCGCTTTGGGGGGAAATACACGCGCAAAAAAAACGCAAATAATACGCGATGTGTGAACGTAGACTAAGGCTGCTTTCACACAGCGTTTTTGTGCTGTCCGAGGGGATCAGACTTTTTGCAGCTCCCCTCGGACAGCAACGGATCCAAACTGATGACTGCAATCGGATGCCAAATAGGCATCAGATCCCGATATTTTGTAGCATCAGTTTGGATCCTCTCCCTGCTCCTTCTGTCACCTTTGTCCCCCTCTTTGTCCCCTCTTTGTCCCCCCTCTTTGTCCCCCCTCTTTGTCCCCCCTCTTTGTCCCCCCTCTTTGTCCCCCCTCTTTGTCCCCCCCTCTTTGTCCCCCCTCTTTGTCCCCCCCTCTTTGTCCCCCCTCTTTGTCCCCCCTCTTTGTCCCCCCTCTTTGTCCCCCCTCTTTGTCCCCCTCTCTTTGCAGACCTTAAAAAATAAAAAAAATCTTCATTCTCACCTCTCCACAACACCCGCGGTGTTTCCAGCTTCTCTTCTTTTGATCAACAGGACCTGGCGTGATGTCATAGTCATATGACCGGTTACCGCGGTAACCGGTTATGTGACTACACTGTGACGTCAGGCCAGGTCCTAGAAGCACAGAGCGGTGGAGGCAGGTGAGAATAAAGATTTTTTTTATTTTTAACCCTTTCGTTTCACTGGATATCACTTCTGCAATGTATGAATTTACATTGCAGAAGTGATATTAGATGGCACACAGCGATTTTAGTGTACTGAGCATGCTCAGTACACTAAAATCGGGTCCGAGGAGACATCAGCTGTTTCCTCGGACCCGTGCTCCATAGGCCCCATGTTATTTGGCACGGATCAGGTCGGATCCATTTCGGTCCGATTTGAGCCGCTGTGCCAAAAATCGCAGCAGGCTGCGATTTTGAGCACAGCAAAAAATCGGCCAGAATCGGATCCGACAAAAATCGGATGCCACTAAGGCCAAATCCGATGTGATCCGTGCCCATAGACTAACATGGGGCCAAAATCGGATCACAGAAAAACGCTGTGTGAAAGCACCCTTAGGCTACTTTTATATTACGATTTTGAAGGGAGCCGATGCTGTCCGATAAATTCGGACAGCATCGGCTCCCTTCTGATGCCTGGAATCGGATGTCAAATAGGCATCCGATTCCTGGCATTAAATCGTAGCCTCCGGGCAAAAAAAAAAAAGTTTATGCTCACCTCTCCCCGAGTCCCCGCCATCTCCCACCAACTTCCTGCAGGCTCCCAGTGGCTCCCGCAGGCTCCCGGTGTCTGCAGAGGTGTTGTGCTGTACAGGACCTGCGGTGATGTCACAGTCACGTGACAGCAGGTTCCACCATGGTAACCCGCGGTCACGTGACTGTGACATCACCGCAGGTCCTGTACAGCAGAAGACCCCTGCAGACATCGGGAGCCTGCAGGAAGATAGCTGGAGACGGCGGGGGCTCGGGGAGAGGTGAGCATAAACTGTTTTTTTTTTTTGTTTTTTTTTTTTTTTTTGTTTTGTTTTTTTTCACCCTTGCGCTCCCAGTTTGGAGCATCTTTACTGTACTGAGCATGCTCAGTACAGTAAAATCGGGTCCGAGGAGACATCAGATGTTTCCTCGGACCCTTCTCCATAGGGCCCCATGTTAAATTGATCGGGTCAGATCGGATGTGCACTAAATGCCATCCGATTCGGTCCGATCCGATTCTGTCAGATTTTATTTTATAAAAAAATCGGACAGAATCGGATCGGACCAAATCGGATGGCATTTAGTGCACTTCCGATTCGGTCCGATGCCCATAGGGCTGCATGGGGCCCAAAATCGGCAACGATTTTTTTCATCCGATTACAAAATCGGGTAGAATCGGCCCGAAATCGGGACGTAAAAAATACAATGAGTGTCAATGGTGATCAGAAAGTGAGAGCAAATCGGGCCGAAATCGGCCCCGAAATTTGATACTGAGCATGCTCCCACATTCCCTGACTGCTCCCAAAGCACACCCCCAGCCCTCCCACAGCTCTTTTCCCGCTGTTTTGTCCAGGGAGCGTGCAGGAGAGAAGCTGCTGGCCACAGGAGGTGAGTTCAGTGCTCAGGCACAAACATGTTCAAGCAGGGTCCAGTACTGGGTGAAGGAAACTGGGGTGCCTACTCTGTCCATGGTGCAGGGGTCCATCCAAAGTCCAGGGGTCTGTCCAGGGGTCCGTCCAGGGTCCTGGGGTCCGTCCAGGGGTCTGTCCAGGGGTCCATCCAGGGTCCTGGTGTCCGTCCAGGGTCCTGGGGTCTGTCCAGGGGTCCATCCAGGGTCCTTGTGTCCGTCCAAAGTCCAGGGGTCTGTCCAGGGTCCAGGTGTCCATACAGGGTTCTGGTGTCCGTCCAGGTGTCCGTCCAGGGTCCAGGTGTCCGTCCAGGGTCCAGGTGTCCGTCCAGGGTCCTGGGGTCCGTCCAGGGTCCTGGGGTCCGTCCAGGGTCCTGGGGTCCGTCCAGTGTGTGTGTGTGTGTGAATGTATGTTTGTTTGTATGTGCAGGTGTTCATGTTGGTTCCCGGCTTGCATGACCATAGCTGTCGCATGTGAATGTATGTGGAAACGTTCACAAGTGTGCATTTATTTTAGTCAAAAATTTTGACTTGTGAGTTGGGTTCTACAGATTCTTGACGTGCGTCGACTGGTGAAAAGTGCTGTTGGGGAGCTAAAGACGTGTGAACACCACATCATACTGTCATGTAAGTATTTGGCTATAACTTATGCGCTTTAGCACGTGTGGCACGGAGTTAATGGTGTCTGTGTGTGTGAATGTGTGTTTGTTTCTGTATGTATGTGCAAGTGTTCATGTGGGTTCCCGCCTTGCATGACTATAGCTGTCGCATGTGAATGTATGTGGAAACGATCACAAGTGTGCTTTTATTTTTGGCAAAAATTTTTACTTGTGAGGATTTTTTTCACTGTTCAAAAATGTTAGTATTGATATTACCGTATATACTCGAGTATAAGCCAACCTGAGCATAAGCCGACCCCCCTACTTTTGCCCCCATAAACTGGGAAAACTTATTGACTCGAGTATAAGCCTAGGGTGGACAATGCAGCAGACCGCCGTCCTGTTATGTAGCCTCCTATCACTAGTATATAGCCCCCCATCCCGGTATACAGCGGCCATCACTGGTATATAGTGCTCAGCAGTGGCATACAGGCCCCAGCAGTGGAATACAGCCCACCAGCAGTGGAATACAGCCCACCAGCAGTGGAATACAGCCCCCTGTAGTGGGGTATACAGCCCCCTGTAGTGTGGTATACAGCCCCTGTAGTATACAGCAGGCGAGTGCCGGCAGGAGGGGGGCTATATCAGTGCACTGCATCCCGCTCCTGGGGGAGCAGTGCACTGCATCCCGCTCCTGGGGGAGCAGTGCACTGCATCCCGCTCCTGGGGGAGCAGTGCACTGCATCCCGCTCCTGGGGGAGCAGTGCACTATCTGATGCAGCCCCCTCCTGCTGGCACTCGCCCCCACACTGCAGAGCCCCCCACTGCATTATCTTACCTTCCAGTGTCTTCATCACCTCGGATCCTGCAGTCACGCTCGCTGTGTTCTGGTCTCACATGACCCAGCGGTCGCAGCGGCATGACGTCATCGCGCCGGGTCACGTGAGACCGGAACACAGCGAGCGTGACTGCAGGACCCGATGAAGACGCTGGAGGGTAAGCTAGTGCAGCGGGGGGGGGGGGGCTCTGCAGTGTGGGGGCAAGTGCCAGTAGGAGGGGGGCAGCCTGTATACTATCACTGGGGGGGCTGTATGCACGGCTACCGCTGCCGCTGAGATGGGCGGGGGAAGCCGTGCATATCTAATGAGCGGCACCACCTGACGGGCCGCTCATTCAGCAGCCTTCCCCCGCCTCCTACAGCCTCCCCAGCACCCCGGACACAGATCCCACCACAGCCCCCACGTATTGACTTGAGTATAAGCCGAGGGGGGGACTTTTCAGCCTAATTTTTGGCCTGAAAAACTCAGCTTTTACTCAAGTATATACGGTAATTGTTTTTTTTATTAAATTTTCAAACAACAAATCAGTGTATATTATATTAAAAACTATTGTGAGCAAACCACAGCAAATGCGATATTAAATAGGTTCTCAGCCGAGAATATGTCTGACAAGTGGAAATCTCTAGTCATATGAAAGGTAACAGAGGAAAATCATCATTAAGGAATCATAATAAAAACATTTCCCATAATAGAAAAGCCAAACACATTCCTCTGGTCCCAAAAGAATACTCATATGAGCAAATTTCAAATATTGCTAAATAACTCAGTCCCCATCGGGGCTCTGAAACACTCAAAGACTGGATTGATTGTGCAAATTACAATTTCAAACTGATCTTTCAGCATCAACAAGGTGTCGGAGGATCGTCAGGACAGGAGCCCCAGAGTCGTGCTGCTCCAGGGGGTCGTGGAAGGGGCAGTGTAAGTAAAATATTTTTTTCAAGGGCAAAAATTATTGCTTTAAAATTTTTCTTTATAATTAGTAACATAATTATTCTTTAACATTTCAGGCTTCCCGGAGGGCTGGACCTGTAGATAATGACTTCACCATCAGTGTTGACCTACTGATTACGTTTGTGGAGCCCAGGGAAGCACTGTGGAACCATACGCACCCAAAGCATTGTGACCTGACTACTACCAGACGACTCTGGGACGAAGTGTGTTCGGGGGTGCTAAGAGGTTGGGAGACTGAACATCCGCGAACAAGATTTTTTTTTTTTTTTTTTTTTTACATTGTATTTACTTTTGTAATTATTTTAGGTGTGTAGTACCTATCCGCTCATTAGGCCTCATCCTCTGTAGCAGGGGCAGGGAAACATTTTCCTGCCGAGGGCCATTTGGAAATTTCAACCATCCTTTGGGGGCCGTATAAAATTAGCAACTTGAAAATTACACACTATATTTGGTTAAACAATCAACTCACTCCTGCTGTGGTGGCTGGAGCGGCTTCTCTTTGGTGTGGTTGATATTGGTCATGTTGCTTCTCAACTGCTTTTTCAGGTTTGCTAGAGCCCTAGACATCACAGGAGAGGCCGGGGGCATATACCTCACTTGGGAGGCCGAGGTTTGGCCATAGAGATCACTGTAGAGCTGGATTTCAGGGGTTAGGAAGTTTGCAAAATGTGTCTGCCAATCAGAGCGCTACGGTCCCAGGAATGTGCCCGAGGGCCGCATGCGGCCCTGGTTCCTGAGGTTCCAGACCCCTGCTCTACAGGAAACCTCCCCGACAATACGCTGTCCGCAATCTCGCTCCACATCCATTGATCAGCGGCCTTAAGATGTTGGGAAGATGGTGTGTCACGGTCCGCGCTGCTGCTCCAAGGACTGTCATGCAAGCCAAGTCTCCTAAGTCACAAATGTCCTTTATGCAACCGGATTCCACCAACGAGTTTGGGAACATATCCTGGCACCATCCTCCCGGAAAACCTGATGATGGTGCCACAATAGGTATCGAAACGTCTTCTTAGAATATCGTGGAATAAAGTAGAATTGAGAATTTAAACCTTGTTTTCCTTGTTAGTCCTTGCAACAGCAGAGGGGACGGTAATCTTCCCAAGATCTTGAACCTTGTATTATATTATTATTATTTATAATCTTCTTATTTGGGTCGGATGTCTTTGACTAAAATCTTCATCCTAAAAACATCAATGTACTTGGTGTAACACAACAAAGGCAATTTAGAAACATTCATATTTTGTGAAGGGATATTGTTCTTTAAAACATAAATGTTCTATATATTTTATCCAAAGTTTTAATTTTTAAGTTTTTATGTTTTGTTTCATTCATTTTTCTTTTGCAGGGGATTTAGTCAAAAAGAAATGGCAAAACTTGAGGGACACCTATAGGAGGTAATTCAACCTGGACATGCGTGGACAGAGTGGCTCCGGTGCCTCTAGCAGAAAACGCTATCGCTATGCTGATGCGTTGGATTTTTTGCGCAAAACCATGCAAACTAGAGAGTAAGTATATTGCTTAAATTTTTAATAGTTTTAATTAATTATTTTAAAATTTCAGGTTAAAGTATATTGCCCAACTCACACACACACTCACACATGCGTCAATGGACAAAAATGTGTGGCCAGGCCAAACACACATATCGTTGTCAGACGTCTGTGTGCTATCTGTGTATTTATCCACGGATATCACACCAACATCCTGTCAGTTCATACTCTCCGTACTCCTGCGCTGATGGCACACTCACTTTGTCTGCTCTTGTACTCAGTATATTGTTAGTGTATAGCATAAAGAGCATCACCGAAAGAGAGTAGCACACAGCACTTCAGCAAGGAGTGGTCCATACACACGGATGTCACACTCATGAAATGCGTTTTGTTTTTTTTTTTTAGTATTGTAAAAGCGTTCCCTGACTCCATCCAAACCAAACATGTAGTAGTTGGTCACGGACACCTATGTAGTCCACACGCACACATGGACCATGCATAAACACATATTTGGAGAGGGATATAGTAGATTATGTTTCCACGTATGTCCCTGTCACTGCCATGTGTGCACATGCAACGCACATGTGCCAGAATAATTGTTGTTGGAAGGAGCATCAATGTTATAATGAGCCTTAATCTAATTTTTTTTTTTCTATTTGTTTTTGTTCACAGCACCCACTCGAGTACTGAGGAGCCCATGAGGTCTGAACTGCCTCCTACTGGTGTCCCTACTGATGAATCCGGTGACATGTTGGATGCGTCCCATGGCCCATCTGTCCAACCCGAAGGCTGTGCTTCGACGGTTCCCTCGGACGCCCCACAGACTGCAGAAGATAGAGTGACAGTTTTTCTCCTATCTATGCCCTCTGACACTGCTGCTGCAATTACACCAGTGATTAGAGGTGGTAGATAGGAGCAATGCCCCTGAGATTTTAAATCTCTCTCACCTCCAACAGGAGTTGTGGAGACAATTGTCTCAAAAGATGACAAATGGTTTTGAGCGTCTCCACCTCGACCTGATGGATGTGAAGGGATTTTTACATGAAAACACCACGTTGTATTTTCGATCGTTGGTCAGGGAAATGGAAAAAATGTCCCCTGGTCAGCAGTCATATATCCTACGGGGCTGCCAGGAACTGTTTGAGCGCACCAGCCAGATGGGCCCTAACATACCAACGTCTCTCCAACCTCTGGCCCTTCTACATCCTCCGGACACTGGACATGGTTCCTTTTCTCGAGATGTAAACACACCACGAGAAGGAAACGGCCATAGGACATTTCATTCATCTGTTGCGCAGTCATCTGGTCCATACTCAAATACATGTGATAACGCATTATCTTACACACAACCTTGCAGAACTTTATACGCATCCACAGCTTCCTCCCATCCGAATGTTTCCACAATCCAAACACACTCATCCCCATCCTGGGCAAGCACACAGTATTCCTCTCACCCTCAGCTTTCCTCTCACCCTCAGCTTTCCTCGCAACACCAGCTTTCCTCGCAACACCAGATTCCATCTCAACCCCAGCTTGACTCTCAAACTCACCTTTCATTGTCACCCCTCCTTTTCTCGCACAACCCAACTTCGCCACAATTTCAACTTTCTTCACAAACAAACATTTCCACACCACAAACTTCTACTGTTACCTCCGCTTCTGTTGAAAATCAATACTCCCGCTCATCCACTCCTCTGTCATTTCTAATCACTTCCACCCCCCTAGTAGTTAGTCTATCCCATTCCAACCTTGAAGGACCGAGCCATTCTTTTGCCACCTATCAGCCACCTCTTCCAACTACCTCCATAGAAAGCATTATACAGAGAACACCTTCCACTACTACTTTAAGCACCTCTGCTAAATATCACAGCATGTAAAGTATGGACACAGTGATTGCAGTACTATCCATATATGAAGTATTATCCATATATTAAGTATACATACATCCACATGAAGAAGGTGTTGTGGACAGCATCAGACAGACATGGGCCCTGTACCTCCAGGCCCCGTCATTACCTCTCTTGTTAAACCCCTGAATCCTGCTGTAATAATGTTATCCCATCCTGCTAATATATATATGGTCATCTATCCAGCAATATATTGTCTATGTTCTCCATCCTACTAGATATATGGTCACCCATCCTTCTATATGTAGTATATGTCCTCCATCATGCAATATACTGATCTGTACCTGTTGACAATGTTGGTCACTGACTGGGGGAGTAAGGGGAGGCAGATAAACATTCTGATGTCCCACTGTCTGTGCTGCTGTAAGGAGCAGGCAGCGTTCTTCTACTTCATACTTGCTATGACACTGTGCAGTCACTCTGATGCTCACCGTTGATGTCTGTGCCGCAGGGCGGGCTGGATCACCTGACCTCACACGGAGCCAGTGATAAGACTTTGAACGACACATAGTAGCTTCACAGAAACTGTAGGGGCCCAGAACCAAGCACTTCCCAGCTTCTGGCATATCAAAGTTCAGGAAGTCAGGAGCATCGGAGCTCAGCACTGACAGGAGCGGCTGCTTCTCTGAAGTGCGCCCCGTGCCCCGTTGCACTTGCAACCTCTGTGACCCTTGTATTTGTGCCACTGGATAATTCAACATGTTTATTACATAAAAATTCAAATGTGCACGATAAGGCATGGTATATTGTAGCTTTTGCTCTTTGCAAAAATGTTTTTTTTTTGGTTTGGATGTTTTTAAATTTGTTTTATAATTTCAGTTCACAATAAAATTTTGTTTAAACAAATCCATCCATCATCCATCAATCAATCATTCATCCATCCTCACCTCAGATCCTACACCGTTGTCTTTTAGTATAATTACATTAATTGTCGTTTTAAAATACAGCATATTAATGTTCATGTTTACATGTATGCATAGCTGCGGGTGACATGAGACAGCGATCTGCAGATCACAGAGCCATCAATCATCCATCCATCTATCATCCGTCCATCAATCATCCATCTGTCCAGCCATCCATCAATCATCCGTCTATCAATCATTCATCCAACAATCATCCGTCCATCAATCATCCATCCATCATCCATCAATCATTCATCCATCAACCATCCATCCTCACCTCAGATCCTCTGCAGTAGCCCGGTGTCTGGCAGCTCCTGTAGCATCAGCCAGCACACAGGAGCTGGACAACGGAGGACCTGGCATTGAGGGAGCATGGCCGGCGGGGGCCCGGGGCAGCATCGGGGGAGGGTGGTTACACAGAGGGGGGGCGGGAGGAAGAGGAGAGACACAGGGGCAGAGGGAGACAGGAACAAACGGGAGGAGGAGAGACATGGGAAACCGAGCACAAGGTGGAGAGAGGGGGCGAGCAGCAGACCGGAGGATGAGGGGAGCAGGAGACCAGAACGGGGAGCGAGAGGGGGGGGGAGAGAAGCAGACCAGAGAGGAGGAGGAGGGGAGCAGGATACCGGAACAGGGAGAGAGAGTAGAGAGGGGGAGAGCAGCAGACTACCGGAGCTGCAGGAGGAGAGAGGGGTGAGCAGGGGGCCGGCAGGAGAATGCAGGTGGACGGAGGCATTAGAAGGAAGGAGGCGGGGAGAGGCATAATGCCTCTTCCGTGCCACGTGACGTGACAGTAAAGGTTGAGCCTAAATAATCTACTGACAAAACATCCACACAATTTTTGGCTTTTTTTTGTTTTTACTTGAACAACTCTCAAAAAAACTGAAAAATGCAGTAGGAATAGAATACATATGTATATACAAGATCATAAGTGTACATCTATAAAAGTCATTCTAGATCATCTGATCTTGCGAAGGGACTCGTCCAACATCTGACACAAAATAATTAGCGAAGCGATCCCGCATATGTGCCATTTCAACAGTCGAACGCAGACCAGGTAGATTTATATTGTCCAAAGAGTTGAGCACGATGCCCTGTGGGTCAATAACTGGCCTTTCTCTCTTCAAGATAAAATTATGAAGGACCACACAGGATTTTACCACTTCATCTATAGTCTCTGTCTTGAGATGTATGGTTGTGCCCAGGACTCACCACTTTGCAGCTATGAGCCCAAAAGCACACTCGACCATTCGCCTTGCACGAATGAGACGGTAGTTAAAAATTCTTTTGTTATAAGTTAAACCCCTGCTAATATAGGGCTTTATTAAATTGGGGCACATTTGGAATGCCTCGTCCCCCACTATCACAAATGGCATAGGAGGGTCAGTGGTGCCAGGAAGCTGTGTTGCTGTGGGGAAGTTGAAGTTGTTATTGTAGATACGCTCCCCCATGTTGGAGTCCTTCAATATCTGAGCATCGTTTCCCCGTCCGAAAGAACCAATGTCCACAGCTATGAAATTATATTCGGCGTCGACGATGGCCATTAGGACAATAGAGCAATATTTCTTGTAATTGAAAAATTGAGAGGCAGATCCATCAGGCTTCATAATCCTTATATGTTTGCCATCAACCGCTCCGATGCAATGGGGAAATTGGCACACCTCTTCAAATTTAGCCGATATCTGCAGCCATTGCTGGGTTGTGGGAAGCGGGATGTATTCAGCATGTACAATTCCCACAACGCCCAGCAGGTTTGTGCAATTATTCCTGAAATGGTAGATATGCCTATGCGGAAATGGTATTGCAGGGATGTAAGGCTTTCACCGGTTGCCAAGTATCTGCCAAAAAAAAGGAGTATTAATATACTGAACAATCCATTCAGTAGGTATGATTGAATAGTTGGTGAGGCTGGGTTCACATTTGCGTTCCCCTGTGCAGCGTTCTGCACAAAGGAGAAGAGCTGTATGAGCGCAGGCACCGCAATTGCCTATACTTATAATGGGAGCGGACTGTGCTGCGGAGGACTGCAGATAAACGGGTGCATCCATTCACTCCCATGTAGGATTTGTATGCGTGCATGACTGCATATTATTTCCCACACTCTGTCAGCACCAAAAATGCAACATGTTGCGTCCCTGTTGCAGACGGCAGTAACATAGTAACATAGTAACATAGTTTTTAAGGTTGAAGGAAGACTTTAAGTCCATCTAGTTCAACCCATAGCCTAACATGTTGATCCAGAGGAAGGCAAAAAAAAACCCATGTGGCAACACTAATCTCCACATTGGGGGAAAAAATTCCTTCCTGACTCCAGATACGGCAATCAGACTAATTCCCTGGATCAACGCCCTATCAAAGAATCTAGTATATATAACTGGTAATATTATAGTTTTCAAGAAAGGCATCCAGGCCCTTCTTAAATGTTAGTAGTGACTCACTCAATACAACATCATGTGGCAGAGAGTTCCATAGTCTCACTGCTCTTACAGTAAAGAATCCGCGTCTGTGATTATGATTAAACCTTCTTCCCTCCAGACGTAGAGGATGCCCCCTTGTCCCAGTCTCAGGCCTAAGAGTAAAGAGATCATTAGAAAGGTCTCTGTACTGCCCCCTCATATATTTATACATTATTATCAGTGTGTGATTTGGACGCCTGCATGCACGCGCGTACAACATATGGGAGTGAATGGGTGTGCACTGTCATGCGCAATTCTCCCCAGCACAGTTCGCTACCATTATAAGTATATCCACTTGCAGTGCCTGCAACCAGACAGCTGTTGCCCTCGGCAGAACGCTGCTAAGGGGAAAGCACATTTGATCCCAGTCACACTGCATGAAACTGAGGCCATGACTACAGCTACAGCCCTCCCTCCAGCGCTGACCACCCTCTGCCTCCACCACTGACCACCCTCTGCCTTCCTCCTACACTCACCGCCCTGTGCCTCCCTCCAGCGCTGACCACCCTCTCCCTCCGTCCTGCACTGATCACACTCTGCCTCCCTCCTGCGCTGACCATCCTCTGCCTCCCTCCTGCACTGATCAACCTGTGCCTCCCTCCTGTGCTTACCACCCTATGGCTCCCTCTTGCGCTGATCACCCTGTGCCTCCCTCCTGCGCTTACCACCCTCTGCCTCCCTACTGTCCTAATCACTCAGCCACCATATACAGAGCTACCCACTGAGACACCGGGGGAGCAGAGCAGAAGACGGGGGGAGCAAAGCAGAGGACAGGGAGAGCAGAGCGGAGGACCGGCGCAGCAAAGGACAGGCCGGGGGACAACAGGAGAGGACCGGGGAGCAGACGAGAGAACCAGAGAAGCTGAGAAACATAGCGGGGGAACAGAGAACAGGACCAGGGAAGCAGAGGAGAGGATCAGGGAAGCAAAGGAGACGACTTGGGCATCTGTCCTCCCGTGCTAACCCCCCCCCCGGCTTCTCTCCTCCTGCGCGCCCCCCCCCAGCCTCTCTCCTCCTGCGCTCACACCCCCACTGCCTCTGTCCTCCTTCCCTCACCCCCCCCTAAACTACATACGCATTCTAGACTCCCGATTCTTTAGAATCGGGCCACCATCTAGTAAAAAATAAAACAGCACAGTCTGCATTGAACTCCTGGACCAAATTTATTATACCGTATTTACTTGTGTATAAGCCGACCCCCCTGCTTTGGCCCCCAAAACCTGGTAAAACTTTTTGACTCCGAGGAAAGGAAATGCAGCAGACCAGTGTGGTATACAGGCCCCCTCAAGTGGAAAACAGGTCCCAGCAGTGAAATACAGGTCCCAGCAGTATGGTATACAGCCCCCAGCACAGTTATACAGCCTCCAGCAGTGTGGTATACAGGCCCCCCCAGTGGTATACAGCAGCCCCCAGTGGTATACAGGTCCCAGCAGTATGGTATACAGGCAGCCACCAGTGGTATACAGGCCCCCCTGCTGCAGTGAACTTACCCTCCCCAGGGTTTTCTATCACCGTGATTGGGTCCTCGGTCTTCGCTCCTTCCTTGCTCTGGGTCTTCCGGATCTAGTAACCCAGTCTACGCAGCGCATGACTTCATTGCGCCGGCCGGGTCACATGACCCGGAAGACCGAGAGAGAGGAAGGAGCGATGACCGAGGACCCGATCACGGTGATAGAAGACCCTGGGAGGGTAAGTTCACTGCAGCAGGGGCCTCTATACCACTGGGGGGGACCTGTATACCACTGGGGGGGGCTGT
The DNA here is from genome assembly GCA_033576535.1 of Allobates femoralis. Classification (NCBI taxonomy): domain Eukaryota; kingdom Metazoa; phylum Chordata; class Amphibia; order Anura; family Aromobatidae; genus Allobates; species Allobates femoralis. The sequence goes on along the minus strand of JARQOC010000005.1, from coordinate 344,828,182 downwards.
ATACAGATATGCACGGCTCCCCCTGCCGCTGTGATGGGCAGGGGGAGCCATGCATATCTAATGAGCGGCCCCACATTCAGCAGCCTCCCACCGCCTCCTCCAGCCTCCCCAGCACCCGGACACAGCCCCCACGTATATGACCCGCGTATAAGCTGAGGAAGGGGACTTTTCAGCCCAATTTTTGGCCTGATAAACGGCTTATAAGCAAATAAATACAGTATATTAGTGGGTCCATTTTATACCGACTCACAGTCCACCAAAATAAGCTCCGACTCTGACTCCACAGCCCTGCTCTGCACCCCTCTACCATCAACACACCACTGGACCCTTGACCCAAACCAGGACCTTGCGGAGAAAACCACATATCAGCTGCGTAACCAGCAACCTGTGGTTCACTTGTGGCAAGCACCATGCAATGTGTATGCAGCTTTCTGTAATTTGGCATCAGGTGCGTCAATTACGGTTTGGTGACTTGTTGGAACCATCCACCGTCCAAAAATTTGGTTTTTTAATAAAAACTAAAAATAGGCAAGTGACGGACAGGCAATAGTAAATAAAACGTACATTAAAATGGCCCCTCTAGACTTCCGGTTCCGGCGCCGACATGATCAGCCGCGTTTAGCGAGGCTCCGGGTCCCGCCGCGGCAATCCAGCATCATCCAGCCCTCCTGCACATCAACTGCCACGAACTGCCCTCAGACAGCAGCCCGGGACCGCGAGGCACCCAGACGCAGATCGGGATGGACCGGTATGTGACAAAAAAGGGGGAGACGGACCGGTCTCTCCCGCAGCACGCGGCCGCGTCTAATGGCGCCCGTGATCAGGGCGGGAGGGGTGAGCGTGCCTGCAGCCCCGAGCGGAGAGATGATACCCTGAGGGGGCCCAGCACTGGTGAGGCAACGAACAACAGCGGGGGACAATCAGAAAGGTCCGTGGGAGAGACCCAGACTCCGATAGGCAGCAGTAATGGAAGCAGCTGCAGCAGCATAAGCCAGGATGGGGAGCACCAGCCGGGACCGCAGGGGGATGAAAGACATGAACAGCCTGAAGCCACAGTAATGCAGAGAGGTGAAATGCAGACTGCACAGGCAACAGGAGGATGGCAGTACCATCACCAGATAGACTATAAAGTATTGGCTAAGGAGCTGGCAATGCACATGGCTGAAGAATTTAAATCAGCAGTAGCTGACATGGTTAAAGTCAAAACTAAAGAACTCACAACAACAGTGGGGGATCATACACTTAGAATTAAAGAGACAGAAGTTAGAATATGCTCTGCTGAAGATAGGATACTAGAACTTGAAGACCAGGTAGAGGCCCTACAAAAGAGATCCGACTACGCATTCTCAAAGCTGGAAGATATTGAGAATAGGTCACGAAGGAGTAATCTTAAAATAGTAGGGCTCCCAGAATCTGTTCCAGTGGGTCAGCTTGAAGAAATCTTTGAAGTGGACCTCCCCAAAGCTTTGGGGGTAATGCACAGATGTAAAACGGAAAGAACTCATAGACTTGGGCCACCTAAAGAGAGTATACCCACTTCAACAGGGGACACCAGAAGCACTCTTTCAACGAGAAGTGTTAACAGTAACAGTAATAACAAACCGAGGCACGCCATCGCCAAATTTCTGAATCATAGGGATAAGGAAGAGATTCTGAGAGCTTATAAGGCCAGAAGACATCCCCTGACACTATATGGCCATAAAGTTTTGGTTTTTGCGGACTACTCGATAGAAGTTACTCGCCGCAGAAGAGCCTTTAGCGAGGCTTGCTCCCTACTCTACAAAAGAAATGTGCGATTCCAACTAAACTTTCCAGCTACCCTGAGATTTAATGCGAGAGACGGTACACCAATGACTTTCATGGACCCAGGGGAAGCAATGAAGGAGATACTAGAGAACACTCGTTCACCGAGAGCTGTGACCCCAACGACTGTAACCACGGATAAAATGCCAAAAACATCGGCACCAGATATGGAACCAGAGGAGGATCGTGACTCTGTTAGATCCTACAAACTACGCTCGGCTGCCGTGAATGAAAATTCCTCATCCAGCAATGTGACTCCTAAAAAACAACGCCAAACAGGAAATCGCTGGCAAAAGAAGAAATGATGCGACCAAACTTAGCGACCATGAGATGATATCAACACAACACTCAGCACTACGATGTCCGTGATTCCTGTTAAACATCGGCGGCGGTCCGAATTGCCTGGATGGGCCTGATCCTCTCCTTTTCTTTCCCTCCCCCCCTCCTCTTCTTATTTATTTAAATTCCTGTGTTTATTGTTTGTTTGTTTATTTTTGTCTTCTCTCTATCCCTCTATCTATTTTTTTTTTCAGCATTTATGCGCCTGCAACAGAAGGAGAACAGAAGATATACTGGACACCCGTTTAAGCAGGAACACTCCAGTCTGCACAAGATATAAGTGATACACTTTATGGACCCTTATTGTTTATGGGGGGGGTGGTGAGGGGGGGAGAGGAACTGGTTGGGGAAACTTTGGGTAAAGGGGAAACAGTTATTTCTCTTCAGAGTTATGTGTGTCTACATATATATAAAATGACTAGTTTCGTATTGTTTGTAATAATTAGAATTACCCCAAGGAGTATTGAACACGAGGTTACTCGTATAGAGATTTTAAACACAGTTATGTGATGATGACTACAACAAGAAATAAGGTGGTGATGTGGTTAGTCAATGAAGAATTAGGAAACCCAAGGGCATATGCTAAACCGCAAATATGGAATTTATAATCAGCTGGTTGTCGTGGCGGGATGGGACGCTCCCATAAGGGCTGTATTGAAGGGAAGAAGAGAAGACGAATATAAAGACAGAATAGGAGAAAGATTGTACACTAACATGTGGGAAAAATTGGGGAAAATAGAATTAGACTTACCGGTAATTCCATTTCTAGGAACCTTCCACGACAGCAGAACGGAGGTTGCCTCCCCGCCCTAATAGGGGACAGGAAACACAAAGAGGTTAAAAACCCCTCCCCTTCCTGCACACACCAGTGTTTTGACTGTACACACCCGCATGAAAGCGACCACCAAGTGCAGGAACAACAATCATAATAAGAAGACAAGAAATAGGGAGGGAAACTAATGCTGTCGTGGAAGGTTCCTAGAAATGGAATTACCGGTAAGTCTAATTCTATTTTCTCTAGTCACCTTCCACGACAGCAGAACGGAGGAATACCAACGAATATACCTTAGGGTGGGATAACAGCCTGCAGGACTCTCCTGCCAAACGTGAGATCCCGATTGAAGTCCAGCCGGTAATGACGGGTAAAAGTATGGACCGAGGACCAAGTAGCAGCTCTGCAGATCTGCTCAACGGAAGCATCACCCCGCTCAGCCCAGGAAGCAGCGACGGATCTAGTAGAGTGAGCCTTGAACTTTTCAGGAGGTGAATGACCCATCTGAACGTAGGCCGTGCAGACGGCTTGCTTGATCCAACCAGCGATCGTACCCTTGGAGGCCTTGTGTCCTTTCCGGCGGCCGAAGAGCTGGACAAATAAATTCTGGTCGACGCGAAAAGGTGCCGTCTGCTGGAGATAGAAGAGCACCGTGCGACGAACATCCAGAGTATGAAGACACTCCTCCTTCGGATTAGAAGGGGAAGAACAAAACGAAGGCAAAACAATGTCCTGTGACCGATGGAAGTCAGAGACCACCTTAGGCAAAAAAGAAGGGTCAAGGCGAAACACCAGACTATCCTCCAGGATCCGAAGGTAGGGCTCACGGATGGAAAGAGCCTGGAGTTCACCCACACGCCTAGCCGACGTGACCGCCACCAGGAAGGCGGTCTTGTGGGACAGCACCCGGAGATCCGAGGAGGACAGCGGCTCAAAGGGTGACTTCGTGAGACCGGAGAGGACAAGATTCAGGTCCCAAGGGGGGACAAGGGACCGCAGCCGAGGCCGCAGCCGCCCGGCGGAAGTCATAAACCGACGGACCCAAGGGTGAGCGGCTATACCCTGATCAAAGAAGGAACTGAGAGCCGAGATCTGCACCTTGAGAGTACTGGGGGAGAGACCCAACTCCAGACCGGCCTGCAAAAAATCCAAAATGCGAGCAATATTTGGATGAAGGGGATCAGGAGGATCAGCCGCACACCAAGACACAAACTTCTTCCAGATCTTCCCATAAATAGCATTGGTGACCGACTTCCTACTTGTCTGCAAAGTCGAGATCACCCCATCAGAAAGGCCTTTAGCCCTCAGCAAGGTGGCTTCAATAACCAGGCCGCTAGGTTCAACTTGGGAAGGTCGGGATGAAGAATGGGCCCCTGGTGAAGGAGATCGGGTCTCCGTGGAAGAAGAACGGGACCGTCCGATGCCAGACTCAGCAGGGCGCTGAACCAACTGCGACCCGGCCAGAGGGGAGCCACCAGGATTGTAGGAACCCCGTCCAGCCGGATCTTCTGAAGCGTCCGCGGAATGAGAGGAATTGGAGGAAACGCATAGGCCAGGGAGAACCCCCAGGGATGAGAGAACGCGTCCACCCCCAGCAGGCGACCGGACGGAGACAGGGCGAAGAACGACTCCACCTGGGCATTGTGAAGGGTTGCAAACAGATCCACTTCGGGAAGACCCCACCGAGAGACCAGGGAGGCGAAGACCTCCCGATGGAGACACCATTCGCCCGGATGTATGTCCCTCCGGCTGAGGAAGTCTGCCTTGACGTTGTCGGACCCTCGTAAATGAACCGCCGATAAGGACCGGATATGCCGTTCTGCCCAGGAAAAAATCCTTGCAGAAAGAGACGTAAGACTGGCAAACCGAGTACCCCCTTGGTGACGGACATGTGCCACCGCCGTGACATTGTCCGAGAACACCCGGACGTGACAGCCGTGGAGAAGAGCACCCGCAGCTCGGAGGGCCAGCTCCACCGCCATCAGTTCCCGAAAATTGGAAGACCTGGCACTGACCTGAGGAGACCACCGGCCCTGGAAGTGGTGGCCCGCAACCGTGGCCCCCCACCCCCGCTGGCTGGCGTCCGTTGTGAGGGACACCAACGGAGACTGGACCCAAGACACCCCCTTCTGGAGGTTCCGAGGGGTCAGCCACCAGGCCAGAGAGGAACGGACGCGACCTGGGAGGGACACCCTCCGAGAGAGGGAGGTGGAGGACCTGTCCCAGGAAGACAGGAGAAATTCCTGCAGAACCCTGGAATGAGCCTGCGCCCAGGGAACCGCCAGGATACAGGCCGTCAGAGAACCCAACGCCGACATGACCTCCCTCAGGGAAGGACGACGGGATCCCCGGAAGCGAGCGAGCTTCCGCACGAGATCCACCCTCTTGTCCGGCGGCAGAAAAGATGTCTGCCGGGAAGAATCGAGAAGAATCCCCAGGAACTGCTTCCGCGTGGACGGAGTCAGGTCGGACTTCGCCAAATTTGGAAGCCAGCCCAGGGAGCGGAAAACCTGAAGGGTGGCGGAAACCGAGAGGGACAGCTGGGGAGACGAGGGAGCCAGGATCAGAAAATTGTCGAGGTAGGGGACAATAAAAATCCCCTGACCCCGGAGAAAGGAAACGACCTGATCTTGGAAAACACCCAGGGGCCGAGGAGAGCCCGAATGGAAGGGCGGTGAACTGGAAATGAACAACTTCCTGATTGCGCGTGACCGCAACCCGAAGGAACTGACGATGATCCGGATGTATCGGGACATGGTAATATGCATCCGTGAGGTCGAGAGTGGCCATCACCCAATCCTGACCAATCAAGGGAATGGTGGACCGAATGGATTCCATCTTGAACCGATGGTAAACCACGAATCGATTCAGAGGCTTTAGGTTGACAATAATCCTGTAGGCCCCCGAAGGCTTTTTTACCATGAAGAGCCGAGAGTAATGGCCCCCGCCGACCTCCTGAAGAGGAACCGAAGAAATCACGCCAGAATCCAACAAGGTCTGAAGACCCTGCCACAAGGCGCTCTGAAGAGTGCGAGAGGGAAGCGTAGTGACCCGAAGGCACTGGGGGGGCCGTGGAGATGAATTCTATGTGCAAGCCGAATTGGACGACCCGGAGCACCCAAGGATTGGAGGAGACCTCCTTCCACCTTGAAAAAAATTGCGAGAGCCGACCCCCTACCCTGGCACAGTCACTGCTTGTCAGGGTGGGAGTGGGACGGGAGACCAAAGAAGCCCAGACCTCTACCCCCTTTCGGGTAACTCCACCGCCCCGACTTCCCCTTACCACGAGAGGAAGGGACCGGATCACGGGACGGACGAAAAAAACGTTTCCGCGCCGACCGCTGTTCAGGAAGAGACTTCTTCCTGTCCGTGGCCTGCTCCAGAATCTCATCAAGAGCCGGGCCAAACACCAACTCCCCCCTGAAGGGGAGAGAGCAAAGCTTAACCTTGGACGTCACATCCCCAGTCCAAAGTTTTAACCAAAGAGCTCGTCGGGCGGAGTTAGACAGAGCCGCCGCACGTGCGGCCACCCGGACAGACTCCCCAGAGGCATCAGCAAGGAATCCCGTAGCCTTATGAAGCAGGGAGAGAGAGTTAACAATATCCTCCCGGGAGGTACCGTGAGAGACATGGTCCTCCAACTGGACAAGCCAACGAGCGAGGGACCGAGCCACGCAGGTAGCAGCAATATTAGATTGCCATAGGTAGGAAGAGGAATCCCAGGTCTTCCGGAGAAGACCTTCAACCTTCCGATCCATGGGATCCTTCAACTGCGAGGAGTCCTCGAAGGGGAGGGCAGTTTTCCTCGCAACCCTGGATACCTGGACATCTACCTTGGGAAGCTCCCATTTCGAACAATCCCCAGTGAGGGGAAACCTATGCTTCATCTCGGAAGAAACAGAAAGACGTTTTTCCGGACATTCCCATTCCTGCATAACCAAATCTAAGAGGTTGTCATGAACAGGAAACCCCTTACGGGCCCTAGCCTTTAAGCCCCCAAACATGACATCCTGCACGGAAGGAGCCGGCTCCACCTCCTCTACCCCCATAGTGGAGCGAACCATATCAAGAAGTTCCTCCATATCATCTGAAGAAAAAAGAAACCGCTTCCTATCCGAGCCTGCGGAATCCAGAGGCTCTTCAGAACCTCCCAATCCCACAGGGTCAGACGAAAGCAATTCCCCGGACTCAGAGGACAAATCCTCATGTACAAGTTTACGTTTCTTAGCCGGAGGGACCAACACAGGGGCAGGAGGCGTAGAAAAAACAGATAAGGAAGACTGGACTTCCAGCTGAATAAGGGTTTTAATACTGTCCAGAAGTGACGGCTGCTCCGCACGAAGGACATCATCAGTGCAGGGCTGGCATAGCTTCTTCTTATGGGAAGAGGGCAATTTGACGGAGCAGACCCCACATTTACGGGACACAGGTTTATCTTTGTCCTTCCGAGATCCGGAAGCCTTCTCTCCCTAAAACAGAGAGAGAGAGGGACCCCATAAGGACACAGAACCAGTCATACCCATGCAATGGTGAACCCCATCCAGCTACTTACAGTAGGGGGATGAACGCTGGGCTCTGCAGATGCAGGCACAAGGGCTTTCTCAGACTCCATAAGCACAGCCAGTACTAACCAGGCCCACCCTGCTAAGCGACTGAGAGCAAGAGATCAGAGGCACTCAGGGGGGATGGCCACAGACCTGACACCTGGACTTCCTAGCCGCACTGACCCACAGGCCTTACCTGGAGAAGAAGCCGACCGGGCTTTATGCAGCCGGGTCCTCAGCGCAGATGACCTCCTCCTCCGGATCCTGCAGTGCCATTCGTCCGGCCGCATCTGTCTCCAGAAACGACCGCCCCGCACGCCATGCAGCCGGCCGCCCGCGTTCCCGCCCGGGAACGCCCACCGGAAGTGACGCGATAACTCCGCGACGTCACTTCCGGTCGCGGCCTCCGCGACGTCACTTCCGGTCGCGGCCCACAGTGGCGGCCGCGCCTGGTGGAGGAGGAGGACGCCGGGGAGCTCCGAGAGGCCCCCGGCCTGAAAGCACACCTGCCCCGCTTTACCCCCCAAGGGAGCGCAGGAGGGGCAGCACAGTCCCGAATCGCCACAGGGGAAGACGGGAGCGACCCCAGGGGAGAGACCCGAAGGCCTGACCCCAGCCGCCCGGTAAGAAAAGAGTAGGAGCTGCCTAGTCTACCGGCCACCAGCAGCTCAGAGTAACCTCTTCATGCCCCATAGAGGACAGGAAAAACACTGATGTGTGCAGGAATGGGAGGGGTTTTTAACCTCTTTGTGTTTCCTGTCCCCTATTAGGGCGGGGAGGCAACCTCCGTTCTGCTGTCGTGGAAGGTGACTAGAGAAAGGGAGGGTACCTAGAGCTAGCAACAACAGTTTAAAGGAATATCACCACCATAATGGGGAAGCATATACCAAAAGGAAAACACGGGGAAAAAAGATAGCGGAGCGTATGGAGCAACACTTATCAAAACATTACTTAGATACCAGCCGCGATGGTTAGGTGGGTCTCCTAGAATGTAAAGGGTATGCGCTCCCCAGCAAAGCGCATGATGATTCTGCGACACCTTAAAAGACTACGCACAGATATTGCCTTGCTCCAGGAGACCCACCTGACGTCTGAGGACTTCTTTAGACTAAAAAAATGGTGGGTGGGGGAGATTTATGGATCAGGAGCGGTTGAGAAGAAGGCGGGAGTTTTAATTTTAATACATAGATCTTTACCACACAAAATCCTGTCCACACAGATAGATAATGGAGGCAGGATAATACAGATGACCATACAGATTCAGAAGGACATATTTTCTGTATACAATATATATGCACCAAATACAAACCAAAAGACTTTCTTCCAAGATTTGCAAACTAGACTCCTAACCGATGAGGGACACAACAGGATAGTGGGTGGCGACTTCAACATGGTACTAAACCAGGAGGAAGACAGGAGACATTCGCCACCTTTGAGAGGGAGAGATCAACCGCCAACGAGACTACGCACAGAAAACTTTCTTGAACCTATTTTTACAGTGGTGAACATGACGGATGTATGGAGGACGGTTCATCCTCTTGACAGAGAATACACCCATTTCTCCCACCCCCATGGGTCTTGGTCCAGAATAGACATGTTCTTCACTACTCCTATGGTTTTACAAAGACTAATTGAAATCAAAATTGAGGACATGGTGATTTCTGACCATGCCCCATTGGTGATGGAATCCAAAGACACTTATGAGAAAGGGTCAGATTATCTATGGAGATTCCCAGACACGTTTATTAAAGATGAAAACTTTGTTTCCCTCCTCAGAGAATGGTGGACGACATACTCGAGAGACAACGAAACCCATCGCTCCGATCCGGGCTTATTCTGGGAAGCGGCGAAGGCGGTACTGAGGGGTAATGTAATGGCTTACAGCATGGGGATGAAAAAAAAAATTAAAGAGCAATTCGTAAAAGCCAGCCTGGAAGTCAGGAATGCCTATTCCAAATATAAAAATACGATGGCTGACCCTGATAAAGAGACATGGCAGCTAGCCAAAGAAGCATTTGATATGTGGGCAAGACGTAGAGAAACTATTTATAAAAGTAGAATGGAACTTAATCTCCACAAATTCGGCGATAAAGCCGGTAGATTGCTGGCACGACTATCCCGGGGTACACAGATCTCACCTCCCATCCAAAAAATAATAGACAGTAGAGGTAATACGTGGACCAATCCTAAAGATATTAATCAGGCATTAGGAAAATTCTATGCATCCCTATATTCAGATAGAGACCCTGAAGCACCTAGTCAGACAGACTTACTGCATATGTACCATCTCCCAGCACTAATAGAAGAGGATAAACAATTTCTAAACAGCCCAGTTACGACGGAGGAAATAGAGGGCGCAATTAAAACCATAAATTCAGGCAAAGCGCCCGGACCAGATGGATACAATGGGGCTTTTTTTAAAGCCCTCAGAGAACAGATTTCCCCCGTACTACGAGACCTATTTAACTCAATACTGCAGGGCGCTCCCATACCTGATAGAATGAATTTGGCCCATATAAAACTCATACCCAAACCAGGAAAGGTACTAACAGATCCGGCGAGCTTTAGACCAATCTCCCTAATAAATCAGGATCTAAAACTCCTTTCTAAAATAATGGCGGACAGACTAGCAACAATTATGCCTAAATTGATACCTCCTCACCAAGCTGGATTTATAAAAGGTAGATCGACCACCACTAATATCAGAAGAGCGCTGTTGCTGATAGATGTCATGGGGAAAAAAGTGGGATTGGAGAAGGGGGACCCAGCCATGATCACACTAGATGCGGAAAAAGCATTTGATAATGTAAAGTGGTCATGGCTGGGTAAAGTTTTGGATTCCATGGGGATGGAGGGTCCTTTCAGAAAATATCTCCAATCTTTGTACAATAACCCAAAAGCATGCATTAGCACTCCTGGCTACCTATCCGACACCTTCCCTCTGCAAAAAGGAACAAGACAGGGATGCCCGTTATCCCCTCTACTTTTTAATCTGGCAATAGAACCTTTGGCACTCTATCTAGAAAAAAGCTCGATTTACGAGGGTTTTAAAGTGGGAACTAGAGAAATTAAACTGTCACTTTTTGCAGATGATATTATTCTATACGTGCAAAACCCAACGAGAGACTTACCCCAAATATTGACCACCATCGAAAATTTAGGCAAACAGTCGGGCTTTTCTCTTAACAAAGAAAAATGTGAAATTATGTTCATCAACCCGAAAAGCAGACACCCACAAAAAGCACAATTTTGTGAACTCCCCATAGCTAAAGAAAGTATCAAATACTTGGGCATACAATATGCTAGATGTCCTAATCTGACATACAAACTTAACTTTACACCAATTCTCTCAAAAATTGAAAAAGAATTGACAGGCTGGGCTAAGCTGCCCCTATCTTTGATGGGAAGATGCCATCTGCTTAAGATGATCAGTTTCGCCAGGCTCTTATACCCGCTTCAGACTCTCTCCATGCTGTTGAGACATACAGACATACTTAAACTGAACAAAGCCTTCTCAAAATTCCTGTGGAGGGGAAGAAAATCTAGATTGGCTCTTGGTGTCCTGATGCAGTCGAGACAAGAGGGAGGATTACAGCTCCCAGATATTCGCGGATACAACTTGATATGTATCCTGCGTAATGTACTCGACTGGATAAAGGGAACCAACAGACACTCTGTTGTGATATTAGAAGGAGAATTTGCTAAACCATGGGAATTGTCAGCTCTGCTGCACTCTCCAATGCCTTACATACCCAAAAAACTTAAGAACACGGTTATTTACAGAGACACAATAGCAACATGGAAGGCGGTAAGGAAAAAATTAAATTTATCATGGAAAATATCCAAGATACTAACCCTTGGAAATGTCCGGCTTTCCAACTGGGTAATGAAAATCAACTCTTTGCGGCTTGGAGGGAAAGAGGCATTAAAACCTTGGGCGACCTTTTTAACACTAGGGAGAGGAGATGGATGACGGAAAGCGAGGTCCTACAAACCTATAATCTCCCTCGATTCCAGGCTATGCAATATCGACAGATTTGCCACTATCTCCTCTCTCAACTACGAGATATCACTGGGGAGATAGATGATAATTTGTGGTCCAACATAATGGAACTGAACGAGGGAGATATTTCCATTACCTCTCTTTATGCTAAACTGCAGACAGCTCTGAGACCAGCAAGGAGGACTAATCTCTTTGCAAAATGGAAAAAACATATTGAAGACCCTGACCTCGCACAGAAAATACTGGAAGGATGGGAAGACTTTAGGAGATATGTCCACAATGAAAGGTGGAGAGACTCACAATTTCGGATCATACATGGGACTATACAGGCATTTAATATACCACATACTCAAAATAACCAGGACCGATGGTTAGAATGCCCTAAATGTAAGTCCCCTATGACAGATCTGGAACATGGTCTCTGGTCCTGTCCTGCCTCTCATTTGTTCTGGAAGGAAGTGGAAAGATGGACGAAGGATCTATGCAAGGGACTAGACAGGCTGAACCCAATGATGTGGCTTTTCCACTATAAAGAAGGCTTGGGGGGAAAGGAGCAGCTGCACATATTGTTCCACTATATCGCTATCACTGCAAAGAGACTTTTATTGCAGTCTTGGCTGAATGATAAACCACCTGATCTACAGCAGGTCAAAGCTTCACTACGTGCTGTTCTCACAATCGAATCCTTAGATGCACTGCGCAATCCCACCAAGCTAACATCAAAATTCTTCTACAAATGGAGGTGGTTCATTGAACTTGAATTTACAGACGCTGAAATTAAGACTTTTATGATACCACATAGATCATCTACCTGGTACGCCAGAGAAGACTTAGAAGACGCACTGGGTAGGCTCAAATGCGCTAACTAGCGATAGACCCCCCAATAGTCATATAGAAATAGAATGAACGACCACAAAGGCTGTTGCTATGCTATCTAGGAAGGGAGGTGGGCGGGTGTAAGGGGATTTATACTTGTCTAATTGTTAGATGTTATACTATCAGGACATAAACACAAAAGTGAATACATGTGTGATTATGCAATAACTAGATGGCAGCCCGATTCTAAAGAATCGGGTAGTCTAGAATCCATATATAGTTTATTTACGAATAGTTAGGGTAGTGCGGTGAAATTAATTGTGTGTATACAGGCGGCTCTGTGGGTAGCAGAGTATATGGTGGCTCAATGGCTAGCACTGTGCGCGGTGGCTCAGTGGTTAGCAGTGAGTGCGGTGGCTCAGTGGTTAGCAGTGAGTGCGGTGAGATTGGTCAGCGCAGCGGCGTGGGCAGAGTGGTCAGCGCAGCGGCGTGGGCAGAGTGGTCAGCGCAGCGCCGTGGGCAGAGTGGTCAGCGCAGCGCCGTGGGCAGAGTGGCACATACATACAACACACACACACGCACACACAACACACACACACACACATAGCGCTATACTTACCACCGACCCTGCGTCTTCTCCGGCGCCTGGATCCTGAGTCAACATGTGGCCACCCCCGGACGGCTGGAGGGGGCAGGGGACGGCTGGAGGGGCAGGGGACGGCTGGAGGGGCAGAGGACGGCTGGAGAGGGCAGAGGACGGCTGGAGGGGGCAGGGACGGCTGGAGGGGGCAGGGGACGGCTGGAGGGGGCAGGGGACGGCTGGAGGGGGCAGGGGACGCTGGAGAGGGCAGAGGACGGCTGGAGGGGGCACAGGCTGGAGGGGCACAGGCTGGAAGGGGCACAGGCTGGAAGGGGCACAGGCTGGAAGGGGCACAGGCTGGAGGGGGCACAGGCACAGGCTGGAGGGGCACAGGCTGGAGGGGGCACAGGCTGGAGGGGGCACAGGCTGGAGGGCACAGGACACAGCTGGAGGGGGCACAGGCTGGAGGGGGCACAGGCTGGAGGGGGCACGGGGCACAGGCTGGAGGGGGCACAGGGCACAGGCTGGAGGGGCACAGGCTGGAGGGGGCACAGGCTGGAGGGGCACAGGACACAGGCTGGAGGGGGCACAGGCTGGAGGGGGCACAGGACACAGGCTGGAGGGGCACAGGCACAGGCTGGAGGGGCACAGGGCACAGGCTGGAGGGGGCACAGGCGGGAGGAGCACAGGCTGGAGGGGGCACAGGCTGAGGGGGCACAGGCTGGAGGGGCACAGGCTGGAAGGGGCACAGGCTGGAAGGGGCACAGGCTGGAGGGGGCACAGGCTGGAAGGGGCACAGGCTGGAGGGGGCAAGGCAGGCGGGGGCACAGGCAGGAGGGGGCACAGGCTGAAGGGGGCAGAGGCTGGAGGGGCAGAGGCTGGAGGGGGCAGAGGCTAAAGGGAGGACAGGCTGGAGGGGGCACAGGCTGAAGGGGGCACAGGCTGAAGGGGGCACAGGCTGAAGGGGCAGAGGGCACAGGCTGGAGGGAGCACAGGCTGGAGGGGGCACAGGCTGGAGGGGCACAGGCTGGAGGGGGCACAGGCTGGAAGGGGCACAGGCTGGAAGGGGCACAGGACACAGGCTGGAGGGGCACAGGCTGGAGGGGGCACAGGCTGGAGGGGGCACAGGACACAGGCTGGAGGGGCACAGGCTGGAGGGGCACAGGACACAGGCTGGAGGGGGCACAGGCTGGAGGGGGCACAGGCTGGAGGGGGCACAGGACACAGGCTGGAGGGGGCACAGGCTGGAGGGGGCACAGGACACAGGCTGGAGGGGCACAGGGCACAGGCTGGAGGGGGCACAGGGCACAGGCTGGAGGGGGCACAGGCTGGAGGAGGCACAGGCTGGAGGGGCACAGGCTGGAGGGGGCACAGGCTGGAGGGGGCACAGGCTGGAAGGGGCACAGGCTGGAAGGGGCACAGGCTGGAGGGGGCACAGGCTGGAAGGGGCACAGGCTGGAGGGGCACAGGCAGGAGGGGCACAGGCTGAAGGGGGCAGAGGCTGGAGGGGCAGAGGCTGAGGGGCAGAGGCTAAAGGGAGGACAGGCTGGAGGGGGCACAGGCTGAAGGGGCACAGGCTGAAGGGGGCACAGGCTGAAGGGCAGAGGGCACAGGCTGGAGGAGCACAGGCTGGAGGGGGCACAGGCTGGAGGGGCACAGGCTGGAGGGGGCACAGGCTGGAAGGGGCACAGGCTGGAAGGGGCACAGGACACAGGCTGGAGGGGGCACAGGCTGGAGGGGCACAGGCTGGAGGGGGCACAGGCTGAGGGGGCACAGGACACAGGCTGGAGGGGCACAGGCTGGAGGGGACAGGACACAGGCTGGAGGGGGCACAGGGCACAGCTGGAGGGGGCACAGGCTGGAGGGGGCACAGGCTGGAGGGGGCACAGGCTGGAGGGGCACAGGCTGGAGGGGGCACAGGACACAGGCTGGAGGGGCACAGGCTGAGGGGCACAGGGAGGGGCACAGCGAGCACAGGCTGAAGGGGGCACAGGCTGGAAGGGGGAAAGGGCACAGGCTGGAGGGGGAGCACAGGCTGGAGGGGGCACAGGCTAGGAGGGGGCACAGGCTGGAGGGGGCACAGGCTGGAAGGGGCACAGGCTGGAAGGGGCACAGGAACGTGGAGGGGGCACAGGCTGGAGGGGGCACAGGCTGGAGGGGGCACAGGCTGGAGGGGGCACAGGACACAGGCTGGAGGGGGCACAGTGGGCACAGCTGGAGGGGGCACAGGCTGGAGGGGGCACAGGCTAGGTGGGGGGCACAGGCTGGAGGGGGCACAGGCTGGAGAGGGGGCACAGGCTGGAGGGGGCACAGGCTGGAGGGGGCACAGGACACAGGCTGGAGGGGGCACAGGACAGCTGGAGGCAGGGCACAGGCTGGAGGGGCACAGGGCACAGGCTGGAGGGGGCACAGGCTGGAGGGGGCACAGGCTGGAGGGGCACAGGCTGGAGGGGGCACAGGCTGGAAGGGGCACAGGCTGGAGGGGGCACAGGCTGGAAGGGGCACAGGCTGGAGGGGGCAGAGGCAGGAGGGGCACAGGCATGGAGGGGGCACAGGCTGGAGGGGGCACAGGCTGGAGGGGGCAGAGGCTAAAGGGAGGACAGGCTGGAGGGGGCACAGGCTGAAGGGGGCACAGGCTGAAGGGGGCACAGGCTGAAGGGGCAGAGGGCACAGGCTGGAGGGAGCACAGGCTGGAGGGGCACAGGCTGGAGGGGCACAGGCTGGAGGGGGCACAGGCTGGAAGGGGCACAGGACAGGAGGGGCACAGCGCTGGAGGGGGCACAGGCTGGAGGGGCACAGGCTGGAAGGGGCACAGGCTGGAGGGGGCACAGGCTGGAGGGGGCACAGGCTGGAGGGGCACAGGCTGGAAGGGGCACAGGCTGGAAGGGCACAGGCTGGAAGGGGCACAGGCTGGAGGGAGCACAGGCTGCAGCGGAGCCGGCGGGCACAGGCTGAGGCGGAGGCGGAGGGCACAGGCTGGAGGGAGCACAGGCTCGGGAGCGGCGGGCACAGGCTGAGCGGAGGCTGGAGGGGCACAGGCTGGAGGGAGCACAGGCGCAGCGGAGCCGGCGGGCACAGGCTGAGGCGGAGGCTGGAGGGGGCACAGGCTGGAGGGAGCACAGGCTGCAGCGGAGCCGGGGCACAGGCTGAGGGGAGGCTGGAGGCAGACTCACCGCGCCGCGCGTGGGTGTAGGAGAGAGGAGGGCGGGCAGAGCTGCAGGACAGAAAGTCCCACCCTCCCTCCTCTCCAGGCGCGCGGGGTACCCCCAGAGGTTGTGTGGCCCCCCGAGGTGGCGGGGGAGCGTTGCCGGCGGAGGCCGCACACCGGAGTGTGGGCCGGTTCCCTCATGTTGATGGGCGCACACCAGGCTGTGTGCGGACCCAGTGGCGGCATGGCGGTCCCTGATGGAGAGTGGGCGGTGAGCTGCAGGGCTGTGGGCCGGATGTGGGTGGGCGCAGACGGGGCTCTGTGCAAGGCCGGTGGCTGGGGCTCTGTGGGTCTGGTGCTTCCGGTTCCGGTGTTTGACACAGGAGGGAGGCCATCACGGAAGTTGAGCGGATTTTGGGCGGAAGTGGCCTTCGGGTTTTATGTATAAGATGTAAATTTATGCTATTGAAAGATCACTTTATGCAAGGTATGTCATGAAACGTATGTTTTTGTTCAATATTAAACAATAAAAATGATGGTTCAAAAAAAAAAAAAATGGCCCCTCTAAAATATATGTATTGAATCAAAAAATACAGTATACACTTACCGAAGGGTTACCATCAGACGCTCCTCGGTAGTTATTGCCCGTCGGAAAGACATGTCCCGTCTCGAGATGTATCTTCGTAATCCTTCCACCAAATAGTCAAAACTTGTAGCTGACATCCGCATATAATTGTGGAATTTTTGCGGATCCTGACGCAGTTGAGGGTATAATACAGCAAAAGCTCCGTAAGTGGGCCTCTGAAAAGTAATTGGGTGCTGCCAGAACCGTCGGCACTGCTGACTGCGTCTTCTTCGTTCGGCATCCCAGGCTACCACTAAAGCACGTGCAGCGTCAAAAGCTAAATCCATGTCCAGACAAAACTCCTCATGTGATGAAGCCATTTTCACAAGACAAAGTGAAAGAAGAAGACAGTAGATATATATCTATAGGGGGAGGAGTGGGGGAGGAGGCCAGTTTTCGGTTCCGACTGAAAATAGGATCGGATGCATAAAATCGGACGCAATCTGATGCAATCGGTCCGATTTTCCTATCCGATAATAAATCGGACCGATGTATCCGATTGTGTCCGATGTTTTGCATCCGATTATGTCCGATTTTTAACGGACAGCATCGGAAATGAAGAAATCGTAGTGTGAAAGCACCCTTAGGCTGGTTTCACATTACGATATTTCAATTTCCGATGCTGTCCGATGAAAATCGGACAGCATCGGATCCGATTTTGGCCCCATGCAGCCCAATGGGCATCGGACCAAATCGGATGTGCACTAAATGCCATCCGATTTGGTCCGATCCAATTCTGTCCGATTTTTTTATCGGTGCAAAAATCGGAGCATGCTCCGATTTTTGCACCGAAAATAAAATCGGACAAAATCGGATCGGACCAAATCGGATGGCATTTAGTGCACATCCAATTCAGTCCGATGCCCATAGGGCTGCATGGGGCCAAATTTGGATCCGATGCTGTCCGATTTTTATCGGACAGCATCGGAAATCCAAAAATCGTTATGTGAAACCAGCCTTAAATGGTATCTTTACACGCCGCTACAGAAGGTTGGAAACAACCGGGTGTCTCACGTGCACGAGCACGTTCCAACGGTTGCAAACGGTACCCGATACCGCCTTTACACGCCGCTACAAGGTGCTCTACAGAAGGTTAAATCTATCTCTGGATGCACCGCCGGGTGCCTCAAGTTACCTTCTGCAGAGCACCTTCCCTCATTTACACGCCGCTACAACAAGGTAATATGGGCGGACCAAAGGCAGCAGGGACAACACATAGGCGTGCCACAGTCCATCACGCCGCGCCCAAACGACAACCATTGGCCAACACAATTGTGTTGTGATTGGGCACGGTGCGAAGGGCGGATGGCGAAGACGTGACTTAGTACTTTTTGGCTTGTCGCACCGAATAAGCGCTTGTGACATGGCGGAGTGTGGCGATATTCAGCTAGGGGATGGTAATGCGTCACACAGGAGCAGTTTACAGTCACACACTCCGTGCGTATAAAAAAATCAGTGTTGGGCTATGTGTGCGTAGTGGAAGTGTTTGCATTGTCACTCGGAATAAGCACTTGTGACATAGCGGAGCGTGGCGATTGTGCTAGGTGCCGCGTAGGCGAAACACAGTAGCAGCTTACACCACACAGTCTGTGCGTTTTCTAAACTAAGTGTTGGCTTATGTGTGCGTCTGGATACCAATGTGTGAATCGAGGCCCAATGCCGATCACATATGTGGGAATAGATGTCAATGGCCTTGACCAGCTCACATGCCACATGTACATGATGTGTGTGTCTGCACATGTGCTGCACTACTTACTTAAACCCACATGACAGACAATATTATGTGCTGCATCAATGTGTTGTGTCCAGGTGACCCTCTGCCTACACCAAACCACAAGGGTTATGTACACACATTTGGCACATAGACTGTTGACCAAATACCTTCACATAGCTAATGGGCACCCACACATATTGTGTGTCATACCCAGCCATAGGTGCCAATGTGTGTGACAGCACTGGCCACAACCCAAACCTTGATCACACTGCCCTCCATCCCCAAGTAATCAGGCTCACACACAGTAATTTGGATCCAAGAAAAAAAAATTGTATTTTCATTTTTTTAAACATGAACTTGAAAAAGTAAATAACAGATACAGAAAGGAAAGACAATGGACATTCAAACAGCATGTGACATTGTAAACAAATAAATAGAATTTTTGGTTCACAAAAACACAAAAAATGAAACAGTGTGCAGCAACCACATGACACAAATAAAACCTAAACTAACTAACTAACCTGTGCACACAATTAAAGAAACAAAAAAAACACCATGGTGCAGCAACCCTGCTGTTAGCACCATGGCCACCATTTTATGTGCAACCAGAACCACCCACACTAGATGTGCTGGTTCTGCCAGCTCACTGCACCAGAGCCATTAAATTAGGAGCAGTAAGCATCTGTACTGTCCCTGGCCTCCTGCTGAGTGCGACCATGGCTCAGCGGCTGGAGTGGCGCCACACCATGGTCGACATCACGCCAAGACCCTGGATGGACCTCCCCTGTTGCGGCATCTGCATTATCTACAGAACCTCCTGGCGTGTATGATGCTCTATCCCTACGACGCAGGAAGTTATGCAGCACACAGCAGGCCAACACTACTGCGTCAATAGACTCCAGTTTCTTATGCAGAGGCGTATGAATGTATTCGCCATGATCCCAAACGCATTTTCAACCACACGGGCCCGGGATAGCCGGTAATTGAAAATGTGTCACTCAGAAGTAAGGGTCCTCTGGGGATATGGCCGCAGTAGGTGTGCCTGAAGTGGGAACGCTTCATCTGCCACAAATGCAAAGTTGAGATGATGGCTCGTCTCTTCATTTCAGGGTAGGTTAGCGCACCGGTCTTTAGGAGTTGTGCCAAGGAGCAGTGTGCGAACACCCCCCCATCGGAGTTCCGCCCGTTCATTCCAACGTCCACGTAGAGGAACTCATAGTTCGCATCCACCAGGGCCAATGAGGACTATACTAAAATATCCTTTGTAATTGAAAAACAAAGAGCCCGTGTTGGGGGGTTTAGTAATCCTCACTTCTTACCATCCAATGCCCTGCCGCAGTTTGGGAAGTTCCACCAGCTTTCAAAGCCTCGGGCTACTTCCATCCATTCTGCGGCTGTTTGTGGCAACTTTATGAAGGATGGCTGCAGAGCACTCCAGATGGCCTCACACGTCTCAGGGATCAGGCGGCTCAGCATGGACAGGGAGACACGTGACGCGTATGTGAGGGATGTCATTGACTGCCCTGTAGCCAGGAAACGCAAAGTAATAGCCAACCGCTCCTCAGGTGATACCGATCGACGCATTATAGTGTCCTGACGGGCTATCAGTGGTCTCACGCGCTCCAAAAGGAAGTTGAAAGAGTCCTCGGACATACAGAGGTAGTTTCAGTAATCATTTGGATTGTTATCCTCCAGCTCACGCACCAGCTGCATGTGGCCCCGGGTCTCCTGGCGGCAAAGCCAATCCCAGCTCCACGTCCGCCGTTGTCACCAAACTAACATCACAAGTACGGCCGCTACAGTAGTCTATTGCATTACAGAAGCAAATCATGCGCCTCAGGCCGCCACCCGCTACATCCATGTCTGCACACAAATACTTACTTAATGACTCCGGCCAGCAAGCGTAACGTCCACCGGGCTGAACTGCTTTTTAATGAGCCGCAACCATTCAAGACGTTTACATTATTCCTAATCAGCTGCCGCTAGGGCTGTTCACAGGTGTGGCCTGATAATGTGCCTAATTCGTGTGGTCTGATTGGTGTTGGTGAGTATAAATATCAGGCAATGCCGACCAGACCCTGTCCAGACGTCCATGTGCATTGAGCTAGTGGTGTCCAGTGATCCGTTCTCTGTTGGTCTGACGGTAAGTTATCTCACATGCTTTTTCCTTGCCATGCGTTTTTGCATAACGCAGATGCGTCTGCCACATGCCACTTAGGCTGTCTCCCACATGCCGCTTAGGCTGTGTGTCTCCGGACGTAGCAGTATGTGCTTCATGTATATATTGTATTGTGTTCATGCTATGGTAGAGCCTTGCCACCTATAGGCAATAGCCATGTCTAATTTGTTCACAAAATATGGTGATGTCTTCCATACATTGGAGTATTGTTGTTTGTAGGGCATGTGTTATGGGCTGCTTGGGCACTGTAATTCTCGTTTCCCATATTGGCCTGCAACGTCAGAAAGTGAGGGCCGGGGGTGGTTGTTGCATGTCCTACTGTTGGGTGTGCATGGGTGTAAGGGGGAGTTGAGGATGTGGTTGTGCGCAAGCCTCGGCGTCTGCTGTTGTGTCAGACAGCCATTCTTAATTTGACACAGGCCAAACCTTTCACATTGTGCCAAGGACCTAGATGACGGTTGGGCCACCAGGGCCGGGTACAATTCTGCCCCTGCCACCATGTTCCCTGTCCCCCTGTTTTGCTATGTTGTTTTTTTGGTTGTTTGGGTGTAATCCTCGTGGCCCCATGTGCCTTTGTCAACATATGTAGGGAACAATATCTGTAAAAACATGTGTACCCTAGCTGATATATTGCACATGGACAAAGGGTGTCCCACATGCAAACATGCATGTAAACAACATGCTTGATGCCCCTAAGCACCTGCATATAGCCACGCAATATCTTTATTTTGGGCCATGCATGGCTTTTATGTCCTCTGCTTGCTAATATTTTTTTTTTTTTATTTTATTTGGTTTATCACACAGATGCCGGACGGTACGTGGATTTTGTGACCCAGCTCCTCACAATGTATCAAGGACGCGAGTGCCTGTGGCGCACATCGCTGTCTGAGTATCGTGATCAGGCAGCGCGGGCAGCGGCCTACAGGCCTCTTGTCGAGCTGGCCAATCGGCTCTACCCCAGAGACGGCAAGAGGTGGGACGCAGCGAAGGTGGCTGAGAAAATTAAGAACATGCGGGCCTCATTCACGCGGGCTCATCAGGAGTACATGAGGCGTCGGTCGGGGCTGGAGGTGAGGAGGTTGCTAGGCCAAAATTATGGTACTATGACCTCCTCACCTTCACCCTTGGCCACGGGAGCTCGCGTGGATCAAGGACCAGCAACCCACTTCCCGCGTCCCCTGTAGGCCCTGCCCAAGACCACTCTGCGCCGGTAATTGTGTTAGGGTGGTGGTCCACCATGTTTGCGCCACAGGTGTGCTTGTCTGCATGCTTTCCCACAACACAATTTTATATTTCTTTTAATCTCCTTTCCAACCATTTATTGATGTGGTATGTGGCCTCAGGGGCTTTGCTCGTACATTCAGAAATCTTCACAAACAGACCTTCTCCATGTCCGTTACAATAAACTAACATGGATGATTTGTGTATTGGTTCTCATATTATCCCCAATGCTGATTAGGTGTAGTTGATGTTAGTCCCATCAACATATAGTCAATTTAGAACCCACACATGTGTGTGGCATTTGGCCCATGTAGTGTATGTTTTCTTGAGGCATCCCATTGTTTGTTAATTTAGTTGTTAGGTCTGGCTCAGGCACATGGCCGTGCACTGTATTAAAGCCAGCATCAATCTCCTGTGATCACATATCAATTTTTGCTTAAACCATAATTAATGTTAACAATGTATGTTTAGGGCCGAGTGGGTTTGCTGCCACAGGTGAGTATACATGACACGTACAGGTGTTCGGCACGCTAGCCTTGATCCTTTCAGGTCTCTGTTGGTTGTTTGGGTGCTGGTGTGTTGTGTGGTGTAGGGGATAGTGTTGGCCTCTGGCCAATTGACATAAATGATGCTGTTTTATGGTATTGATGTTATTTTTCTTTTTTTCTTTTGTTTCCACAGGCCCCTGAGCAGCCCGGCTCCATTGCGGACGAGCATGCCGCTGGTGAGGCTCGCCCAACACCATCAGCGGGCGAGCTGGAGGACGGAACTAGTGATGGGGGTCCGGGCCCAGTGCCCAGCTCGGCTATTCGGCGCAGGCGAAGACCAGCCCCACCGGAGACCGAGCTGGGCACCTGGGCCAGACGTGTCCTTTTGGACGAGCAACAGACCCACATCTCTAGTTACGCCCTCCACGTCAGCGACATGTTCAACAAGATGGCTCATCGCTCAGCGGGTCTTTGATCGTGTCCTTGATGCGGGCGTAGATGGGGCCCTGCAATGGGGGTGTGGCATTCCGCCCCCACAGAGGAACACCCTTTGGCCCCTTGCGCCCGCCCAACCACAACACCGTGTGAGGAGACTGCCCCGGCCACGTACCCCAACTCCCCCAACAAGACGTTCAAGACGATATGGACGCTCTCAGGCAGGGCGGGGCTGCCATGGGGGGGGTTGAGGCATTGTCAGAGCCAACAGAGGAGGATGATGAAGATGGGGGACACTACTAGTCAATGCACTGAATTGGCCGTCTGGACTTATTATTTATTTCCTTGGCACATTAGCCATTGGACATTTATCCAAAATGTATTTTTGATTGTGGGCAATTTGCCCTGTGTAATTTGTTTTTTGTGTTTTTTTTTTTTGCTTAAGAAATAAATTTAAATTTACCACACATTTGAGTCTTCAATTTGCCCACAAAGAACAAAAATGTGTTGACTGGGTGAATGTTTATGGTAAAAATATAGGGGAATAGCGGCAGTGTTGGAACACAATGTGGCCTGCTAACATGTAGTTATACTTCAAAAAGGTCTACTCATCTGGGTCACCCAGTTAGGGAGTTTACAGGTTTGTTAGCACAACATGTGTCTAGTGACATCAAGGAACCCACAAAATGTTTGAGGTCAAAATTTATTATAAACAAACGTGTGAGCCACATTGCCCACAATAGACACAATTGTGTTTTGAGGGTAGGAATACCCACAACACACTCCCCATTGTCACAATGTGGGAGACTTTAAGAAAAGAGGCCAACGGGGTAGCCACAACACAGTCCATACAGTCCCAATGTGGGAGACTATAAGACAAGAGGCCAACGGGGTAGGCACAACACAGTCCATACAGTCCCAATGTAGGACACTATAAGACAAGAGGCCAACGGGGTAGGCACAACACAGTCCATACAGTCCCAATGTGGGAGACTATAAGACAAGAGGCCAACGGGGTAGCCACAACACAGTCCATACAGTCCCAATGTGGGAGACTATAAGACAAGAGGCCAACGGGGTAGGCACAACACAGTCCATACAGTCCCAATGTAGGACACTATAAGAAAAGAGGCCAACGTGCCTAACAAAAGAGAAAAAACTAACAATGCCAACAGGGCAACAGAGATGACGTGTGTCAATGTCCAACATGGACGACAGTTTGTGTGGCCATGTTTGGCCAGAAATGTGGTGTGAGGCATCCACTTTATGGCAGCCCGCCATGTGGGTGCTGGAGGGCCTCCAGCATGGCACCCAACCGGGCCAGGTCCTGCAGCCCACGTTGGTAGGCCGTTGTCATCCGTGCAACAAATTGCTGGTGGGCACGGACGACTTCATCAAGGGTAGGGACACCTGTATTGGGGAGGGAATACAAAAATTATTACTCAACTGTCGCTGGGGATGGCTACTCACAACTCACAAAATGCTGGTCCTTACCCTCTGCCTCCAGCTCTTCTTCACCATCAGGTGGGGATAGAGATGGACTCAGGCTCCATCCTGCAGCACCAGCACGTTCCCCATCTGCAGAAATAGGTAAACATAATTGTAAGCAAAGTGTGTGAAAAACAGGATGGTAAAAACACAACACATTGATTACAGTGTGCATGGTGTATGTTGGCCAAAAAAACACTTACCACCATAGTCAGTGTCTGGCGCCAACTCAGACTCTGGGGGCATGGCCACCCCAGGGCTCGCCACTGAGCTCGAGACAGTGGGAGGTGGTGTGACTCCCCAGGCTGGGGCTCTGTGGCCACATGATGTGGTTAGCCAGCAAAAGGGGTCCAGGGCTCGAGTAAGAACCCTCCTCCTGCCCAGCAGCTCCTGCCAGCTCCTCGACCTCCTGTGGCCATGGTGGTGATGGTAGGTTGTCCTCATCATCCAGCCAACCATGTGAGGACCGTTCTTGCAACTCCTCTGTCCCTGCATATGATGCCAGGTTGCCATGTTCCTCTGGGCCTGCAGGTGCTGGGATGTCTGGCTCCTCAGGCTCAGGCGACCGTGGAGTGGTAGGGTGCGAGGGGGCCACTGCAGCCTCATGTGGCAGTGGTGTTTCTGGCCCATCTGTATTTTGAAATAAAAATCACACAGCCTTGAGTAAAAAGTATTAACACATTAAAAAACAAGATAGAGATTGTGTGCCTATGTATTTCCTGCATAAACTATAGGGTAGAAGGTCATGTTGGATGCATATTCTCTTCTCGTATGCATGTAATGTGGGTAGGACACCGTATGTTTGGGGACTGGAGGGCCACTACAGTGGGAAGATATGTTTGTTTGGGGCAAAACACACCTACACATGGTCGGTGTATGTTTGTTTAAGTTTATGAAGGGGCAGAAGCGTCTTGAGTTTGACCCATGGCTGCGTCCACCTATTGTTCAGGTACTAGTGTTAGGTCACTTCTAACATCATGGTGTGTCTATATTCTCCCTGTGTAGGGGACAACATCTGTGTGGCAGTGTGTGATGTGTGTATTTAAGATGGTCATTATTAATCACTTTGACAATGTGGAGTGTGTTTACCCACAAATCTAGTGAGGTTCTGGCTGAGTGTAGGCCTCAGCCTTTGTAGTGCACATGACTGCTTTGACCATATTCCTGTTTGGGGGTCAACAACCAGGAATTGACATTGTGGACACATCAAAAAGGTGGGTTAATCCAGATTTGTTACATTAGTCACAATTCACAGACATTTATGGGATTGGTCCTTACCACACTGAACATCAATCATATGTATGCATGTTTAATGTTATTACAGGCAGATTTCAGGCAGCATGGCAAGGGGAGTGAGTGTTCAGTCACCTGTACTCCCCAGTCCCTCCCCTTGCCATGCTGCCTGGAACAGGCCTGTAATAACATTATCGATGGCGACATATGATTGATGGTTACTTTAAAAATGATTACAATATTTACTAATGAAGTGTTTTTGGTAGCTACACCAGGCCGAAGGGTAGCCACCCCCTCCACATTAGGCTGAATATATGTTACCACATTGCAGTGACCAGGCCGTGGCACACACTCGCCTTCTAATATGTTTGTAGACATTGCTGTGTAGTTTGGTAAATGTACATGTGCAGGTGTGTGTTTGGGGCCAACAATTACTCACCACGCAGCCTGGCAATCCTGGCACGGATGTCAACTATGTGGCCTGGGCACTTTTGCTTTAAATCAGCGATCTTCTTCTGGATCGCTTTAACGGTCCTTTCTACCCCCAGTTGGCGGATCAGGGCCCGCTGGATCCGCCTAACGGTGCTGCGATTGCGATGGTGGCCCCAATAGTCATGGCGGTCACAATGATCGATCAGGATCATCAGCTCCGCCATCCCCCACATTGCAGCACGCAGAGTGGCGGCCATGACTATACTGCGATGTGCAGGGGAGGGGGTAGTACCTTGCAGGCAGAGTGAAACTGAAACAAACGTCATGACGTCAGTACGGCTGATTGCGGAGCGTTACAAGATTGCAAGTGTCAGGACTCGCAGTGACATGCCAGAAACACTTCAGCGGCACCTACAAGAACACTAACCCAGGGCGTGGCGCACCGCAACCTTATGCGCTGTGTACAGCAATCATTTGAATGTGTGGAGAATATTCACACTGTATAGTGCGCGCACAGCAAAAACACTTGTGCGTTATCTCCTAAACAATCCACGCCACTACGTACGGCATGCATGTACGCTGTGTACAGCAAGCTTCCTTTGTATGTGTTATGAGAATATGTGCACTACATAGGACCATAACGTAATATACTTTGCCCTTCCGCAATTGTGTGGGTGCGTAATTGTACTAATGTATCAAATTGTGCATACGGCGCGTATCTCTAGTGCTGAAGTGACAGATCATCTAAGGCCCCTTTCACATCAGGGTTTTTTTTAAATCACGGCATATGCGGTGAAAAAAAACGCATCTGCCGCGATTAACGCATAACCGCGACACTTGCGGCACAGTTGCGGCAAGCCCCATGCAATGTCTATTGGGCTTGCGGCAAGGGTGCGGCAGGTGCGGTTTCGGCACTTGCGGCAGGTGCGGCCGCGAAAAAAAAACGCTGCTGACTGCGTTTTTTTTGCGGCCGCACCTGCCGCACCCTTACCGCAAGCCCCATAGACGTTGCATGGGGCTTGCCGCAACTGTGCCGCAAGTGTGGCGGTTATGCGTTAATCGCGGCAGATGCGTTTTTTTCACCGCATCTGCCGCGATTTAAAAAAAACGCTGATGTGAAAGGGACCTAAGATGGTGGAGTGTGAAGGGAGAGCCAATCGTAACGTAGGATCTTCCACCAATGATCGCTGATGGGGCGCGGTATCCCGGAGGCTGTGTCACGCCCCAGGTAGATAACTAGGTGACGAAAAAACCTTCCTGTTCCTCGTTTACACGCCGCTACCATTGGGTTGAAACCAACCTGTTTTAGAGCACTGCTCTGAAACAGGTGGCCGGTGGCAACAACCTAGTTTACACGCCGCTACCTCGGGTTGTTTTGACGGTGCAAGATACATTTGTCTCCGACACCCGGTTGTTTCCAACCTTCTGTAGCGGCGTGTAAAGGTACCATTAGGGGTAAAATGTTTTTCGCCCACTGATCTTACACCACAATTATTTACCTACTGTGTTACCTTGAAAATAATACCCATTAGAGGTTTAGCTACACTACTAAATATAAGGCATTCCCCAAAAGTAAGACCTACTAAACAGAGGCCAGCATCAGCCAATCAGAGGCCAGCAGTTAATATCAATGCATGACGTTACATGCTGGCCAATGATTGGCCAGCGGCTGCTTGCTTCTGAATGCACCTGAGCCAGAGAGCTCAGAGAAGCGCCTGGCATAAATACAGCGGTGGTCACCTGGACAAAGATGGCGGTCTACGGTAATATCGGTATGAATCACAGCTGCATACCCTGGTCTATTTGGTTGGCATGCTTCAAAAAAAAATAGTAGGTCTTACTTTTGGGGAATGCCTTATATTTAGCAGTGCAGCAAAACCTCTAATGGTACCTTTACACGCCGCCACCGAGGGTAGCAACAGGTAGGCACCGCACACGTGCAAGCGCGCGTTTTCAACGGTTCCTAACGGTACCTGATGCCGCAATCACACGCCACCACAAGGTGCTCCACAGAAGGTATTTTCGTTCCCCGGAAGTGCCGACAGGTGCCGCAGGTTACCTTCTGTGGAGCACCTTCCCTGATTTACACGCCGCTACCACAAGGGAATCTGGGCGTACATATTGTGCGCCGTAACTACATAGGCGTGACAGAGTTGTGTATTATGCGACGCTCGTACGGTGATTGGACAATGCAATAACATCATGATTGGCCAGCCAGCGCACAATGTGTATTGTGACTGATCTGCTCGTTAAAGTGAACCTGTCAGCTGGTTTATGCCTCTCCAGCTATCACTATCTGTACCTGCACCTTCATAATACCAGTCTAATCATCCCTGTCTGAGCTCATAGTGTAATGTGAAAGGTGAAAGAAAAGCATTTATACACTTACATTTCCTTATGTAATGAGGCAGTCAGTCCCCAGCTTGGAGGACGGAGACTGTTTGGCAGGTTAATAGTTAACATTTCAGCCTTGTGCTAGAACATGTTGGGAGACCTGATGTGATGTCACAATCATGTGACTACAATAGGCGGAGCTAAGTTCTCATAGAACATAATAAGTTTGCTGGCTTAGCTCCGTCCACTATGCTCACATGATCGTTACATCACAAAGGTCCTTTAGCCATCCAAGTTAAAAGTAAGTTAACTATTATCCTGCCAGACAGTCCCCCTCCTCCAAGGTGGGGACTGAAATGTAAGTGTATAAATGCTTTTCTTTCACCTTTCACATTACACTATGAGCTCAGACAGGGATGATTAAAATAGTATTATAAAGCTGCAGCTACAGACAGTGATAGCTGGAGGGGCATAAACCACCTGACAGGTTCCCTTTAAATATGCCGCCCTGTGCAGTGACAGCCAATGGGTGGACAGCAGCTCCCACCAATGATAGTTGATGGGGCGTGGTATACATGATGCTGTGGCATGCCCCAGGAAACTCAAATACCTTGCCTGTGCCCCGATTACACGCCGCCACCATAGGGATTATACCTGCTTGTTTTTCAGCACGGCTGAAACACAGGTATCCAAAGAGACAGGAAGGAACAACCTGAATTACACGCCGCCACTTCGCGGTGTTTTGAAGGTAAAAGGTAAAATTGTGTCCGATACCTGCCAGTTTCTACCTTTCGGTGGCGGCGTGTAAAGGTAACATAATAGGTATTATTTTCAGAGAAACACAGTAGGTATATAATAATGGTGTGTAATTTGTGGCCAAAGCCATTTAACCCCTCAAGAAAAGCTGGTACTTATTCAAATCTGGGAAAATTAGTAATTTTCTACTTTTTGATGCCAGTTTTTTTTTTTTTGAACCATCTTTTTATTAGATTTTACATATAAACATAGATCCAAACAATAGAAAAGTCTCAAGATATATATCCAATGAAAATTAAGCAGGAGCTAAGCATAGCTGTTAGATACAAAGATATATCTCCATTTCAAAAATGAACAATGGTTTTCATTAACCCTCCCTCCCCCCTCCCCTGGATATCTCCATTCCATTATGGCAATTTTACTCAACAGAAATATAAGATAATATACAGTTATTAAGTCTGTAGTATAAGACATCTATTCTCGCCGTAAGCACCTAAACTCCGCATCTCAGTCTGCCCAATGTTCCACCTAAATCCTCCAACGCATACCACTCTGAGGAACGAAAAGGTCTCCTAAAATTGTCAATTTCACCATCTGTGAATTCTTTTACAATAAATGTTCTCCATTTGAAGAAGAATTTTTTTGCTAATTTATTTGGGTTACGTAATGTGTCTAGAGACTCCAGTGTCAATGTGTGGCGCATCAAGTTTTTGACCAGAGACAAGTCTGGGGGTCTATCGTTGAGCCAATGTTGTAGGAGAAGCCTTTTGGCTATCAATGCAATATAATGCCACAGGGCATGGGGGTGTCTGCTGGTGTCAGGGATTGTTTGATAATGAAAAATCCAACGCATCGGGTCTAGGCTTTCCATGCCCCCACAGAGCTCCCTGGCCCAGGTTTCTACCTCTTTCCAAAGCTTTTGTGAGTCAGGACAGGACCACAGGCCATGTTCCAGGTCCGTCATAGGTGCTTTGCATTTTGGACAATGAACCCATCTCCCCTGGTTTGTCTGAGAAGGAGGTATATTAAAGCCCTGAATAGTACCATGCATGATCCTGAACTGAGAATCTCTCCATCTCTCATTGGTTATGTAACGTCTTACTACTCCCCACCCTTCCAGAATTTTCCGAGAGAGTTCTGGATCATTGATATGTTTGCGCCATTTATTGAATAATCCTCCTCCTCTCTGTGGTCTTAGAACCTGTTGCAGTTTAGCATATAATGAGGTGATGGACACCTCACTTTCCGTTATGTTTAGTACTTCGGACCATAATTTATTATCAATTTCTCCCGAGAGGTCCCGCAATTGGAAAGGAGATGGTAGTTCAATTGGCGGAACTGCAGGACATGTAGCGGGGGTAGATTATAAACCGATAATACCTCCCTCTCAGTAAACCATCTTTTTTCTTCAAAATTCATGAGGTTTTCCAATGTATGGACCCCTCTATCTCTCCAAATCTTAAATAGGGAGTTTTCATGTCCCAACGGGAAAGCCGGACATCTCCATGGATTAAGTCGTCTAGAGATCTTCCACGATAGTTTAAGCTTTTTTCTTATCTCTTTCCATGTTATAATAGTATCCCTATATATTACTGTATTTTTCAGGGAGTCAGGAAGACAAGACAATGGGGAGTGTAGCAAGGCAGATAAGTCCCAGGGTCTGGCCCAATCTCCCTCCAATTTTATATCTGAGAATTTACTTGTGCCCTTATTCCAATCCAGAACATTACGCAGAATGCATGCTAGATTGTAGCCCCTGATGTCTGGGAGTTGCAAGCCTCCTTCGTGCTTGGGTCGAATCAGGACTCTAAAGGCCAGCCTGGGTTTCTTACCCCCCCATAAAAATCTAGAGAAGGCTTTATTTAGCCTCATTATATCGACATGTTTCAACAACATTGGGATAGTCTGAAGAGGATAAAGCAATCTCGCAAAACTAACCATTTTAAGTAAATGGCAGCGTCCCATCAGAGAGAGTGGTAGCCCCTCCCATCTCGCCAATTCGTGTTGAATCTTAACGATAATAGGTGAAAAATTAAGCCTATATGTCAGTCCGCTAGATTTAGCTATATGTATCCCTAGATATTTGATGCTATTTTTTGCTATTGGCAGGCCATAAAAGTATGTCCCCTTCCTTAAACCTTCTTCCTCATCAATAAAAAGGATTTCACATTTATTTTTATTAAGCGAAAATCCTGAGTATTTACCCCATTCCTCTATAGTTGACATTACATCCGGAAGGTCTCTTTCTGGGTTTTGGACAAATAAGATCACATCATCTGCAAAAAGCGCGAGCTTGATCTCATCCGTTCCCACTCTAAAACCTTCATAAACATTATGACATTCCAGATATAAGGCCAGAGGTTCTATGGCTAAATTGAAAAGAAGGGGAGACAGTGGGCACCCCTGTCTTGTTCCCTTCTGGAGGAAGAAGGAATTAGATAGAAAGCCAGGTGTGCTAACACAAGCTTTAGGGTTATTATAAAGGGCACGAATATACTGTCGAAAGGGACCCTCCAAACCCATAGAGTCCAGCACTCTGCCCAGCCATGACCATCTGACATTGTCGAATGCTTTCTCGGCGTCCAGAGTGATCATGGCTGGGTTTCCCCTCTCTCCTCTTGTTTTTTTCCCCATGATATCCATCATAAGCATCGTTTTTCGTATATTTGTGGTAGTCGATCTACCCTTTATGAAGCCTGCCTGGTGTGTGGGTATTAATTTAGGTAGAACTATTGCCAGTCTATCGGCCAGTAATTTAGAAAGGAGCTTCAGATCCTGATTTATTAAAGAAATCGGTCTGTAGCTCGCTGGGTCAGTAGGTGACTTTCCCGTTTTGGGAATTAATTTGATATAGGCCAGGTTCATTCTCTCCGGTATAGGAGCCCCCTGCAGTATCCCATTATACAGATCGCAGAGGACCGGTGAAATCTGTTCTCTTAGTGCTTTAAAGAAAGCACCATAATATCCATCCGGCCCAGGGGCTTTGCCCGTGTTCAAATTTTTTATAGCCATCTCAATTTCATCAGTGGAAACTGGGCCATTGAGAAATTGGATGTCTTCCTGGGAAATGGTTGGTAATTCAATTTTGTTCAACCAGGCGAGGCCTTCTGGTTCCTCCGTATTCGTCTCTGCATAAAGGGATGCATAAAATTTGCCCAGCACACGGGAAATATTCTTAGGATCATTATGATGCCAGTTTTGATGCCCAGAACCCATTTAGGCCAGGCTGGAGTGACTTGAATTTGTTTCGGGGCATCACTAGGTATGTATATATAGGGGTGGACTGGCCCACTGGAGGATCGGGAGAATCCCCGGTGGGCCCTGAGATATGTGGTTACGCCCCCTGTACCCCCCTGGGCCCCCCAGTCTGGTAATAGCATCCAACTGGTCATTAATGCATCCATCCAGATCTGGTATGAGGGTTTTTGCAATTTTAAAAAATGCATCCGGATCCGGTACCGCAAGGTACATTTATGTACCTTGCTGTATCGGCTCTGGTTCCCATAAACACCCATTATAAAAAAAAAGACCCAATTTTGGAATCGGCGTGATAGACACAGCCTGCATGATTTTTCCCGCATGTTCCAAAACCGGATCCGGTAACCGGATTGCAAATAGTACAATCCGGTTTTTCAATTGCCACCTAAGGCTGCAGATCCGGATCCGTTTTTGAGGTTGTTTAATGCTCAAAACCAGATCAGGATCTGCAAGCCCAACCGCAGATGTGACCATAGCCTTATAGTTGGTGCCATACAATTGTTAAGGGCAGAGTCGTGATTTTGCCCGTCCTCTACACACACATTACCTAGGCTCTGTTTGTGTTGCTGCCACTTTTTGGCGCACATTAAGTCAGGAACACTGGACAACCTTTGCATCAATGTACATTAAAGGAGAGCTCTTACAATACTGAGCCTTTCAGAAACCATTTGGCCCTAACATATTTACCAGCTAACACGAAAATGAGTGGGTATTTAGTCAGCCAAGTAGCATGATACAGTGCTTGCATTTGTAAAATACTAATGTGGCCAAGGTGAACCAGGGTAAGGGCTGGGATATCCAAGCAAGGAGGATGCTAATCCCATTGGGCCTGTTGTGTGGCAGAGAATGCAGCAGGAACACAGGGGGCTGAACGAAGAACAACGTTATGACGTCATGCCGCACGCTGATTACACCGAGGACACTTGAGCGTCCTCAAAGGAGGCGCCTGCACATACAGTGCTTAGCCTTTTCGGATACGCCGCTGCGTCCCCAAAATGTGAGACGGGAATGCTACGGCATCGCCCATGGTCGACTGGCTGTGTCCCTAATCAGTTATGACTTCAATGACTCTCCTTGTTTAAATGTCTTTATTAATACTTGGAAGAATAAACAAGTCAATCAGTCTATTGATCAACGCACAGAACACCAAATATGGCGGCTTTGCCATGAACCTACACCAGCCAATCAGAACACAGTACTGGCCACCAATCGGCGCAGACGGGGCGCGGACAACACAACACCAAGGCACGCCTTGTACTATACTATAATGTTTGGACGAGGTTTTAATATCGCTATCCATTTTGTCAATTCTAACTGTCATTGAGGATAGAGACTTTTTGATATCAGTGTATATTTGGGGGGTACTGGAGCTCACCTGTTGGTGTCAACTAACCCTCTATGAGTAGTTGTGGTAGCTGCTGAGGATCAAAGAGTGAAAACTGCGCACGCTTGTTTCACTAGGTGTAGTTTTAGTAATAAAGGAGGTGTAATGATCTAGCGCGTACCAGAAATATATATATACTAGATGGTGGCCCGATTCTAACGAATCGGGTATTCTAGAATATAGAAATAAAGATTGCATGGGGAAGGCGGTGAATGCTGAATTGGGAGGAACTTTGAAGAAGGAGAGGCGGGTAAAAGACGGCGTGGCAGGGGGAGGAGGGAGGACAGAGCAGCAGGGGGGAGGAGGATGGAGGACAGAGGAGGTAGCGGCGGGGTGTGGGAGGATATAGCAACACAGGCAGGGGGAGGAAGGAGCAGCAGCGGGAAGATGGAGCACAGAGCGGCAAGGGGGAGGAGAACGGAGGATTAAGCGGCAGAGTGGGGGAGGACGGAGCAGCTCAGGCAGGGGAGGACGGAGGATGGAGTGGCAAAGGGGAGGAGGACAAATGAAGAAGGAGGAAGCGGTGGGGTGGGGGAGGATGGAGTGGCACAGGCAGGGGGAGGACGGAGCGGCAGGGGGAGGATGAAGCACAGAGCGGCGGGGGGTGGAGGACAGGATGAAGCAGCGGGGTGGGGGAGGACGGAGCAGCACAGGCAAGGGGAGGATGGAGGATAGAGTGGTGGAGGTGAGGAGGACAAAGGAAGAAGGAGGAAGCAGTGGAGTGGGGGAGGATGAAGTGGCACATTCAGGGGGAGGACGGAGCGGCAGGGGGAGGACAAAGCACAGAGCGGCAGGGGGTAGGAGGATGTAGGATGAAGCTGCAGGGTGGGGGAGGACGGAGCAGCACAGGCAAGGGGAGGACGGAGGATGGAGTGGCGGAGGTGAGGAGGACAAAGGAAGGAGGAGGAAGCGGTGAGGGAGGATGGAGCAGCACAGGCAGGGAGAGGACAGAGCAGCAGGGGAGGACAGAGCGGCAGAGGGAGGAGAGAGCGGCAGGGGGAGGATGGAGCACAGAGCGGCGTGGGAAAGGAGGATGGAGGAGGAAGCGGCGGGGTGGGGGAGGCCGGAGCAGCACAGGCAGGGGGAGGACAGAGGATGGAGTGGCGGAGGGGAGGAGGACAAAGGAAGGAGGAGGAAGCGGTGGGGTGGGGGAGGATGAAGTGGCACAGGCAGGGGAGGACAGAGCACAGAGCGGAAGGGGAGAGGAGGACAGAGGACAAAGCGGCGGGGTGGGGAGGCCGGAGCAGCACAGGCAGGGGGAGGACAGAGGATGGAGTGGCGGAGGGGAGGAGGACAAAGGAAGG
This sequence comes from Allobates femoralis, assembly GCA_033576535.1. Classification (NCBI taxonomy): domain Eukaryota; kingdom Metazoa; phylum Chordata; class Amphibia; order Anura; family Aromobatidae; genus Allobates; species Allobates femoralis. The sequence goes on along the minus strand of JARQOC010000005.1, from coordinate 344,793,326 downwards.
AGGAGGAAGCGGTGGGGTGGGGGAGGATGAAGTGGCACAGGCAGGGGGAGGACAGAGCACAGAGCGGAAGGGGGGAGGAGGACAGAGGACAAAGCGGCGGGTGGGGGAGGATGGAGGATGGAGTGGCGGAGGAAAGGAGGACAAAGGAAGGAGGAGGAAGCAGTGGGGTGGAGGAGGATGGAGTGGCACAGACAGGGGGAGGATGAAGCACAGAGCGTCGGGGGGAGGAACAGAGGATGAAGTGGCGGGGTGGGGGAGGCCAGAGCAGCACAAGCAGGGGGAGGATGGAGGATGGAGTGGCGGGGGGAGGAGGAGGAGGAAGCTTTGGGCTGGGGGAGGATGGAGCGGCACAGGAAGGGGGAGGACAGAGCAGCAGGGGGAGGACGGCGCACAGAGCGGCGGGGGGGAGGAGGACAGAGGACGAAGGGGTGGGGGAGGATGGAGCAGCACAGGCAGGGGGAGGATGGAGTGGTGGAGAAGAGGAGGACAAAGGAAGGAGATGGAAGCGGTGGGGTGGGGAGGATGGAGCGGCAGGGGGAGGATGGAGCACAGAGCGGCGGGGGGGAGGAGGACGGAGGACAAAGCGGTGGGGTGGGGGAGGATGGAGCAGCACAGGCAGGGAGGGAGAGGATGGAGGATGGAGTGGTAGAGGGGAGGAGGACAAAGGAAGGAGGAGGAAGCGGTAGAGGAGGATGGAACGGCACAGGCAGGGGGAGGACGGAGCACAGAGTGGTGGGAGGAGGAGGATGGAGGACAAAGTGGCGGGGTGAGGGAGGATGGAGCACTGTTCGGCAGCTCAGTGGTTAGCAGAGTATACAGGGGGTCAGTGGTTAGCAGAGTATACGGTAGCTGAGTGGTTAGCACTGCGCGGTGGCTCAGTGGTTAACACTGCGCAGTGGCTCAGTGGTTAGCACTGCGCGGTGTGGCTCAGTGGTTAGCACTGCGCGGTGGCTCAGTGGTTAGCACTCTATGGTCGCTCAGTGTTTAGCACTGTATGGTGGCTCAGTGGTTAGCAGTGAGTACGGTGGGCACAATGGTCAGCGCAGTGTGGTGGGCAGAGTGGTCAGCGCAGCAGCGTGGTGGGCAGAGTGGTCAGCGCAGCAGCGCGGTGGGCAGAGTGGTCAGCGCAACAGCGCGGTGGGCAGAGTGGTCAGCGCAGCAGTGCGGTGGGCAGAGTGGTCAGCGCAGCAGCGCGGTGGGCGGAGTGGTCAGCACAGCAGTGCGGTGGGCAGGTGGCGGGGGCAGAATGGTGGCAAGCGGGGCAGGATGGTGGCGGGGGCAGGATGGTGGCGAGCGGGGCAGGATGGTGGCGAGCGGGGCAGGATGGAGCGTGCGGGGCAGGATGGAGCGTGCGGGGCAGGATGGAGCGTGCGGGGCAGGATGGATGGCGGCTGCGGCGAGGGGGCGGGCTCGTACACACTCACACACCCACTCATAAAATAAAAAATCATGAGCTTCCGGTTCCGGCGCCGCCATGACCAGCTGCATGTAGAAGGGCTCCGGGACCCGCCACGGCAATCCAGCCCCATCCAACCTCCCTCTGAGCTCCTGACTCACATCCTTCAGCAGACTGGTGGCTGAGACGCAAGGCACATTATCGCAGACATGATGGACCGGTATGTAACGCGGAAGGGGGAGAGTAGCCGGGCTCTCCCTCAACATGAGGCCGCGGCTGATGGCGCCGAGTGGCGGGCGGGAGGGAAGAGCGGGACCACAGCCCCGAACGGGAAGAGACCACCTCATTGGGGTCCACAGCGGGGGAGATGATGAGCACTAACAGAGGTCAGCCTGGAGAATCAGCCCGCGAGATCCAAACGGGCAGCTCAGGCCAGGAGGGAGAACGGCAGATGGGATCTCTGGAGAACAGGAGACATGAGCAGCCTGAGGCAGAGCTGAGAGGAGAAGCACAGGGTGCACACACAGGAGAGGGGCTGAAGTCACAGCTTATAGACTATAAAATACTGGCCAAAGAGCTGGCCATTCATATGGCTGAGGAGTTTAAAGCAGCAGTGGCTGATATGGTAGCTGCCACTACCACAGAGCTTAAGAGAAAAGTAGAAGCTCACGTTCAGAGATTTAAAGAGACAGAAACCAGAATTGGATCTGCTGAAGATAGAATACTAGAACTAGAGGACCAAGTGGAAGCATTACAAAAACGCTCTGATTATGCCTTTGCAAAGCTGGAAGATATTGAGAACAGGTCAAGAAGGAGCAACCTTAAGATAGTGGGTCTTCCTGAATCTATTCCAACAGGCCAACTTGTAGAAATCTTTGAAGTAGATCTCCCCAAAGCCCTGGGCCTGCAACACAGGTGTAAAACAGAACGCACCCACAGAATTGGGCCGCCTAGAGACAGTATGACCACTACAACGGGCACTTCAAAGAGTCCTTCCCTCCCCGGGAATCCTAGCAACAAACCGAGACATACCATCGCAAAGTTTCTTAACCACAGGGACAAAGAAGAAATACTCAGGGCTTATAAGGCTAGGAAGCTTCCTCTGACACTGCACGGCCAAAAGGTGTTGGTTTTTGCGGACTACTCAATAGAAGTCTCCCGCCGCAGAAGAGCTTTTAGTGAGGCGTGCTCCATACTCTATAAAAGGAACGTGCGTTTCCAGCTGAACTTCCCTGCTACCCTGAGGTTCAGGTCTCGAGAAGGGACACCACTGACTTTCACAGACCCAGAGGCTGCAATGACGGCGATTTTGGACAATACTCGCTTACTGAGAGCTGTGACACCCCCAAACGCTGCCGCAGATAGAACACCATCATTATCGAATCCAGAGGTGGAACCTGAAGAAGAGTGAGATTCGGTCAGATCATACAAGCTGCGCTCTAATGCCACGAACGAGGATCCTCCATCCAGAGGCGGTACTCCCAAGCAACAACGTCAGACAGGATCTCGTTGGCAAAAGAAGAAATAACATCGGCGAAACTGTTAGTCTGCCCGGACTTACTAGATACTGCTCTAACGAGGTGCAGAGGAGGGGACTTTAACACCTAGTAGACTAACTACGGAGCTTTGAGAATGAAATGCCCCCATCTCACGCATCGCATGACTCCAGGTGCCCCAAGGCCCTCATTCTTGCCCCTCCTCTCCCGGCGTCCTTCCTCCTTCCCCCCCCTTTTTTTTTTTTTTTTTTTTTCTCTCTCTCTCTCTCTCTTCCTACAGGAACACTGAGCCTGATACAGGAAGGAGAAACCAAGTCGCCATCTCTACGATTGCGGGCCAGTCGCCGAATTTGTACAGGTCAACCCCTTGGATAGACTTTATTGACTCTGATAATATCTAGAGATTTGCTGTTGGGTGGAGGAGGGGGGAAGGGCATTGTGGATACCACCACTGATAGAGTGACTGCAAATTACCGTCTGAGAGCCCATTAATGCTCTCAGATATAAAAACCCAATACTCCAATTTTTTTTGATAATCACCAATCTCATCGCAGACGACAATTTTCCAGAAACTGTTGATGATATGATTATAGTTCTGGTAATGCACAGATGAGAAGAAATCTGAGATAGGGAAGACGTGATAATCGAGACTGAAGAGAAGGGAAGGATAAGGGTACATAAAAGAATACGAATATGTTATTAATTATCAGCCGGTTGCTGTGGTGGGATGGGATGTTGATATATGGGCTGTATTGGAGGGAAGAAGAGAAATCAGCTATTAGGACAGAAAGGTAGAAGAGGTGAGATCAGTTTCATAGGGGGGACATTAGGGAGGGGGAGGGTACCTAGAGACATACTTAACAGTGCAATAACACATCAGCGTGTTCCTTGGAACTCATTCGTCTTTTCTTGGCTTGGGGCATGGGGAAAGGTACACATGTGGCTTATGGAACATTACTCGACAAGAATATCATTAGGGAGTGGTTGTGATGGTTGGGTGGGTCTCCTGGAACGTAAAGGGTATGCGCTCCCCGGCAAAGCGCATGATGATTTTACGTCATCTTAAAAGACTCCGTACAGATGTTGCCTTGCTCCAGGAGACCCACTTGACGTCTGAAGATTTCTTTCGTCTTAAGAAGCTCTGGGTGGGAGAAGTCTATGGATCGGGTGCGGTGGAGAGGAAAGCAGGAGTTTTAATCTTGATCCATAGATCTTTACCGCATAAGGTCCTGTCCACACAGATGGATGACGGGGGAAGGATAATCCAAATGAACATCCAGATCCAGAAAGACGTCTTCTCTATATATAATATCTATGCACCAAACACGAATCAGAAAGCTTTCTACCAGGGCCTACAAGCTAGACTCTTGACTGACAATGGACATAACAGGATAGAAGGAGGCGATTTTAATATGGTGCTATACGCAGAGGAGGATAGGAGACAATCAACACCTCTGGGTGGGAGAAGCCAGACACCAATAGTATCACGTACTGAAAGCTTCCTTGACTCTATTTTTACAGCTGTAAATATGACGGACGCATGGAGAACGATGCACCCTCTTGATAGAGAGTTTACTCACTTTTCCCACCCCCATGGGTCTTGGTCTAGAATAGACATGTTTTTCACATCCCCCAATGTACTACAGAGGTTAACTGAAATCAAAATTGAGGACATGGTGATAACTGACCACAGCCCATTGGTGTTGGAATCCAAAGACACCTATGAAAAAGGTACGGATTATCTGTGGAGGTTTCCAGACACGTTCACCAAAGATGAAAATTTTGTTTCCCTCCTTAGAGAATGGTGGTCAACATATTCAAGAGGTAATGAAAACCATCGCTCCGACCCGTGCTTGTTTTGGGAAGCAGCAAAAGCGGTGTTGAGAGGACATGTTTACAGCATGGGGATAAAGAAAAAAATAAAAGAACAATTTGTAGCAGCCAGCTTGGAGGTGAGGAACGCTTACTCCCGTTATAAAGGCACGATGGCTGACCCCGATAGGGAAACCTGGCAACAGGCTAAAGAAAAATTTGATATGTGGGCAAGACGGAGGGAAGACATCTATAAAAATAGACTAGAACTTAGTCTCCATAAATTTGGTGACAAAGCCGGCCGATTGCTAGCACGACTGTCACGTGGAAAACAACCTTCATCCCCCATCCAAACTATAATTGATAAGCGAGGTAACACTTGGACCAACCCTAAAGATATCAGCCAGGCATTAGGAAAATTCTATGCGTCTCTATACTCAGATACCGATTCTGACATACCCGTACAACCTGACTTGTTACACTTGATACGTTTGCCGAGTGTGACAGAAGAGGACAAACAATTTTTGAATAGTCCTATCACGGTAGAAGAGATAGAAGAGATAGAGGATGCTATCAGGAATATAAATCCGGGCAAAGCACCTGGCCCTGATGGCTATAATGGTGCATTCTTTAAAGCGCTTAGGGAACAGGTTTCCCCTGTCTTGAGAGACTTATTTAATGAAATCCTCCAGGGAACTCCTATCCCAGATAGAATGAACTTGGCCCACATAAAACTTATTCCAAAACTAGGAAAGGTACCAACAGATCCCGCAAGCTTTAGACCGATTTCCCTGATAAATCAGGACCTAAAACTTCTTTCCAAAATAATTGCAGACAGACTAGCGACAATTATGTCTAAACTAGCTGTGAGCCCGATGCAAATGCATCGGGATTCTAGAACGTGCATTAATTTGATTATAGTAGTTATAGCTGTTAGCCTGATGCAAATGCATCGGGTATCTAAAATATGTTTATTGTTTTTCTAAAGATTTTTAAATAATAATCGCACCATCAATAGCAATAATATAAGCCATAGCATTATTATTAGCAGTAATAGCAGTATTAATAGCATTATTAGCAGTATTATGAGCATTAATAACAGTATTAATAGCATTAATAGCATTATTATTAGCATTAATAGCATTATTAATAGCATTATTAGCATTAATAATAGCATTAATAACATTATTAATAGCATTAATAGCATTATTTTAGCATTAATAGCATTAATAATAGCATTATTAGCATTAATAATAGCATTAATAACATTATTAATAGCATTAATAACATTATTATTAGCATTAATAGCATTAATAATAACATTATTAGCATTAATAATAGCATTAATAACATTATTAATAGCATTAATAGTATTATTATTAGCATTTATAGCATTAATAATAGCATTATTAGCATTAATAATAGGATTAATAACATTATTAATAGCATTAATAGCATTATTATTAGCATTAATAGCATTAATAATAGCATTATTAGCATTAATAATAGCATTAATGACATTATTAATAGCATTAATAGCATTATTATTAGCATTAATAGCAATATTAATAGCATTAATAGGATAAATATTAGCATTAATAGCATAATTAATAGCATTAATATCATTATTATTAGCATTAATAGCATTATTATTAGCATTAATAGCATTAATAATGCCATTAATAGGATAAATATTAGCATTGATAGCATTAATAGCATAATTAATAGCATTAATAGCATTATTAATAGAATTAATAGCATTATTATTAGCATTAATAGCATTAATAGGATAAATATTAGCATTAATAGCATTAATAGCATTATTAATAGCATTAATAGCATTATTATTGGCATTAATAGCATTAATAATAGCATTATTAGCATTAATAATAGCATTAATAACATTATTAATAGCATTAATAGCATTATTATTAGCATTAATAGCATTAATAGCATTATTATTAGCATTAATAGCATTAATAATACCATGAATAGGATAAATATTAGCATTAATAGCATTAATAGCATTATTAATAGCATTAATAGCATTATTATTAGCATTAATAGCATTATTAATACCATGAATAGGATAAATAGTAGCATTAATAGCAATAATAGCATAATTAATAGCATTAATAGCATTATTAATAGCATTAATAGCATTAATAGCATTAATAGGATAAATATTAGCATTAATAGCATTAGTAATAGCATTAATAGCATTAATAGGATAAATATTAGCATTAATAGCATTAATAGCATAATTAATAGCATTAATAGCATTATTATTAGCATTAATAGCATTAATAATAGCATTATTAGCATTAATAATAGCATTAATAACATTATTAATAGCATTAATAGCATTATTATTAGCATTAATAGCATTAATAGCATTATTATTAGCATTAATAGCATTAATAATACCATTAATAGGATAAATATTAGCATTAATAGCATTAATAGCATAAATAATAGCATTAATAGCATTATTAATAGCATTAATAGCATTATTATTAGCATAAATAGCATTAATAATAGCATTATTAGCATTAATAATAGCATTAATAACATTATTAATAGCATTAATAGCATTATTATGAGCATTAATAGCATTAATAGTATTATTAATAGCATGAATAGCATTATTAATAGCATTAATACGATTAATAGCATTATTAATAGCATTATTAATAGCATTAATAGCATAAATAATAGAATTAATAGCATAAAAAATAGCATTAATAGCATTAGTATTAGCATAAAGAGCATTAATAGCAATATTATTAGCATGAATAGCATTATTAATAGCATTAATAGCATTAATAGGATAAATATTAGCATTAATAGCATTAATAGCATAATTAATAGCATTAATAGCATTATTAATAGCATTAATAGCATTATTATTAGCATTAATAATAGCATTATTAGCATTAATAATAGCATTAATAACATTATTAATAGCATTAATAGCATTATTATTAGCATTAATAGCATTAATAGCATTATTATTAGCATTAATAGCATTAATAATACCATTAATAGGATAAATATTAGCATTAATAGCATAAATAATAGCATTAATAGCATTATTAATAGCATTAATAGCATTATTATTAGCATAAATAGCATTAATAATAGCATTATTAGCATTAATAATAGCATTAATATCATTATTATTAGCATTAATAGCATTAATAATAGCATTATTAGCATTAATAATAGCATTAATAACATTATTATTAGCATTAATAGCATAATTATTAGCATTAATAGCATTATTATTAGCATTTTTTTTAAATTATTATTTTTTATTTAATTATTTATTATTTTTTATTTATTTTTTTATTATTTTTTATTTATTTTTAATTATTTTTTTTATTATTAAATTTATTATTTAGGCTGAGACCCAGTTCTCTTTCAGGTCCGCTGAAAGGGCTGATATAATTAGTATATATGTATTTTTTTTTATTATTATTTTTATTGAATTATTTATTATTTTTAATTTATTTTTTTATTATTTTTAATTATTTTTTAATTATTTTTTTTATTATTAAATTTATTATTTAGGCTGAGACCCAGTTCTCTTTCAGGTCCGCTGAAAGGGCTGATATAATTAGCATATATTTAATTTTTTTATTATTATTTTTATTGAATTATTTATTATTTTTAATTTAATTTTTTATTATTTTGTAATTATTTTTTAATTATTTTTTTTATTATTAAATTTATTATTCAGGCTGAGACCCAGTTCTCTTTCAGGTCCGCTGAAAGGGCTGATATAATTAGCATATATGTATTTTTTTTTATTATTATTTTTATTGAATTATTAATTATTTTTAATTTATTTTTTTATTATTTTTTAAATATTTTTTAATTATTTTTTTTATTATTAAATTTATTATTTAGGCTGAGACCCACTTCTCTTTCAGGTCCGTTTATTTTTTATTATTTTTTTTATTATTTTTTAATTATTTTTTTTATTATTAAATTTATTTGTTCCCATTGAAATACATTAGCGGTGTGTCGGCGATTTTATGGCCGCCGACCTGGTTCTATTTGTCGGCCCTAAAATCGCGGACACACCGCTAATGCATGTCTATGGGCAGCGAGCTCGAATTCTGATTGGTCGGCGACCAATCCGAAATCGGGCTAACTGCTCATAGAGATGCATTAGCGGTGTGTCCGCGATTTTAGGGCCGACAAATAGAACCAGGTGGCCGGCCATAAAATCGCCGAAACACCGCTAATGTATTTCAATGGGAAATGAGGGGCTCTTCTGATTGGCTGAGGGCAGTAGACAGCAACCAATCAGAAGAGCCCCTCACATCTCATTAAGATAGAATGGCGGATTTGTCGTCCATTCTATGTTAATGATAACTGAAGAGGACGTCGGAGCTGGAAGTTGGCAGAAAGAAGACAGAAGATCCCCGGGGCCGGACGAAGAGGCGGAGATGGCGGAAAGAAGAGAGAAGACCCCCGGGGCCGGAGGAAGAGGACGCCTGGCCGGACGGAGGACTTGTGGATCGGACGGACGATAGGATGACTAAGAAGGCATGTAAGTGATCGACGGGGACGTTAGGTTAGGGGACGGCGGGGGCTTCGGGTGTAGGGCTTTAGGTGTTAGCGACAGCGGCGGGGGAAAGCGGCGGGAGCTTAGGAGGCGGCGGGGCTTAGGGGGTAGGGGCATAGGTGCGGCGGGTCGGGGCTTAGGGTGTAGGGGTGCGGCGGACTTAGGGGGTAGGGGCATAGGTGCGGCGGGTTGGGGCTTAGGGTGTAGGGGTGCGGCGGACTTAGGGGGTAGGGGTTTGGTGTTAGCGACAGCGGCGGGAGCTTAGGAGGCGGCGGGGCTTAGGGGGTAGGGGGTTAGGTGCGACGGGGCTTACGGGGTAGGGGCATAGGTGCGGCGGGTCGGGGCTTAGGGTGTAGGGGTGCGGCGGACTTAGGGGGGTAGGGGTTTAGGTGCGGTGGGTGGGGGCTTGGCGGCAGGAGCTTAGGAGGCGGCGGGGCTTAGGGGGTAGGGGCTTAGGTGCGGCGGGGCTTAGAGGGTAGGGGGTTAGGTGCGACGGGGCTTACGGGGTAGGGGCATAGGTGCGGCGGGTCGGGGCTTAGGGTGTAGGGGTGCGGCGGACTTAGGGGGTAGGGGTTTAGGTGCGGCGGGTGGGGGCTTGGCGGCGGGAGCTTAGGAGGCGGCGGGGCTTAGGGGGTAGGGGGTTAGGTGCGACGGGGCTTACGGGGTAGGGGCATAGGTGCGGCGGGTCGGGGCTTAGGGTGTAGGGGTGCGGCGGACTTAGGGGGTAGGGGTTTAGGTGCGGCGGGTGGGGGCTTGGCGGCGGGAGCTTAGGAGGCGGCGGAGCTTAGGGGGTAGAGGCTTAGGTGCGGCGGGGCTTAGAGGGTAGGGGGTTAGGTGCAACGGGGCTTACGGGGTAGGGGCATAGGTGCGGCGGGTCGGGGCTTAGGGTGTAGGGGTGCGGCGGACTTAGGGGGTAGGGGTTTAGGTGCGGCGGGTGGGGGCTTGGCGGCGGGAGCTTAGGAGGCGGCGGGGCTTAGGGCGGCAGGGGGCTGTAGTGTACAGCGGGGTGTAGGGGTGCGGCGGACTTAGGGGGTAGGGGTTTAGGTGCGGCGGGTGGGGGCTTGGCGGCGGGAGCTTAGGAGGCGGCGGGGCTTAGGGTGGCAGGGGGCTGTAGTGTACAGCGCGAGGGTATACTACAGTCCCATGGCGCTTATGGGCATGGGACTGTAGTATACTATAGCGGTGTACACTACAGTCATATGCCCTTGGCAGGGGACTGTAGTGTACAGCGCGATGGTATACTACAGTCCCATGGCGCTTATGGGCTTGTGACTGTAGTATACTATAGCGGTATGGGCTTAGGGCAGCAGGGGTCTGTAGTGTACAGCGCGATGGTATACTACAGTCCCATGGCGCTTATGGGCATGGGACTGTAGTATACTATAGCGGTGTACACTACAGTAGTATGGGCTTCTGTGGCTTGGTTAGCAAGCGACTCGCAATGCCCGCTTCGCGGGCATTGCTTCGGGAGTCGCCGTGGCCGCTATGCGGCCACGGACAGAGTCCAGGAGATGAAACCTGGACTCGCTAACCAAGCCACCGGAAGCAGCGCCGCTCCGACGGAAGTCAGCTACGGCGATTATATAATAGATTAATACCTCCCCACCAGCGATGGGAGGGGAGAACGATGCTTCTGATTGATATTATGGGACGGAAAGTGGGAACGGAGAAAGGGGACCCAGCCGTGATCACCCTAGATGCAGAAAAAGCGTTTGATAATGTACAGTGGTCATGGCTGGGAAGGGTCTTAGATGCCGTTGGGATAATAGGGCCATTCAGGCAATATCTCCAATCTCTTTACAACAATCCAAAGGCATGTATCAGTACACCTGGCTACTTGTCGGATTCTTTTTTTTTTTTACAGAAGGGAACGAGACAGGGATGCCCATTATCACCCCTGCTCTTCAATTTGGCCATAGAGCCTCTGGCTCTATATCTGGAACAGAGCTCCACATATGAAGTCTTTAGAGTGGGAACCAAAGAAGTTAAATTATCGCTTTTTGCAGATGATATTGTTCTATATGTACAAAACCCAGAAAGAGACCTCCCTCGCATACTTGAAAACATTGAAACCTTAGGCAAACAATCAGGCTTTTGCCTAAATAAAGAGAAATGTGAGATAATGTTCATTAACCCTAAAAGTAAACTCTCACAAAATTCGCTATTTTGTGATCTCCCAGTCACTAAAGATAGTATCAAATACCTAGGTATCCATCTAGCTAGATATCCTAATCAGACTTATAAACTCAATTTTGTCCCAATTCTCTCAAAAATTGAGAGGGAACTGACAGGCTGGGCTAATTTTCTCTGTTGGGAAGATGCCATCTACTTAAGATGATCAGTTTTGCCAGGCTATTATACCCCCTCCAAAATATCCCCATGCTGTTAAAACATACTGATTTAACTAAATTAAACAAAACCTTCTCGAGATTCCTATGGAGGGGAAAAAAACCTAGACTGGCTTTTGGTGTCTTGATACAGTCGAAACAAGAGGGAGGCCTTCAACTCCCAGATGTCCGTGGCTACAACTTGGCATGTATCTTACGTAATGGATCAAGGGCACTAACAGATACTCAGACATAGTCCTAGAAGGAGAGGTGCTAGACCTTGGGACCTATCGGCTTTGCTGCACTCTCCAATGCCTCACCTGCCTAAGACTCTTAAGAGCACGATAACATAGAGATACGATAGCAACTTGGAAGGTGGTGAGGAAAAAATTAAACTTATCCTGGAAAATTTCTAAATCACTCAACCCGTGGAAATGCCCGGCCTTCCCGTTAGGCCGTGAGAATCTACTCTTCATGGCATGGAGAGAGAGAGGCATTAGAACCTTGGGTGACCTTATAGATACAAGGGAGAGAAGGTGGATGACTGAAAATGAGGTCCTGCATACTTATAATCTTCCTCGGTCTCAAGCCATGCAGTATCGCCAGATACACCATTATCTACTCTCTCGATTGAGAGATGTTTCGGGAGAGGTCAATGACAACTTATGGTCTAACTTGCTGGCTATGAACGAGGGAGATATATCCATTACCTCTCTTTACGCTAAATTACAAACAGTTTTACGACCAGCAAAGAAGGTGACTCTCTTTACAAAATGGAAAAAACATATAGAGGACCCTGACCTCACACAGAAAATATTGGAGGGTTGGGGGACCTACAGACGATATATACACAACGAAAGATGGAGAGACTACCAATTTAGAATTATTCATGGGACAATACAGGCGTTTAATATACCCCCGGCACCAAGTAATCAGGAGAGATGGGTAAACTGTCCTAAATGTAAATCACACATGACAGATCTAGAGCATGGTCTTTGGTCCTGTCCTGCTTCTCGAATAATTTGGAATTCGGTTGAAAAGTGGGCGAGAGGAATGTTGGAAGGACTAGACAAATTGAACCCGATGCTATGGCTTTTCCACTACCGGGGAGACTCGACGAGAAAGGAACAACCGCCTGTATTGTTTCATTATATTGCTATAACTGCAAAGAGACTCTTGTTGCAGTTTTGGCTTAATGATAAACCCCCTGATCTGTCAAAGGTCAAGACTACGTTACGAAATATTCTTGCAATTGAATCCTTAGATGCAACGCGTAATCCCAGCAAGTTAACACAAAAATTCTTCCATAAATGGAGACGATTCATTGAACAAGAATTCACTGATGCTGAAATTAGGAATCTTATGATGTCTCATAGATCTTCGACATGGTATGCCACTGAAGACTTAGGAGATACACTGGGTAGACTTAAGTGTACAATCTAGAAATTACATTACATCTAGAAATCTGTAGTAATACCTAATAAGTGTAACACTGTAGAGATGCTCTCTAGGAAGGGAGGAGGGTGGGTTTAAGGGGTACTATTATTTTCTAAAATGTTGAGGTTAAGCTGTAACTGATACACATGGCTATGACACCATATGTTATGACCTCAATGTTCACTTTTGATATTTAATGTTTTCCTATTACCATGTATGTTAACGCACATGTATAAATATTAAACAATAAAAAATGATGGTTCAAAAAAAAAAAAAAAAAAAAATAGAATTATTCTTACCGTTAATTCGGTTTCTAGGAAACCTTCCACGACAGCATAGGAGGTAGCCTCGCCACGCCCTAATGGGGACAGGAACACAAGAGAGGTTAAAAGGCCCCTCCCACCTCCCATTAGCCAGTGTCTTACAACGAACCCAGAACGCATAAGAAACAAGCATAAATCCATAAACCAGGAAATTAGGGAGGGAAATAAGTGCTGTCGTGGAAGGTTTCCTAGAAACCGAATTAACGGTAAGAATAATTCTATTTTCTCTAGTCACCTTCCACGACAGCATAGGAGGAATGCCCACGAATCCTTACCTAGGGAGGGACAACAGCTTGCAGGACCTTTCGCCCAAAGGCCAAGTCCCTGCCAGCCATCACATCCAAACGATAGTGCTTGGTGAAGGTATGTAGCGAAGACCACGTAGCTGCCTTGCAGAGCTGCTCCGGAGAAGCCCCAGCACGCTCAGCCCAGGAAACCGAAGTGGCCCGGGTAGAATGGGCCGTAAAACCAGTAGGAGCCGAGAGGCCCTGACCGAGATAGGCGTCCGTGATTGCCCTTTTTATCCAATTAGCGATAGTGCCTTTAGCCACCTCCGGCCCTTGTGGCGACCAAAATGCTGAATGAATAAATTCTGGTCGATACGCCAGGGAGCCGTGACCTCCAGGTAGTGTAACACCAGGCAACGGACATCCAGGGAGTGAAACTCCACCTCCTTCGCCGATCTAGGATGTTGACAGAAGGATGGTAGAACGATGGACTGAGATCGATGAAACTCCGACACCACTTTCGGCAGAAAGGACGGATCCAACTGAAAAACAATGCTGTCATCCCGCACCGTCAGATAGGGCTCACGTATGGACAAGGCCTGAAGTTCACCAATTCTCCTTGCTGAAGTAATAGCCACCAGGAAAGCGAGCTTGTGAGACAAGGATCTCATGGAGCAATCCGACAGGGGCTCATAAGGAGAACGAGTCAGGCCCGTAAGCACAATATTCAGATCCCACGAGGGGGAGACACTCCTCCGACAGGGACACCGTCTGGAAGCCGCCACCATGAATCGTTTGACCCAACGATGATCAGCCAGTCTCACCGAACTCAGGGCTGCAACCTGGACCTTAAGGGTGCTAGGTTTAAGTCCCAGATCCAGACCTTGCTGCAAGAAGTCCAAGATCTGAGAAACATTTGGAGCAAAAGGATCCGGCACCCGGACCCCACACCAGGAGGAGAACTTCTTCCAAATTTTATTATAAATGGAATTAGTGACCGGCTTACGGCAATCTTGTAAGGTTGCGATAACCTTATCGGAGAGGCCATGAGCTTTCAGCACTCGGGCCTCAGAAGCCAAGCAGCCAAACTGAGACGCTGCGGAGCCGGATGGAAGAACGGACCCTGTGAGAGGAGGCTTGGGTCCTCCCCCAGATGCACAGGACCGTCCACCCCGAGAGACCTGACCAGATTGAACCAGCTCCTCTTTGGCCAGAAGGGGGCAATTAGGATAGTAGGAACCTTCTCGTCCCTGATTTTCCTCAGAACCCGGGCTAGGAGAGGGAGCGGAGGAAACGCGTAGGCTAGATGAAACGGCCAAGCGTGGGAGAAGGCATCCACCCCGATTGCCCCGTCCTTGGGATTGAGGGAGTAGAATGTTCCTACTTTGCAATTGAGGCCCGAGGCGAACAAATCCACCTCCGGGACTCCCCAGCGCCCTACCAGGCTGCAAAAAACCGCCTGGTCGAGGCTCCACTCCCCTGGATGGAGATCCTTGCGGCTTAAATAATCCGCCTGAGAGTTCAAGTCTCCCTTGAGATGGACCGCCGAGAGAGACAGGAGAGACCTCTCGGCCCAGAGGAAGATGCGGCTCGAGATGACTTTCAGGTCGCGAAACCTGGTGCTGCCCTGATGACGAATGTGGGCCACAGTGGTCACATTGTCCGAATACACCAACACATGTGACCCCCGGACCAGATCCTGCGCAGCCAGAAGAGCTTCCTCCACTGCTAGGAGTTCGCGGAAGTTGGAGGATCGAGAGCTTATCAGAGGACCCCAGATACCCTGAAACGGGGACCCTGATACCACCACCCCCCAGCCCCGTTGGCTGGCATCCGTCGTCACAGTAACCAGGGGAGTCCGAGACCAAGAGACTCCCCGGGCCAGATTCACCGGGGACAACCACCACCTGAGGGAGGATATCACCCTCCCCGACAAACCAACCTTCTGGTTTGAGAGAGGAGGGGAGACGATTCCAATGCAACAGAATGTGGTCCTGAAGGCACCTGGAATGCGCCTGGGCCCACATGACAGATGGGATGCACGCCGTCATAGACCCCAGGACCGACATGGACTCCCGGAGCGTGGGGGACCGTTGAGCCCTCAGGGAAGAGATTCTTGACATAAGGGATGTCTTGTGATCTTCTGGCAAAAAGGACACCTGTCTGTCCGAGTCCAGAAGCACCCCCAAGAATCTCCTGACTGAGGAGGGGCAAAGCTGAGACTTCGATAGATTGGGGAGCCACCCCAATGACTGAAGGAAGCCCAACACCCTGTCCACGTCCGCCTTGAGGACCTCCACTGAAGGCGCGACCAGAAGAAGGTCGTCCAAGTATGGAATCAGACAGACGTCTTGTAACCTTAGGAAGGCCACCACCTCCCCCATGATTTTTGTAAAAATCCGAGGAGCAGAGGAGATGCCGAAAGGCAAAACGTCGAACTGGAAGTGGTGGATATCCCCCCGGTAAGACACCGCAAACCGCAGGTATTTCCTGTGCCGAGGGTGAATCGGCACATGGAAATACGCATCCTTCAGATCTACGGTGGCCATCTGGAAGTGGGGTCCTATCAAGGGGATCACTGACCTGATTGATTCCATTTTGAATCTGCGGTAGCGGACATAACGGTTGAGCTGCCTCAGATTGATTATAATCCGGGCAGCCCCTGACGGCTTCTTCACCATGAAGAGCCGGGAGTAATGTCCACTGCCGCATTCCGACTCCGGAACCCTGGAGATGACATTGGAAGCCTGGAGTTCCAGCAAGTTGGAAAACAGGAGATCCTGAGTTCCCCGCGAGGGCAGGGTAGTGACTCGAAGTACCGGAGGGGGAGGAGGGCACAAACTCTATCAAGAGACCGTCTGATAAGATGTTGAGCACCCACTGGCAGCTGGTAATATCTCGCCAGCGGGGGAGAAAGGCAGAGAGCCGTCCCCCTACCTGCACCGAGTCACTGTTTGTCCTGTGGAGGACGCTGGTGGGGAGGAACGAAGATGTTCCTCCCTCGACCCTTCGGGTAGGCCCAACGACCCCCCTTCCCCTTACCTCTGGGCTGGGAGGCCTGAGGCACCTGGGGACGAAAAAATGACTTTTTCCCCACACGGTGTTCGGGAAGCGCCTTCTTATCGGAGGCCTTCTCCAGGATGTCATCCAGTGCGGGCCCAAAAACCAAATCCCCCTTAAAGGGAATGGAGCAAAGGCGCATTTTAGATGTGGAATCCCCCGCCCACATCTTTAACCATAGAGCCCGCCGAGCCGAATTGGAGAGTACGGATGTACGGGCAGCCATGCGTACTGATTCCGCCGAGGCGTCGGCCAAGAATCCAGAAGCCTTTTTTAACAATGGCAAGGATTCTAGAAGCTCCTCCCGGGAGGTACCCTGGGAGATATGGCACTCAAGCTGCTCTAGCCACCTGAGGATCGAACGGGAAACGCAGGTGGAAGCGATATTTGCCTGTAGGGTAGATGATGACGCTTCCCACGAGCGTTTCATCAGCCCCTCAATTTTTCTGTCCATCTGATCCTTCAGCTGGGACGTATCCTCGAAAGGGAGGGCAGTCTTTTTAGCCACCCGAGTGACCTGGACATCCACCTTGGGGACATCCCAAGAAAATGGGGTGTCCTCCAGGGGAAACCGATTCCTCAAACTGCCCTTAACCCTCTTCTCAGGAAACTCCCACTCCTGAGCAATGAGATCCTGAATGTTAGGATGGACAGGAAACCCCACCGGCTTGACAGGACGAAGGCCAGAAAACATAGAATCCTGGACAGAGTGGAGGACCGGCACCTCCTCCAAACCCATAGTGCTGCGGACCGCACTAATGAGCTCAGCCAAATCCTCTGAGGAGAACAGGAATCTGCTAGAGTCAGGTGGCCTGGAGGAAGAACCATCATCCCAATTATCCGAGCCCGAGTCTAACTGGCCCTCGGAGTCAGATGGGTCCTGCTGCCGTTTCCTCTTTCTGGGAGACGGAGGAGCCGGGACTGGGGTGGGAGCAGCCGTAGGCAGGGAAGCCAAAGAGGCCTGAATCTCATGCTGCACCATGGAGCGCAGTTCCTCCACTAGGGAGGGGTGTTCAGCCCGAACCACATGATCTGTACACTCCTGGCAGAGTTTCTTATCCCAGGGGGAAGAAAACTTCCTATTGCAGACCGAGCAACGCTTCCCACCGGGCTTTTTTACTGCTGGCTTCTCTCCCTGTAAAACACAGAGAGGGTGCCATAAGCATCAGCCTAAGTACAGGCACACGGACCCCCCCCTCGGCACAGACTTACTGTGGCTGGGGTAGAGCTGGTCTCAGCAGCTGGATCAGCCATCCTGCCAAATAAAGGTGCTCACCTGACTGCTGACTTCAGGGCAGCTTAAATGACCTAAGCCTGCCCCACCGCTCCAATCAATGTGCCCCCATCCCCCCTGCAGGGTCCGGAGCAGGCCGCAGTACTACCGGGCGTGCTCTGCACGCTGTCATTCCGGCTCCGACCGCCGGAACCGGAAGCGCCGTCATCGGGAGCACAGGAACCGGAAGTGACGCCCGCTGACGTCACATCCGGCCGGCGCGCAGCGCGTACACAGGGGAGAAGCCGGCGGGCCCAGGGAACACCGAGAGGCCGCCGGCGGGGCTCCCCCACCCCGCATCACCTCCGCAGAGGATCCGGAGGAGTGGAGGACGGTCCTGCCGCCCAAAGCCCGCGGCAGGAGCAGTAGGAGGAGGGGAGCCGCAGCACCGACCAAACTGCCCGGCTATCCAGGTATGCTGCAGTCGCCGGCCCCACAGCATAGGAGACAGAAAAACCTCTCCATGCCCCATGGGGACAGGAAAGACACTGGCTAATGGGAGGTGGGAGGGGCCTTTTAACCTCTCTTGTGTTCCTGTCCCCATTAGGGCGTGGCGAGGCTACCTCCTATGCTGTCGTGGAAGGTGACTAGAGAAAAATCATTATGCTCACCTATCCTCTCTCTATCCAGCGCTGCCTCCAACAGCAAGGTCCGTCTGCTTACAGGACCTGTGATGATGACTGCGGTCATGTGACCCGATGATGATCTGTGACATCATCACAGGTACTCTAAGCAGACGGACCTTGCTGTTGGAGGCAGCGCTGGACAGAGAGAGGATAGGTGAGTATAATGTTTTTTTTTTTTGAGTGGGTGTGTTGCGGGCAGGGGTGGGAGACGGGTGTGTGTGGGGCGCAGGAGAGGGTACCGATGGCGAGTGTGGGGCTTGTTTAGCCCCGCTCCCGCTAACGGTCGGCCATGTTAGGTCACCCAGAGTGGGTGTACAGCCAGCTTCAGCAGGATGTGACGTACCATACCGTTACATCCTGACGGAAGCTGGCTTAGGGTTTTATTATAATAGATACTACTTTATAGAAGATAGCAATAACAATACAAGCAGCCACACTTTATCATCCTAGCTTGAAGTCGTCTTTGATTCACTACAACAAGCAGAGAAAAGACTAACACTGATTATAGAAATTTTATTTTGAAATTTTATTTATTTTTTCTTGTTATTACAACTTGATACAAATAAATAGTTTTAAAAGTTAAAATTGTGTACGTACTTGACAGACTGTTACATTGTAGATGTAGCACATATATATTTCTGGTACGTGCTAGATCATTACACCTTCTTTATTACTTTTTGATATCAACTAGCTCAGATCCAATTTTGTCGCTAAATTTGTTAACCCTAGAACGCATACCTGGGGCCTCGCAGGCCTGCTAGGTTACTTGTTTTCTATTTTCTGCAAGATTACTTTAGTTAGAATTTTGAAACTCTAGATATTCCTCAGGTATATAGTTGTTAGTAATTTCCAGTTGTTCATATATTTTTATGTTATAGGCATTTTGGTAAAACAACTCTTTTTTGGGACTACCCCATATTCACATACCTGGGGCCTTTTAGGCCTGTACTTGGTTTTGGGTTGGTGGGCCGCACATAGATAAACATTTATAAGGGGGGGGCCGCATCCCTTGTAGGACTAAAGGTACCTTTACACGCCGCGATGGCAGGCTGGATACATCCCGCTACTTCACGTGCACGAGCACGCTCAAAGGTGACAAACGGTCAACGCACCCTCTTTACACGCCGCCACAAGGTGCGCTACGCCACGCTACATCTATAGCTAGCTACATCGCCGGGTGTCTCAAGTAGCCATCTGTAGCTCATTTACACACCGCTACAAACAGCTACTATGGGCGGACCTGGTGCAGCAGGGACAGCACATAGGCGTGCCACAATTGTGGATTACGAGCCGTCCGTACGCTGATAGGACGAAGCAATAATACCATGATTGGGCAGGCATCGCAGGAGGCTGAGTAATACAGCACGCTTGAGCGATTGTGTAGTGTGACTCGTCAGCTCCTTAAATATGCCTCCCTATGCAGCGACTACCAATCGTCATGCAGCAGCTTCCACCAATGATCGCAGATGGGGCGCGGTAACACGGAGCCTAGGTCACGCCTTAGCTACATTGCAGCTACATCGCAGGCTGTCCCGAGTTCCCTTCCGTTGCTTCTTTACACGCCGATACAGCTCGCTACCATCGGCGTTGTAGCCATCAGTTTTCGAGCAGAGCTAGGAAACAGATGTATCTGTTGCCGGCTGTAGCTCACGTCTTCAGACGCCGCTACGACGGGCTACATTGGCGCTACAAGCTACATTTGTAGCCTGTAGCGGGATGTATCCAGCCTGCCGTCGCGGCGTGTAAAGGTACCATAAGTAATATTTTTAGTAATACCAGAATTTTTTGCTCAATGTAGTAAAGTATAAATCCTGATACCCTTCTTGTAGTAATGTCCCCATTCTGTAGTAATGTCCCCATCCTGTAGTAATGTACTTTTCTACTGATGTCCCCCATCCTTCCTGATCCCTTTTTCTAGTGATGTTCCCCATTTTGATCCCTTTTTCTAGTGATGACCCCCATCCTGATCCCCTTTTCTACTGATGTTCCCCATCCTGATCCCCTTTTCTACTGATGTCCCCCATCCTGAGTGATCTATATGGCAAAATGCCCCTGTGATAAAATTTACATAGGCATGACCACTCGTGAGTTACGTATTCGTGCGAGGGAACATGTCCTGGACATAGAGAAGGGAGCTAGCACTGAAAACGCGTCCAGTCTGAAAACGATACCACGACATTTTTTCTATAAGCATAAGAGTAACTCTAGTTTATTGAAAATTGTAGGCATTGATAAGATCTCCTTGGGTCAGAGAGGTGGGAATCTGAGTAGAACCTTAGGACAAGTGGAGAGCAAATGGATCTACAGACTCAATACTGTGGCTCCTTTTGGCCTTAATGAACATTTTGGTTTCAGTGCGTTCTTGTAGGTTGTTGATAAGGCTGTCTTTTTATGTTACAACGGCAACGAGGGTGTAGTTGGTTGGTTTTAGATGTTCTTAGAAATGATTTTAATCACAGTGTTGTTTATTATATTTTAGAAATCTCCTTGTGAATCATTATTATATGGACATCGTATGGTTAATTGGTTGAATGGAAGATATGAAAATGAAAAAGAAAACTGGACCTCCTCAAGGGAACACTTTTTAAGCACCTTTATTTAGTTTCTTTATCCTTAGTTTATTTTATATGTATTTATCAGAGGTAAATGGTTATAAAAAATGCACTTTCCACTGATGCTGTAATATCACTATATCATGTTTACATATGTGGCAGATATTTGCACTATTATATGCACTTTAATTATGATGAGTGATATATTTAATCACTTCTTTGGTTTTTGTATGACTTTTGGGCTGATTTTGTAATGATATTATGCTCTGATGTTATATAATTGCAATTTGTATGAAATTGGATGAATTTTATGTTGCTTAGCAACCTTACAACAAACACGGTGGCCTTTTCTGTCCTTCTTCCGCCTCTCGGTGCGTCATTGCGGTGTGAAGCTTCCTGGACACGCCCCTCCCGGTCACATGGTCGCAACCCGGAGAAGCGTCTTTGTGACGCGGCTTCCGGCTTTTGCGTTCCACCGACCGGAAGTGGGACGTGTCACGTGACCGGGAGCGGTCGCGCCGCGCTGACGCCGAGAATGGAGGCGGAGGTGGAGACACACAGGTACTACAACTTCACCATTAATTGTACTACTATATAAACCCCCGAATCTGTCCCCCACATGGCACACTACCCTTTGAAGAAGTCTTTTTAGACGAAACGCGTCAGGGTGAGGTGGAGACCAAGTGTGACCGTTAACAACATCCTTAGAGGTATGTGATTAGGTCCTAAGGTGATTCAGCTCCTTGGTGTTTGGAGCAATTTATCCCATTGATACTCGCGTTATGCTATTCTGACATCGTGGTATAGGGCCATCATTTTGAGCCTTCTGAGTGTAATGGACTATTGAGACCTGTGGTGATGTATTGGTATTACACCTAGCACTGCCATTTAGGATCACATCCATTTACACTAATGATGACACTGCGTACATATGGTATATAGAATATTAAGCATGAAATAAATTGAGATTCATGGGGTGTTACAAATACTAACACCTAGTTGCAATGCCTGGAAAATAATTTTGTCCTCTTATGTATATCAACTACAGTAGATAAGAGTAAAAATCTTTGGTATCTTTAAATTGACATAAGCCCTCTTGATTATAATAGGGATATGCAAAGTAATTTCCCTGATGATTAATGAACTCATCTGAACCCTACTGAGCGTATGATATATTTTACTGGGGGAAAAAAATTCCTGGCATTATTTTAATCCCTTAATGAATATCCTTTCATATATGTCTCTAATTTGGTCACTGGGTACTCCCCAATAGTATACCATCGGAATAGCACTAACTCTGAGCTTCCATAGAAATCCAGTGGCTCTTATGATATGTACCGTATATACTCGTGTATAAGCCGAGTTTTTCAGCCCAAAAATTGGGCTGAAAAGTCACCCCCTCGGCTTATACACGGGTCAATACGGTAACTATTTTGCTGGGCAGGCTGGGGGAGGCGGGGGGAGGCTGATGAGTGAGAGGCCCGTCACGTGGGGCCGCTCATTAGATATGCACGGCTCCCCCCGCCCATCACAGCGGCAGGGGGAGCCGTGCATACAGCCCCCCAGTGTATACAGGCAGCCCCCACTGTATACAGGCAGCCCCCACTGTATACAGGCAGCCCCCAGTGTATACAGGCAGCCCCCAGTTTATACAGGCAGCCCCCACTGACAGTCGTCCCCCCATCATGGAAAGAGCCCCCACACTTTGCAGAGTCCCCCCCCCCGGCCCCCGCTGCATTATCTTACCATCCAGGGTCTTCACCGCGGGTCCTCCAGTCCTCCATCCTTGCGAGCTGTCTTCCCGGTCTCATGTGACCCGGCGGTCGCAGTGGAATGACGTCATCGCGCCGGGTCACATGAGACCGGGAAGACAGCGCGCGAGGATGGAGGACTGGAGGACCCGCGGTGAAGACCCTGGATGGTAAGATAATGCAGCGGGGGCCGGGGGGGGGACTCTGCAAAGTGTGGGGGCTCTTTCCATGATGGGGGGATGACTGTCAGTGGGGGCTGCCTGTATACACTGGGGGCTGCCTGTATACAGTGGGGGCTGCCTGTATACAGTGGGGGCTGCCTGTATACCTCTGGGGCCTGCTGTATATACCTTGGGGCCTGCTGTATACCTGCTGGGGCCTGCTGTATACCTGCTGGGGCCTGCTGTATACCTGCTGGGGCCTGCTGTATACCTGCTGGGGCCTGCTGTATATACCCTGGGGCCTGCTGTATATGCCTCTGGGGCCTGCTGTATACCTCTGGGGCCTGCTGTATACCTCTGGGGCCTGCTGTATATTCCTCTGGGGCCTGCTGTATACCTGCTGAGGCCTGCTGTATACCTGCTGGGGCCTGCTGTATACCTGCTGGGGCCTGCTGTATACCTGCTGGGGCCTGCTGTATACCTGCTGGGTCTGTTACCTGGGTCCTGCTGTATACCTGCTGGGGCCTGCTGTATATACCCCTGGGGCCTGCTGTATATGCCTCTGGGGCCTGCTGTATACCTGCTGGGGCCTGCTGTATACCTGCTGGGGCCTGCTGTATACCTGCTGGGGCCTGCTGTATATACCCCTGGGGCCTGCTGTATATGCCTCTGGGGCCTGCTGTATGCCTCTGGGGCCTGCTGTATACCTTTGGGGCCTGCTGTATACCTCTGGGGCCTGCTGTATATACCTCTGGGGCCTGCTGTATACCTGCTGAGGCCTGCTGTATACCTGGTGGGGCCTGCTGTATACCTGCTGGGGCCTGCTGTATACCTGCTGGGGCCTGCTGTATACCTGCTGGGGCTGTATCCTCTGGCTGCTGTATACCTGCTGGGGCCTGCTGTATATACCTCTGGGGCCTGCTGTATATACCTCTGGGGCCTGCTGTATATACCTCTGGGGCCTGCTGTATATACCTCTGGGGCCTGCTGTATATACCCTGGGGCCTGCTGTATATACCCTGGGGCCTGCTGTATATACCCTGGGGCCTGCTGTATATACCCCTGGGGCCTGCTGTATATACCCCTGGGGCCTGCTGTATATACCCCTGGGGCCTGCTGTATATACCCCTGGGGCCTGCTGTATATACCCCTGGGGCCTGCTGTATATGCCTCTGGGGCCTGCTGTATATGCCTCTGGGGCCTGCTGTATACCTCTGGGGCCTGCTGTATATACCCTGGGGCCTGCTGTATATACCCTGGGGCCTGCTGTATATACCCCTGGGGCCTGCTGTATATCCCCTGGGGCCTGCTGTATATGCCCTGGGGCCTGCTGTACACCTCTGGGGCCTGCTGTATATACCCCTGGGGCTCCTCTGCTGTATATACCCCTGGGGCCTGCTGTATATGCCCTGGGGCCTGCTGTATATGCCTCTGGGGCCTGCTGTATATGCCTCTGGGGCCTGCTGTATATGCCTTGGGCCTGCTGTATGCCTCTGGGGCCTGCTGTTTATACCTTTAGGGATGCTGTATATACCACTGGGGAGGCTGCTGTATATACCACTGGGGAGGCTGCTGTATACTACCACTGGGGAGGCCTGTATACCACACTGCTGGGGGCTGTATACCTGTGCTGGGGTCCACCCTCGGCTTATACACGAGTCAATAGGTTTTCCCAGGTTTTGGGGGCAAAAGTAGGGGGGTCGGCTTATACACGGGTCGGCTTATACACGAGTATATACGGTATATGGTCCAAATTGCACCTTGTTATTTTTATGATTCTGAAGGATTTTTTATGGTGTACTGATAATCCTAAATAAAGATTGTATAGTTCTATAATTCTTCCCTGTGTCCTTTGGACTTATTGGTTACTTGATTTAAGTGGGTTGAATACTTTTTTGTGAGATATTGATTGACTCAATGTAGTAAAGTATAAATCCTGATACCCTTCTTGTAGTAATGTCCCCATCCTGTAGTAATGTACTTTTCTACTGATGTCCCCCATCTTTCCTGATCCCTTTTTCTAGTGATGTTCCCCATTTTGATCCCTTTTTCTAGTGATGACCCCCATCCTGATCCCTTTTCTACTGATGTTCCCCATCCTGATCCCCTTTTCTACTGATGTCCCCCATCCTGATCCCATTTTTTTGTGATGTCCCCCATCCTGATCTCCTTTTGTATTGACGTCCCCCATAATGATCCCCTTTTCTAGTGCTGTCCCCATCCTGATCCCCTTTTCTAGTGATGTCCCCCATCCTGATCCCCTTTTGTAGTGATGTCCCCATCATGATTCCCTTTTCTAGTGATGTCCACCATCCTGATCCCCTTTTGTAGTGATGTCCACCATCCTGATCCCCTTTTGTAGTGATGTCCCCATCATGTTCCCCTTTTCTAGTGATATCCCACATCCTGATCCCCTTTTCTAGTAACGTCTCCCATCCTGATCCCCTTTAGTAGTGATGTCCCCCATCCCGATCCCAATTAGTAGTCCCCCATCCTGGACTCCTTTTGTAGTGAGGTCCCGGACCTACTGCCAGTTTCTGAAAGACAACTTCTTCAAGCAGTGGTACAGGAAGAAGTCAGTATCGTTCAAGAAAAACATGATGGGGCTTCCGGTTCCGGCGCTGAGCTGATGGCCGCCTAGAAGACGAGCTCTTGAACCCGGGTCACTAATCCGCTGGAATCAACGCGACTGAGGAGCCATCCAGCCCGCATACACGCTGGCACACGTCCCCCGAGTCTCGGGGACCCTGGACAGATATGTCCTGAGGCACTCGGGCAGGAAAGAACCGCCTGTTCAGAAGGAGAAGGGAGCGAGCGGGACGCGGGGTAAAATGGCGGCGGCTGCAAGTGGAAGCGCGGCATCTAAGAAAGATGACGGTGCCCGAGAGACAAACGCCATGCGGAACAGAGGAAGCGGGACTAATAACAATATCGGAGGCCAGAGGGAAACACAGACAAAAGACAAGGTAACAGAGAGGCCCGGAATGTCGGCGATGGCGGCGCCACAGACAGGGGAGAAACATGATAATAGTAGCCCCTTGATAGAGTCCCCTGGGCCGACAGCAGGATGTACCTGTACATGTGCTCACACCATCGATGCTAAAGCTTTGGCCAAAGATGTGGTGCCCTATTTAGCAACGGACATAAAATCCCTAATTAAAGAGGCAATTGAAGGAGCGGTTTTGGGGCTGCAAACCACTGTGGCGGCGCAGGGGGAAAGATTAACGGAGGCTGAACGTCGGGTTGGAGAGGCTGAAGATAGGATTCTGCAGCTAGAAGGCCAGTTAGAAGCACTACAACACAAAGCGGTATATGCAGAGGATAAAATAGATGAACTTGAAAATCGCTCCCGACGTAATAATCTTCGCATGGTGGGATTACCGGAGTCGGTCTTGCCCGCCCACTTAGACACCATATGGGAGACTGAATTGCCTAAAATTCTGGGCTTCCAACATAAATGTAGAGTGGAACGCTCACACAGAGTGGGTCCACCACGAGACCCAAAAGATAAACCACGGCAAGTCATTGTGAGATATTTAGACTATAAGGAAAAGGAGAGGTTGCTACGGGAGTATAGATCCAGGAGAATACCACTAATCATCGGTGGTCACACTATGAGGACTACTCGGCAACAGTGGCCCGTAAAAGGAAGTTATTCAGCCCTGCCTGCTCCTTGCTCTTTAAACAGAACATTCGTTTTCAGCTGGCATTTCCCGCGGTGCTGCGATTCCGAGACCCAAAAGGGTCTATAAAAACATTCACAGACAGTAATGCAGCGCTGCAGTTCATACAACGAGAAGACACATCTGCAAATGCTCGACAAAGCCCGAGAGATAGAGAAAGATCCCCGAGACCGTCTCAGCGAAGGTCATATGCGGAGGCAGCGATAGGAGGAAAATCAGGACATAGAGATCGAGAACATGGATTTGAGGATACAGCTTGGTTACAGCAAAAGAGCCGTAGACACACAAGTCGCACGAACAAGGATATTTCCTCAAGGGAAATGCGATCATCGTCAGGACTGGCCTCGGATAATGATGTGAATAATACGGACATATGAGGACGGTGGTGACTATCCATATTTACAGTTATGCAATAATCTATTTGTCTATGCGGACATAGGTTGCAGAAGGGTTTAGATTTCTCATCACTTTTTCGGTATTATAATCTCTCTTAGAAGGCCGAAAAGTAGACTTAGAGGGATGGATTACTAAAGGGAAGTACACGTCCAGGGGTATTGCAAACATTAATATGCTTCTTGGGACATCCCAAACACTCTAACTTTACCCCTTCATGCGGGCTTGGACCTGGTCTGATCCCTCTCAATATATCTTGCTCCTGCTTTTTTCAGTGTCTTGTATATACTACCGCCCTATTTTCTCCCTACACCCCCCTCACTTCTTATGCACACACAGTAACATCTCTTCTCCATCTCTTTCTCTATCTCTTTTTCATCTCTATCTCTTTTTCATTCCTTTTCTTATATACACCTTATATCTTCCCTCTTCATTCCCCCTCTTCTCTTTAGACATCACAGATCTCTTATCTCTCCTATTCTATCCTATTTCTTTCATTATTCTCTTCCACAGGTCCGCTCGGGGTCCAGATCAATCTAATTTAATATGACTTGAGGGGTAGCGGAGGGGAAGGTTTAAATTAGTTGAGTGTTTTTCAATTATATCTAAAATACAGGGATGCTATAACAACAACGATTGATCCGCAAATATACAATTGGAGGGGGGAGAGGGAGGACGTGTACTTTTATTGGGATGGCTCCAAGCAGTGAGACTTATACGACGTGGTGGAGAGTGGGGCCACGGCAACAGAAAAAAGGAAGTTATGTGGTCAAAGGAGGTTTTGTTTCTTCCGAGTGGGTTTAGTACAGATAGTGCTACCATCTCGCGTGCTTCCAAGGATAGGAAGAGATGTATGTTGGGGGGGGTTTTCCTCTGTTCCAGATGTTTTTTGTATTTCATATGCTTTTTTCGGTTTTTATTCTTGTTATTTTATTTTCATTATCACTATGATAAGATATCCACGACAGATTCTGGTCAATATGCAGACCACACAAATGCCCCTCGCCTCGTATGTAGGGAAGGACAGAGAGGATGCAGTCAATTCACATGGTGGAGATCCGATATGTTTATCCAATGTTTACGTGTAAAATGGTTAGAGTAATTACGTGGAATATCAAAGGGCTTAGGTCCCCTAACAAATGACATATGGTGTTGAGGCATCTTAAAAGACTCAAGGCGGACATCGCATTCTTACAAGAAACACATTTAAGGCAACACGAACTACACTATATGCTGAAGCAATGGGTGGGGGTGGGTTGGGCCTCAGGGGCACAAGATCGAAAGGCTGGAGTGATAATACTAGTAAATAAACATCTCGCACACACATTAGTTTCAGTAACTAGGGATCAAGAGGGAAGAATGCTACATGTGATATTAGATATTAAATCCCAAAGATATAGCCTATACAATATCTATGCTCCCAATAGCTCGAGAGGTCGATTCTTTGCTGAAATGCAGGCGAAACTGTTGGAAGACCAGATACCCAACATCATCATAGGAGGGGATTGGAACGAAGTTATGACAGATGACCTAGACAGACAGAGGATTACTAAAGAAGACGCGAGAATGTCAGTAAGAACAGATTCCAACAAACGAGGGGGACAGTTGGCGGACGTGATGGGTCAAATAGGATTAATTGATATATGGCGGACATTACATCCCCAAGAATTAGAATTTTCACACTTTTCTTGCCCCCACTCCTCTTGGTCGCGGATTGACTTCTTTCTGATAAGTATTAAATTGATACGTATGATTGAGTCAGTTGAGATTGAAACAATGGTAATTTCAGACCACAGTCCAGTATCCCTAGATATTCTTGAGACCCAACCCAAAGGCTCCGATATCATATGGCGATTCCCAGCACATTTATCAAAAATGGGAGACTTTAAAACCAGATTGAAGGAGTGGTGGCTTGGGTTTTCCAGAGACAACGAAATCCATAAGACAGATCTCAGGCTTTATTGGGCAACAGGGAAGGCGGTAGTCAGAGGCCACATCATAGCTCATACCCTAACTCTAAAAAAGAAAATGACGGAAAAATACACTACAGCTAGAGTGAAAGTAACTGACGCTTATAGGGCATATCGTCTAACGCAGGACCCAACAGACCGACAAACATGGCTGGATGCCAAACAAGAGTACGACAGATGGGCAGAAATTAGGGAGATTATGACGCATAATCAGTTGGAAGTGGACTTAAATAGATACGGTGATAAGGCGGGAAAACTATTGGCCAATCTAGCTAAGGGTAGACGACTTCCCAATCCAATAATGGCGCTATGCCAAAAGGAGGGAGGGATAACGACCAATCCTAGAGACATAAATACTATATTAGGAGACTTTTACCGCAAACTATATGACGACAAGGAAACTCCGGTTATAGGGGGAGAAGACTGGTTAAGTAAGGTACATTTAAGTACAATTTCAGACATAGACTTAGAATTCCTGAACCAAAAAATTTTGGAGTCGGAAGTGGATCTTGCCATTAGAAATTTAGGATGTGGTAAAGCTCCGGGACCGGATGGGTTCACGGGAGAATTCTACAAAATACTAAGGGAAGAAGTAACACCGACTCTGACGGGATTGTTCAACGAATACCTGGAAGGTGAACCCATTCCGGACGAAGCCAATGTTGCATACATCAAGCTGCTACCTAAAGGTGATAGGGATAGAGAGGACCCGGCAAACTATAGGCCCATATCTTTAGTGAATGTTGACCTTAAAATTTTATCAAAAATAATGGCGGACAGGCTGGCCCGAATTCTACCAGATCTCATTGAACATCATCAGTCTGGTTTCATTAAAGGTCGTTCGGCAGTTTCCAATGTCCGTAAAGCACTCTTGGTGTTAGATGTGGTACGAAATAGTGAGAAGTGGGGTGGAAATGACCCAGCCGTGGTCGCCTTAGATGCGGAAAAGGCGTTTGATAATGTGAGGTGGCCATGGCTGGGTCTAGTACTAAATTGTATAGGCATTAAGGGTAGATTTCATTGTTTTTTGGATAACTTATACTCTAATCCGACGGCAAGAGTGAGCACACCGGGTTTCTTATCCCCAAAATTCCCACTGAAAAAAGGGACAAGGCAGGGGTGTCCATTATCTCCCCTATTATTTAATTTGGCCTTAGAACCTCTGGCGAGATTCATTAATAATATCAGCTCTTTTTCCGGTATCCCGGTAGGTCACTGTGAGATAAAATCTGCTTTATTTGCTGATGATGTCGTACTTTTTATGAATGACCCGGGGGAGACCTGCCTTTGTTGATGAAGGACATAGAGGCTTTTGGCACTTTCGCCGGTTTTTCCCTTAATAGAAGAAAATGTGAGATATTGAGTATTAGGGGAGGGAGCTCTTTGCAACGACTAGCACAACAATTGGGAATAACTCTGGCCCGTTCACATATTAAATACCTTGGGATCCAACTAGGTAGAACTACGAAAGAGGTGTACACGCTAAATTATCCCCCTTTATTTAACAAAATTGACCAAGAACTTAAGAGGTGGGCAAATCTTCCAATATCACTACTGGGCAGATGTCATTTGATAAAAATGATTAGTTTTGCCCGTCTCCTCTATCCTATGCAGACATTACCTCTATTGTTAAGGCACATTGATATTAAAAGGATCAACAAAGCATTCTCCGACTTTATATGGAGGGGACGCAGACCCAGGCTACGCTTGGGAACTCTTATGTTGCCTAGGAATGAAGGGGGTGCAAATTTACCAGATATACGTGGTTATAACTTGGCATGCTTACTGAGGCACGTTATTGAATGGGTCACGAAGGCTAACAGGTATTCGGCAGGACAATCTGAAGAGGAGTTTTGTGCCCCGTGGGATCGTTGCTCTTTACTACACTCTTCCTTAGTGCACATTCCGAAGCAGATTAAAGGGGCTACAATATGCAGAGATACGATAGCAGCCTGGAAGGCAGTGAGGAAGAAGTGTGGGCTGTCTTGGAGAGTTTCTAAGCACCTCAATCCTTGGGCCTTCCCTGACTTTGCAATGGGGAGGGAGAATGCGTTGTTTGAGGAATGGAGAGGTAAGGGTGTGCGGAAGATGGGGGACTTATTACATGAGACGGATGGACGCTGGATGACAGGTGTAGAAATTATGAAAAAATATGGTTTAAGAGAGACGCAGGGATTGCAAGTGTATGCAATTGAAACAACATGTTATGTCTAATCTCAGGGACGTGTCCATGGAAACGACCTTTAATATATGCGACAGGTTGATTGACCTGGAATCTTCTCAGCTCAGCATATCTTCCATATACCGAGAGATCAGGGGAATACTAACACCGAATGGGTCTTCACGACTGTTTTCAAAGTGGAGGAAATTTTTAGTTGATGATACAGCGACGGAAAGTATTCTGGCGGGGTGGCTTAAGGTGAGGAGGTACATTCTTAATGAACGATGGAGGGACTCTCACTTTCGCATTATACACGGGATGGTTTACGGTTTTAATTTTCCTCGAACTGTAAATAACCCTGATCGAATGATATGTTGTCCTAAATGTCAACAAGGAAATACTGACATGATCCATGGCCTTTGGACGTGTCCCAAAGTCCAATTGTTTTGGACTACGATAAATGATTTGTTATACAAATACTGTGGATGTCGTTGTGCAATGGAACCCACGAAGTGGATATTCCAGGACATAACGGTATCGGAAATTAACAAAATGTCACAGAGGTTTACACATGTCTTAATACTGTTAGCTAAAAGAATGTTGCTTGCATACTGGTTGCGCCCCGACCTTCCGAGACAACATGATATAGAGGTAGGACTTGACAAAGTGATGGAGATTGATAGAAGGGAGGTGTTACGTGACAAAGAAGTGCTAATGGGGTCATTTATGAATAAATGGAGAAATTACATAGAGTCTAAAGAATCTAAGGAAGCGATTCATAACATCATGAAACCTCTCAAGGACACCTCGTGGTACCTACTGAAAAACTTGGAGGGCTCATTGGGGAAACTGGGAGAGGGATGAGTTGCATAGCAGGGGACCAAGGAGCGGAGAATATCCATTAATTAGCTTGGAGAATGCCGATACGGGGAATTTGTATGTTGGGAATTCAAGACATGGATTTACCTAATTAAATATTTGTCTTCGATATCTGTTAATATGTCTTGACTGCATCTTAAGTCTTAGGGGTATTTTGTCTTATCGTTATATACACTAGTGTAACTTTCACGACGGGATATTCTATGTTCTCTTGTATAATGTCATAAACCTGTATAGTGATATTGCATTATATTCATGAATATTTTCCTTTCTGTCACTTTCAAAAGTTAAAATTTCCAATAAACATGATGTTTCAAAAAAAAAAAAAAGAAAAACATGATTTTCATGCAGGACAATGCTCCATCACATGCATCCAACTACTCCACAGCGTGGCTGGCCAGTAAAGGTCTAAAAGAAGAAAAAATAATGACATGGGCCCTTGTTCACCTGATCTGAACCCCATAGAGAACCTGTGGTCCCTCCTAAAATGTGAGATCTACAGGGACGGAAAACAGTACACCTCTCGGAACAGTGTCTGGAAGTCTGTGGTGGCTGCTGCACGCAATGTTGATCGTAAACAAATCAAGCAACTGACAGATTCTATGGATGGAAGGCTGTTGTGTAAAGAAAGGTGGCTATATTGGTCACTAATTTTTTTGTGTTTTGTTTTTGCCTGTCAGAAATGTTTTTTTCTAAATTTTGTGCAGTTATATTAGTTTACCTGGTGAAAATAAACAAGTGAGATGGGAAAATATTTGTTTTTAATTAATATACCCCCTGAAGAAGAGGGAAACGCGTTGGGGTTCCACACCATCTGCAACCGGGTCCATACGTTATGGCTAAGCTAATGATCTGGGCTGGGTATTGGGGGAAAGGGAGGGGAGGAAGAACTACTGAGCATTGATTGTTACCACATAGATAGAACCTGTAGACACGGGTTGTTTACAGGGTTGAGTCTCAGTTCTTTCCATAATCCCTACCTCTGTGTATCATCCCCTTACCCTCACTATGATATAATCAGCACCCATTTCCTTGGTACTTGTTTGTAGCATATGGTATAATTCCTGTCCTGAAGACACCTGATCACTATGAATAATTTTTAATCTTTATCTGGTGCAAATATATAGCTTGTGGTTTTATCAAGTGCATAAATAAAATTTTCATTAAGCATAAGATTGACCTGGCGTTTTTTGCAATTATTATATGGAAAAAAGCTCTCCACCTCTGAAAACTATGTTAACAATGTTATTGAGGAGAGTCCATTTATATGATAGTTATAATCCATGTATAATTCAGTTATTTAAAACAATTGTTTTTAATTAAGTTGCCTAATAATTCTGCACAGTAATAATTACCTGCACAAATAGATATCCTCCTAAGATAGCCAAATCTAAAAAAAAAAACACTCCAACTTCAAAAACTATTAAGCTTTGATATTTATGAGTCTTTTGGGTTGATTGAGAACATAGTTGTTGATCAATAATAAAAAAAATCGTCTAAAATACAACTTGCCTAATAATTCTGCACACAGTGTACATCTGGATCTCTAGATGAACGAGAAAAGATGAACTGCATTGGGGACGTACCAAAAAGAAAGTAGATGAGTGCTTTGAGTGCTTGCGAATCAGATGTTATGGACTCACAGGAAACTGAAATAGATGGCTATAATTCTTATTGAACTCCACTTAAACAGAGACCCATGTATCATTCTCCAGATGGCAACAATCACTCTTAAGCTACCATGACATGGGGAGGTGATTGGTGGTATTTATATGCACAAGGTTTCCATAGGGTGTCTGTCACACAGGTACGTGCAATGCTAAGTGTATACAGCCTATTGATCATGCCCATACTATTAAATCAGGCAGGCTGCCCAGCACCATGTACCGTATGTGCATCACACAGGACAGACGCCTTAAAAGGGCTCAGCTGCATACTGCAAAGAGATGAAAAAAGTGCAAGAAAAAAAAACGATGAATGACAATGTGGGGTGTTGGTGGATATTTTGTCCAAAATACGTAAGCTCGCAAGCTTTGCAAATGTGGGAGAATTCCACTTTTTTTTTTACAAAAAAGGATCCGTCACACTTGCATTAAGATTGCATTCGGGCTAATGTAATTTGTATTTGAGTTCCAGACACGTGCAGCACTTGCGTTTTCATGTTTCAGATTTGCCAGATCTGGCAGAATTCTGCCGGATTTGCAAAAACGCAAATGTGAAAGCACCCTAAGAAAAAAAAATACAAAGGTCCTGGATGGAAAACCATACTTAAACCAAGATCACATTAATATTTGTGCTGTGCTGTCCCCCTCCCTGCATTGTCTTTTCCTCCGGTACGCTGTCTTCTTCCGTGCAATGTCTTCTCTTCTGTGCACTGTCCATCCTCCCTTCGTTGTCTTCTCCTCCTGTGCACCGTCTTCTCCTCCTGTGCTCTGTCCCCCCACCCTGTGCTGTCTTCTCCTCCTGTGTGCTATCCCCACTCCCTGCACTGTCTTCTCCTTTTGTGCGCTGTGCCACCTCCCTGTGCAGTCTTCTCCTCCTGTGCGCTGTCACCCCCCCTGCGCTTTTTTCCTCCTGTACGCTGTCCCCCCTCCCTGAGCTGTCTTCTCCTCCTGTGCTCTGTCCTCCCCCTCCCTGAGCTGTCTCTTCCTCTTGTGCATTGTCTCCTCTCCCTGCACTGTCTTCTCCTACTGTCCGTTATCCCACCTCCCTGCGCTGCCTTCTCCTCCTGTGCACTTTCCCCCCTCTCTGACTGTCTTCTATTCCTGTGCGCTGTCCCCCCCTCCCTAGCTGTCTTCTCCTCCTGTGTGCTCTACCCACTCCGTGGCTGTCTTCCCCTCCTGTGTGCTGTATCCACTCCCTGGTTGTCTTCTCCTCCTGTGCACTGTGCCCCCTCCCTGTGCTGTTTTCTCCTCCTGTGCATTGTTACCCCTCCCTGTGCTGTTTTCTCTTGAGCGCTGTCCCCCCACCCTGGCTGTCTTCACCTTCTGTGCGCTGTCACTCTTCCCTGCGCTGTCTTCTCCTCCTGGCCGCTGTCCCCCCTCCCTGCGGTGTCTTCTTCTCTTGTGCGCTGTCTTCTTTTCCTGTGAACTGTCCCCCCTCCCTGCACTGTTTTCTTTTCCTGTGCTCCGTCTTCTCCTGTGTACTGTCCCCAATCCCTGTGCTGTCTTCTCATCCTGTGCGCTGGCTCCCCTCCCTGGCTGTCTTTTCTTGTGTGCTGTCTTCTCCTGTGCCCCATTTTCTCCTCCTGTGAGCTGTTCACCTCCCTGCACTGCCTTTTCCTATGCTCCGTCTTCTCCTCCTATGTGTTGCTGTAATGGGACAAAATGCCGTGTGTTGTCATTCCTCCTTGGCTGTCTTCTCCTCCTGTATGTTGTCCCCCTCCCTGCGCTGTCTTATTCTCTTGTGCACTGTCCACTCTCCCTATACTGTCTTCACCTCCTGTATGCTGTCTCCCCTCCCTGCGCTATCTTCTCCTCCTGCATTGTTCCCCCTCCTTGTGCTGTCTTCTCCTGTGCGCTGTCCCCTCTCACTGTGCTGTCTTCTTCTCCTGTGTGCTGTCCCCCTCACTGTGCTGTCTTCTCCTCCTGTGTACTGTCCCCCTTTCCTGGCTGTCTTCTCCTCCTGTGCGCTGTCCCCTCTCCCTGCCTGTCTTCTCCTGTGCACTGTCCCCCCTCCCTGGCTGTCCTCTCTTCCTGTGTGCTGTTCCCACTCCCTGGCTGTTTTCTCCTACTGTGCACTGTCCCCCTCCTTGGCTGTCTTCTCCTCTTGTGTGCTGTTAACCCTCCCTGTGCTGTCTTCTCCTCCTATGTGCTGTCACTCCTCCCTGTGCTGTCTTCTCCTGTATGCTGTCCCCACCACCCTGGCTGTTTTCTCCTCCTGTGTGCTGTGACCCCTCCCTGTGCTGTTTTCTCCTCCTGTGTGCTGTCACCCCTCCCTGTGCATTTAGTGAAGGGTGAGCGTCCCCATTCCCTGATCCCATTTTCTACCGCTCCCTGTGCTGTCTTCTCCTGTGCACTGTCCCCCCACCCTGGCTGTACACTATCACCCCTGCTTGCGCTGACATATCCTCCTGGGTGCTGTCCCCCCTCACTGCGCTGTCTTCTCCTGTGTGCTGTCCCCTCCTCCCTGCTGTGCTGTCTTCTTCTGTGTGCTGTCCCCACTCTCTGCACTGTCTTTTTTTCCTGTGTGCCATCTTCTCCTCCTGTGCGCTGTACCCCTCCCTGCAGTGTCAGTGTTGAAATATCAAATCATTGAGCAGGTCAATGTGGGCAGACGTGGCGGCAACAGGATACAGAGATTAAAGGAACGGGAATCCTACTGGATTCACCAGTTACAGACGTTGGCTCCATTTGGACTCAACAGAGAATATGATGTATTGCCATCTAGCTAAGCATTGAGGGCGTCCCTCTACAGAACTGGCATACTGTCAGATACTTCACTTTGTTCTATTTCCAACTTAAGATTTATGACAACAATGGGGAACTTTTGGCCGATCAATCTGGCTCTTTCATGTGACCTGGTCGTCATATTTATCCCACCACCATGCTTGTTTGTTTGCCATCAATGTCTATTATCATGATTACATTATTAACATCTACTATTGCATTGTTTTCATATTTCCTATACTTAGGGTGTGATGCACGGTGCACGGGACTGGTCAGAGGTGCTGTGATATAGGAGCTTATATATAATATACAATGCTGTTTGGTGCTCGTTTTTCCTTTTGCATCTTAGGTCTTTATACACTGACACAATAACATTATTAATGTAATTGACATCAACTGACCAATACCTGTGCACTGTGCTTACTCACCTTTATTGTGGATATTACCCTATTTGTCTCTTGTAGATTATGGTTTACTTTCAGTGCTCCTATGTCCTTTAGTTCTCACACTAACTGCTTTTTTTTCTCTTTCTGGCAGAGATATTGACGGAGCTGAGAGGGAGGCGGGACTCACAATCACCAGACTCACAGTCACCTGACTCGTCACATTTAGGCTTGCGTTCCACTTCAGATCTCTTCCTGCGTTCCAGTGGCAGGAAGCAGGAGGCGATCTGCACACTAGTCAGTAATGCACATCACCTGTCTGCACACTACTTAAAGCACAGGACTGTAAGCAGCACTCCCCCACCTCCCTAGCACGCTGCAGGCTGCTGTATCACAGGTACCAGACTCTGTTGGGCTGTATATCCCAGTCCAGCAGTTATTCACTGTCTTTGCTTTGTTTCCAGGCCATTAATTCCTCTTATTTCACACCACTCTTGGGGCACAGATAGGAGCCAGTAATCTGTGTTTGCTGCTCAATAAGGTAGTACTGCACTAGTATGTTATATGGTGGGATAATTGAATGATGACAGTGTTTACTTGTAGTATGCTCATAACATCTTTCTGTACCTTGCCCTAGGTGGTTCTGGTAGTGGGAGTATTCATTAGATACTTTGGTGAAACTGCCCATTATATAAGGTTTGCTTTTGATCACAAATAACAGTGTC
This sequence comes from Allobates femoralis, assembly GCA_033576535.1. NCBI lineage: Eukaryota > Metazoa > Chordata > Amphibia > Anura > Aromobatidae > Allobates > Allobates femoralis. The sequence goes on along the minus strand of JARQOC010000005.1, from coordinate 344,755,727 downwards.
TTATAATAACTGTATACTGTAGTATTCACATGCTCATGTGATACCGCACTTTGTGGTGTTTATTTACCCTTTTGACTCCAGACCCTCTGCCGGACCCCCTAAGGGCATTTAGACCCGTAAGATACTGTCACAATTGAACATATGTTACAGGTAATCAATCTACCTCAGGTTTTTTCTTTTTTCGCTTTATGAGCCCTTTTGAGGTCATGTGTTTACTCTATTGTCTGGTTTATATTTCTTTACTCAGTTCTTCTATGACCACAATTGTTAACAGAGCCCGTCGCTGATCTACACAGTTATCATAAATATACCATTGGGTTCCTCAGACAACTACTACTCGCGACCATAGGTTCTGACCCTACCAGGTGCCCCTGGGTAAGCCTGGTGCTTGAGTTTTTTTCCCCCAGCTTTTTGCCTCATTTTTATTTCTATTTTTCTCATTTAATAAAATATATATATATAGATATATATATACCTATATACGTTAGTCGTATTCGGGTTACACCTCCCATATTTGGTCCTTCAGAGACAAGATATGTCTAGATGTGCATGTACAATTATGGATTAATAATTGTCTTTTTCTACACACAGATTTCTTGCGTTTGATTCCCTCATTCATGTTGCAGCCCCATGTATAAGCACTTACGCATTTTGGTACGATGAGTTCGGCTTTACTATGTTTTTGATTTTTTCACTCTATTACAATCCTAGTTTCAATTGGATGCAACTGTTTTCTCTTGTATACCATGTAATATTGTCAATAATATGTATACAATGTTTTTGACATGTTTTTCTTTGTCATTTATTCACTCTGATCTAGTATATCATCAGTGTCTGAGGAAGGCTATGTTAGCCGAAACGTCACACTGTATACTTTTACGTTGTGCTCAGCTGCGAGAGAATAAATTACAGTTACGCTCCAACACCGTTTGATGTGTCTTTGAACTTTCTTATTCACATATTGTGTGCCGGGGTTTATATTTTTGATATTGGACTATTTTTCCCCAAGGCACCGATAATACAGGGTAGCCGGGCCTACTTTATTAATTGTCCCCCTCCCTGGCTGTCCTCTCTTCCTGTGTGCTGTTCCCACTCCCTGGCTGTTTTCTCCTACTGTGCACTGTCCCCCTCCTTGGCTGTCTTCTCCTCTTGTGTGCTGTTAACCCTCCCTGTGCTGTCTTCTCCTCCTATGTGCTGTCACTCCTCCCTGTGCTGTCTTCTCCTGTATGCTGTCCCCACCACCCTGGCTGTTTTCTCCTCCTGTGTGCTGTGACCCCTCCCTGTGCTGTTTTCTCCTCCTGTGTGCTGTCACCCCTCCCTGTGCATTTAGTGAAGGGTGAGCGTCCCCATTCCCTGATCCCATTTTCTACCGCTCCCTGTGCTGTCTTCTCCTGTGCACTGTCCCCCCACCCTGGCTGTACACTATCACCCCTGCTTGCGCTGACATATCCTCCTGGGTGCTGTCCCCCCTCACTGCGCTGTCTTCTCCTGTGTGCTGTCCCCTCCTCCCTGCTGTGCTGTCTTCTTCTGTGTGCTGTCCCCACTCTCTGCACTGTCTTTTTTTCCTGTGTGCCATCTTCTCCTCCTGTGCGCTGTACCCCTCCCTGCAGTGTCTTCTCCTCTTGTGCGCCATGTTCGCCTGTGCACTGTCCCCCCTCTCTGCACTGACTTCTCTTCCTGCACTCCATCTTCTCTTCCTGTACGTTGTCACCCCTCCCTGGCTGTCTTCTCCTGTGCACTGGACCGCCTCCCTGGCTGTCTTCTCTTGGGCTCTGTCTTCTCCTCCTGTACACCGTCTTCTCCTCCTGTGCATTGCCCCCCCTCCCTGCACGGCTTTCTCCTATATGTCGTTTTCTCTTCCTGTGCACTGTCCCCACTCCCTGCGCAGGCTTTTCTTCCTGTGCACTTTCCCTTCCATAAGCTGTCTTTTCCTCCTGTGCACTGTCCCCCCTTCCTGGCTGTCTTCTCCTGTGTGCTGTTCCCCCTCCCTGGCTGTCTTCTCCTCCTGAGTGCTGTCCCCCCTCCTTTCGCTGTATTTTCCTTAGGTGCGCTATATCCTCTCTCTGCATTGTCTTCTCCTCTTGTCCGCTGTCCCCCTTCCCTGGCTGTCTTCTCCTCTTGTGCGCTGTTCCCCCTCCCTGGTTGTCTTCTACTCCTGTGCACTGTCCTCCCTCCCTGCGCTGTCTTCTCCTCCTGTGCACCGTCTTCTTCTCCTGTACGATGTCCCCCCTTCCTGCACTGCCTTCTCCTATGCGCCATCTTCTCCTCTTGTGCGCTGTCCCCCTCCCTGCGCTGTCTCCTTCTCCTGTGCTCTACCCCTCCGGCTGTCTTTTCTTGTGCACCGTCTTCTCCTCCTGTACACCGTCTTCTCCTGTGCGCTGTCTTCTACTCCTGTGCACCCTTCCTATGGTTTCTTCTCCTCCTGTGTTCCGTCTTCTCCTGTGCAATGTCCCTTTGCTGTCTTCTCTTCCTGTGCTCCGCTTTCTCCTCCTATGCGCTGTCCCCCATCCCTGGCTGTCTTTTCTTGTGCGCTGTCTTCTCCTCCTGTGCACCGTCTTCTCCTCCTGTACCCTGTCCCCCCTGCACTGCCTTCTCCTATGCGCCATCTTCTCCTCTTGTGCGCTGTCCACCCTTCCTGCCTGTCTTCTCCTGTGCGCTGTCCCCACCACCTGGACTGTCTTCTCCTCCTGTGTGCTGTTTTCTCCTCCTGTGCGCTGTCACCCCTCCCTGTGCATTTAGTGAGGGGTGAGCTTCCCCATTCCCTGATCCCATTTTCTATGCTTCCCTGTGCTGTTTTCTCCTGTGCGCTGTCCCCCCCACCCTGGCTGTACACTATCACCCCTGCTTGCGCTGACATATCCTCGTGGGTGCTGTCCCCCCTCACTTCGCTGTCTTCTCCTGTGTGCTGTCCCCACTCTCTGCACTGTCTTTTTTTCCTTTGTGCCATCTTCTCCTCCTGTGCGCTGTAACCCTCCCTGCAGTGTCTTACATAGTAACATAGTAACATAGTTTTTAAGGTTGAAGGAAGACTTTAAGTCCATCTAGTTCAACCCATAGCCTAACATGTTGATCCAGAGGAAGGCAAAAAAAAACCCATGTGGCAACACTAAGCTCCACATTGGGGGAAAAAAATTCCTTCCTGACTCCAGATACGGCAATCAGACTAATTCCCTGGATCAACGCCCTATCAAAGAATCTAGTATGTATAACTGGTAATATTATAGTTTTCAAGAAAGGCATCCAGGCCCCTCTTAAATGTTAGTAGTGACTCACTGATTACAACAGCATGTGGCAGAGAGTTCCATAGTCTCACTGCTCTTAAAGTAAAGAATTCGCGTCTGTGATTATGATTAAACCTTCTTTCCTCCAGACGTAGAGGATGCCCCCTTGGCCTTCGTTTTTCCAAGCTAAATAACCCCAAGTTTAATAACCTGTCTTGGTATTGCAGACCCCTTAGTCCACTAATGACTTTTGTCGCTCTTCTCTGGACCCGCTCTAGTTCAGCTATGTCTTTCTTATACACCGGAGACCAGAATTGTACACAGTATTCTAAGTGTGGTCGCACTAGTGACTTGTATAGAGGTAAAATTATGTTCTCCTCATGAGCATCTATGCCTCTTTTAATGCATCCCATTATTTTATTTGCCTTTGCAGCAGCTGCCTGACTCTGGCCACTAAATGTGAGTTTGTCATCTACCCATACACCCAGGTCTTTTTCAGTGACAGTTTTGCCCAGTGTTTTACAATTAAGCACATAATTATACCTTTTGTTTCCTCTGCCCAAGTGCATGACTTTACATTTATCCCCATTAAAGCGCATTTGCCATTTAGCAGCCCAAGCTTCTAGTTTACATAAATCCTCCTGTAATATAAAATTGTCCTCCTCTGTATTGATTACCCTGCAGAGTTTAGTGTCATCTGCAAATATTGAGATTCTACTCTGTATGCCCCCTACAAGGTCATTAATAAATATATTGAATAGAAGCGGGCCCAACACTGACCCCTGTGGTACCCCACTGTTAACTGTGACCCATTCTGAGTGTGTTCCATTAATAACCACCCTTTGTTTCCTATCAAGATTCAAGATTCAAAGAAGCTTTATTGGCAGGACCAAATACATCTCAGTTTTGCCAAAGCAATTGTATAAAGGGAATAGAGATGGGGACTGTGGGGATGTTGGGTAGGAGCTGTAGGGAAGGTGGATGGGGCAAGTCCAGGGTGGGGGCTATAGTCCATGGCATAGGAAAGGTGGATGGGGGCAGATCCAATGTGGAGGCTATAGAGTCCATGGCATCATAGCTCTTTTTCTCGCAGTCTATGGCATTCGCTCACATACTGCGCTGCTATCTCCACTGCTCTCTCTTCTTCTCCCAGCAGGATAGATGTTTTTTCTTCCTCCTTCATGGTGATGAAATCCGGGAAGAGATGCGAGAGTCTCCTGAAGTGAGTGTCCCTCACTGCTGAGTATTTGGAGCAGTGTAGCAGGAAGTGGGTTTCGTCCTCCAGGGCCTCCTGATCACAGTGTTGGCACAGTCTTTCCTCCCTGGGCTTGTATCTCTGCCTGTGTCGGCCGGACTCGATGGCCAGACTGTGGGCCCTGAGTCTATATCGGCTCAGGATCTTGCGGTCTCTGGGATCCGGGAGTTTCTCCAGATATGGGGCCAGTTTGTAGTCTCTCTGTAGACTCCGGTACATGGTCAGTTTCTGTGAGCTGAAGATATCGTTCTTCCAGTCACTGACATACCTCTCTTGGCCCTCCTCTACCATCTTCCTGATTCCGTCTTTTGTCAGGCTGTGATTGGTGTTCTGGTTGTGTTGGGCTTGGCTGGGCTGTTCCGAGGGTCCTGGTTTTCCTGTTTCACCTATATGTAGCAGGGCTTTATGGTGATGGGAGCTTGGATTGCTCCTATGCAGGTGAGCCCGGAATGACAGCTCCCTCTTTAGAACCGTTAGGTGTAGAGGGAATCTGCCCAGCTCTGCCCGAATGGCGCTGTTGGAGGTGCTCCGGTGGACCTGGAGAAGGTGCTTACAGAATTCCAGGTGGAATATTTCTGTTGGGCTGGAGTCCCACCTTGACCAGTCTGGGTAGGTGTGAGGACCCCAGACTTCACTGACATACAGGAGGATTGGGGCGATGATGGAGTCGAAGATTTTTAGCCAGACCCTCACTGGTGGCTTCAGATGGTAGAGTTTCCTTCGGATGGCATAGAAGGTTTTGCAAGCCTTGTCTTTCAGGGTCTCTATGGCCTGTTTGAAGCTCCCTGACCGGTGAATCTCTAGGCCCAGGTAGGTATATTTGTCTGTTCCTGTGAGGTCGCAGTTGTTGAGGACAAATGATGGGTGCTGGTCTGATCTTCTCCTTCTCTGGAACACCATGATGTTGGTTTTCTTTAGATTGACGGTAGGGCCCAGGTGGAGCTGAATTTCTCTAGGATTTCCAGGTTGTCTTGGAGGCCTTTCTCGGTTGGTGACAGCAGCAGCAGGTCATCTGCGTACAGCAAGAATTTCACCTGAGCGTCATGGAGGGTGAGACCCGGTGCGGTGGAGGATTCCAGGGCGGTAGCCAGCTCATTGATATAGATATTAAAGAGCGTTGGACTTAGGCTGCAGCCTTGTCTGACTCCACGGCTCTGTTGGAAATAATCCGTTCTTTTGCCGTTCACACTCACACTGCAGAGGTTCTCGGTGTAGGAGCTTTTGATGACATCGTAGGTCTTTCCTCCTATTCCGCTCTCCAGCAGTTTCAGGAATAAGCCCGGGTGCCACACCGAATCAAAGGCCTTTTTAAAGTCCACAAAGCAGGCGTATATCTTCCCATTCTTTGTATTGTGGACGTGTCTCTGAATGAGGCTGTGCAGGGTGTAGATGTGGTCAGTGGTGCGGTGGTTTGGCATGAACCCTGCTTGGCTCTTGCTGAGGACGTTGTGCTCGGTGAGGAAGGTGAGGATCCTCTTGTTCAGGATGCTGTTGAACAGTTTTCCCAGGTTGCTGCTGACACATATGCCTCTGTAGTTGGCTGGTTCATACCTGTCTCCACTCTTGTGGATGGGTGTAATGAGGCCTTGGTTCCAGGTACGGGGGAAGTAGCCGGCCCTCAGCACAATATTGAACAGTTTGACCATTGCAGCCTGTATTTCTAGTGGGCTGTGCTTCAGCATTTCTGGTAGGATCCCATCCAGGCCACCGGCTTTTCTACACCTTATGGAAGAGATCCTCTCGGCTACTTCCTGTAGTGTTATAGGTGTATCCACCGGGTTTTGGAAGTTTTTGATTTTTTCCTCCATTGCTTTTAGTTTTGCCATTATGTTTTCCTGTTCTTGGCTTAGTTCTTCCTTTGGGATGTCTTTATAGAGGTCTCTGAAGTACTGGAGCCAGATGTTGCCATTTTGGATATAGGTGTTTTTTTTTTTTTTTGTACCCATGTGGTTCCATAGTTCCCAGAAGGAGTTGTCTTGGAGGGCGTCTTGGAGTTGGTTAAGCTTGGTAGTGATGTAACTCTGCTTCTTCTTCCTGAGGATGGTTTTGTATTGCCTTTGTATGGTGTCATAGGCTTCCCTCAGGCCCGGGTGGTTGGGGTCTCTGTGTTTCTTGTTGGAGGCTGTTCTCAGGGTCTTCCGTACGGCTTTACATTCTCTGTCAAACCAACCGTTGACCTGTGTTTCTTTAGGTCTCTTGTAGGTGACTTTTTTAAGGTCGGACAGTCTGGCCATTGCATGGAATATATTGTTGAGGTCCTTTGCGGCTTGGCTCACTCCCTCTGGGTTCGGCTTGTACTCGTAGTTGTAGAAGTGGTGGAGCATCCGCTGTATTTCAGGGCTGCTGGAAGCCTCTTTATACTTTAGACCCGACATTCTGGACCATTTATAGGATGGAGGCCGGCTGAAGAGGCCGCTCTGCTGTGGCTTCTGAGTGGATGGTTTCTCTGTAGATTTCATGTACAGAAGAAGTTGGCTGTGGTCTGACAGGTGCGTTTGTGGGGTGACTATGAAGGCGCTGACATCCGCCAGGTTTATGTCTGTAATGGCGTAATCTACTACACTCCTCCCTACATGGGAGTTTAGTGTATACCTTCCTAGGGAGTCACCCTTGCTTCGTCCATTAAGGATATGAAGTCCTAAACTTCTACATACGTTCAGGAGCTTTCTGCCACTTTTGTTGACTGTGCTGTCATAGCTGTTTCTCTCCGTGTGTACAGAGTCCTGGCCGTCATTCTCTGCTCCAAGTATGTAGATGTTTCCATCCGTGGTCAGGAAGTCTCTCTCTCTCCCAGTTCTTGCATTGAGGTCTCCAAAGATGAGAACTTTGCCCAGGGCCTGATAATGGTTGGCTTCTCCTTGTAAGATCTCGAAGCAGTCTGGATTGAAGTAGGGGGACTCTGGCGGTGGTATATAGGTGGCGCAGAGGTAGACATCAGACTGGGAGGTGAGGATGGAGCTGCTGATTCTGATCCATATGTGGCTGCCTCCTCTCTTCACCGGTTTGATGTACTGGTGGAGCTCCTCTTTATACCAGATCAGTATTCCTCCTGAGCCCCGGCCCTGTTTGATGTTTTTATTTTTCTGGGCATGGACCGAGAATTCCTTGTATCCAATAGGCACTGGGGATTCGTTTTCGGCCCTGGTCCATGTTTCCAGGAGGATCTGAATGTCTATATTTTTCAGTCTTTGTATAAAATCAGGGTCCTTTGTTTTACATCCAAAGGTCGAGGCGTTGAGACCCTGAATATTCCAGCTGCTGATTGTAAGTGAAGACATTGTTCTGTGTATCTTGTGTGTATACCTTGTAATGAGTACGGCTGTGTGGGACGCACTAGGGTTCTTTCTGATTTGTAGAGGTGCCTGGTTCCATCCAGTCACATTAGTCTCTCATACAGTTCGCTGACCAGGGTCTTTAACTCATACCTATCTCTGCTCTGCATGTGTCTGTATGGGCTTGGTGGTCCCCTCTGTGGAGGTCTCCATCTCTGATGGTCTGATATTGGCTGCATGTGTCTGTATGGGCTTGGTGGTCCCCACTGTGGAGGTCTCCTCCTCTGATGGTCTGATATTGACTGCATGTGTCTGTATGAGCTTGGTGGTCCCCTCTGTGGAGGTCTCCTCCTCTGATGGTCTGATATTGGCTGCATGTGTCTGTGTGGGCTCGGTGGTCCCCACTGTGGAGGTCTCCATCTCTGATGGTCTGGTTTTGGCTGCATATGTCTGTGTGGGCTCGGTGGTCCCCTCCGTGGTGGTCTCCTCCTCTGATGGTCTGATACTGGGTGAGGAGCTTTGTTTCCAGCATCCGGAGGTAGGATTGGGGTTTTCTGCTCTTTCATTCTCAGGAATCTTTCAGTGTGGTCATGGTCACTGTTGGATCCAGGCCTGGGGTCTCTGTTTAGCACGATGTCTTTCAGCTCTTTGGCCAGGAGGGTGACCCCTTGTTTGTTGAGGTGTTTATTATCATACAGGTGACGGTGGTTTATGGAGAGGTGTTGTGCCAGGGTCACGTTTGACACAGCCTTGATCCTTTCAGTCAGTTCCATGTTGATGGTTTGGGTGGTTTCCCTGGATATATCCTTTCTTGGGAGCAGCGATGACAGAATGATATTGGTGTCTGGGAATTGTAGTTTTGTCGTCTTTGCCAGTTTAGTCAGTTGTTCTGCGATCTGCTGGTGCTGGTCTGGCAGATTGTTTGTACCCGTGTGTATAATAATATGCTTTGGGTTGGTAAACCATGGATTGCTGATGACCTTTGTTGCCTGTTCAATGTTTGTACAGCAGATTGTACGGACGTGTTTTTCTGGGAATAGCCGCTGTGCATCTAGGTACATCCCATTTGAGTCCATTATTAGGACAATATCAGGACTTTGTGGTGTCTTGGGGGGGTTACAGTGCTGCTGATGGGGGGCTGTGATGCTGGCTTTGCTGGTGGCTGGTTCTCTTCTCTCTTCCATCTCTCTGGTTTCAGGTTCAGTCATATTGTTGGTCATTGTCTCTACATCCTGCTCAGTGGTGGCCATGTTGTCTGCTCTCTGGCTTGTTTCCATTGCCCCCTGCTGGTTCAGATGTCCAGGGCAATTGGCTTTTAATTCTGTAATTTCCTTTCTAAGTGTCTCATTGTCTTTTTTCAGTTCATACATTTCCTGTAGAGCTGCCTTCTGCTGAGATTTTAGGTCACACATGTCTGCCTTTATTTTCTGTAGATCTGAGTTGTATTCGCTGTATTTCAGCTTATTGATCTCTTCTGTTGCTTGGTGATTTGCATTTCTTTGTGAGTTTCTTTCACATTCTAATTTCAGTTGGGCCAAGTCTCTTTCTAGCTCAGATAAGAAGTCTTTGATGTTATCAGGCGAGAGGTGTGAAGAGCGGTCTTTGATGTTATCAGGCGAGGGGTGTGAAGTGTCTGGGGTTAGGCGGCTGTGTCTGGGAATAGGGATTTCAGCATTAGGAATGTCTGATGGGGCTTGTAGTTCTTTGTAGATTTGTGCCTGTTCTTTGATTTGGGGAAAACAATTTTCAAATTGTTGCAGATTTCCCTCAGTCCCTTGAACCATAATGGTGCCATTGTGATATAGGCTTATGGTGAGTCCATTGGTGTCATCATCTGTTTGGCTGTTAATTTTAATCCGCTGGACATTATTAGCCTTGGACTTAGATACGTGTTTATATTCTGTGCACAGGGCAGTGTGCCAGGCTGAGGGTTGGTCTGTATAGAATAATACATTGGTTTTCCGTGGAGGCTTTTCTTTTGTGTAATCTGCATATAGTGTCTCTGGATTCTCCCTCAAAGTGTCAAGTTTTTTCATTTTATTGCTCCACTGCCCCTCTGTTATCTCCAGATCTGACCCCCAGCATTCCTGTGTCTCTGGCTCTCCGCTTTGTTCATTTATTTCTTCCAAGTTTGTATTTTCCATATTGTAATTATATGTTAATTGTAATCCTTATTTCTAAGAAGATTAATTTGTAACAAGTCTATAGGTAGTGTTGTAGTTGGAGAATTTCTCCTACCTTTTTATAGGTCCAGGTATCAGGATGTCAGATGTGTGATGCCAGCTGTTTGCAGTCTGTCCTCCAGGAGATTCTTGTTTTGTCCTTAAAATCCTCTAATTCTTCCTTTTTTCATAAAAATTTAAAGTCCAGTTCAGTCCAGGTCACTTTTATGTTCCACGGGGTTGAGTTTTTCCAGGTTTTGTCTTACAGTCGCCTCATTACAAGGTATAAAGTGATGGAAATTCAGGAGCTCATGTTTAGTCCTGCTTACTCCTAGGATGGTGGGCGGGTCTACTTTATGAGGATATTCTCCTCCACTTCCATTATTGTTGGAGACTTACAACAAACCCCTATCAGTAATTTATTATTTTTTCCCCTCCCCTTATCTCCACCCAGGTTTCTGATCCCCAATGTATTTCAGGGTAGTTGAAGTCCCCCACAATAATGACTTCTCCCTGAGTCGCTGCTTCATCTATTTGCTTTATGAGGATATTCTCCTCCACTTCCATCATTGTTGGGGACCTATCACTAAGCCAGTTCTTAACCCACTTACACATATTTTTCCCTATACCCATTGCCCTCATTTTATGTATCAACCTTTTGTGTGGCACCGTATCAAAAGCTTTTGAAAAGTCCATATACACCACATCCACAGCATTTCTTTGGTCCAGTCCAGAACTTACTTCTTCATAGAAGCTTATCAGATTAGTTTGACAGGAATGGTCCCTCGTAAAACCATGTTGATAATGGGTCATGAGGTTATTTTTCTTCAGATACTCCAGTATAGCATCTCTTAGAAAACCCTCTAGGATTTTACCCACAGTAGAGGTTAAGCTTACTGGCCTATAATTTCCAAGTTCAGTTTTTGTCCCCTTTTTGAATATTGGCACCACATTTGCTATACGCCAGTCCTGTGGTACAGACCCTGTTATTATGGAATCTTTAAATATTAAAAATAATGGTCTATCTATGACAGTACTTAATTCCTGCAGCACTCTGGGGTGTATCCCATCCGGGCCCGGGGATTTGCAGGTGACATTTAATTGAGACTTTTTGTTATCACTGATCATATTGTCTGTCATGGGATTTTCTTGTGTAAATACTGTTGAAAAAAAGTAATTTAGCATATTGGCTTTTTCCTCATCCTCATCCACCATTTCACCCAGACTATTTTTAAAGGGGCCAACACCATCATTTTTTAGTTTCTTACTATTTATGTAGTTAAAAAATATTTTGGGATTCTTTTTACTTTCTCTGGCAATGAGTCTCTCTGTCTCAATCTTTGCTGCCTTGATTTGCTTTTTACAAATGTTATTTAATTTTCTGTATTTATTTAATGCCTCATCACTACCTACTTGCTTTAATTCCCTAAATGCTTTCTTTTTGTCACATATTGCACTTCTTACCGCTTTATTTAGCCATAGTGGTTTCCTCCTATTTCTAGCATGCTTATTCCCATAGGGTATATATTGTGCACAAGTCCTATTCAGGATGCTAATAAACATCTCCCATTTGTGTTGTGTACTTTTATGTCTCAGGACATCGTCCCAGTTTATTGCACTAACATCATCTCTCAACCGTTGGAAATTTGCCTTACTGAAGTTTAGTGTCCTTGTAGCCCCTCTACTACACATCTTAGTAAAGGATACTTGAAAGCTTATTAAGTTATGATCACTATTACCCAAGTGACCTCCAACCCGTATATTTGATATGCGGTCCAGCCTGTTAGTTAATATTAGGTCCAGCAGTGCCCCCCTTCTTGTTGGGTCCTGAACCAGTTGTGAAAGGTAATTGTCTCTCATAGTTTTCAAAAACATATTACCTTTGCTGGAACTGCAGGTTTCTGATCCCCAATGTATTTCAGGGTAGTTGAAGTCCCCACAATAATGACTTTCTCCCTGAGTCGCTGCTTCATCTATTTGCTTTATGAGGATATTCTCCTCCACTTCCATCATTGTTGGGGACTTATAACAAACCCCTATCAGTAATTTATTATTTTTTCCCCCTCCCCTTATCTCCACCCACAGGGACTCTACATTTCCATTAGATTCACCTATATTATCACGCAGGATGGGTTTTAAGGATGATTTTACGTATAAACATACACCTCCTCCACGCCTATTTGTGCGGTCATTTCTGAACAGACAATAGCCCTGTAAATTAACAGCCCAGTCATGGCTCTCGTCCAGCCAAGTCTCCGAAATCCCCATCATGTCATAATTATTTTCCAACAAAATCAATTCTAATTCCTCCATTTTGTTGGTGAGACTTCTGGCATTAGTGTACATGCACTTTATGCATCTCTCTTTAACTCTATTCCTTCCTACTAGATTGACTGTTCTAACCCCACCCCCCATGCCACCCCCAATTTTATTACTTCTGCCCAGGTTACTATTTACACTATCTTCCCCTCCTATACAATGAATACCCTCCCCCCCAATCCCTAGTTTAAACACTCCTCCAACCTTCTAGCCATTTTCTCCCCCAGCACAGCTGCACCCTCCCCATTGAGGTGCAGCCCGTCCCTAGCATAGAACCTGTAGCCAACAGAGAAGTCGGCCCAGTTCTCCAGGAACCCAAACCCCTCCTTCCTACACCAATTCCTGAGCCACTTATTTATCTCCCTAATCTCCCTTTGCCTCTCTGGTGTGGCACGTGGTACAGGCAGTATTTCAGAGAATACTACCTTGGAGGTCCTTGCCTTAAGCTTGCAGCCTAATTCCCTGAAATCATCTTTAAGGACCTTCCACCTACCTCTAACTTTGTCATTTGTGCCAATGTGCACCATGACCGCTGGGTCCTCACCAGCCCCTCCCAGTAATCTGTCAACCCGATCAGCTATGTGCCGGACTCGAGCGCCAGGTAGGCAGCACACTGTTCGACGATCTCTGTCTTTGTGACGGATTGCCCTATCTATTCCCCTAATAATTGAGTCCCCCACTACCAGCACCTGTCTGGCCTGCCCTTCTCTCCTGTTTTCCCCCTTACTGGAGCAGACACTCCTCTGGCTTTCAGAGGTCATGCCCTGCTGCAGCAGTGCTGTACCTGAACTCACACCCCCCTCATCTGCCAACATAGCAAATTTATTGGGGTGTGCCAGATCAGGGCTAGTCTCCCTGGCACCCTTCCCTCTACCCCGCCTTCTAACTGTCACCCAGCTGTCTACCTCACGGTCCTGCAGCTCCATACTACCATCCTCCCCCACATCTATCCCATTGAGCAGCTGTTCAGTGAGCAGCAGACTCCTTTCCATATTGTCTATGGATCTCAGCGTTGTCAGTCGTTCATTTAGATCCAGTATCTGGGCTTCCAAATGCACAACGTACTCACATCTCACACAGCAGTATGCACCCTTGACCGGCTGGTCAAGGAATGCATACATGTGGCAAGATGTACACTGGATGGCATTGCCAATCATGGAGCTCATTTCCTAATGGGGATTGCACCAGACAGAAACGATAAGTAAAAAGAAATGCGAAGTATTAACCAAATACATCCAGCAATTCAGTAAGTCCTCCCTTCCAAACTCCCTGAATCCAAAGTCACTGAATCACAAGTCACACACTTACTTCTGTCGCACTTGCGCTCTGTCACACTCAGCTCGCCACACTCGCTAGAAAATCAGATTTAAAGAGGTTTTTTTTTTTCTTTTTTCCCCTTAGCAGAAAATCAGCCTACAGCTCAGTGTACTTCCAAAGGACTGGAAGCCCCAACCAGCTGCTTCTTATAAACCCTAATTTATGCACCCCCACCCTTAATTAACCCCTTGTAAGTATAGCTACACCACAGGTTTTAAGTGCAATGTAGTTAGCCCTTTAACTTACAGGTAGTAAAATAAGAGACTATAAACTTGTAGAGAGAAAAGAAAGTTAAGAAAGCCCAATAAAATTGAAAGGTAAAAAAAAAAAAAAAAAAAAAAAAAAAAAAACAGTCAGCAATTCACACAGGTATTTGTTGCAGGATTCCCAAACACCTCCTCACTGAATCACAAGTCACACACTTACTTCTGTCGCACTTGCGCTCTGTCACACTCAGCTCGCCACACTCGCTAGAAAATCAGATTTAAAGAGGTTTTTTTTTTTTCTTTTTTCCCCTTAGCAGAAAATCAGCCTACAGCTCAGTGTACTTCCAAAGGTCTTCTCCTCCTGTGCGCCATGTTCGCCTGTGCACTGTCCCCCCTCTCTGGACTGACTTCTCTTCCTGCACTCCATCTTCTCCTCCTGTGCGTTGTTACCCCTCCCTGGCTGTCTTCTCCTGTGCACTGACCCCCCTCCCTGGCTGTCTTCTCCTGTGCGCTGTTCCCCCTCCCTGGCTGTCTTCTCCTCCTGAGTGCTGTCCCCCCTCCTTTCACTGTATTTTCCTTAGGTGCGCTATTTCCCCTCTCTGCATTGTCTTCTCATGTCCGCTGTCCCCCTTCCCTGGCTGTCTTCTCCTCTTGTGCTCTGTTCCCCCTCCCTGGTTGTCTTCTCCTCCTGTACGATGTCCCCCCTCCCTGCACTGCCTTCTCCTATGCGCCATCTTCTCCTCTTGTGCGCTATCCCCCTCCCTGCACTGTCTCCTCCTCCTGTGCACTACCCCCCCGGCTGTCTTTTCTTGTGCACCGTCTTCTCCTCCTGTACACCGTCTTCTCCTGTGCGCTGTCTTCTACTCCTGTGCACCCTCCCTATGGTGTCTTCTCCTCCTGTGTGCCGTCTTCTCCTGTGCAAGTCCCCCCTCCCTTTGCTGTCTTCACCTCCTATGCGCTGGCCCCCCTCCCTGGCTGTCTTTTTTTTTGTGCGCTGTCTTCTCCTCCTGTGCACCGTCTTCTCCTCCTGTACCCTGTCCCCCCTGCACTGCCTTCTCCAATGCGCCATCTTCTCCTCTTGTGCGTTGTCCACCCTTCCTGCCTGTCTTCTCCTGTGCACTGTCCCCCCCTCCCTGGCTGTCCTCTCCTCCTGTGTGCTGTTCCCCATCCCTGCGCTATCTTCTCTTCCTCTGCTCCATTTTCTCCTCCTGTGCACTGGCCACCCTCCCTGCGCTGTCTTCTTCTCCTGTGCACCGTCTTCTCCTCCTGTACAATGTCCCCCCTCCCTGCACTGCCTTCTCCTATGTGCCATCTTCTCCTCTTGTGCGCTGTCCACCCTCCATGCGCTGCCTTCTCCTCCTGTGCACTAGCCCACCGGCTGTCTTTACTTCTACACCGCCTTCTCCTGTGCGCCCTCTTCTACTTCTGTGTGCTGTCCCCCCTCCCTATGGTGTCTTCTCATCCTGTGCGCCGTCTTCTCCTGTGCACTGTCCCCCCTCCCTGACTGTCTTCTCCTGAGTGCTGTCCCCCCTCCTTTCGCTGTATTTTCCTTAGGTGCGCCATCTCCTCTCTCTGTATTGTCTTCTCCTCTTGTCCGCTGTCCCCCTTCCCTGGCTGTCTTCTACTCCTGTGCACTGTCCTCCCTCCCTGCGCTGTCTTTTTCTCCTGTACGATGTCCCCCCTCCCTGCATTCTCCCTCCCTGGCTGTCTTTTCTTGTGCGCTGTCTTCTCCTCCTGTGCACCGTGCTCTCCTTCTGTACCCTGTCCACCCCTGCACTGCTTTCTGCTATGCGCCATCTTCTCCTCTTGTGCACTGTCCATCCTTCCTGCCTGTCTTCTCCTGTGCTCTGCCCCACCTCCTGGCTGTCCTCTCCTCCTGTGTGCTGTTCCCCCTCCCTGCGCTATCTTCTCTTCCTGTGCTCCATTTTCTCCTCCTGTGCACTGGTCCCCCTCCCTGCGCTGTCTACTCCTCCTGTGCACTGTTCCCCTCCTTGGCTGTCTTCTCCTCTTGTGTGCTGTTAGACCTCCCTGTGCTGTCTTCTCCTCCTATGTGCTGTCACTCCTCCCTGTGCTGTCTTCTCCTGTGCGCTGTCCCCACCACCCTGGCTGTCTTCTCCTCCTGTGCGCTGTTTTCTCCTGTGTGCTGTCACCTCTCCCTGTGCATTTAGTGAGGGGTGAACTTCCCCATTCCCTGATCCCATTTTCTACATCTCCCTGTGCTGTCTTCTCCTGTGCGCTGTCCCCCCCCATCCTGGCTGTCTTATCCTGATGTACACTATCACCCCTGCTTGTGCTGACATATCCTCCTGGGTGCTGTCCCCCCTCACTGCGATGTCTTCTCCTGTGTGCTGTCCCCACTCTCTGCACTGTCTTTTTTTCCTGTGTGCCATCTTCTCCTCCTGTGCGCTGTACCCCCTCCCTACAGTGTCTTCTCTTACTGTGCGCCATTTTTCTCCTGTGCACTGTCCCCCCTCCTCTGCACTGACATTTCTTCCTGCACTCCATCTTCTCATGTGCGTTGTCACCCCTCCCTGGCTGTCTTCTCCTGTGCACTGTGCCCCCTCTCTGGCTGTCTTCTCTTGTGCGCTGTTCCGCCTCCCTGGCTGTCTTCTCCTCCTGAGTGCTGTCCCCCCTCCTTTCACTGTATTTTCCTTAGGTGCGCTATCTCCCCTCTCTGCATTGTCTTCTCCTCTTGTGCGCTGTTCCCCCTCCCTGGTTGTCTTCCACTCCTGTGCACTGTCCTCCCTCCCTGCGCTGTATTCTCCTCCTCTGTGCCATCTTCTCCTGTGCACTGTCCCACTCCCTGCACTTTCTTCTCTTCCTGTGCTCCGTTTTGTCCTCTTGTGCGCTATCCCCCTCCATGCGCTGTCTCCTCCTCCTGTGCACTACCCCCCCCCGGCTGTCTTTTTTTGTGCACCGTCTTCTCCTCCTGTGTGCCGTCTTCTCCTGTACAATCAATATAGAGTGAGGCTGAGCTTAACCAATGAATGCTGGTGGGTGCCACAGGAAAACGTAGTAATATCTAGTAGCAAAAGTCCTGGCACACCATAATATAAGAGTCAATGAAAAAGATTGTTGTGAGAGTACTGTATTCTTTACTGAGAAGGTTTTTTTCTGAATCTCTTTTGATCACAGAGGTTGAAAAATGCTAAATATTTTCAGCCACATACGGCTTTCTTCAGTGCAAACAACTATAACAGAGTGGTAAACACATAATTAGTGTTACAATATATAAGAAACAATATCTCAAACACAGTAAGCTTCTCACTTTGATCTTTTCAAAACAATCAGGAGGAATTAAGGTAAGAATACAGTGTATACAAGTGATTAACTGACACAATAATGAGTAAAACAGGGGGGCGTGTCCTGGCACCAACCATGCTGGACGCTTGATACCGGAGCTCCGGCTTCAGCAGCTACTCCAAGGCGACTTTCAACACTCTCAGCCTCCCCAGCAGGTCACAGACGGACCCATCAGCTGCAGCTCGCCCTGAGGATCACCAGGATGCCAAGACAGTCCCTGAGGAACAAAGAACAGCCACCTAAGGTGACGGACTTCTTCTCCCCGGGTCCCGCTGTGTCCTCCCGCTCTAAAATGGCGCTGGCTGAGTCACACACAGCGCGCTCGCCCCGCTCTTCCCATGCCTCAAACAGCCTGAGGTCAGGGGGAGACGAGCTGGATGAGAACTCCCCGGTCACACTAGGCTGTATAAAGGGTTTGTTTGATTCCATGCGCAAATCCCTGCAAGCAGACATTTGGAATTGCATAGGAGAGCTGAGAGAGGATATGGCTGCAATGGGGGAGCGCACACAGCACCTTGAAACTAAAATGGCGGAGTATGCCACAGCTCATAATGAAAAACCTTGAGAGCAGTAACTTGGGATCTAGAGGATAAGCTAAGAAAGAACAACCTGAAGCTTAGAGGAATCCCAGAAACAGAAGGAGAGAAGGACATAAAAGGAATAGTGCATACATTCCTCTGCTCAACATTACCAGACCTGCCTGTCACAGAGCTATTACCAGAAAAAGCATACAGGCTACCAAGGCCCCCTAACATTAGACAGGACTTACCCAGAGACGTCTTGGTGTGTCTCCTCTACCCCAGACCCAGAGACATTGTCCTGCAGAAGCTGAGACAACAACCCCTACTTTCTGGGGACTACAAGGGATGGCAGGCCTATCCAGATCTATGTCCAGGAACTTTGGCAAGAAGAAGGGATTTTGCTCCTCACTGTAAGGTTCTTCGGGACAGGGGCATACAGTATTCGTGGGGATCACCAGTACATGTATCCTTTAGATATAAAGGCAGCAGACATGTCTTTACGTCACCTTCTAAGCTTAAGACAGCCCTGAGTGTATGGAACCTACAACGACCCCCAACCTCTCCTCCTGCTGACTCTAAAAAACAAGAGAAACACTGGAAGCCCTTCCAACCCTAAAGAGGCTGAGATCTGATTGTTAACAACTGTATTGGAGTTTGCTGATGCCAGTTAAGATGTTTTCCCAGCCTAGATTTCCGGTTATTTAGGCTGTAGGATTGTGAGCAGGGAGTCACCTATCCAGCAGGGTGACTTTCTCACACCTTAACTGAGGACGGGAGAACCCAGTAGCTCACATTGATACCCCCAGCATTTTCTAGCTCCCTCCAACTCTGTGGAGAGGAGACTGGAGAATATTTACATTTTTTTTTAATAAAGTTTACATGCATGTGTGATTGCGGCTGTGCAATCAATATTTTTTACTTGTTCTTGTTCTTGTTTTTCTCTCTCTCTGTCTCTTCTCCCCCTCCCCCGTCTTCCCTCCTTCCTCCAGCTTTCACCCTTTGACCTATTGAGGTGGACTACAGCTCTTTACTTTATCAAAATTGGTGCTATTTCACACTTTGCACTGTATTGTTTAAGCTGAAGTCTTGATATCTAACAAAAATGAGTATCACTATGGTATCGTTTAACGTTAATGGCCTTAACGCTCCGTGTAAGAGAACGATGCTCTGGCAGCACCTGAAGAAGAATCAAAGTGATGTTGTATTCTTACAGGAGACCCACCTGTTGGAGAAAGACCACCCCAGACTGGCCTCGGCCTTATTCCCGATCCAATTTTTGGCTGGGGGACCCTCTAAAAAATCAGGGGTAGCGGTCCTGATCCACAGGTCGGTCTCATTTAAGCTGATTGAGAGAATATCTGATTCGGCGGGTAGATACGTGATTGTAATATGCCTTCTCAATGACAACCCTTCATTGACACACTTGTGTCTATCTATGGCCCGAATGCAGGCCAGATCGGTACATGAGGTCTTTTCTATCTAAAGTAATCTCTGTAGCAAGAGGTAGCAGAGTTATAGCTGGTGACTTTAACATACCAATAAATAAACAACTGGATTGCTCCAAAGCATCACTATATCGGTCGGAGCTGGGCCCTGTAGTCTCTATGCACCACCTCCATGATGTGTGGCGATATATGCACTCAGAAGAAAGAGACTACACTTTTTATTCACACCGCCATAGATCTCAGAGCAGGCTCGACTACTTCCTGATTGATGACTCACTACTGCCGAAGAGCCTGGATGCGACTATAGGGTCCATCACGTGGTCAGATCATGCTCCAGTGTCACTCAGGATAGCCGACTCTGCAGCACATCCCCCACCAACTAACTGGAAAATTAATACATATCACCTGTCCTCCCCTTCTAATGTTGAGCAACTTTCTGAAGCTATCAAGCTTTACTTCAAAGAAAACTCCTCAGCTGATATACTCCCAGACACACTGTGGTTTGCCCATAAGGCAGTCCTGAGAGGTTTGCTCATCAAGATTGCAGCGATAGCCAAAAGAAAGCATGATAAGTCCATACACACGTTACTGGGAAAAATTAAAAACCTTGAGGCCCTTCAGAGAAACTCGCAGCTGGCTGTGCAGCCCCCCGACTTGCTGACGGCCAGACAGGAGCTCCGCACTCTGCTCCTTGTGCGAGCGGAGCATCAACTTAAGAATTCCAGAGCGAGGTTCTATGGTATGGGAGACAGAGCTGGAACACTATTAGCCAGGAGAATCAAAAAAAGAGAACTTCAGGCAAAGATCCCCTACATTCGTAGAGGAGATGGCACCACAGTACGCAACCCTATGGGTATTGCGAATGAATCTTACTACCACTCCTTGTATAATTTACGAAACTCGGATTCGGTCCCACAACCCTCCCCTGCCTCTATTAAAGCTTTCTTGGATCGAGCTAAGCTTCCTACCCTATCTGAGGAACAATTTGGGTCGCTTAATGCGCCCTTTACCGAAAGGGAGATACAAGGAGTTATTGCCTCTGCCAAGAAGCGAACTGCACCGGGGCCTGATGGGTTTTCATTCCAGTACTACTCTTGCTTTTCGCAGCTTTTAACCAAACCCCTATTAGACCTCTTTAATTATTGGCGTGAAGTGGGCAGTATTAGAGGAGAAGGGTTGGAGGCGGTTATAGCTACTCTTCCCAAACCGGGAAAGACACCTGACACCCCAGGCAACTTCCGCCCAATCGCCTTATTAAACTGTGATGTAAAATTATATGCTAAACTTCTTGCTAATAGACTAGGAGAAATACTACCCTCCTTGGTGGGATTAGAGCAGGTGGGATTTATCCCGGGGAGACAGGCCAGTGATGGCACGAGAAGGCTGGTGGACTTGCTGAAGATCATGGAGAGAAAAGGGGCTCCCGGTGCATTCCTGTCTCTGGATGCCGAAAAAGCGTTTGACAGGGTGCACTGGGGGTACCTGCAGGAGGTTCTCCAAAGATTTGGAATAATAGGTGACTTCCAGAGGGCCATCATGGCCCTCTACTCCTCTCCATGCGCCTCAGTTAAGGCCTCGGGTTTCATGTCCTCCATGTTTACCATTTCCAACGGGACTAGGCAGGGCTGCCCCCTCTCCCCGCTAATTTTTGCCTTGGTAATGGAACCCTTGGCTGCGGTGGTGAGGGCAGACCCTGACATTCGGGGGGTGTAGGTGGGATCTGTAGAGCATAAGATCGGGCTCTATGCAGATGATGTAGTCTTCATGTGCTCGCAACTCCCTTCCACAATCCCGAAAATCTTAGAAGTTCTGGAGGAGTTCTCCCGAGCTTCTTATTACAAATTGAACATGTCTAAATCTTCATTCTACCCCATTAATATGACAAAATCTGAACAGGAGGCAATCAAGGGACAGTTTTCATTTGCCTGGGCAGGGGAGGGCTTCACCTACTTAGGCTTATACATAACTAAACTAAACAAACTTGTCCATCATAATTGTGAGGCCTTGCTTAGACAGATCCGGGGGGAGTTAGAAGGCTACTCTGGCCTTATATTGTCATGGATCGCCAGGATCCAAGTTGTTAAAATGACCTATCTCCCCAAAATATTATATTTACTGAGGTGTCTACCCCTTCTGGTCCCAGGTAGACTTTTGCGAGCATTGCAATCATTGCTAGGCAGATTTATATGGCAAGGGAAGCAACACCGGATAGCAACAAGAGTTCTCACATTGCACACCACAATGGGAGGATTGGGAGTCCCAGACATTTACTCTTACTATAAAGCAGTACATCTAGAGGCAGCCAGGAGCTGGTGGACTCAGGAACAGACCTCTCTGTGGCTCCAAATTGAAGCCTTTTTTGCCCCCAAACAATCCACTAAACTATTACTGGAAAAAAATTTGCTGCGGTACTCTCCGGCACCAGGAGGCTTATCTTCTATGAAAATCCTAACGAGAATATGGTCTCAGGAGGGTAGAGAGCTACTATCCTTCCTACATAGATATGTCACACTCGACGCAGTGGACCACTCAATCGGGCTAATATCTCTCCGAAATTGGAAAATGAAAGGAATTCAGTTTCTACACCAAATTGTAGAAGAGAGTGGTCTGAAATCCTTCTCAGCTTTGGTGGACAGATTTGATGTCCCCAAGAATGATTTTTTCAAATATCTACAATTGCGGCATTTTCTGGCCTCTGTCTCCCTGCCTGCTTGCTCTCAGGAGTTTTTTAATGGCTCTTTACAGACGTTCTTCAAGTCGAGGGGCACCAGCTCCGCCGGTGTCTCCATCATTTACAAAGCGATTCTGAACCAATACTCCAAACAGAAACTAGCATACATGATTAAATGGGAAAAAGATTTGGGGTT
The DNA here is from genome assembly GCA_033576535.1 of Allobates femoralis. Lineage (NCBI taxonomy): Eukaryota > Metazoa > Chordata > Amphibia > Anura > Aromobatidae > Allobates > Allobates femoralis. The sequence continues at coordinate 344,733,839 of JARQOC010000005.1, read as the reverse complement.
TGTTGCCCCCTTAGAGGCCTGGCAGAAGGCGGCCACTCATGTGTCCCCCTTCTCGTCATGCATAAACCACCTGGAACAGGCAAAGAAGCTGCAATTGCGATGGTATCTAACCCCCGACAGAGTAGCTAAATTTGGTAACAAAACCTCCCTCACATCTCATCAGTGTTGGCGGGGATGCCCCACAGTGGGGACCCCTGCACACATTTGGTGGGATTGCCCTATCATAAAGACCTTCTGGGGCGAGGTGGAAGACCTAATTAAACTTCTTACAGGGCTTCCTTTGGCGTTGGAGTCACCGGTTGCCCTATTGGGCCTGGCACTTGACTCTATCCCTAAAATACTACACCCTATTGTCACCAATATATTAGTAGCGGCGAAACTGTGCCTAGCATCTAAATGGAAGTCCCCAGACCCTCCATCTAGAACGGAACTGATTAACCGCATAAATCTGCACTTCCAACACGAGTCTCTCTTGGCTCATGATCTCCCAACGAGAAACAAAATCATAAACTGGTGGGACCCCTGTGTACAATCAGTGTTTAATGTTATAGTGATCAACAGATGAACAAACTGTACGTGATACAGATGAAACTCACAGCGTTTTACCTGAAACAGACTAGTTTTGCAATACACTACTATCGCAATGACATATAACTCTTATCAGTACAAACTGAAATACTACTGGTGAAAACTAACTATGTTCCCTTTACCCCCTCCCATTCTTCCTCTCTTTTTCATCCATCTTTTCTATTCATTGTATACTGTGATGTATGGTATTGTTCCCTAGTTTTAGGCTCACCTTTTCATTTTGATGCCAGAGCCTTGTTGTGTTGAATTGGTGATATGCATATTTGTTGTAACCCCCTCTAATATACCTTAATAAAAACACAATGGTTTAAAAAAAAAATAATGAGTAAACAATGAAAAAAAAACAATCATAGGAATTGAATTGTCTTCTGATAATACCTTTTGATCAAACAAAGGTGAATAGATTCACAATGATCAGAATCAGCGGTAAATACTGCCACCTGCTGTCTAAAATAAACAAGATAAGGAAAACGCCTCAACAACAGGATATCAAACAGGTTAATGGTAGTATCAATCAACGACATCTACATGAAATGAGGATAAAATGCAAATACCTGGAAAACAGTGGAGGAGCCTGAATCCATGCACTGTAAATTATTATGGAAATATGACAATACCCTCATATGAGACAGGATACTTTATTATGAACTAGTATCAGTGAAAAAAACAGAAATTAGTGAGACCTGCATGTCTCTCTAATATATGAGCAAAAAACTGTCATGATAATAGACAAAAGGAAAAAAAATGAATTACCTTAATGTAGTATACCACTATTTCATGGGGCTCACAGTGGGAAATTGGCCTTTAGAAAAATGAAAGGTGTGCATCAATAAATGAAATTCCGTAATAATAGAAGAGTAGCCCATACCAGAAAATCAGTGAACTCCCCATAGCCCCCATGTCTGCAATATGCTGCATAAAATCACTAAAGACCAGATGGCCAATGAAAAAAAGTTATATGCTAAAGTCATATTCTTAAGTTACCCCAAGCAGGAGACCGTCCCCCAGGTGCTGGCAACCAAAACCGCCATGTATAAGTACTTACTATGTACACCATGTGTGTCCAGGAAGGCTGTGAGCAATGAATGACACTGAAAACCGGCTTTTATAGGAACAGGAAGTCACGTGACTGCTGACTTCCTGTATTTGGAACGCATGTGACCTGCAAGCAGGGAGCATGTGCAGGAGTAGTGAGCGACCAGAGTGTTATAAAAAGGATACTGCGCACCCCGGTGGACGGAGCAATGAATTACTGGCATTAATTACATATGCTGTGAAAACAAGGAAGCAACGAAAAGCAGCTTCAATTAGATGTTATGTATATCAAATTAGACCAAGAGACCCGGGGATTAGATTAGGGCAGTAAATATGTATATGGGCAAACATATAAAACAAAAAATGTTAAAACAATGTAAATGTGCATGAATACAGGCTCCAACCAAAATACATTCATCTTATAGCAAGACCTCATACTCTCTATTCAGACCCTTTGGTGCAAGGGTCTGAAGGGTAAAAATCCAAAACATTTTGCGTTCTTTTAACCGCCTAATATGGTCTCCGCCTCTCCGCATAGGAGGAATATGCTCTAAAATATGATATCTCAATTGGGCAACATTATGACCCTGATTAACTAAATGAAACAGAACAGGTAGGAGGGTATTTTTACATCTAATAGTACTTTTATGTTTAGAGATGCGGTCCCGGATACGCTGGGTGGTCTCCCCAACGTACCCGAGACCGCAAGGGCACTTTATGAGGTACACAACGAACGCCGTATCACACGTGAGATAGTCATCAATCTGATAAACGTGACCCGTTCGTGGATGTGTAAAAGTGGAACCCTTGATCAAATTCGAACACTGTAGACAATTGCGACAAGGAAAATTACCTTTCTTAGGAGTAGCCAAGAAGGTTTGTCTAGATTTGACTGTGCTGGAGCCAACGTCTGCACGTACCAAATGATCCCTAAGGTTGGGGGCCCTCTTATAGCACCATAGTGGTGGTGTTTTAAACTCATCAATGGATGGATATGAATCAGTCAAGATCTTCCAGTTCCTATATATGATCTTCTTAAGTTTGGTGGTGAAAGGGTGGTATGAATTCACAAATGTGACCCTGGGAAAAGATGACCTATGTGACCCCTCCGTTCGTGCCCGTTTTTCAGCAATATCTAGACGATACCCTCTCTGAATGAACCTAGAGGTCATCTCCTCATGTCTTAATAAAGCTAGAGAGGAATCAGAGACAATATTGTCAACCCTAATGTGTTGAGATAGAGGTAAAGCCCCTTTAGTATGCTTGGGGTGACAACTAGAGTAATGTAATAGACTGTTCTTATCAGTAGATTTACGATATAGATCAGAAAGAAGAAAAAAGTCAGAAGAAATAGAGATCAAAGTGAATCTTAGTCTTATCTTTGTGAAGTGTGAAGGTAAGATCCGTTACACACTGGTTCAGGTAGCCATAAAAATCAAGTAGTTCTGGCTCAGAGCCAGTCCAAATCATGAAGATGTCGTCGATAAAACGAAACCAAACTAAGATCTTAGTGCTATCTCATAGCGGTCCCTCTGACTTGTGCATAGTACTGGTCCTGAAACAGAAAGAAGTTCTGCGTCAGAATAATAATAAGAAAGTCAAGACAAAAAAGTTGTTCAGTGTCCGATAAAGAAGAAAATTTCTTGAGAAACCAGTCCATAGCTGCTATACCATTAGAATGATTAATACTAGTATATAAGCTATTAACATCTAACGTGACAAGGAGACTGGTGGGTGAGATTTGCCCTAGATCATGTATCTTGGATAAAAAATGTGAGGTGTCCCGTATATAAGATGGGATTAAAGTAATGAGTGGAGCAATGATTCTATCAATAACCCTGGCAGCTGGAGACAAGAGTGAATTAGTTAAAGACACTATGGGATGGCCGGGAGGATTATACAGGTCTTTATGGACTTTAGGCAAAGTATAGAACACAGGTATATTAGGAAAGGAAGGTTGTAAAAAAGAGGCTAGATTCGTGTCTATTATGGATAGGGAGGAATAATATTCCACCCTTTCTTTAATTTGTTCTCTAATGGAACTAGATGGGTCATGTGATAGCGGAAGATACGTAGTTGTATCTTGTAGTTGACGTTGTATCTCCTGTATATACTTTGCCCGATCCATAACTATAACAGCCCCACCCTTGTCTGCCGGCTTGATTTCTATAAGGCGATTCTGTTTTAAGTGTCGCAGTGCCTGTGTTTCCAATTTAGAAAGATTGTCTAATACGGAAATGACCTGAACCTATGTCCAATCTCATCTGTTCTACCTCAGCAGAAACTAGGGATGCAAAAGTCTCAACCGCGTGATAAGTGCGTGGAGGGTAAAAAGAACTTACTGTGCACAGGTTTAAACTTTTAGTAGTAAAAGAAGTGGGAGAGGGTAGGGGGTGGGTTAGCGTTACAGAGGGCCCCTGATCTCCTATCTTATCAAAATGTACCCGAAAACGAAGTTTACGGAAAAAAGTCTCAATTCTTGATCAACTGTGAACGCGTCATATTTCGGAACAGGGCTAAATGTCAAACCTTTCTGCAACAGTTGCATCTCTACAGGAGACAATACATAAAAGGAAATGTTATACACAATGTTGTCAATTACCTGTGGGCGTGTGGGCACGGGATACCGTGGAGCCCCCTGACCCCTCCCACCACGTCTTCCTCTATTGAAACGTCTTGGCGGCCCATAATATCTTCCTTGATTGGGATAAGCAAAATCAAGACTGTCTAAACTGCTACCAGACCCGTATGGATCATATCTAGGAGGAAACCATGGATTGATGGGTTCTGGATTGCGCCACCTGTACACAGAGTTCTTAGAATAATCCTCAATGTCTCGATTGAACTTTCTCCTTTTTCGATCCTGGATGGTCTTTCGAAAATCACCGATAGACTTGTTCATCCTAGACTTGAGGCCACTGAATTCGGTATTGGATAAAGGAGACTTCAGTTAGTCTTCCATTGACGTAATACTGTCCTTTAGTCGAATGACCTCATTTTGTAAAGACTCAATGGTCAAGGTGATAAGGTCCAAGGAGCACTTATTCAGTATTCCCTCGAACTTGTCACAATAATCTGGACTATCGGAAAAAAGAGTGGGACGAAGACTTACTCGCATGCCACGAGGGATCTTCTTCTGCCTCAAGTACTCTGACAAAGTAGCCAAGTGCAGCTCTAGAGCTGTATGTCGACGTAGTTCTTTGTCATAATATTTATGTTGAGCGTCTTCAGGAGATTGATTCAGAAATTGGGTAGATGCTGTAACCCTGGCCAAAATGGAGCTTCTCTCATTATCGTCGTATGAGACTAAAGGAGTAGCCATGAGAAAACAAAAAGTTGGGAGCTCAAGCAAAAATAGAAATGCTATCAATATAGAGTGAGGCTGAGCTCAACCAATGAATGCTGGTGGGTGCCACAGGAAAACGTAGTAATATCTAGTAGCAAAAGTCCTGGCACACCATAATATAAGAGTCAATGAAAAAAGATTGTTGTGAGAGTACTATATTCTTTATTGAGAAGGTTTTTTTCAGAATCTCTTTTGATCACAGAGGTTGAAAAATGCAAAATATTTTCAGCCACATACAGCTTTATTCAGTGCAAACAACTATAACAGAGTGGTAAACACATAATTAGTGTTACAATATATAAGAAACAATATCTCAAACACAGTAAGCTTCTCACTTTGATCTTTTCAAAACAACCGCCTTCTCCCCTGTACCCTGTCCCCCTCTGCACTGCCTTCTCCTATGCTCCATCTTCTCCTCTTGTGCGCTGTCCACCCTTCCTGCCTTTCTTCTCCTGTGCGCTGTCCCCCCCCTCTGGCTGTCCTCTTTCCCCCTGTGTGCTGTTCCCCCTCCCTGCGCTGTCTTCTCCTCCTGTGCACCGTCTTCTCCTTCTGTACCCTGTCCCCAACTGCACTGCCTTCTCCTATGCACCATCTTCTCCTCTTGTGCGCTGTCTACCCTTCCTGCCTGTCTTCTCCTGAGCACTGTCCCTCCCTCCCTGGCTGTCCTCTCCTCCTGTGTGCTGTTCCCCCTCCATGCGCTGTCTTCTCTTCCTGTGCGCTGTCCCCCCTCTTTGGCTGTCTTCTCCTCCTGTGTGCTGTGACCCTCCCTTTGCATTCTTCTCCTCCTGTGCGCTGTCACCACTCCCTGTGCTGTCTTCTCCTGTGCGATGTCCCCCCCACCCTGGCAGTCTTCTCATCCTGTGCGCTGTGACACCTCCTTGCGCTGACTTATCCTCCTGGTCACTGTCCCCTCCTTTCTGCTATGCTGTCTTCTTCTCTGTGCTGTCCCCCTCCCGGTGCTGTATTTTTTTCCTGTGTGCCGTCTTCTCCTGTACACAGTCCCCGCTCCCTGCAGTGTCTTCTCCTCCTGTGTGCCATCTTCTCCTGTACACTGCCCCCCCTCTCTGCGCTGACCTCTCTTCCTGGACTGTCTTCTCCTCCTGTGTGCTGTCACCCTTCTCTGGCTGTCTTCTACTCCTGTGCACTGGCCCCCCTCCCTGGCTTTCTTTTCTTTTGCAACATCTTCTCCTCTTGTGCGCTGTCCTCCGACCTGCACTGCTTTCTCCTATGCGCCGTCTTCTCCTCTGTGCACTGGCCCCCCTCTCTGCACAGTGTTCTCCTTCTGTGCACTAATATATAAGGTAGGTTTGGCTCACCCTGATTATTTTTCTGAAGCACCCAAAGTCACAAATTATTTAATACTAGATGGCGGCCCAATTCTAAAGAATCGGGTAGTCTAGAATCCGTATATAGTTTATATATAGTGCGGTGAAATGAATTGTGTGTATACAGGTGGCTCAGTGGGTAGCAGAGTATACGGTGGCTCAGTGGTTAGCACTGTATACGGTGGCTCAGTGGTTAGCACTGTATACGGTGGCTCAGTGGTTAGCACTGTATACGGTGGCTCAGTGGTTAGCACTGTATATGGTGGCTCAGTGGTTAGCACTGCACGGTGGCTTAGTGGTTAGTACAGTAAGATGGCTGAGTGGTTAGCACAGTATACGCTGGCTCAGTGGTTAGCACAGTATGATGGCTCAGTGGTTTTCATTGTATATGGTGGCTCAGTGGTTAGCAGTGTATTTGATGGCTGAGTGGTTTTCACGGTGTGAAGGCTTAGTGGTTTGCACAGTATGATGGCTCAGTGGTTAGCACAGTATGATGGCTCAGTGGTTTTCAGTGTATATGGTGGCTCAGTGGTTTTCAGTGTATATGGTGGCTCAGTGGTTAGCACTGTATTTGATGGCTCAGTGTTTTTCACGGTGTGAAGGCTTAGTGGTTTGCACAGTGCGGTGGCTCGGTGGTTTTCACAGTGCGTTGGCTCAGTGGTTAGCACTGCGCAGTGGCTCAGTGGTTAGTGCAGCATGGAGGCAGAGTGTATTCGCAAGATGGAGGCAGAGTGGTCAGCGCAGGATGGAGGCACAGTGTTCAGCGCAGGATGGGGGCAGAGTGGTCAGCGCAGGATGGGGGAGAGTGGACAGCGCAGGATGGAGGCTCAGTGGTCAGTGCAGGATGGAGGCTCAGTGGTCAGCACAGGATGGAGGCTCAGTGGTCAGTGCAGGATGGAGGCTCAGTGGTCAGCACAGGATGGAGTGGTCAGCGCAGGATGGAGGCTCAGTGGTCAGCACAGGATGGAGGCTCAGTGGTCAGCGCAGGATGGAGGATCAGTGGTCAGCGCAGGATGGCGGCTGAGTGGTCAGCCAGGATGGAGGCTGAGTGGTCAGCACAGGATGGAGTGGTCAGCGCAGGATGGAGGCTGAGTGGTCAGCGCAGGATGGAGGCTGAGTCGGTAGCGCAGGATGGAAGCTGAGTGGTCAGGACAGGATGGAATGGTCAGCGCAGTATGTAGGCTCAGTGGTCAGTGCAGTATGTAGGCTCAGTGATGAGCACAGGATGGAGGCTGAGTGGTGAGCACAGGATGGAGGCTCAGTGGTCAGCACAAAATGGAGGCTCAGTGGTCAGCGCAGGATGGAGGCTGAGTGGTCAGCGCAGGATGGAGGCTGAGTGGTCAGCGCAGGATGGAGGCTGAGTGGTCAGCGCAGGATGGAGGCTGAGTGGTCAGCGCAGGATGGAGGCTGAGTGGTCAGCGCAGGATGGAGGCTGAGTGGTCAGCGCAGGATGGAGGCTGAGTGGTCAGCGCAGATGGAGCTGAGTGGTCAGCGCAGGATGGAGGCTGAGTGGTCAGCGCAGGAAGGAGGCTGAGTGGTAAGCACAGGATGGAGTGGTCAGCACAGGATGGAGGCTGAGTGGTCAGCACAGGATGGAGGCTCAGTGGTCAGCACAGGATGGAGGCAGAGTGGTGAGCGCAGGATGGAGGAAGAGTGGTCTGCGCAGGATGGAGGCTCAGTGGTCAGCGCAGAATGGAGGCTCAGTGGTCAGCGCAGGATGGAGGCTCAGTGGTGAGCGCAGGATGGAGGCAGAGTGGTCAGCACAGGAAGGAGGCTGAGTGGTCAGCAAAGGATGGAGGCTCAGTGGTCAGCGCAGGATGGAGGCTCAGTGGTCAGCGCAGGATGGAGGCTCAGTGGTCAGCACAGCATGGAGGCTCAGTGGTCAGCACAGGATGGAGTGGTCACCGCAGGATGGAGGCTCAGTGGCCAGCACAGGATGGAGGCTCAGTGGTCAGCGCGGGATGGAGGCTCAGTGGTCAGCGCGGGATGGAGGCAGAGTGGGCAGCACAGGATGGAGGCTCAGTGGTCAGCACAGGATGGAGGCTCAGTGGTCAGCACAGGATGGAGGCTCAGTGGTCAGCACAGGATGGAGGCTGAGTGGTCAGCGCAGGATGGAGGCTGAGTGGTAAGCACAGGATGGAGTGGTCAGCACAGGATGGAGGCTCAGTGGTCAGCACAGGATGGAGGCTCAGTGGTCAGCACAGGATGAAGTGGTAAGCGCAGGATGGAGGCTCAGTGGTCAGCACAGGATGGAGGCTGAGTGGTCAGCACAGGATCGAGGCTGAGTGGTCAGCGCAGGATGAAGGCTGAGTGGTAAGCACAGGATGGAGTGGTCAGCACAGGATGGAGGCTCAGTGGTCAGCACAGGATGGAGGCTCAGTGGTCAGCACAGGATGGAGTGGTCAGCGCAGGATGGAGGCTCAGTGGTCAGCACAGGATGGAGGCTCAGTGGTCAGCGCGGGATGGAGGCTCAGTGGTCAGTGCGGGATGGAGGCAGAGTGGGCAGCGCAGGAAGGAGGCAGAGTGGTGAGCGCAGGATGGTGGAAGAGTGGTCAGCGCAGGATGGAGGCTAAGTGGTCAGCTCAGGATGGAGGCTGAGTGGTCAGCACAGGATGGAGGCTCAGTTGTCAGCGCAGGATGGAGGCTCAGTGGTCAGCGCATGATGGAGGCTGAGTGGTCAGCGCATGATGGAGGCTTAGTGGTCAGCACAGGATGGAGGCTTAGTGGTCAGCACAGGATGGAGGCTGAGTGGTCAGCACAGGATGGAGTGGTCAGCACAGGATGAAGGGTCAGTGGTCAGCACAGGATGGAGGCTCAGTGGTCAGCGCAGGATGGAGGCTGAGTGGTCATCGCAGGATGGAGGCTGAGTGGTAAGCACAGGATGGAGTGGTCAGGGCAGGATGGAGGCTCAGTGGTCAGCACAGGATGGAGGCTCAGTGGTCAGCACAAGATGGAGTGGTCAGGGCAGGATGGAGGCTCAGTGGTCACCACTGAGCCTCCATCCTGCGCTGTCCACTCTCCCCCCATCCTGCTCTGACCACTGAGCCTCCATCCTGCGCTGACCACTGAGCCTCCATTCTGCACTGACCACTGAGCCTCCATCCTGTGCTGACCACTCAGCCTCCATCCTGCGCAGACCACTCTTCCTCCATCCTGCGCTCACCACTCTGCCTCCATCCTGTGCTGACCACTGAGCCTCCATCCTGTGCTGACCACTCAGCCTCCATCCTGTGCTGACCACTCCATCCTGTGCTTACCACTCAGCCTCCTTCCTGCGCTGACCACTCAGCCTCCATCCTGCGCTGACCACTCAGCCTCCATCCTGCGCTGACCACTCAGCCTCCATCCTACGCTAACCACTGAGCCTCCATCCTGCGCTGACCACTCAGCCTCCATCCTGCGCTGACCACTCAGCCTCCATCCTGCGCTGACCACTGAGCCTCCATTTTGTGCTGACCACTGAGCCTCCATCCTGTGCTCACCACTCAGCCTCCATCCTGTGCTAATCACTGAGCCTAGATACTGCACTGACCACTGAGCCTACATACTGCGCTGACCACTCCATCCTGTCCTGACCACTCAGCTTCCATCCTGCGCTACCCACTCAGCCTCCATCCTGCGCTGACCACTCAGCCTCCATCCTGCGCTGACCACTCCATCCTGTGCTGACCACTCAGCCTCCATCCTGGCTGACCACTGAGCCTCCATCCTGCGCTTACCACTGAGCCTCCATCCTGGCTGACCACTCAGCCTCCATCCTGCGCTGACCACTGAGCCTCCATCCTGCGCTGACCACTCCATCCTGTGCTTACCACTCAGCCTCCATCCTGCGCTGACCACTCAGCCTCCATCCTGTGCTGACCACTGAGCCTCCATCCTGCGCTGACCACTGAGCCTCCATCCTGTGCTGACCACTGAGCCTCCATCCTGTGCTGACCACTGAGCCTCCATCCTGCACTGACCACTGAGCCTCCATCCTGCGCTGTCCACTCTCCCCCCATCCTGCGCTGACCACTCTGCCCCCATCCTGTGCTGAACACTGTGCCTCCATCCTGCGCTGACCACTCTGCCTCCATCTTGCGAATACACTCTGCCTCCATGCTGCACTAACCACTGAGCCACTGCGCAGTGCTAACCACTGAGCCAACGCACTGTGAAAACCACCGAGCCACCGCACTGTGCAAACCACTAAGCCTTCACACCGTGAAAAACACTGAGCCATCAAATACAGTGCTAACCACTGAGCCACCATATACACTGAAAACCACTGAGCCACCATATACACTGAAAACCACTGAGCCATCATACTGTGCTAACCACTGAGCCATCATACTGTGCAAACCACTAAGCCTTCACACCGTGAAAACCACTCAGCCATCAAATACACTGCTAACCACTGAGCCACCATATACAATGAAAACCACTGAGCCATCATACTGTGCTAACCACTGAGCCAGCGTATACTGTGCTAACCACTCAGCCATCTTACTGTACTAACCACTAAGCCACCGTGCAGTGCTAACCACTGAGCCACCATATACAGTGCTAACCACTGAGCCACCATATACAGTGCTAACCACTGAGCCATCGTATACAGTGCTAACCACTGAGCCAGCGTATACAGTGCTAACCACTGAGCCACGTATACAGTGCTAACCACTGAGCCACCGTATACAGTGCTAACCACTGAGCCACCGTATACTCTGCTACCACTGAGCCACCTGTATACACACAATTCATTTCACCGCACTATATATAAACTATATACGGATTCTAGACTACCCGATTCTTTAGAATCGGGCCGCCATCTAGTATTAAATAATTTGTGACTTTGGGTGCTTCAGAAAAATAATCAGGGTGAGCCAAACCTACCTTATATATTAGTGCACAGAAGGAGAACACTGTGCAGAGAGGGGGGCCAGTGCACAGGAGGAGAAGACGGCGCATAGGAGAAAGCAGTGCAGGTCGGAGGACAGCGCACAAGAGGAGAAGATGTTGCAAAAAAAAAGAAAGCCAGGGAGGGGGGCCAGTGCACAGGAGGAGAAGACAGCCAGAGAAGGGTGACCACTGAGCCTCCATCCCGCGCTGACCACTGAGCCTCCATCCTGTGCTGGCCACTGAGCCTCCATCCTGCGGTGACCACTCCATCCTGTGCTGACCACTGAGCCTCCATCCTGTGCTGACCACTCCATCCTGTGCTGACCACTCAGCCTCCATCCTGCGCTGACCACTCAGCCTCCATCCTGCGCTGACCACTCAGCCTCCATCCTGTGCTGACCACTGACCCTCCATCCTGAGCTGACTACTCCATCCTGTGCTGACCACTGAGCCTCCATCGTGTGCTGACCACTCCATCCTGTGCTTACCACTCAGCCTCCATCCTGCGCTGACCACTGAGCCTCCATCCTGCGCTGACCACTGAGCCTCCATCCTGCGCTGACCACTGAGCCTCCATCCTGTGCTGACCACTCTCCTCCATCCTGCGCAGACCACTCTTCCTCCATCCTGCGCTCACCACTCTGCCTCCATCCTGCGCCTCCACCATCTGGCCTCCATCCCGCGCTGACCACTGAGCCTCCATCCTGTGCTGACCACTCAGCCTCCATCCTGCACTGACCACTCAGCCTCCATTTAATTTGTCTTCAATGAAAAAACACAAAAGAAAATGAAGCAAAAAGCAAAACATTGATCATTTCACACAAAACTCCAAAAATGGGCCAGACAAAAGTATTGACACCCTCAGCCTAATACTTGGTTGCACAACCTTTAGCCAAAATAACTGTGATCAACCTGCTTCCGGTAACCATCAATGAGTTTCTTACAATGCTCTGCTGGAATTTGAGACCATTCTTCTTTGGCAAACTGCTCCATGTCCCTGATATTTGAAGGGTGCCTTCTCCAAACTGCCATTTTTAGATCTCTCCACAGGTGTTCTATGGGATTCAGGTCTGGACTCATTGCTGGCCACCTTAGAAGTCTCCAGTGCTTTCTCTCAAACCATTTTCTAGTGCTTTTTTGAAGTGTGTTTTGGGTCATTGTCTTGCTGGAAGACCCATGACCTCTGAGGGAGACCCAGCTTTCTCACACTGGGCCCTACATTATGCTGCAAAATTTGTTGGTAGTCTTCAGACTTCATAATGCCATGCACACGGTCAAGCAGTCCAGTGCCAGAGGCAGCAAAGCAACCACAAAACATCAGGGAACCTTCGCCATGTTTGACTGTAGGGACCGTGTTCTTTTCTTTGAATGCCTCTTTTTTTCTCCTGTAAACTCTATGTTGATGCCTTTGCCCAAAAAGCTCTACTTTTGTCTCATCTGACCAGAGAACATTCTTCCAAAATGTTTGGATGTTAGTCGAGGTTCTTTATCCACCAACCGCACAATCTTGCGTTGAAATCTCTCGGCAATTTTTTTTTCCATCCACATCTAGGGAGGTGAGCCACAGTGCCATGGGATTTAAACTTCTTGATGACACTGCGCACGGTAGACACAGGTACATTCAGGTCTTTGGAGATGGACTTGTAGCCTTGAGATTGCTCATGCTTCCTCACAGTTTGGTTTCTCAAGTCCTCAGACAGTTCTTTGGTTTTCTTTCTTTTCACCATGCTCAATGTGGCACACACAAGGAACAGGACAGAGGTTGAGTCAACTTTAATCCATGTCAACTGCTGCAAGTGTGATTTAGTTATTGCCAACACCTGCTAGTTGCCACAGGTAAGTTACAGGTGCTGTTAATTACACAAATTAGAGAAGCATCACATGATTTTTCTAACAGTGCCAATACTTTTGTCCACCCCCTTTTTTATGTTTGGTGTGGAATTAGATCCAATTTGGCTTTAGGACAATTCTTTTTGTGTTTTTTTATTGAAGACAAATTAAATGAACATAATAATACCAAAGAATTTGTGATTGTAATCATTTTCAGGAAGAAACTGAGTATTATCTGACAGAATTTCAGGGGTGTCAATACTTTTGGCCACAACTGTAGATAAAGAGGAAGCCTTATGATCTCTGTTCTGACATACCCGTCCTTTCATATGATCTTAAGAATCCGGATCATAAGGTCCAGTGACTATGTGTAGGACCCCACTCTAAAAATGTAATATCAAGCAAACATCTGTAACTAGATGGCGGCCCGATTCTAAAGAATCGGGTAGTCTAGAATCGAAATATAGTTTATTTATTAAGAGTTAATAATAATACAATTATTCCATGATATGTTTCCATCAACTACATATGTTTGTATGGTCGATATCATTTTTGGAAAATTGAATTATTATGTTGTAAGGGTCTTGGCACACAAAGTGGTTAATACTTGTTACAAAGTAAATAGCTTGATTTTAAAAATCAATATTGGTATTCTGCGTATTCGCCAGTTTGTGTGAGCCCATCAACCAAGTCAAGGTGCACTTACATCTGATGGGTCCCTAATGTAACTAATCCCTATCTATTAACACTGAAAGCTGTTTTACAGCAGCATTTTTCTGTTATTAGTAGAAAGTAGGAATGTAAAAACAAAAATTTCCACAATTGTAACCTAAGGGCCTACGTGCGACACGCTTGCAGCAAGTGTCATGCAATGTATATGGAACTTATGGTTAACCTGCTGTAAATGTGGCAAACATGGCTTCAGCAGGTGCACCAAATGCAGCCACTAAAAACCACTGGTTAGTGGAATTTTTGCGGCCAAATATGCTGTGACTGTGTGCTGCACCTACCGCAAGTGAACCACAAATTGTATATATATTGCATGCAACTTACGGCAAGTGTGCCGTCGGTCAGCCCTTAGGCAGCAAGTGCAGAAATTATTATTTTTCCACTTAAACTTCCATAAACAACGGAAAAATACTGCTGTAAAAGCAAAATCTCTCTTTTTGTATCTATCTATTTCCCTATCTATCTAAGTTTACAGAACACACCTGAAGATGGAGATGTGTGTGAACAGCCGTCCCACCCGTCTCTTAGCTGTTCACAAAAACCTCACCCTGTTTAAAAACAAAATTAAATCTCTCAGCAGCTATAGTGCTGGAGCTTCAAATACAGGTTCTTAACACCAAATGAAGGCATTTAGATGGTACACATTTATCATCTTGTAGTTAATGTGTGTTCCACTTACATATAAAAATTTCTATTGAGATATCATATTTCTAAATTTATGTAGATATGATATCGAGTTACTAACCGTAAATAGAGCTAGCATTACTGATGTATGTAAAGTGCTATTAATTCATAGCACTATAAAAAAAAATAATAATAATATGCTAATGACTACATATGTTATATACGTACAGTTAGGGCCAGAAATATTTGGACAGTGACACAAGTTTTGTTATTTTAGCTGTTTACAAAAACATGTTCAGAAATACAATTATATATATAATATGGGCTGAAAGTGCACACTCCCAGCTGCAATATGAGAGTTTCCACATCCAAATCGGAGAAAGGGTTTAGGAATCATAGCTCTGTAATGCATAACCTCCTCTTTTTCAAGGGACCAAAAGTAATTGGACAATGGACTGTAAGGGCTGCAATTAACTCTGAAGGCGTCTCCCTTGTTAACCTGTAATCAATGAAGTAGTTAAAAGGTCAGGGGTGGATTCCAGGTGTGTGGTTTTGCATTTGGAAGCTGTTGCTGTGACCAGACAACATGCGGTCAAAGGAACTCTCAATTAAGGTGAAGCAGAACATCCTGAGGCTGAAAAAAAAGAAAAAATCCATCAGAGAGATAGCAGACATGCTTGGAGTAGCAAAATCAACAGTTGGGTACATTCTGAGAAAAAAGGAATTGACTGGTGAGCTTGGGAACTCAAAAGGCCTGGGCGTCCACGGATGACAACAGTGGTGGATGATCGCCGCATACTTTATTTGGTGAAGAACAACCCGTTCACAACATCAACTGAAGTCCAGAATTTTCTTTCAATCGGACTCCATAGGTGATCACAACTGCAGTCCTATCGGATCACCTATGGAGTCAGATTGAAAGAAAATCCTCTAGAAGTAATGTATAAAATTGTTCTGTTTTTTTGACAGGTGTACATATTGTGTCCTCCTTTCCTACCCTTATATCTATATTCATATATATATTTTTATAGAAAGATGGTTTACGACTTTTAACAGACCCTCTTTGGTTAACCCAAGTTATGGTTTACCTTTGGGGAGACATGACATGAACTATAATCAGATTAATTGGTCTAGTGGTAGAGCCATTGACTTGAACCCAGACTTTGTGAGTTCAAGTCCTGTTATTTTAATTAGTTATTTTTAAAAAAACTTTTCATGGAGATCAGGTCCTGGTTTAAATGCAGGTGAAAAGCTAGTGCACTAAAGTGGCTACAACAGCTAATAGGAAATGCAATCTTTTAGCTCTATCTTAGATCATGGGTTCTCATATACTTGTGTTTTGTTAAATGTATATTGATTTATTTGATTTTATATTATTCAAAACTTATCTGATTTTATCCTTAATTTTAGTGTTTAGATTTCCATTGTATATAAGACTTTTATTGAGTAATTTATATGTTTAAAAACTGGTTTTATTTTGTGTGGGCGTTCCCACAGGAACTGATGTCAGTGTGATGTCATCAACATGGTGTATTTAATGGCTCCTAGTGTGCTGGACTGTAAGTGTATGCCCTGAAGAAGTGGCCAGGAGGCCACGAAACGCGTCGGCAATTTGTGTGTTCCATGTGTGAATAAAGTGTGTCTGTCCTATCCCAGATCTACTTGTGGTCGAGCGCGGATAAATCCCAATCTCTTTTCTCCTTTGCAACACTGCTTCTTCTACGGGATCTGCAGCGGCCAGGCTCTTTATTTTGGTTGTGACACATCACAACCTCATCAGGTGAGTGGATCACCATAGTTATTGTGCTGGTGTCCCTCGTTTTACCGCCTTAGTGCACTCCCCTTTTTCTTCTTTTTTAATCTTAAATAGTAGCGTTCTTGGTCTTTCAAACTGACAGTATACATTCGTCCAATCACAGAACCACCTGCTCGCTTTCTTACTTCCCAAGAACTTTCTTTCCAAACATAGTTCTCTGGAATTTCACGGTATAAATACTGATGAGCATGCTGGTCGTTTTGATTAAGCTCAAAGTAGGCCATGAGTGTAGAATTGCGATGGAGCTTTTGTTTGATGTTTCCAATAGAGTCATCCTCATGAAAATAGAGTGGCTGAGAATGCGGTAGATGTACAGCAAGGCGCATAATACTATGAGATTGTTTATGCATGGGATATGCGAATATTCGCCAAGCTGCTTCCGGTGCACTGACATATCTTGAGTCCATGAATTGGTGTGTTTCATCATGTTGGATGTTAGTCTAAGGGTACCTTTACACGCCGCTACAACTTGGTGGAAACAACCGGGTAGATTAGAGAAATGTATCTTGCACCGCCAAATCAACCCGAGGTAGCGGCGTGTAAAGGCGGTTGTTTCCACCCGTCACTTGCGGCACCTGTTTCAGAGCAGAGCTCTAAAACAGGTTGATTTCAACCGATGGTAGCGGCCTGTAGCGGCGTGTAAATAAGGAACAGGAGGGTTGTTTCGACACCTTGCTATCTACCTGGGGCGTGACACAGGCTCCGGGATACCGCGCCCCATCAGCGATCATTGGTGGAAGATGCTGCGTTCCGATTGGCTCTTCCTTCACAGGCTGCCATCTTGGATGAGCTGTCACTTCAGCACTACAGATATGCGCCGTATGCACGATCAGATACATTAGTACAATTACGCCTCCACACACTTGCGGAAGGCCAAAGTATCAATGCGGCATGGTCCTTATATAGTGTGCACATTCTCTTAACACATAATAAGGAATAATGCTGTACACAGCGCACAAGTTTGGTTTACGCACCGCCCTGGCTTATTGTACTGCAGATGCCGTAGAAGTGCTTCTGCCGTGTCACACTGCGCGCACTATATAATGTGCGCATTGTCATACCACATGCAAAGGAATAATTCAGTAGACAGCGCACAAGGTTGTGTTACGCACCGCCCTGTGGGGTCTTGTTCTGTAGATGCCGCAGAAGTGTTTTGAGCGTGTCACTGCGCGTAGGGCGACTTTGAATGTTGTGTCGCCCCGCCAGCGGCCGTACTGACGTCATGACGTTGGTTTCAGTTTCACTCTGCCTGCAAGGTGCCAACCCCTCCTCTGCACACAGCATTACAGTTATGGCCGCCGCACAGCGCGCTGCAACGTGGGGGATGGCGGAGCTGATGATCCTGATCGATCATTGTGACAGCCATGACTATTGCGGCCACCATCACCACCGGCACCCCAGGCTGCGCAATCGCAGCACCGTTAGGCGGATCCAGCGGGCCCTGATCCGCCAACTGGGGGTAGAGAGGACCCTTAAAGCGATCCAGAAGAAGATCGCTGATTTAAAGCAGAAGTGCCCGGGTCGCATAGTGGACATCCGTGCCAGGATTGCCAGGCTGCGTGGTGAGTAATTGTTGGCCCCAAACACACACCTGCACATGTACATGTACCAAACTACACACAAATGTATATAAACATATTAGAAGGACAGTGTGGGCCACAGCCTGGCCACAGCAATGTGGTAACATAGATTCGGGCTAATGTGGAGGGGGTGCCCACACTTTGACCTGGTGGTGCAACCAAAAACACTTCATTAGGTGACTGTACACTCCCTTCCCTTGCCATGCTGGCTGAAACCTGGCTGGAATAACATTAAACATGCAGACATATGATTGATGCTTATGTTGGTAAGGACCAATCCCATAAATGTCTGTGAATTGTGACTAATTTCACAAATGTGGATTCACCCACCATTTGGATGTGTCAACAATTTAAATGTCCTGGTTGTTCACACCCAAACAGGAATATGAGCAAAGCACTCATGTGCAGCACAAAGGCTGAGGCCTGCACTCAGCCATAACCTCATTATTTTTGTGCCTAACCACACTCCACATTGTAAATGTGATTTGGATAAATAATGACCATCTTCTACACACACATGACACACTGCCCCACAGATGTTGTCGCCTACACAGGGGAGAATATAGACACATCATGATGTTAGAAATGAACTAACAATACTACATGAATAATAGGTGTATGCAGCCATGGGTCAAAATCCAGTGGCTTCCGGCCTTTTGTAAACTAAAACAGACATACACCGACCATGTGTAGGTGTGTTTGGCCACAAGCAAACATATCTTCA
Source organism: Allobates femoralis (assembly GCA_033576535.1). NCBI lineage: Eukaryota > Metazoa > Chordata > Amphibia > Anura > Aromobatidae > Allobates > Allobates femoralis. Next base: position 344,715,364 of record JARQOC010000005.1, on the reverse strand, counting down.
CAGTGTAGTGGGCCTCCAGTAAAGCAAGCATAATGTTTCCTACCCACAGTACATGCAGACAACATGAGTCTATGCATCCAGCATGACCTTCTACAATATAAGTTATGCAGGAAATACATAGCCACACAATCTATATGTTGGAGAACAATATGTTGGTAATTAGTACTCAAGGCTGTGTGTTTTTTTTTTTTTAAATACAGATGGTGATGATTCTTCATCTGAAGAAGGGCACCATGCCCCACCCCCAGGTGGCCCAGCAACACCACCGCCACACGAGGCTGCAGTGACACCCTCGCCCCCTATGACACCACCTTCACCAGGGCCTGAGGAGCCAGACCTCCCATCACCTACAGGGCCAGAGGACGTGGAGGAGCTGCCGCCACCTGCAGGGCCGGAGGACTGGGACGAGCTGTCCTCACATGGCTGGCTGGAAGAGGAGGACGGGATAACATCACCACAGGAGGGCGAGGAGCTGGAAGCACCTGCTGGCCCGGAGGAGGGTTCTCCCTCTAGCCCAGGACCACTTTTGCCCCCAAACCACATAATGTGGCCACAGAGCCCCAGCCCGGGAGTAACACCACCTCCCACTGTATCCAGCTCAGTCGCGAGTCCTGGGGTGGCCATGTCCCCAGACAGTGACTATGGTGGTAAGTGTTTCAGTTTGCCACATACACCCTGCACACTGTAATCAGTGTGTTGTTTTTCAGCCATCACGATTGTTAAACACTTTGCTTACAATGATGTTTACCTATTTGTGCAGATGGGGAACGTGCTGGTGCAGCTGGATGGAGCTTGAGCCCATCACTCTCCCCACCTGATGGTGACGATGAGCTGGAGCCACAGGGTAAGGAGCTGCATTTTGTGAATCGTGAGTAGCCATCGGCAGCGACTGTTGTGTACTAAATTGTGTGTTCCCTCCCAATACAGGTGTCCCTACCATGGAGGCATTCATCCGTGCCCAGCAGGTTTTTGTGGCCCGCATGACAAGGGCATACCAACGTGGGCTGCAGGACCTGGCCCGGTTGGGTGCCATGCTCGAGGCCCTACAGCACCAACATGCTGCCCACCCATAAACTCCATGCCTCCACCATGATTTATGGCCAAACATGGCCACACAAACTGTTGTCCATGTTGAACGTTGACACACGTCATCCCTGTTGCCCTGTTGGCTTTTATTTTTTGTTTTAAGTTTAGGCCACTTTGGCCTCTTTTCTTATAGTGTCCCACATTGGGACCATGGGGAGTGTGTAGTGGCTACCCTGTTGGCCTCTTTTCTTATAGTGTCCCACATTGGGACCATGGGGAGTGTGTAGTGGCTACCCTGTTGGCCTCTTTTCTTATAGTGTCCTACATTGGGACCATGGGGAGTGTGTTGTGGCTACTACTACCCTCAAACACAAGTGTGTCTATTGTGGGAAATGTGTGTCACACATGTTTGTGTTCAATAAAATTTGAGACTACTAATTATGTGTGTTCCTTGATGTCACTACACACATGTTGTGTTCCCAAACATGTAAAGTCCATAACTGTGTGACCCAGATGAGTAGACCTCTTTGAAGTATAACTACATGTTACCAGGCCACATTCTGTTCCTGCTCTGGCGCCACTAACTCAATGCACATGGACTCTGGACAGGGTCTGGTCGCCATTGGCTGATATTTATACTCATTGCACACCAATCCAAACACACCAATTAGGCACATTATGAGCGTACACCTGTGAACAGCCCTAGCGGCAGCTGATTAGTAGAAATCGCAAGGTCGTGATTGGTTGTGGCTCCTTAAAAAGCTGTTCGGCCCGGTGGACGTTACCACCTGGATGGGTATGACACACAATATGTGTGGGTGGCCATGAGGTTTGGTAAGGTTTTTGGTCAACAGTCTATGTGACAAATGTGTGTACATAACCCTTGTGGTTTGGTGTAGGCAGAGGGTCACCTGCACACAACACATTGATGCAGCACATCATATTGTCTGTGAGGTGGGTTTAAGTACGTAGACACACACATCATGTACATGTGGCATGTGAGCTGCTCAAGGCCATTGACATCTGTTACCACATATGCGATCGGCATTGGGGCTGTATTCACACATTGCTATCCAGACACACACACATAGGACACTTAGTTTACAAAACGCACAGACTGTGTGTTGTAATCCGCTACTGTGTCGCCTAAGCGACACCTAGCACAATCGCCACACTCCGCTATGTCACAAGCGCTTATTCCGTGCCACAGTCCTAACACTACTACGTCACGTCTCCGCCATCTGCCCTTCGCGCCGTGCCCAATCAAAACACTTTTGTGGTGGCCAATGGTTGACGTTTGGGTGCGGCGTGATGGACTGTGGCACGCCTATGTGTTGTCCCTGCTGCCTTTGTTCCGCCCATATTACCTTGTTGTAGTAGTGTGTAAATAAGGTAAGGTGCTCTGCAGAAGGTAACTTGAGACACCCGGCGGTGCATCCAGAGGTAGATTCAACCTTCTGTAGATCACCTTGTAGCGGCGTGTAAAGGTGGTGCGGGTACCGTTTGTAACCGTTGCTGCGTGCTCGTGCACGTGAAGCACCCGGTTGTTTCCACCATGTTGTAGCGGCGTGTAAAGGTACCCTAAGAGATTTCAAGATTGGCTTCATCATGTCCTTTGTAGACGTATTTAAATAAATATTTCACAGCCTGAATGGAACCACAAACTTCGACATTAATATGGCACTTGTATTTTAATAGCAGGAATGGATTATATGGAACCACCCACGAATTGTTAATCATGTGAGAATGGTGTTGAAAAGATGGGCCAAATTGTCGGCGATAAGTAGGATAGGCATGCTTCGCTATGATGGTTTTTGTTTGCAAATCTTTAGGGAAACCTGTGGTACACTTCCCCAGATCCATGCAGGGAGAATATGGGTTGTGTTCTCCACACGGACCATGAATCATATGTTGGAGAACAATTGTATGGAGCAGAGGGTAGTGGGTAGGATTAGGAATTTCAGCCCACACTGCATTGTCTACGTCGTCCTCAGTCCTTAATTTGGAGTTGCTATCCAGAATGATTAAAATGTGAGCATGTGGTAGGCCACGTTTCTGAAATTCAATGACATGAACCATCGCGCACACTTTTCCAAACAATCCCTTGTTAATATCTCTTAAAAGAGCATCGAGCTTAATTTTGAAAACACGTGCAACTAAATCTGGTCTGTGTTCTACACGCTGTCATGGTTGTAAATTAGCAGTTATTTCACTCCATTTTGGATTACAGGTCATGGTTAAAAAAAGATCAGGGCGACCATATTTTGTGACAATTGGCATAGCATCTTGGTACCACTGCTGCATGTTTCTGGGACTACCTTCAAATGAGGATGGTAAAATCACAGTTTTTCCAATGGGGATTCCCTTCTCAATAGATTTTTTAAGTAGATGTTCTTGTAGAACGCAATAATCCTCCACTTTGAGATCCTTTTGATGTTTGCGGATGTAATGGAGTCGATTGGCTTCAATTTTCACATAAGCATCGACAAAATATTGCTGAGTGGATTGAAGTCATTTCTGACAGACAGCACATAGTAATAATATTGTAGTTGTGTAATCCTACGTGGATTTTGTCCTTGGTGCTTAAGTCCATCTTGCCATCCTTGGTCTCCATGAGGGAAAAATAAAGGATATAATAAGGCACCTAAATTGCTGTGGAGGATGCTTACTTGTTGCGTTTTGGGAGCTAAAGGGTTGTTCGGGTCAGGTTTGAGATGAATTAATATGTCACGATTAAATGGTGGCTCTCCATCATCATTTTCAAAGACAACGGCGACTTCATTCACAGTAGGATTATTATAGCGTCTTGGATCTTGCGTGAGATCTTGTTTCAGGGCCATGGTTATATTTGGCATGACAGTGTTATTTTGTAAAGCTTTAATCTGTTCTTCATGTTCCACATCTCTTAACATCTTGTATGCAGCTACAAATGGATTGACAGTGTCTAAGAGAGTTGCAATAATACTCATCAGAGTGGGATGACATTTCTGATTTTCTTTACATTGCAACCGTTGTTCTGTAGCAGTAGCAGTGTCCAAAATATAAAGTTGGGCATACGCAGGAACTTGATCTTCAGAGGGATGTAGTCTTTCAGTGCGGTGGTATATTTGTCCATGTATGCGGAAACAATATGGGCCATGTCCAGGTGGTGGTGAAATATTTGCACCCATGGAGGCGAAAGCAAATGAACTGTTAATGCTGCGTATGTTATACATGAAATTTTTACTGAATTGACTTTCTCCTTTCATTAAAAGTGTCAAGACGTCTGGATATTGTGGTATTGGTATAAGCACTTTGGCCTTATGACAACAAAGGGTAAAACTTTTATCTGATGGTATTTCATCCCTAAAATGTAGGGCGTTACAATGTTGACACAAATAGTTCATAGGACCACAGGTGTGTTCTTCAAAAGTACTGTCATCTTGAGTGAGAGCTTTAGGCAGTAGAGGGTGAGGCATTGTTAAAGGGGCATTAGAACGTTTGTGTAGAGCCACGTATATTAACCGTCGGAGAGGTATAGGCTCCTGAAGGTGTGATGAAACTTAATTTGAGGTAGTAGAAGGTTTATTTTGACGGTGTAAACGGCGGGCAGCAGCAGCTCTTTGTAAGCGTTTTTTGTGCGACGTAGGAGACTCATTAGTGACACGTGTGTGAAAGGCAGAGTTAACTTTGTTCAGGCGACAGCGTTTAGCTTCTGAAGTCTCAGCATCACGGTATTTGCGCTTAAGTGTAGTGTGTGAAGCTGGTCCAGTATCTGCAGTGTGAGCACCTTCAGTAACTGTGCACATTGAAGCGTTATTGTGGTCCAAAAGCATTACTGTGGAAGGGGGCGTAGTTTTTTTGCGGCGTTCACGTGCTGCGGCAGCTTGTTGTTGTAAATGTATGGCTTTGTGCTCAGGAGCCTCATTGGCGATACGTGTATTAAAAGCAGCCTTAACGGTGTCGAGGCGATGGCGTGTCTGTTGTTCAGTTTCGTTAGCACGCTGTTGTCGTTTATGCGCTGCAGCGGCGGCTTTTTGTCCTTGTCATTCTGATTGTTATTATTGGAGCTCCTGTTGGCGTGGCCAAATTACCGTACGTGTACGGGTTACTGACAGGAGGGTAATAAGAGTCAGCAGGTATTAGGAGTAACCAAGAGAGTAATAAGGCGTAGTTATTTTTCAGAAGGATAGAGCAAGTAATAGGCAGTATATAGTATTAATACATAGGATTAGTCCTTTAATGTCAATGCAGTGGCTAATAGTAGCCAGGAAGTAATATTGGCAATGAAGGGGTTAATCTTAGTTGGTGGTAATGGTACAGAATAGGTGAATAGCAGGCACTAAGTTTTAGAAGAAAATTAGTACAGTTAATGGAGTGTCTGTATATAGCACCTTAAAGAAGGTGAAATAGTCGATATCCCAGAAAGGGTTAATAGGGAGTAGTGAAATATAGCAGGTCAAAGGTGTAATTTCACAGTTCCTGAATACGAAATTAAATAATTAATAGAGGTCTTAGCTCTTTTTTGAAGAAGTTCAGCGGGAGCTCGAAATGCGAGGTGCGTCCGAGAGGCACTGCGCAGTAGAATGAAGCTGTGAGGTGAAATTTCAAATTTCGCGCTCGAAAATGGCAGCCGCAAAATCTCACGAGATTTTGGAGCCGTCATGTATAGGCGCGTGTAAAAAGGGGGGCGAGAGTAGGGTGGCTAGCAGCTGGGCGGAGGCCAGCCGCGGCTACCTCTGCCACGGAGGTCCGCAATGTTGCCGCCGGTCGTGTACCGGCATGCGATCCGCTGTCCGGAGCTCCAAGACCGTAGGGGCCCTTGGCATTTCAAAAATCGCGGCTTTCCGTGAGTCGCCCTCTTGGCCGACGACCAATCAGAAGAGTGGCGCGCTCAATGCCGCCATATTTGAAATACAAGTTCGCGCCTGGCGCCGACCAATGAAAAGAGCGCCATCTTTCACATTTTTTTTGTTAGTTCTTAGATTTTAAAACATGGCGCCGTGCCGCGGCTTGAATCAGAATGGCGGCGGCGGTATTGGGCAAATGCTGGCTGGCTCGCGGCTCCCCGGAGCTGAGCCGCGGATATGCTCGGCTTGGAGATCCCCGGCTCGCTCCGCCGGCGAGAGGTAGCCAGGAGGCGTGGTCGGCTCCCGGCTACCTCGCTGCCGCACCGCCGGCGCGTGGATCCGCGAGCCGACCTCCGGTCGGCGGAGCAGCCGCGAGGTAGCCGGGAGCCAAGCTCAGCTGCCGGCTACCTCGCGCCGGCGGAGCGAGGCGGGGATGTCCGTGCCGGCCATATCCGCGGCTCAGCTTGAGGGAGCCACGAGCCACCCGGGATTTGCCCGGTACTGCCGCCGCCATTCTGATTGGTCGCTCGCAAACGAGCGACCAACCAGAATCAAGAAAAGAGAGGGGGGGGGGACAAGAGGCGCAATAGTGCCCTTATCACTCGACACTAAAACAAAGCAGGTGAGAAAAAGGTTCCACTCACCTAGTCCAGTTGTGTCACCCACAACTGGTTGGAAGGCCTGATAGAATAAGTGTCCTGATGGCTGCTGCTGGACTTCCACCGGTCTCCACTCGGGTAGACGAAAATAGAAGCTCTGGGAAAGGAAGGTGTGTCACAGTCCGCGCTGCCAGGGAATCCGCTCGTGAATAACGCTAGTAGTCGGTGTTCAAATCAATCCTTTTTATTCATCCAACGCGTTTCAACGCCCTCCTGGCGTCTTCCTCAGGGATCCCTGAGGAAGACGCCAGGAGGGCGTTGAAACGCGTTGGATGAATAAAAAGGATTGATTTGAACACCGACTACTAGCGTTATTCACGAGCGGATTCCCTGGCAGCGCGGACTGTGACACACCTTCCTTTCCCAGAGCTTCAACCAGAATCAAGTCACAGCACGGCGCCATGTTTTCAAATGTAAGAAGTAAAAAAAAAAATGTGAAAGATGGCGCCGTGTTTCGCGGCGCTCTTTTCATTGGTCGGCGGCAGGCGCGAGCGACCAATGAAAAGAGTGGGGCAGGGCACGGCGCCATATTTGAAATGCAGCGGAAACTTTGGATTTTAAACATGGCACCGTGCCCCGCCCCAGTCTTCTCATTGGTGGCTCGCGGCTGGCGCCGACCAATGAGAATAGCGCCGCGAAACATGTCGCCATATTTGAAATCTGACGGGAAGGCTTCCTGTTTGAATTATGGGTGTGTGTCTAGCGGCGCTCTTCTGATTGGTCAGCGCCAGCGGCGAGCGACCAGTCAGAGGGGCAGCTCGCTCACAGCGGCAAATTTGAAATTGAATGGGCCCCTACGGTGGCGGAGCTCCGGCGAGCGTATCACTTGCCGGGAGACGACCGTGCCAGTACTTCTGTCATCTTTCTCAAAACCTCACATCATATTTCCTATTCAAGCCTAAAGGTACAATGAACAATTCCTGATCGGCAGACGGGGATATAATTGTATACAACGATTAAAACTCAGAGAATCCTTTTGGATTCATCAACACCAAACATTGGAACCTTTAGGCTTGAATAGGGAATATGTTGTGAGGTTTTGAGAAAGATGACAGTAGTTCTGTTATGGTTTGTTTAGTATAGGTATCTATTCAATACTTAATAATGCATTTTTCTTTGAGGTGAATTTCCTAAACGGATTTTGTTATGTATAGTTGTGTACATTCATAAAGGTATTTATTGTATACTAGCTGTGAGCCCGATTCTAAAGAATCGGGAGTCTAGAATCTGGAGAGAGAGGGAGAGAGAGAGAGAGGGAGAGAGAGAGGGAGAGAGTGTTTTAAATTTACCGCTGAAAGTGAGGTGCTATTCTCATTGGTCGCCGGCAGCACACAGCGACCAATGAGAATCGCGCCTCACTTCCCATAGATATATAATGGACGACTTTGTGTTTTAAATTTACCGCTGAAAGTGAGGCGCTATTCTGATTGGTCGCCGGCAGCACACAGCGACCAATGAGAATCGCACCTCACTTCCCTTAGAGATAGAATGGACGACTTTGAGTTTCAAATTTCCCGCTTAAGTGAGGCGCTATGCTGATTGGTCGCTGTGTGCTGCGCCGACCAATCAGCATAGCGCCTCACTTCCCAATGAGATACATAGCGGCGTTGAGAGGAATTAATGGCCGAGCCCTTGGTTCTATTTTCGGCCAAGCTGCTCGGCGCTTGTCGGTCGTAGCCGGGGCGGGAGACTCGCCCCTGCAACGGCTCGCAATGGCCGCTTCGATAGATATAGATAGATAGAAAGATAGAAATATAGATAGATAGAAAGATAGATATATATATATATAGATAGATAGAAAGATAGATAGATAGAAAGATAGAAAGATAGAAAGATAGAAAGATAGATAGATAGAAAGATAGATAGAAAGCTAGATAGATAGAGATAGATAGGTGAGTCGTTGCAGCCGCGGTCGCCGTGGCCGAAAATAGAACCAAGGGCCCGGCCATACATCGCTCGAAACACCGCTAATGTATCTCTATGGGAAGTGAGGCGGTATTCTCACTGGTCGCTGTGTGCTGCCGGCGACCAATCAGAATAGCGCCTCACTTTCAGGGGTAAATTTGAAACTCAAATTCGTCCATTATATCTCTATGGGAAGTGAGGCGCGATTCTCATTGGTCGCCGGCAGCACACAGCGACCAGTGGGAATACCGCCTCACTTCCCATAGAGATACATTAGCGGTGTTTCGAGCGATGTATGGCCGGGCCCTTGGTTCGATTTTCGGCCACGGCGACCGCGGCTGCAACGACTCACCTATCTATCTCTATCTATCTAGCTTTCTATCTATCTTTCTATCTATCTATCTTTCTATCTTTCTATCTATCTATCTATCTTTCTATCTATCTATCTATCTATCTATATATATCTATCTTTCTATCTATCTATCTTTCTATCTATCTTTCTATCTATCTTTCTATCTATCTATCTTTCTATCTTTCTATCTATCTATATCTATCGAAGCGGCCATTGCGAGCCGTTGCAGGGGCGAGTCTCCCGCCCCGGCGACGACCGACAAGCGCCGAGCAGCTTGGCCGAAAATAGAACCAAGGGCTCGGCCATTAATTCCTCTCAACGCCGCTATGTATCTCATTGGGAAGTGAGGCGCTATGCTGATTGGTCGGCGCAGCACACAGCGACCAATCAGCATAGCGCCTCACTTAAGCGGGAAATTTGAAACTCAAAGTCGTCCATTCTATCTCTATGGGAAGTGAGGTGCGATTCTCATTGGTCGCTGTGTGCTGCCGGCGACCAATCAGAATAGCGCCTCACTTTCAGCGGTAAATTTAAAACACAAAGTCGTCCATTATATCTCTATGGGAAGTGAGGCGCGATTCTCATTGGTCGCTGTGTGCTGCCGGCGACCAATGAGAATAGCGCCTCACTTCCCATAGAGATATAATGGACGACTTTGTGTTTTAAATTTACCGCTGAAAGTGAGGCGCTATTCTGATTGGTCGCCGGCAGCACACAGCGACCAATGAGAATCGCACCTCACTTCCCATAGAGATAGAATGGACGACTTTGAGTTTCAAATTTCCCGCTTAAGTGAGGCGCTATGCTGATTGGTCGCTGTGTGCTGCGCCGACCAATCAGCATAGCGCCTCACTTCCCAATGAGATACATAGCGGCGTTGAGAGGAATTAATGGCTGGGCCCTTGGTTCTATTTTCGGCCACGCTGCTCGGCGCTTGTCGGTCGTCGCCGGGGCGGGAGACTCGCCCCTGCAACGGCTCGCAATGGCTGCTTCGATAGATATAGATAGATAGAAAGATAGAAAGATAGATAGATAGAAAGATAGATAGAAAGATAGATAGAAAGATAGATAATAGAAAGATAGATTATATATATAGATAGATAGATAGATAGATAGATAGATAGATAGATAGATAGATAGAAAGATAGATAGATAGAAAGATAGAAAGATAGAAAGATAGAAAGATAGATAGATAGAAAGATAGATAGAAAGCTAGATAGATAGAGATAGATAGGTGAGTCGTTGCAGCCGCGGTCGCCGTGGCCGAAAATCGAACCAAGGGCCCGGCCATACATCGCTCGAAACACCGCTAATGTATCTCTATGGGAAGTGAGGCGGTATTCTCACTGGTCGCTGTGTGCTGCCGGCGACCAATGAGAATCGCGCCTCACTTCCCATAGAGATATAATGGACGAATTTGAGTTTCAAATTTACCCCTGAAAGTGAGGCACTATTCTGATTGGTCGCCGGCAGCACACAGTGACCAATGAGAATCGCGCCTCACTTCCCATAGAGATATAATGGACGACTTTGTGTTTTAAATTTACCGCTGAAAGTGAGGCGCTATTCTCATTGGTCGCCGGCAGCACACAGCGACCAATGAGAATCGCGCCTCACTTCCCATAGAGATATAATGGACGACTTTGTGTTTTAAATTTACCGCTGAAAGTGAGGCGCTATTCTTATTGGTCGCCGGCAGCACACAGCGACCAATGATAATCGCGCCTCACTTTCCATAGAGATAGAATGGACGACTTTGAGTTTCAAATTTCCCGCTTAAGTGAGGCGCTATGCTGATTGGTCGCTGTGTGCTGCGCCGACTAATCAGCATAGCGCCTCACTTCCCATAGAGATACATAGCGGTGTTTCGCCGAATTTATGGCCGGGCCCCTGGTTCTATTTTCGGCCATGGGGCTCGGCTGTGGTCGGTCGTTCCACGGGGCCAGAGACTCGCAATGGCCGCTTCGCGGCCATTGTTCGCGGCCAATGCTTCGTGGGTCGCGTGGCTGCGAGGCAGCCACGTCCACGACGACGGAAGTAGCGCCAAAACTTACGGAAGTGCGCTACGGCAATTATTTATTAGATATAACATCTGTATATGAGCTGCTCCTATCAGTCACAGACTGAGGATAGAGTTTAATGATGAAAAAAAAAAATTCTCTGATAAGGATATAGGTAGAGGAACCATGCCATTGATTTTGGATATTAAAGGTATACTATGCTTCAATAATGTTTGTAACCCAGTATGATACAGTGTTGGCCAAAAGTATTGACACCCCTGCAATTCGGTCAAATAATACTGTTTCTTCATGAAAATGATTGCAATCACAAATTCTTTGGTATTATTATCTTCATTTAATTAGTTTTCAATGAAAAAACACAAAAGAAAATGAAGCAAAAAGCAAAACATTGATCATTTCACACAAAACTCCAAAAATGGGCCAAACAAAAGTATTGGCACCCTCAGCCTAATACTTGGTTGCACGACCTTTAGCAAAAAATAACTGCGATCAACCGCTTCCGGTAACCATCAATGAGTTTCTTACAATGCTCTGCTGGAATTTTAGACCATTTTTCTTTGGCAAACTGCTCCAGGTCCCTGATATTTGAAGGGTGCCCTCTCCAAACTGCCATTTTTAGATCTTTCCGCAGGTGTTCTATGGGGTTCAGGTCTGGACTCATTGCTGGCCACCTTAGAAGTCTCCAGTGCTTTCTCTCAAACCATTTTCTAGTGCTTTTTGAAGTGTGTTTTGGTTCATTGTCCTGCTGGAAGACCCATGACCTATGAGGGAGAACCAGCTTTCTCACACTGGGCCCTACATTATGCTGCAAAATTTGTTTGTAGTCTTCAGACTTCATAATGCCATGGACACGGTCAAGCAGTCCAGTGCCAGAGGCAGCAAAGCAACCCCAAAACATCAGGGAACCTCCGTCATGTTTGACTGTAGAGACCGTGTTCTTTTCTTTGAATGCCTGTTTTTTTCTTCTGTAAACTCTATGTTGATGCCTTTGCCCAAAAAGAGAGAACATTGTTCCAAAACGTTTTAGGCTTTCTCAGGTAAGTTTTGGCAAACTCCAGCCTGGCTTTTTTATGTCTTTATGTCCTTTTCATTCAGACACCGACGGATAGTACGGGTTGACACTGTTGTACCCTCGGACCGCAGGGCAGCTTGAACTTGTTTGCATGTTAGGCTTTAAACTTCTTGATGACACTGCACACTGTAGACACAGGAACATTCAGGTCTTTGGAGATGGACTTGTAGCCTAGAGATTGCTCATGCTTCCTCACAATATGGTTTCTCAAGTCCTCAGACCATTCTTTGGTCTTCTTTCTTTTCTCCATGCTCAATGTGGTACACACAAGGACACAGGACAGAGGTTGAATCAACTTTAATCCATGTCAACTGGCTGCAAGTGTGATTTAGTTATTGCCAACACCTGTTTTTTCTCCTGTAAACTCTATGTTGATGCCTTTGCCCAAAAAGCTCTACTTTTGTCTCATCTGACCAGAGAACATTCTTCCAAAACGTTGTAGGCTTTCTCAGGTAAATTTTGGCAAACTCCAGCCTGGCTTTTTTATGTCTCTGGGTAAGAAGTGGCGTCTTCCTGGGTGCAAGTGTGATTTAGTTATTGCCAACACCTGTTAGGTGCCACAGGTAAGTTACAGGTGCTGTTAGTTACACAAATTAGAGAAGCATCACATGATTTTTCTAACAGTGCCAATACTTTTGTCCACCCCCTTTTTTATATTTGGTGTCGAACTATATCCAATTTGGCTTTAGGACAATTCTTTTTGTTTTTTTTTCATTGAAGACAAATTAAATGAAGATAATAATACCAAAGAATTTGTGATTGCAATCATTTTCAGGAAGAAACTAAGTATTATCTGACAGAATTGCAGGGGTGTCAATACTTTTGGCCAACACTGTATGTGTATATACATATAATAATATGGACTTCTAACTATGTTTCTATCTCTCCTCAACAGCGTCCCTGAATGTTTTCTAACCTATCAAATAGAGTCTGTGAAGCCTCGTTTAGGAGTCTCAACACAGGACTAGCCAGATCCATATGGTGGTTATCATGGCTAGGTCCTTCCCTGGAGGAAGATCTGGCTAGTCCTGTGTTGAGACTCCTAAACGAGGCTCCACAGACTCTATTTGCATATTCAAAATTCCCAGGGGGCAATGGGCCTAGGAATTCACTGCGTTGAGCGCTTTAGCCGGCTGCCCGCAGTGTTTTCTTGAACTGGTCTCCCTGAGATCAGTGAATACTTTGTTTTGTTGGTCTACTAGGCATTGCTCCCACCTAGCCAGAATCCTACTCCACACTGATGAGGGGCAACACCCCGAAACAGCTGTCTGTGGATGGATACCTGGCCTTGTTATTCCTTTATCATATCTTTAAGCTTGTAAAGAGCTGGATATAGACTCAAAGGGCCACTTAACCTCCCTGGCGGTACGATTATGTCAGGAATTTCGTGCTAAAAGCGATACCGTTTTTTGCATGGAAATGGCAGAAATGACAGCAAAAAGGGCAAGCAGGGCAGTGAGGATGATCTGAATGTCAGATCTCAGTGTATACAATGTATCTGACTGGAATTCTGACAGGATTACACTTTTTTTTTTTTTTTTATTATTTATTGTGTGTGTGTCACTTTAACCCCTTCAGGACCCAGCCTATTTTGACCCTAAAGACCTTGGCCTTTTTTGCAATTCTGACCAGTGTCCTTTTATGAGGTTATAACTCGGGAACGCTTCAACCGATCCTAGCAATTCTGAGATTGTTTTTTCGTGACATGTTGGGCTTCATGCTAGTATTAAATTTAAGTCGATAATTTTTGCGTTTATTTGTGAAAAAATTAAAAATATGGCAAAAATTTAGAAAATTTCACAATTTTCACATTTTTTATTTTTTTTTCTGATAAACAAGAGAGATATGTGACAGAAAAAAGTTATTAAATAATATTTCCCACAAGTCTACTTCACATCAGCACAATTTTGGAAAAAAAAAAATTTTTGTTAGGACGTTATAAGGGTTCAAAGTTCATGAGCAATTTTTCATTTTTCAACCAATATTTACAAAACCATTTTTTTTAGTGACCACATCACATTTGAAGTCCTTTTGAGGGGTGTACATGACAGAAAGCACCCAAAAGTGACACCATTCCAAAAACTGCACCCCTCAAGCTACTCAAAACTACATTCAAGAAGATTATTAACCCTTCAGGTGCTTCACAGGAACTAAAGCAAAGTGGAATCAAAAAATGGATACCGTATATACTCGTGTATAAGCCGACCCGTGTATAAGCCGACCCCCCCTCTTTTGCCCCCAAAACCTGGGAAAATCTATTGACTCGTGTATAAGCCGAGGGTGGACCCTAGCACAAGTATACAGCCCCTAGCAGTGTGGTATACAGCAGTCCCAGAGGTAGATACAGCAGCCCCAGTGATAGTATACACGCAGCCCCAGTAGTATATACAGCCCCAGTGGTATATACAGCCCCAGTGGTAGTATACAGCAGCCCCAGTGGTAGTATATATAGCCCCAGTGGTAGTATACAGGGCCCCAGCAATATATACAGCCCCAGTGGTATATACAGCCCCAGTGGTATATACAGCCCCAGTGGTAGTATATACAGCCCCAGTGGTAGTAGATTGCAGCCCCAGCGGTAGTATACAGGGCCCCAGCAGTATATACAGCCCCAGTGGTATATACAGCCCCAATGGTAGTATATACAGCCCCAGTGGTAATAGATTGCAGCCCCAGCGGTAGTATACAGGGCCCCAGCAGTATATACAGCCCCAGTGGTATATACAGCCCCAATGGTAGTATATACAGCCCCAGTGGTAATAGATTGCAGCCCCAGCGGTAGTATACAGGGCCCCAGCAGTATATAGCAGCCCCAGCGGTAGTATAGAGGGCCCCAGTAATCCAGGGCCCCCCCAGCCTCTCTCCGGTCACCTGAAAAGCAAACTATACTTATCAGTGTCCGCTGTCCGCGCCCGCTCGCCTCTGCCGTCTGCGATCCTCCATCTTCATGCGGCGTCTTCCGGTTTCCTGTGCTCGTCGCAGGGAATTACGTCATTCCCTGCGACGAGCACAGGAACCCGGAAGACGCCGCATGAAGATGGAGGATCGCAGACGGCAGAGGCGAGCGGGCGCGGACAGCGGACACTGATAAGTATAGTTTGCTTTTCAGGTGACCGGAGAGACGCTGGGGGGGCCCTGCATTACTGGGGATGCGGGGGCTGCTGTATACCGATGTAAACATCGGTATGTACCGATGTATACATCGGTATACAGCACTGACTCGCGTATAAGCCGAGGGGGGTACTTTTCAGCCCAATTTTTGGGCTGAAAAACTCGGCTTATACGCGAGTATATACGGTATTTTAATTTTTTTGATCAAAAATGTTCTTTTAGCCTCAATTCTTTCATTTTCACATGGGCAACAGGATAAAATGGATCTTAAAATGTGTTGTGCAAATTCTCCCGAGTACATCGATACCTCATATGTGATCATAAACCACTGTTTGGGCGCGCGGCAGGGCTCAGAAGTGAAGGAGCGCAATTTGAATTTTGGCGCTAATTTTACATTCAAAAAGTAAAATTGCGCTCCTTCCCTTCTGACCCCTGCCGTGCGCCCAAACAGTGGTTTATGACCACATATGAGGTATCGGTGTACTCAGGAGAAATTGCCCAACAAATTTTAGGATGAATTTTATGCTGTTGCCATGTGAAAACGAAAAATTTAGGCTAAAAAAAATGTTTGTGAAAAAAAAAGTACTATTTCATATTCACAGATCAATTTGTAAAGCACCTGGGGGTTCAATATGCTCACTACCCATCTATATATGTTCCCTGGGGGGTCTAGTTTCCAAAATGGGGTCACTTGTGGGGGAGCTCCAATGTTTAGGCACACAGGGGCTCTCCAAACGCGACATGGTGTCCGCTAACAATTTGAATAAAAATCAGCTCAAATTGTTAGCTGTAATCATGTTGTGTTTAGTGAGCCCCTGTGTGCCTAAACATTGGGGGTCCCCCACAAGTAAACCCATTTTGGAAACTAGAACCCCCAAGGAACATATCTAGATGCATAGTGAGCACTTTGAACCCCAAGGTGCTTCACAAATTCATCCATAAAAATGAAAAAGCACTTTTTTTTCCACAAAAATGTTCTTTTTTCATTATTATGGATCAATTTGTGAAGCACCTGGGGGTTCAATATGCTCACAACCCATCTAGATATGTTCCTTGGGGGGTCTAGTTTCCAAAATAGGGTCACTTGTGGGGGAGCTCCAATGTGGAGACGCACAGGGGCTCTCCAAACGCAACATGGTGTCCACTAGCAATTTGAATGCAAAATGAGCTCAAATTGTTAGCGGACACCATGTTGCGTTTGGAGAGCCCCTGTGCGTCTCCACATAGGAGCTCCTCCACAAGTGACCCCATTTTGGAAACTAGACCCCCAAAGGAACGTATCTAGATGCATAGTGAGCACTTTCAACCCCCAGGTGCTTCACATATTAATCTGTAATAATGAAAAAGTACTTTTTTTCCGCAAAAATCTTTTTTTTCATTAATTTGTGAAGCACTTGGGGTTCAATATGCTCACTACCCATCTAGATATGTTCCCTGGGGGGTCTAGTTTTCAAAATGGGGTCACTTGTGGGGGAGCTCCAATGTGGAGACGCACAGGGGCTCTCCAAACGCGACATGGTGTCCGCTAACAATTTGAATAAAAATCAGCTCAAATTGTTAGCTGTCACCATGTTGCGTTTGGTGAGCCCCTGTGTGCCTAAACATTGGGGCTCCCCCACAAGTGACCCCATTTTGGAAACTAGACCCCCCAGGGAACGTATCTAGATGCATAGTGAGCACTTTGAACCCCCAGGTGCTTCACAAATTCATCCGTAAAAATGAAAAAGTACTTTTATTTCCACAAAAAGTTTCTTTTTTCATTTTTACAGATTAATTTGTGAAGCACTGGGGTGTTCAAAATGCTCACCACTCATCTAGATAAGTTCCCTGGGGGGTCTAGTTTCCAAAATGGGGTCACTTATAGGGGAGCTCCAATGTTTAGGCACACAGGGGCTCTCCAAACGTGACATGATGTCCGCTAACAATTTGAGCTGATTTCCATTCAAATTGTTAACGGACACCATGTCGCGTTTGGAGAGCCCCTGTGTGCCTAAACATTGGAGCTCCCCCACAAGTGACCCCATTTTGGAAACTAGACCCCCCCAGGGAACGTATCTAGATGTATAGTGAGCACTTTGAACCCCCAGGTGTTTCACAAATTGATCCGTAAAAATGAAAAAGTACTTTTTTTCCACAAAATATTTTTTTTTTCATTAATTTGTGAAGCACCTGGGGTTCAATATGCTCACAACCCATCTAGATAAGTTCCCTGGGGGGTCTAGTTTCCAAAATGGGGTCACTTGTAGGGGAGCTCCAATGTTTAGGCACACAGGGGCTCTCCAAACGCGACATGGTGTCCGCTAACAATTTGAGCTGATTTTCCATTCAAATTGTTAGCGGACACCATGTCGCGTTTGGAGAGCCCCTGTGTGCCTAAACATTGAAGCTCCCCCACAAGTGACCCCATTTTGGAAACTAGAGCCCCCAGGGAACTTATCTAGATGTGTGGTGAGCATTTTGAACCCCCAGGTGCTTCACAAATTCATCCGTAAAAATGAAAAAGTACTTTTATTTCCACAAAAAATTTATTTTTTCATTTTTACGGATCAATTTGTGAAGCACCTGGGGGTTCAAGTGCTCACTATGCATCTAGATACGTTCCTTGGGGGGTCTAGTTTCCAAAATGGGGTCACTTGTGGGGGAGCTCCAATGTTTAGGCACACAGGGGCTCTCCATACGCGACATGGACATGGACTCCATGTCACGTATGGAGAACCCCTGTGTGCCACTAGCATTGCCACCAGCACAAGGGCAACTGGAAGAGTTGGGGTACAGCACCAGAAAATGGCACCTCTAATGTGCTATTTTCTGGGGTGGCTGTGGGTTGCAATTTGCAGCGTGGGGGGCCACAACATTTGGGTCTCTCCACGATTAGGATTGCAGCCCCCCAACTGCCAAGTTGTACCTGGCTGGCATCCAAAAATAAGGCAAAGCTCCTTGTCATTTTATTGGTAGAAGTAAAAAAAAAATGGCATGGGGCTCCGCCATATTTTTGGTCCAGCCAGGTACAACTTGGCAGCTACGGGCTGCCAGCAACCCCCAGCTGCCTCGTTGTACCTGGCTGGTAACCAAAAATACAGCGAAGCCCATTTTTTTTTTTCTAGGACTAATTCTAGAAAAAAAAATGGCATGGGGCTCCGCCATATTTTTGGTCCAGCCAGGTACAACTTGGCAGCTACGGACTGCCACCAGCCCCCAGCTGCCTCGTCATACCTGGCTGGAACCAAAAATACAGCGAAGACTATTTTTTTTTTATTTCTAGAATTATTTCTAGAAAAAAAATGACATAGGGCTCCGCCATATTTTTGGTCCAGCCAGGTACAACTTAGCAGCTACGGACTGCCACCCACCCCCAGCTGCCTCGTCATACCTGGCTGGAACCAAAAATACAGCGAAGCCCATTTTTTTTTTAATTTCTAGAACTAATTCTAGAAAAAAAATTACGTGGGGCTCCGCCATATTTTTGGTCCAGCCAGGTACAACTAGGCAGCTGGGGACTGGAATCCTCAGCATAGAGAGGCCCAAGCATTCTGGGCCCCCCATGCTGTGAATTGCAGCCCGCAGCCGCCCCAGAAAATGGCGCATTAATTGAAGCGCCATTTTCTGGCGCTGTACCCAGGCTCTTCCAGTTGCCCTGGTGCCGGTGGCAAACTGGGTAATAAAGGGGTTAATGCCAGCTTTTTATTGGCAGCTGGCACTAAGCCCGAGATTCATAATATAGGGCCAATGTTAGACCCGCCATTAGGAATCTCTGGTAAATAGTCAGAAAATACACACAGAGAAAAAATTTTTATTTGAAAAAAAAACACAAACAAAATTCGGACTCCATCTTTATTGTAAAGATCCGACATAGTCCACAACGAAGGTCCCACGACGCTCGATCGCCTCCGACGTAGTCCACAACGAAGATCCCACAACGCTCGATCGCCTCTGCTACATCCAGAGACTGCAGCAAGGGATCAAGTGTCCTCTTGTTGTAGTCTCTGGGATCAACGTCATGGTGCACGGTATGGCACATCATTGCCATACCATGCAGCATGACGCTGATCCCAGGGACTACAACAAGAGGACAGTTGATCCCTTGTTGTAGTCTCTGCGATCAGCGTCATGGTGCACTGTATGGCAATGATCTGCCATACTGTGGACCATGACGCTGATCCCAGAGACTACAACAAGGGATCAAGTGCTCCCTTTTTGTAGTCTCTGGGATCAGCGTCATGGTGCACGGTATGGCACATCATTGCCATACCATGCACCATGACGCTGATCCCAGGGACTACAACAAAAGGACACTTGATCCCTTGTTGTAGTCTCTGGGATCAGTGTCATAGTGCACTTTATGGCAATGATCTGCCATACTGTGCACCATGACGCTGATCCCAGAGACTACAACAAGGGATCAAGTGCTCCCTTATTGTAGTCTCTGGGATCAGCGTCATGGTGCACGGTATGGCACATCATTGCCATACCATGCACCATGACGCTGATCCCAGGGAGTACAACAAGAGGACACTTGATCCCTTGTTGTAGTCTCTGGGATCAGTGTTATGGTGCACTGTATAGCAATGATCTGCTATACTGCTATACTGTGCACCATGACGCTGATCCCAGAGACTACAACAAGGGATCAAGTGTTCCTTTGTTGTAGTCTCTGGGATCAGCGTCATGGTGCACGGTATGGCATATCATTGCCATACAGTGCACCATGACACTGATCCCAGAGACTACAATAAGGGATCAACTGTCCTCTTGTTGTAGTCTCTGGGATCAGCGTCATGGTGCACGGTATGGCAGATCATTGCCATACAGTGCACCATGACACTGATCCCAGAGACTACAATAAGGGATCAACTGTCCTCTTGTTGTAGTCTCTGGGATAGCGTCATGGTGCATGGTATGGCACATTTGCCATACAGTGCACCATGACACTGATCCCAGAGACTACAATAAGGGATCAACTGTCCTCTTGTTGTAGTCTCTGGGATTAGCGTCATGGTGCATGGTATGGCAATGATCTGCCATACTGTGCACCATGACGCAGATCAGAGACTACAATAAGGGATCAAGTGCTCCCTGTTGTAAGTCTCTGGCGATAGTGGATCCAATCACCATGGAAACTAAGTGCTGTGATCCATGAGATCACAGCACTTAGGGGGTTAACACAGACCAGAGGACCATCAATCACAAGATGCTGTGCCCTGGCTGTAACACCATCTCTGCACCCTCATCTCCATGGGGAGATGAGTGTGCAGAGGAGCCGACAGAAGCAGCAGGACGGCACAGAAGAGGACGCAACAGAGAATATAGAAGACAGAGCAGACCGGAGGACAGAGGGAGAGAGGGAGGAAAGAGGGGACAAGACGGGGACAGAGGAGAAGAAGAGACAGGTGAGAGGCCTGGAGAGAAGGGGAGAATGGAAGGAGCAGCGGTGGTCACCGGAGAGCGGGGATGGGGGCGCCGGAGGCAGGGGGGAGATCGGAGGCATAGGGGAGATCGGAGTCACAGGGTGGAGATCGGAGGTCAGGGGGAGATCAGAGGGCAGGGGGGAGATCCGGAGCACAGGGGTGGAGATCGGAGGTCAGGGGGGAGATCAGAGGGCAGGGGGGGGAGATCCGGAGGGCTTAGGAGGGAGGGGATCTTGTGCCTAGCTCCGCCTCCCATGAGCCTCTGCGGCTCAGAGACAAAGTTCCAGGAAGCAAGATGGCAGCCCCACCGGGAATCACAGACAGAGCACATCGGGACCCTGCTGGACCAGCAGGATGGGGTAAGGGGGCTCAGATTCAAGCTCTGGCATTCACCCCGAGCAGGACTCGGGGTTACCGCTTCTGGCAGTGAAATTTAACCCCAAGTCCTGCTCGGGAATACCGCTAGAGAGGTTAATATGGTGGTTATCATGGCTAGGTCCTTCCCTGGAGGAAGATCTGGCTAGTCCTGTGTTGAGACTCCTAAACGAGGCTCCACAGACTCTATTTGCATATTCAAAATTCCCAGGGGGCAATGGGCCTAGGAATTCACTGTGTTGAGCGCTTTAGCCGGCTGCCCGCAGTGTTTTCTTGAACTGGTCTCCCTGAGATCAGTGAATACTTTGTTTTGTTGGTCTACTAGGCTGTGCTCCCACCTAGCCAGAATCCTACTCCACACTGATGAGGGGGCAACACCCTGAAACAGCTGTCTGTGGATGGATACCTGGCCTTGGTATTCCCTTATCATATCTTTAAGCTTGTAAAGAGCTGGATATAGACTCAAAGGGCCACTTAATATGGTGGTTATCATGGCTAGGTCCTTCCCTGGAGGAAGATCTGGCTTGTCCTGTGTTGAGAATCCTAAACGACTCCTAAACGAGGCTCCACAGACTCTATTTGCATATTCAAAATTCCCAGGGGGCAATGGGCCTAGGAATTCACTGTGTTGAGCGCTTTAGCCGGCTGCCCGCAATGTTTTCTTGAACTGGTCTCCCTGAGATCAGTGAATACTTTGTTTTTTTTCTAACCTATCAGACAGTTTCCTGAATCTTCACTGCACTCCTGTATGTCCAGAAAGCACAGCACAGCGCTTTCACCTAGCATTTTCACTCTACCGCGCCTGCGCGGAACCATGCGTTCCACCTGACGTCACTACCTTGCGTTCCACCACTTGATACTGGAAGTGCGTCATCTAGTAATCACGGCGCACAGTTTATAACTCACTGGAGCTGTACGCAATGTCACCTTATCTCCAGGAGCGCACGGTGCACACATTCAAAGCTTGCAGCAGGTAACTGACTGGACTTTTCTTTCTGCTTCCTTCTATGCCCATTTTTAACTCAGTTCATGGTGTGGTCTTAATCTTTCCATATTTAGGACTTTGTCCTTTTCACATAGCCCCAGCAGATTCCGGATACATAGTGTTGCAAGGTAAATATGGACTTGTATACACATAGCTGGTGGGATTACATTGCTTTAGGTTCTTAACCCCTTCATGTTGTTTATGATTTCTCAGACATACTTTACTTTCAACAAAAACCTGGCATTTATACCAGATATATAGTGCATCAGACATTAAGGTGAACTTTGTGCTCGGATGAACCACCATTTATACAGTGTGGGGCAGTGCCGGGATTGCAAGTCAGGAAAAACGTTGAGCCCGGCAATAGTTCAAACAGTACCCAGTTTTACTGCTGATACACACAGCGATGGCACAAGCTGCCGGAATCCGGGTTGCAGCCGGGTACATAGGATACAGTCCACACATAAAGTAACCCGGTTCCTTCCGGTTATGAGCTTTCCGTTATAGGTCGCCCCAAGCTCCCAGCCCTCCCGGGCTAGACCGTGTTAGTATAGCACACGGCCCCCTGGAACTCTTGACCTCTCCAGTCTATCTCTGCTGCTGCTGCAGCTTAGGCAAAAAGCTGTCCACAGGGAACCCCGCCCTGCCTCCTAACCAGGCTTTTAACTCCGTATCAACTTCCGGGACCCTGCAAGACCCGGAGTGGAGGGAGCGGACCGTCCCTCTCTCTCACACCCTATACCAGGCTCAATATGTGACAGTGCGCATTCTGGGGGAGACATAGCGCCCCTTGCATATGATCCCTCGCACTGCCTCACACACCCCCCCTCGGTTCAAACTTGTGGGGTTGAACCCCAGCCATCAAACAGGGTGACCGGGACAAGGCATCCGCATTACCCTGCAACTTGCCAGCCCGATGCTCCACCGTAAAATTGAAGTTTTGGAGGGACAGGAACCACCGGGTGACCCGAGCGTTTTGTTCCTTGGCATTTCGCATCCAGACCAGGGGAGCGTGATCCGTAACCAACCGGAACTGTCGCCCGAGCATATAATAACGTAGGGACTCCAAGGCCCATTTAACAGCCAGGCACTCCTTCTCCACTACGCTATAATTCTTTTCCGCCGGGGACAATTTCCGGCTTAAGTAAGTGACCGGATGCTCTTCTCCGTCCACTTCTTGCGACAGCACAGCCCCCAGCCCCACCTCCGAGGCGTCTGTTTGCACAACGAAGGCGTGTTTGAAGTTAGGACTGATGAGGACGGGCTGTCCACACAAGGCCAACTTCATGAACTGAAAGGCTGCCTCTGCTTGGGATTCCAACGCACCAAAGCAGATTTCTTCCCTTTTAACAGGTCGGACAGGGCCGCCGTTCGCCCAGCAAAATTGGGTATGAAGCGTCGATAATACCCAACTATGCCGAGGAACGCCCTCACCTGTTTGGTAGACACCGGTCGGGGCCAATTTTGAATGGCCTCGATTTTGTTTATCTGGGGTTTGATAACCCCTTGCCGAATCACATACCCCAGGTACCGGGCCTCCTCGAGCCCCATGGCACATTTTTTTGGATTTGCCGTCAGGCCTGCTGCCCTGAGCGAATCCCACGGCCTGTACCTGGGATAAGTGGGTATGCCAATCTGGACTAAAGATGATGATGTCATCTAGGTAGGCGGACGCGTACTTCCGATGAGGCTCCAACACTATGTCCATGAGCCGCTGGAATGTAGCCGGGGCTCCATGCAACCCAAAAGGCAACACGACGTAGTGATAGAGGCCTTCCGGAGTAACAAAGATGTTGTGAAGTACTGGGCTTTCCCCAGTCTTTCAATCAGCTCGTCCACCCAGGGCATGGGATATAAATCGAACTTAGGCACGTCGTTTAGCTTCCGGAAATCGTTGCAGAACCGCAGCGATCCGTCCGGCTTCAGAATGAACACGATGGGACTAGCCCATTCGCTCCGGGATTCTTCTATCACCTCTAACTTGAGCATGTGCTTACCTTCGGGCACGATGGCTTGCCATCTGGCCTCGGGTACCCGGTACGGTTTCACTCGCACTTTTACCCGGGGCTCAGTGACAATGTCATGTTGAATGACAGAAGTGTGCCCGGGCAGGTCAGAGAACACATCGGGGTTCTGCTGCACCAACTTTCGAGCCTCCCGTCGTTGTGAGGGTGTCGCTTATTTGTACCCCTTCGGTCTCCCTCGTGGCCGAAGGTGAAGGGTCTCCGGGTGCATCAGAAGCCTCCATGATCAGGCACTCCCGGTCTTTCCACGCTTTAAGCAAATTAACGTGGTATAACTGCACGGGTTTCCTTTTCCCGGGCTGGTATACCCTGTAATTAACCTCCCCTACTTATTCCCGGATTTCATATGGCCCTTGCCATTTGGCCAATAATTTGCATTCCGTAGTGGGCACTAAGACCAATACCCGGAACCCCCACCTCAAAGGTCCTAAGGGTGGCCCGCGTATTATACCTGCGGTTTTGAGCTCCTTGGGCATCCATCAGGTGCTCTTTCACGATAGGCCGGACCGCCGTGATCCGGTCCTGCATTTTCGCCACGTGGTCGATTATGCTCTTATAGGGAGTGAGTTCCTGTTCCCACGTCTCTTTGGCGACATCCAACAGGATGTCGGCCGTACAACAGTTCAAAGGGAGAAAACCCCGTAGACGACTGTAGTACCTCCCGGATGGCGAACATTAGATAGGGCAGTAACATGTCCCAATCCTTTCCATCCTTGGCTACCACCTTTTTTAGCATGGACTTCAGGGTTTTGTTAAACCGCTCGACTAACCCGTCGGTCTGGGGATGATACACCGAGGTACGCAGCTGTTTTATGTTAAGCAGTTTACACAGTTCCCGGGTCACTTTGGACATAAAAGGAGTCCCCTGATCCGTGAGGATCTCCTTAGGTAGTCCTAGGCGACAGAACATGGCAAACAGCTCCCGGGCAATCAGTTTCGCCGAGGTGTGGCGTAACGGAATCGCCTCCGGGTATCGGGTGGTGTAGTTGACAACCACGAGTATTTGTTCGTGGCCCAGTGCTAACTTAACTATAGGCCCCACCAGATAAATTGCGATCCATTCAAAAGGTTCCCCTATAACCGTAATGGTACCTTTACACGCCGCCACAACAGGATGGATACCAACGGCAACTTCACGTGCACGAGCACAGCTGAACGGTTACCAACGGGAACCGCACCCTCTTTACACGCCGCCACAAGGTGCGCTACGCCACGCTACATCTACAGCTAGCTACATCGCCGGGTGTCGCAAGTAGCCATCTGTAGCTCAATTACACACCGCTATAACCAGCTACTATGGGCGGACCTGGTGCAGCAGGGACAGCACATAGGCGTGCCACAATTGAGAGTACGAGCCGTCCGTACGCTGATAGGACAAAGCAATAACATCCTGATTGGCCAGGCATCGCAGGAGGCTGAGTAATACAGCACGCTCGAGCGATTGTGTAGTGTGACTCGTCAGCTCCTTAAATATGCCTCCCTAGGCAGCGACTACCAATCGTCATGCAGCAGCTTCCACCAATGATCGCACATGGGGCGCGGGTAACATGGAGCCAGGGTCACGCCTTAGCTACATTGCAGGCTGTCCCGAGTTCCCTTCCGTAACGTCTTTACACGCCGATACAGCTCGCTACAATCGGCGATGTAGCCATATGTTTATGGGCAGTGCACGGATACAGAGGTATCTGTAGCCGGCTGTGTCGTCCCGTCTTCACACGCCGCTACTACGGGCGATATTGGCGCGACAAGCTACATTTGTAGCCTGTAGCGGGTTGTATCCATCCTGTTGTGGCGGCGTGTAAAGGTACCATTAGAGGTACCAATGGACTACGGAAGGTGGCAATGGGCGTGGTCAGCTGACATTCCGGGCAGGAGTCACAGTACCTCTGGACACCCGCATACACGCCCGGCCAAAAGAACCTCCGCAAGATTCGCTCTTGTGTTTTTTTAGCCCCAAGGTGGCCCCCTAGCAGGTGAGAGTGGGCCATCTCTAGGACCACCCGGCGGTGTGTCTGCGGTACTACGTTGGTCCACGACCTCATCCCGGATTTTGTCCACCCTATAGAGTAACTCCCGGTGGACCACATTTTCTGCCCCCGGATGCTGAGCTAACCCATTTACTTCTGTTACCCTTTCTCGGGCCCGGTCAGTGTGGGATTCTGTAGCTGGGCTGTCCCAAACGCTCCCTGGGACACTTCCAGCTCTGGAATCGGTGGGGTCTCCTTGACCTCTCCAGCCAATACGTCTAGCGGGAACCTATCGGGGTAACACTCTAGCCCTATGTTGGCGACCCCTACAGCAGGTGTCCTGGTCTCAGGGTCGTCGGGTTCAGCACCCTGATTCCCTGGCATCAGGGAAGGGTTACTCCTCCTTCCCCATAAGGACCAAAACAATGGTAAGTCTCTTCCCAGCACAACCCGTGGGGTAGAGATTTTACCACTCCGACCACGTGGGCCACCTCTCCACATGGAGTGGACAGTCACCTCCATGGTCGGATACTCGCGTAGGTCCCCATGTATACAACGGACCCCGATCAATCCCCCAGTGGGTTGCAACCTGAGGATTAAGGACACATAAACCAGCGTCACCAAGCTGCCAGAGTCCAAGACAGCTTCTGCTCTGTGTCCATTAATGCGCACCGGGCAGAGATGTGGTTCCATTAGGGGGACCACTGCATCTGCGATAAGCACAGGGCTGGCATACATCGAGACCCTGCATGTGAACCCGCAGTCCTTGGGCTCCATCGTTAGGGGGCAATACGCAGCCACATGTCCCGGTCTTTTGCACCGCCAGCTCCATGTTGCAGTGGCACTGCCGGTCCGGAAGCTCCTTCTAGGGGAGCCTGGTCTCCTGCCAGCCTCATTCTGGGGTATCCTCTCAGCGGGTATCTGTTTAGGAGGGTCCCCCGTGGATGGTCGTACACCTCTACCCGGCTCCGGAGGTCGGTGTACCTGCCGCAGTGGGGCAGAGTCCAGTATGAACTCCTGGGTGGCTGTATATCGCTCTATCAAGCTAACCACCTGGTCCAAGGTACCCGGGTCCCCTTGCCCCACCCAACGCTGTATCGCAACCGGCAGAGTCCGTACCAGCCGGTTGACCACCACCCTTTCCACCATCTGTCCCGGAGTCAAGCTCTCAGGCTGGAGCCACCATTTCACCAACTGCACCAAGTCATACGCCTGGGAGCGAGCCGGCTTGGACTCCACGTAGGACCAGGAAAACACCCGTTGGGCTCGGACATAAGTATTGACCCCCAGTCTAGCAAGGATCTCACCTTTGAGTCTGGCATAGTCCTGTGCATCCTTCCAACTGAGGTCTGTGTAGGCCTTCTGGGCGTCGCCCTTCATGAATGGCGCCACCACTTCAGCCCACTGAGCAGCAGGGAGGCCTTCTCGCTCTGCGGTGCGCTCGCTAGACTGTGAGGAAGGCTTCTATGTCATCCTCCGGACTCAGCTTACGCAGTGCCGATCGGACCCGGTCCCGGGCCTCACGCCGTTCCGGGGGAGGTGCTGCTGGCGGGTCTCGTAGGGCCATAATTTGCTGCAGGAGCAGTTCATTCGTTTTTTGCTGATGTTGAAACTGCTCCTGTTGTCGCAACTGCTGCTGCTCCTGCTGTCGGAGCTGCTGTTCCTCGTGTCGCTGTTGCTGTTCTTGTTGCCGCTGCTGGGTAAGTACCAGCTGCCTTAGGATTTCCTCCATATCAGCGGCAGGCCTGAACTGTAGCATGGCCGGCTTCAGTACGGACATGCAGTTCGTGGTTCAGGCTGCCCGTATTCTCCACCATGTGTGGGGCAGTGCCGGGATTGCAAGTCAGGAAAAACGTTGAGCCCGGCAATAGTTCAAACAGTACCCGGTTTTATTGCTGATACACACAGCGATGGCACAAGCTGCCGGAATCCGGGTCACAGCCGGGTACACAGGATACAGCCCACACGTAAAGTAACCCGGTTCCTTCCGGTTATGAGCTTTCCGTTATAGGTCGCCCTGAGCTCCCAGCCCTCCCGGGCTAGACCGTGTTAGTATAGCACACGGCCCCTTGGAACTCTTGACCTCTCCAGTCTATCTCTCTCACACCCTATACCGGGCTCAATATGTGACAGTGTGCATTCTGGGGGAGACATAGCGCCCCTTGCATATGATCCCTCGCACTGTCTCACACCAGGTATTAACCTGTCATATTGTATAAAGTGTCATTTAACAGGACCATGTTTGGTCATTACAGACGTTTGCTTGATATTACATTTTTAGAGAGGGGTCCTACACATAGTCACTGGACCTTATGATCCGGATTCTTAAGTTCATATGAAAGGACGGGTATGTCAGAACACAGATCATAAGGCTTCCTCTTTATCTATACCTCTGATAAATAACTTCTTGAATGTTTTTCTGATTCCATATTTTCTTTTTTTCTTTGTGACTTGGCTGAGCTCACTGAGTGTTCTTCAGTTCTCTATCCAATTTCTTTTCCTTTTCTATACTTGACAAAGTTTTCATGTCTGTCTAATCTTATTCATCTTCCTGAGCACTTACCATCTCACATTCTGTGCATTTACCACAATTTTTATTATCATTGTATACCATTCACCGATGGACGTCTCAATACAGTTGCACGTCGCCGGAAAGCTAATTCAGCACTTCTCACCTAGTGCATAGGTAATAACCTCTTTTTCTTTTTTCTGACCTATAATTCAAGCACAGCCGTTATTAAAATATGATGACATTATATGTCACATGATGCCATAGTCTTTCAGCCTAGTAGGATTCATAGTTACACATGAAACTAATTTGTATGGTCTTGATGTTTCTGGAAATTGTGAAAGTGAAACATATAATATCATGTATATTGATATTTCATATTATTTTTGTTTAGATAAATCCTTGATAAAGGCCTATGTTCGGCCGAAACGTTGTGACGCGGACATCTAGTGCATAGATAAATCTTTGAAAAAGGCCTATGTTCGGCCGAAACGTTGGATGACTATGCATGTCACATTGTTGAACTTTCAATAAAAAGAACTTTTTTCACCAATCATTGGTCATTTTTGAGAGTGTCAAATTATATTAAATAATCTCCTCCTGTGCACTGGCTGGGGGATGATGGGAGTAGCAGCGAGGATGGTTCAGCTCTTCAAGCGAAGAGCAGATCCCCAGGGCAACTGTAAAGTTTGTGGATATGCAGGGCTCGTTGAGGGTGCACGGACTGAGTGTACGGAATGACTGACAGACACAGAGGTAACATTCTCCTTTACCTTTACTGAAGTCAACAGCAAGTTCATCCAGGGCACAGTTCACAAGTGGTGTCCCTGCTGTGCTGCTGTAGGTGGGCCCTGGCTGCTTGAACCTGTGCTGTGACCCTCTCCTCTCTTGTCTGTCCTTGGTGTGTGACAGGCGGCTTGAGCCATTTTTGGTGCTACTCTCCTTCACTGCGTCTCCTGAGTTCTGTGTTGCGGCTTTGTCTCCGGACCTTCCTGGTGGGCGAGCAGTTTGGAATTACCCGCCCTCAAGTGTTAGTTGCTGGGTATGAAGTCCCTGGCGACCTCAGACTCCGATGTCTGTACTACGCTAGATGTTGAGGCAAGCTGGCACCGCTCCACTCCTCACACCTTTTCTCCACTTTCCTCAGACCCTCATTGCGGGTCTCTCACACTGGCTAGTCAGTAACCTAGGACGAGCCTAGTGCAGCTACCGTCCGTAGGATGTCTTCTACAGTCCTCCTAGGAACTGAACTGCCTGACCCCACCCCCAGACAAGAATTTATAGGGGACCTGCCCTGAACCCAGGCCTGAGAGCTCCTCCTTCTGGCCTGGAATTGGGAAGGTGTTGTGCGTGACATACCCACTCCAGGGTCGGGGAAAACGTGGGAACCGGGCAGTTACTAGCTGCTCTTTCTTCTTCACTACTTGGTTCTTTTCACGGGGACAGACGGGGGCCGAGACCCATTCCCGTAACCCTGGCCGTGTCATTTAAATAAATGAGGAATGAAGACAGGGGAAGTCTGAGGGGCTAAAGGGGTATTCGTGACGCCACCTGCGGTATGTGGCCAGGGCGGCCGCCGCTGCTTCAGAAACTCTGGGGACGTCAGTCCATACCTTGGCAGATGTGCATTGGAACGTCAGTGTTAGAGAATGGTCAGCCATCATGGTTTGGGTCAGCCATGTTGTATCATCTGTAATGTATTTTTTTGTGGTGTTTACAAGCCAGAGAGAATAGCAGAGGCTGTCAGGCCTCCAGCTAAGGAAAAGTAAAACAATGATCTCAGAGTAATTAGCTAACAGAGAGAAGTTAATTAGATCTCTTCTATGCACTCAGAGAAGCTCATAATAATTATATTTAAGAATATTGCGTATTTTAGTTGTTTTCTGTGGTGAAGTGGAGTAGAATAGGCAAAATACTAATTCAGGTAATTTAAAACAGATTCTGGGAGAGGTGGCTTTTTGGCGGTGAGGGTGCGGCGGACTGCACCCATGTGCAGTGCTGGTACCGCTATATTGAAGATTTATTCTTTTTGTGGAAGGGCAATGCGGAGCAGCTTGACTATTTCATGGGCAGATTGGGCATTAACCCGTTTAATATCCGTTTCACCTACAAATGTCACCCCTTAAAGGTGGAATTTTTGGATATTATGATAGAAGTGGGACCTGATCGAATAATTTCAACTGATGTTTTTAGAAAACCCACAGCGGTTAATGCCCTTCTATACGCTACATCTGCCCATGATGCTCCCACCATTCGGGCGGTACCTATCGGTCAATTTCTGCGGATTAGACGCATCTGCTCCTCTGATATTCTCTTTGAGGAGCAGGCTGATGATCTTAAAAAACGGTTCCGTGAAAGGGGTTACAGTAACCGTAGCATCAAGAAAGCATACCTCAGGGTCAAAAATACGAACAGGGCTGACCTTCTTTGCACGGGGCGGGCTGTCCGGGGTGAGCAAAGTGATGCTATAAGATACATCTCTACTTTTAATCAGCACTGGGGAACAATGCGGTCTATAATGCAGCGCCACTGGCCCATCCTCCTATCTGATCCGCACTTAAGGAAATCATTGTTGGAATATCCTCAGATGACACCATGCAGAGCACCTAATTTGTGTAATATGCTTGTAAAGAGTCATTATGTGCCCTATATACCACCTCTCTTTGGGTCGAGTAAACCTTTGAAAGGATGTTTCCAGTGTGGGCACTGCCTCGCCTACAGCAATGTCGTTCGCGAGCGAACTTTCTCGTCTTCTGATGGTACAAAAACTTATGAGATCCGGTCATACATCAATTGCAGTACCCGTTATGTGGTGTATTATGCCACATGCGGGTGCGGATTGATTTATGTTGGACTCACATCGAGAGAACTAAGAAGGCGAGTGAGGGAGCACGTAAACGAGATTGCTGCGGCGGTGGGAGTCCAGGATCTTACAACATTGAAAACGTTGCCCCGTCATTTCCGTCTGCACCATGAGTGTGACCAAGGAGTTAAAAGTTAGGGGGATCGATGTCATACACGTGGGCATCCGTGCGGGGAATGTAAAAAAGATCCTGGCCCAACATGAAACTAGATGGATCATGACCCTGGGGACAATGGTTCCCAGGGGCTTGAATGAGTCCCTCAGTTTTGCTCCATTTCTGTGATCGCCCTCCCCTTTGATGTCTCAGTTTTGGCATCTCACCTTTTTACTTTTTAACTTGCCTTTTACTGTTTACAGTTTTTTCCAGTGCCTCCGTTCTTGCGGTGATATCTGCTCCATCCTCCTGCCAGAGATTTGTCCTGCCTAGTATCATCACGACTCCAGAGAATTCCACCATTGCCTACTATGATATGTTATTATACATTTACTGCTAATATTGTCTTTTACTGTGTAAATTGATTTAGTAGGTAAGGGGCATTCCGTTTTGTAGTAATAGTGGGGACATTCGGGCGGTGTAAGGGTTAATTAAGTATGGAGTTAGCTTCTCATTCTCTGCTTGTTAGATTTCCTGCTCTCCTTACCTAGCCGGTGGACGCGGCGTCTAATACCGTGACGCGCATGCTCGGGAGCCATAGCAACGCGACTTGGCTTCCCGGGCGTGCGCGTCATTAGGCTGTGACGCTGCCGCACTTCCGGCGGGACGGTGTGAACCGGAAATGGCCGGACGCGCGTGGAGACACAGGCACAAGCAGTTACAGCTGTAACATCAGCTATTTAAACCAGCGGGAGCGCTTGGCACACTACCCCCTGATGAAGATCGTTATCACTACACATTGAAAGGTACGTTGGGGTCCGGACCCGGGGGATCCATCCATCTGGGACGATCTACCCCCTCTCACCACAGCAGTATGGATTGACCTTCCCTTAGGGGATTTACTGCACCTGGGCAGCGGGCAGTCTTTGTTCTATGTCTGGATAGAGATGCATGTTAGGCCTAATGGTGGCATAATATTCTATTGTAAACAATGTGTTTCATCCTCTGATGTACAGTATGTGACCTCTATTGTGAATTTACGGCATTCCATATAATACTGTGTATTGCTGCCAGTATGTGTTTTTTGTATTCATGCTGTGCTGTGGAGTAGGGGAGATTGTCCCTGCACCTTCTGCTTCATATAAATTATTCTTATTCCTCAGCCTTATAGCCAGTTGGTGGAAATAAATATAATCATTGCACATGATCCACTCTTGTCCTCTTTAATATAAATATTGCTCTAAGGGTACCTTTACACTCGGCTACATTTCTAGGGTGGCTACAGGTAACTTACTGGTTGCAGTGAAATCATGGAGAGATTATTCCATTTGTACACAGGAACAAGATAGAACCTTGTCTCCATGATTTCACTGCAACCAGTAAGTTACCTGTAGCCACCCTAGAAATGTAGCCGCTTTACATGCCGCTACAACAGGATGGATACAACCCGCTACAGGCTACGACTGTAGCTTGCGTCGTCAATATAGCCCATAGTAGCGGCATGTGAAGACGGTAGGAGGCAGCCGGCAACAGATACATCTGTTTCCGAGCACTGCTCTGAAACAGGTGGCTACAAAGCCGATTGCAGCGAGCTGTATCGGCGTGTAAAGAAGCTACAGAAGGGATGTCTATACACCAGGCGATGTACCTGGTATGTAGCTGGGGCGTGACACAGGCTCCGGGATACCGCACCACTTCAGCAATCATTGGAGGAAGCTCCTGCATGACGATTGGTAGACGCTGCATAGGGAGGCATATTTAAGGAGCTGAACAGTCACACTACACAATTGCTCGAGCGTCATGTATTAAACAGCCTCCTGTGATGCCTGCCCAATCATGATGTTATTGCTTTGTCCTATCAGCGTACGGACGTCTCGTACTCCACAATTGTGGCACGCCTATGTGCTGTCCTTGCTGCACCAGGTCCGCCCATATTAGCTTGTTGAGCGGTGTGTAAATGAGGTAAGGTAAGCTACAGATGGCTACTTGAGACACCCAGCGATGTATCTAGCTGTAGATGTAACGTAGCGTAGCGCACCTTGTGGCGGCGTGTAAAGGTGGTGCGTTTCCCGTTTGTAGCCGTTTGGCCGTGCTCGTGCACGTGAAGTAGCGGGTTGTATCCATCCTGTTGTAGCGGCGTGTAAAGGTACCCTTAAGGATGGATACCAACCGCTACTTCACGTGCACGAGCACGCCCAAACTGTAGCTCATTTACACACCGCTATAACCAGCTACTATGGGCGTACCTGGTTCAGCAGGGACAGCACATAGGCGTGCTACAATTGTGGATTACGAGACGTCCGTACGCTGATAGGACAAAGCAATAATACCATGATTGGCCAGGCATCGCAGGAGGCTGATTAATACTTGACGCTCGAGCAATTGTGTAGTGTGACTCGTCAGCTCCTTAAATATGCCGCCCTGTGCGGCGACAACCAATCGCAACGCAGGAGCTTCCTCCAATGATCGCTGAAGGGGGCGCGGAAACCCGGAGCCTGTGTCACGGCCCAGCTACATAGCATGGTGTAGGAACAACCCTTCTGTTCCTTCTTTACACGCCGATACAGCTCGCTACAATCGGCTTTGTTGCCATCTGTTTATGGGCAGTGCACGGATACAGATGTATCTGTAGCCGGCTGTGTCGTCCCGTCTTCAGACGCCGCTACTACGGGCGATATTGGCGCGACAAGCTACATTTGTAGCCTGTAGCGGGTTGTATCCATCCTGCAGTGGCGGCGTGTAAAGGTACCTTTATGGTACCTTTACACGCCGCCACAACAGGATGGATACAACCCGCTACAGGCTACGATTGTAGCTTGTCGCGCCAATATCGCCCGTAATAGCGGCGTCTGAAGACGGGACGACACAGCCGGCTACAGATACCTCTGTATCCGTACACTGCCCATAAACAGATGGCTACATCGCCGATTGTAGCGAGCTGTATCGGCGTGTAAAGAAGCTACAGAAGGGAACTCTGGACACCCGGCGATGTAGCTGCAATGTAGCTAAGGCGTGACCCTGGCTCCGTGTTACCGCGCCCCATGTGCGATCATTGGTGGAAGCTGCTGCGTGCCGATTGGTAGTCGCTGCATAGGGAGGCATATTTAAGGAGCTGACGAGTCACACTACACAATCGCTCGAGCGTGCTGTATTACTCAGCCTCCTGCGTTGCCTGCCCAATCAGGATGTTATTGCTTCGTCCTATCAGCGTACGGACGGCTCGTAATCCACAATTGTGGCACGCCTATGTGCTGTCCCTGCTGCACCAGGTCCGCCCATAGTAGCTGGTTATAGCGGTGTGTAAATGAGCTACAGCTGGCTACTTGCGACACCGGCGATGTAGCTAGCTGTAGATGTAGCGTAGCGTAGCGCACCTTGTGGCGGCGTGTAAAGAGGGTGTGGTTCCCGTTGGTAACCGTTTGAGCGTGCTCGTGCACGTGAAGTTGCCGTTGGTATCCATCCTGTTGTGCGGCGTGTAAAGGTACCGTTAGAGTTTAAATTTGATGGTACAAACCACCCTTCAAAAACAAAATCCACTCCAGCCTAGACGTCCCTAATACATCTTAAATTTGTTAAAAATCTGCCCAATTGGGAGGAAAGTAAGGGAGTCTTCCGTAATGTCCTTAATTTTGAATCATGGTTAACTAAATTTCAAATTGAGTCTAAAGAGGACGCTGGTAGATATTTTATGTCCTTTGTACCAACTGAGTTTATGTCTCATCTTAAGGCTCAGGAGGTAAAGGGGATAAAATATGACTTGACAGACCCATAGGGACGGATGAAGTTTGTCATCTCACACAAATTAGGTGGTCGCAAGCCCACCCAGGGATTGCTAGAATCATTCAAAATTAAGGAAGGGGCAGATCTCAGAGTAGAAGCAAGGAAATGGGTTGCTGCTTGGTGTGTAGTGTTTGAAAAATCCTTAGACAGTATGGATCAGGGAGATAAAGATGCTATGCTAGAACAATTTGTGAAAAAAGTCCCAATGAAGGGTTATCTCAAAGCTGGCGTCTTACAAAATGCCAAATCAATAGAGGATGTCGTGGAGGCATTGCTCACTAATGTTAGGACGATGCGGTCTGGGACGAAGGGCGATGATGCTAATGTTTTTGCCTATCGCCCTGCCCGGATGGCATCTGCTGATGACAGAAGACCATGGTTTCCTGGGAGGTATGGCCATATGCCGACAATGGGCAGGTCCCAGTCGGCAGAACCCCCCCGGAATCCTAAGGGTCCTCTTGTATGTTATTATTGTGGACAGCCAGGGCATGTTAGGCGTCAGTGTCCTCATTTAGCATCAAAGGACGATCCACGGGTGCAGCCTAACCCCCCTATGCCCCGTGGTTTCCCAGGTCCATATCAGGGAGCTAGTGCTCCATATACAGCTGTCAAGAACCCTGGGCACCCAGCAGTTAATGATCCCAGACAGTACCAGCAGTACAACGGTCCGCAGATAATTAACCCTGTGTCTCAGGAGCCTTCTGCACCACCCCCTGAGTTTGCAGCGCCTGTCCATCTCATCGCAAAGAGATCAATGCTGTACAGAGGAGAGTTAACCCCCCTGCCGGGAGGGTTTCCTCCCCCCCCTATGCTCCGTTGATTAAGGAGCTGAGAGAGCATGAGGAAATGGCTCTGTCTAATGATCTCTTTGGCTCAGAGGTGGGGGCGGTGGGGCAGAGAATGGGCTCTGATGAGGATGGTGGATTTTTTGGGCTCCCTACTGCCGGTACTGATTAATGCCGTGACCCCCCTGTTCCCCTGAGCCTCTTGCCAAAATTATCCCTAGGCCGAGATGGACGACCTTATGTCAAAGGGAGAATAGAGGGTCAAATTTGGGAAAGCTTTTTAATTGATACAGGAGCCTCTGTTTCAGTAACAGGACAGAAATTGCAGCTACCCCCCGGGCTGCCAGACACCACAACTTTAGTGGGATTTGAGGGCTCCTGTATACAGGCGAGGAGGAGTTGTCCAGTAAACCTGAGATTTCAGGACACGGGGGCATCGAAGTGCCGAGGCATTCGGTGTTCATTCTGGATCAGCCCACAATTAAAGTCTACTATCATTGGGACAGACGTTTTATCTACCATAAAGCTGGGAAAAGGTGTGTGACAGTCCGCGCCACCGGGTACCAAAGAAATCACCTGGGATGCAGGAAGTTATTTCAAGCTTTATCTTTATTCTCCAACATGTTTCAGCGCTCCACCTGGCGCCTTCCTCAGGGATATCCCTGAGGAAGGCGCCAGGTGGAGCGCTGAAACATGTTGGAGAATAAAGATAAAGCTTGAAATAACTTCCTGCATCCCAGGTGATTTCTTTGGTACCCGGTGGCGTGGACTGTCACACACCTTTTTCCAGCTTCCTGAGAGTCTTCCCACGTGCGAGTGGTTGGTGGAGGTCCTTCAGAAGCCGGTATTGATTGTATGCCTTCAAGCCAGTTGTGGGTCATCACAACTGGAATAGGTGAGTGGTTTTGACAATATACCTCTCATCTCTTAGTGTCTGAGTGATAGGGCACTATTGCGCCTCTTGTTCCCCCTTCCTATTTTATATTGGTTTTATCTACCATGGGTATCATAGTTGATTTATGTAACAAAGTGTTGTGGCGTGACAAAAGAGCTACTGTTTGTTCAGTGATTATGCCTGTTCAAGAACTGGAACGTGACAGTCATAAATTAACCATTGCTAGTTTGTGCTCAGATGATGATGATGACTGGTTGAGATAAATGTTGCAGACAATGTTTTGAAGAATGAATTGTTAACACTGTTCCCAAACTTGTGGGTTTCTAAAAAGACTGATTGTGGGTTGATGCAAATACAGATTAAGATAGACAGCGACCGGCTACCACCCTTTCAGCGCCAATACCGTATTCCTGAAGAAGCAATCCCTTACATAAGGGTTGCTGTCAGTGAAGTGGAAAAACAGGGGGTAGTTGTACGTGGCAATTCACCGTGCAACAGCCCCATTTTGCCTGTTAAAAAAGAAGGATGGTAGCTATCGCATGGTTATGGATTTGAGACTTGTAAATAAGTACACCCCTTCAGCTGCTCACCTTGTAGCATCTGTCCCCGAGGTGATGTCACAGCTGAGGAGTGAAAGTCAAGTCTTTTCCTGCTTGGATATTGCGAACAAAAAGAAAAAATAGTGTTGCGCCACCTGTGGACCTCTCCTGTCTTTAAAGTGGTCGTATTATAAGTAAACTAACCTTTAAAGGTTGTGCCCTATCCGCACAACCAGATTGTGAGCGTAGATTTGTGGCTCATGCTGCCAGCCTTGGATCTGTAGTGCTCCTGTATCCTCAATCACCTCTGCTCCTGGCCTCGTGCTTGAGGAAGACGTCTGTACGTCAAAACGCGGTGTGGTCTGGAGCTTTTTATGAATAAAGTTACGGAGATAAAGATTAAAGTATCCCGTTTCATACCTGCGCTCTACTGTAGAACCGCATATTCTATCTGAATTCTATTGGATATTGCGAACAGCTTTTTCTCTGTACCCATAACACCTGAGCCTGCGCTCCGCTTTGCATTTACCTTTGAAAATGTTCAATACCTGTTCACCTGCCTAGCGCAAGGATTTCATTCCAGTCCAATCTATTTCCATCAAGCGTTGGCACAGGTGTTGGAACCCCTGGGGTTCGGAGAAAAAGTCCTTCAATATGTCGATGATTTATTGATTCAAACTGTTGATGAAACTGAACACAAAGAGGTTCTTGTAAATGTATGTCAAGCTTTATGTGATGCAGGATTCAAAATGAGTCTGGAAAAGGTACAGCTAATGAAATCAGAGGTTAAATATTTGGGTGTGTCAGCTTCATCAGAGGGGAAGAAGCCCATGCAGGATAGGGTTAAAGCTATAAAGGTATTGAAAATGGATATACCACGGTCATAGTTGAGGGAGACGCCTTGCAGGCATTTGAGAATTTGAAACAAGCCCTTGCAGCAGCCACTGCGTTAATTAACCCTGATTCCTCCCAGCCCTTTTACATCCAAGCTCACACGAGAGATGTATCCATCTCATCTGTGCTGCTGTAGAAATGGCCTAAAGAGAGTCCTGAGGTCAATTACATGCCCTGGGTTACTACTCACGGCTGCTTTCTCCCGTTGAAAAAGGTTTTACACCATGTATGAAGCATTTACTTGCTGTACACTGGACCATGCTTCAGGTACGTCATATAACGGGGTTTCCAACCTTAATTCTCCAGACCCCACATGTCACCCTAAAAACACTACTGAAAGGAAAAGCTTGGGGTGTAAATTCACAGAGAATAGCTCGATGGATTGTTGACTTTGAGACTAGAGACTTACAAGTGGAGGAGGTAGGCGACAAATACCATTTAGCACAGTTGCTTCAGTGTGCAGGTCAGTCTCATGATTGTCAAGCTGAGCAGACTTATGTAGCCCCCTCCCCCTTTCGTGCAGATTTTCAGGAAGGGATTCCCCGTGCTTATATCGATGGAGCTCGATACTGGTATGCGGGAAAATACGTCACAGGCTTTGCTGTGTGGTTCCCAGACAAACAGCAATTGATGCAGTGTAGACTTCCAGGTTATTTTTCTGCTGAGAGGGCTGAACTAGAGGCAGCTCTACAAGTCATTCAATTATGCACTGAACCCATGAACATATCCAGTGACAGTGCTTACGTGGTTTCCTCTTTGACATTGTATCTCAATGTATGGGCCCTGAGGGGGATGGTTGATTCACAGAATAAGCCCCTTCAACATGCAGATATTCTCAAACAAATTGTGCAGCGAGGCAAACAATTTCCAAACTTATGGTCCTTCTGTAAAATCAAGGGGCACCAACGGCTCACGCCCGACCCCCACATCCTTGGTAATGCATATGTAGATCATGCAGCCAAGGAAGCCGCCCTGAAAGGCGTAGACAAATATCCCTATGCAACAATCTCTGCTGTCACAAGGAAGCCCAAGGAGGAGCACCTCCGGCCTGCGTCTCCATTCCAAGACCTCGTAAAGGCACAGAAAGAGCACCGAGATGCATCTTTGTTTAATTCCCTTGAATCTATACCCATTGATAAAGGAGAATATCTGTACTACAAAAGAGTGGATGATAAATTGTTACCATACATCCCCACTCCAATGATTAAGCCCCTGATTAAATTTAATCATTCAGTTTTTGCTCACCCCGGACCAGAGGCACTCACAGACCTGGTACAAAAGAAAATGTGGCATCCCTGACTGAGAGCCTTATGCCAAACAGTACATGATGAGTGCCTCATCTGCCTTCAAAACAATCCCAAAGGTAAAGGTAAACCCCACCTCCGCAGAATACAAGTTGCAGATGGTCCCTGGCAGTTAATTCAAATTGACTTCATTGGCCCATTCCCACCAGCTAAAGGTGGATTCAGGTATGCCTTGGTGATTGTTGATGTTTTTTCAAAATGGGTTGAAGCCCTGCCGGCTACAAACAATACAGCCCGACAACTGCCCGGCTTTTGTGGAAAGTTGTTTTTTCACACTGGGGTTTCCCAAAACTAATTGAATGTGACAATGGACCTCATTTTGTGGGACAAATTATGACCCACCTTTGTGATCTGCTAGGGATTCAGCAGCGCTTCCACGTTCCATACCATCCAATTTCGGCTGGTGTCGTGGAACGTGCAAACCGCACCCTTAAAGCCAAACTGTCAAAAATGATCCAGGAAAAAAGGAAAGACTGGGTCACCCACTTGCCCACTATTTTATTAGCAATCATAGTTGTAGCTTCAAAGTCAACAGGAATTTCTCCTTTTGAGCTGATGACAGGTAGACATATGCCTGTCTTGTTGCCTAGTGACATTGTGCTGCCCAGCCCACAGCAAGCTGTAGTACAGAGAGATCAGTGGCTGCAACAGATGGAAACAACAGATTCAGCATCTCCAGCAGTACGCTGCTTTTCAGATGGCTAAAAGTTGTGTTGATCCTACAGAAAAATCATATGAGTCCAAATTTGTAGAAGGGACTCAGGTCATGGTTAAAAATTTTAGAAAAAAGGGACCGTGGGATTCCAATTACGAAGGCCCGTTTGTTATCACGCAGGTGATTGGCCCAACTGTTTTATGAGTGCGAAGGATTAGCAAGCCAAGAGACAAAGGTGTTAGAATTGTCCACATTGACCAATGTAAGCTTATAAAACTGCCAGTTGAGAATCCTGATAGTATTGGTAAGAACTGATACCGCACTTTTATCTCTCCTCTAGTCCCATATTGGAGCTGGATCCA
Organism: Allobates femoralis; assembly: GCA_033576535.1. Taxonomy (NCBI): domain Eukaryota; kingdom Metazoa; phylum Chordata; class Amphibia; order Anura; family Aromobatidae; genus Allobates; species Allobates femoralis. The sequence continues at coordinate 344,674,953 of JARQOC010000005.1, read as the reverse complement.
TGAGCCCGCCTGCTTACCTGGAGATGACGACTCACACCATCCAGAGGGACTCTGATAGTGTGGCTGAGGGGGAAAACCTAGAGAATCACACCGGAGAAGAGAAGACCGGAGAAGAGAAGGAAAAGCCGGAGACATGATTCAAAGAAAAATTATTTTTTTTTTTTTGAGAGACTGTAACGGGACTCATTAATATATGAGAACTAGTACTGTGGCTCATTTGCCCAAGTTGTACTTTGTATGGACAAAAGTACAAAAAGGGGGGTTTGTTAGAGAATGTTCAGCCATCATGGTTTGGGTCAGCCATGTTGTATCATCTGTAATGTATTTTTGTGGTCTTTACAAGCCAGAGAGAATAGCAGAGACTGTCAGGCCTCCAGCTAAGGAAAAGTAAAACAATGATCTCAGAGTAATTAGCTAACAGAGAGAAGTTAATTAGATCTCTTCTATGCACTCAGAGAAGCTCATCATAATTATATTTAAGAATATTGTGTATTTTAGTTGTTTTCTGTGGTGAAGTTGAGTAGAATAGGCAAAATACTAATTCAGGTAATTTAAAACAGACCTTATTATATGTCAATGTTTGAGTTGTGTGTGTTTGCTAAAAGCTATAATGATATTAATATGTATAGATAAGTTTAAGTGCAGAACTATAGCTTGTAATGTGATTAGTAATGATGTATTTCTATTGAATTTGATGGATTCCATGTTTTTTCTCTATATCCTATGTGTAACTGTTTTAGTCAGTAGGATGAAGTCATTGTATTTCATTATATATGCTTTCCTATTGGGAAGGCAGGTATAAGAACCCCTGGCTCAGGGATGTCAGGGCCCAGAATCACAATATCATCCTGTGTGCCGGACACTGCACGTGTCCTCGTGCCTATCACCTTGATTCCTATCTGCTTTTGTCGTACATCTCTGTATCTTGCCAATAAACCTCAGCCTTTGGTTCTGAAGACAAGGACTTGCTCCCATTCTTTCTTTCAGTCAGTACCCTGGCATTTCATGCGGCCCCTGTGGCTGTTGGTCGCCGCTCAAGAAAGTCACACACACCACAGCTGCAGTTCATGTTACTTTTACTTGGTGTTTCAACGTGGCCGCTGGGTATGTTCCTTGCCAGGCTACGGTTCAGCATTGTCTCCAGGACCGAGTTGGTGTTACTGAACCCCGGTTGGTGTCCTCTCTCTCTTACTGGGTGTTCTAACTCTGGTGGGTCTACGTTCTCTCTCTCAGTGCTATAAGGGCTAGTTCTCTTCTGAGGCAAGAAGGTCATTGCTCTGCCCCTCAGGCTCTCAATGCTCTCTGCAGCACAGAGCTCAAATACCGATGGCCACGAGTGCTGTTGTGTCCCGGGCGCCATTGGGTTCCTCTCCCGGGCACTGCTCCCTGTCTAGCTTCCGGGGGAAGGCACCCACTGTTGGACTCACTGGGCCATGGTACCGAACTCTTCTGGGTGAGCTGGTCCTAGTTTAACCAACCCCTATACAGGGATTGTCAGGGGCAAGCCCAGGGGGTCTAAATACCAATGCTGCTAGTACCAGGGGAATGGCTCGTAAGGTTAGCCTATACTACAGTATAGCTAAGGAGGATTTGTGGGATCAGAGCCCGAGGCAGGCTAGGAGAGCAGGAATGGGTCTACCGAAGTAGAGCACAAGGAGGGCCTGACTAATAGCCAGAGAAGCAGAAGCTTACTAACTCAATAATCAGGCACCTCCCATCAGGGGAGGTGGCCTGATATACTGGAGGACGGACAGTTATTGGTCAAGGGGAGTGTCAGGTTGAGTCGTGCCGGCCCCTACATTCACAGGGGAGGAGCGCGACCGCGCATAGTGCACTGCTGATTAGGTTCATGACTCCAACCATTGTAGTGTGCTGATGTGTGAGCCAGGTGGTCAGCAGACAGGAAGGGGACACAGCGATGGCTCTGAGACACAGTACGCCTGGACGCTGGATGCCCGATTGGTAGAGGAGCAGAGGATGCAGACCCAGGAGAGGTGAGCTGGGGAGCAGTGCCAGGGGACCTAACAGTACCCCTTCCCTCACGCCCCCTCCTCTGAAGGTGTGCTAAGAACCTCGCCAGAATACGTGGCGCATTAATGTTCTCCAGCGGCTCCCAGGTCCTCTCCTCAGGCAGGACTGAAGCCAACCCAGTAAATTAGGAAGAGGGTTTTGCCTCTACTTTTCTTCATGGCAAGGATGTCTCTGACTTCATAGACATTCTCGGAGCTGAGAGGCCATGGCACAGTGCCAGAGGATAGATGAAAGCGATTTAGCACCACTGGTTTCAACAACGAGACATGAAAGGAGTTATAGATGTGTAGCAAGGCAGGCAGTCTCAGCGTAGCGCCGCTGTAGCTGGGATACACAGTCTCTCATCACAGCCCCCCTCCTGCCCAAGCTTCCTGCCCGATCACCCCCCCACCTGTCACCACAGCTCCCCGAACTGCCCGGTCACCCTCCGCCTGTCACCAAAGTCCCCCCCCCGCTGCCCGATCACCCCCCTGCCTGTCACCATAGCCCCCCTCCACTGCCGGTCAACCCCCACCTGTCACCACAGTCCCCCCCCACTGCCCGATCATCCCCCTGCCTGTCACCATAGCCCCCCTCCACTGTCCGGTTACCCCCCGCCTGTCACCACAGCCCCCCTCCACTGTCCGGTCACCCCACCCCCCGTCTGTTACCACAGCTCCCTCCAGCTGGCCCCCACTGCACGATCACTTTTCCTGGTGCTTCAGGACCTCTGATGACGTCACGATGATGGGTGGAGACACAGATCACATGACCGTGACGTCATCAAAGGTCCTCTCCCAATCTACCCTCCTCTGCCTACTGATCCCCCCGCGCTGCCCACTGACCCCCCCTCTATTCACTGACCCCCCACTCTGCCCACTGACACTGCTCTGCTCATTGACTCCCGCTCTGACCACTGACCCCCCGCTCTGCCCACTGACCCTGCTCTGCCCACTGACCCCCTCTCTGCCCACTGACCCCTCTGTTCACTGACCCCCGCTCTGCCACTGACCCTGCTCTGCCACTGACCCCCTCTCTGCCCACTGACCCCCTCTCTGCCCCCTGACCCACTCTCTGCCCACTGACCCTGCTCTACCCACTGACCCCTCACACTGCCCACTGACCCTGCTCTGCCCACTGACCCCTCACAGCGGTATGCCACAACAGCCCGCTCCGATTATGCCGATGTCTCTGCCATATGTTCCGAATGCGGCCTGGTTACCAAAGTACAGCGGTAAACCCGGTACCTTGGAGACGTTCCAAAGGAAGATCTGTCAAGTGCTGGATATGTACGCCATGACCGGTAAGCAGAGAGCTTCAGTTATTATGGGACAGTTAACAGACGCAGCCAAGCTGCAGAACCAAAACTGGTCTATAGAAGCTCAGGAGTCTGTGGAGCAGATATTTGCTAAATTAACCCGGGTTTTTGAACATCATACTGAGGCTGAATTAAGACTGTTATTCTATCATTGTAAACAAGGGGCACAGGAAAGTGTCCTGGATTATTCACTGCGCTTACAAGAGGCACTTAGACTGTTAAAACAAGTCGATTCTGACAGTGTCAGAGATGAAAACAAAGCGTTAATTGGACAGTTTGTTGTGGGACTTAAGCTACCTGAAGATAGAAAGCATATAAGCTGGTGGTCCCTGCAGAATTCTGGCGCAGAGTTTGACACTTTGAGAGACTTAACAATGCAGGGACAGCGGCTCTCTGCAGTGCCCGATCCAACCTCACAGCAGCAGTATACCAACACCCATTCCGTGCCGACAGCAGCATCTCTAATCCCTGCGGTCCAGTCAAGCGCACAGACCATAACACCTGACCGGTTTGAGCAACTGTGTGCTAATGTAGAGCAGCTGATGAAAGACATGGCCAAGCTCCAAGCTGGGAGAAGACCCAAGACAGAAGCAAGGTCATCTGACAAGATTCAACTCGCTGACAGCCCTGACAACGTCCCGTGGATGAAGAGAAAGACACAGCCGCTGCGAGGAAAACCCACAGATCGCCGCAGCCCTGACAGACGCCGTGTTAGTCAGCAGAGCGACAAAGAAGGACGCACCCAGCAATCCCGTCCTTTAAACGAGCAACCCCTGGGCGAGAAGGGCCAAGCCCAGGAGTAGACTATCCGGGCCCAACCAACTGGGAATACAAGTACGTAGGAGACTTTCCATACCTACCAATCGTCATAGATGGCATCGCTACCTCCACCTTGATAGACACTGGATCCCAGGTGACAACCATCCCGTATATCCTTTACAAGCGGTTCTGGTCAGATGTTGAGCTAGAACCCCCACACCCTGATCTGAACATTGCAGCCACCAATGGTATAATAGTTCCAGTAGAGGGACAGCGGGAAGCTACAGTAAAGGTGGGGAGGGTGCAGCTGAAGAACCAGGGTGTCATAGTGGTTCAGGATAAGCCAAATGAGAGGGATCCACATGTAATACTGGGTACTAATGTTATGGTCAAATGTATCAATGAAGTGTTGTTTTTACTCCAACAGAGTGTTGATGCTGGTAGACCAAGAGAAAAGAGAGCTATCCAAAAACAGATCCGAGCTTTGGTTTATCAACAACAGGTAACATTGTCAAACGGTGAAATTGGCAGAGTACGGGTCACAGATCCCATTCCAATTGTGGTACCACCCAGAAGTGAAATGATGATCTGGTGTCGAGCAGCCAAAGGCCTCAGAGGGCAGGACTACCAAGCTATAGTAGAACCTGTAATGTCCGATAGTAGTCCTACGCTCTTGACAGCCAGAGGGTTGGTCGATGTGAGAAAAGGGAGAGTCCCCATACGCGTATTAAATTATGGTGACGATGAAGTCAAATTGCCAAAATATGCAACTGTTGCAAAATTGTACCAGGTTGAAAATAATGCTGTAATTGATATAAAATCCTCTTCCCAAATGGTCACTGATGAACCCCCTCACTCCAAAGATCAGTTAGAGAAATAGTGTCAGGAGCTCAGTATAGGAACTGACAACACACCCGCTCATCAGAAAAATGGAGTATACCGGGTAGTTCGGGAGTACGAGCAAGTGTTCAGTAAACACCCACTTGACTTTGGGAGGATTAAAGGGGTACAACACCACATCCACACAGGCAACCATGCACCTATCAAAGAGAGGTACAGGCCTATACCACCCACACACTACCAAAAAGCAAAAGAAATGCTTCAGGACATGAAAAACGCAGGAGTCATTAGGGATAGCTGTAGTCCCTGGGCAGCACCACTGGTCCTGGTTAAAAAGAAAGATGGTAGTATGAGGATGTGCGTAGACTACAGACAAATCAACAAAGTCACACACAAGGATGCATACCCGTTGCCCTGCATAGAAGAGTTACTAGCTGCACTTAAGTCTGCCAACTACTTCTCCACATTAGATCTTACTAGTGGGTACTGGCAGGTTGCCGTTGCAGAGGAGGATCGTGAGAAGACAGCCTTCACGACACCTATGGGACTATGCGAGTTCAACAGTATTCCATTCGGGTTGTACACAGGAACATTTCAGAGACTGATGGAGTATTGTTTGGGCCACAAGAAATTTGAGACTGTGTTGTTATACCTTGATGATGTCATTGTATACTCCCAGACCTATGAAGATCACCTGCAACACCTGAGTGAAGTGTTCGAGTCACTGTCCAAGTACGGAATGAAACTGAAACCGTCCAAGTGTCACCTGCTGAAACCCAAGGTCCAATACCTAGGACATGTGGTTAGCGCCGAAGGCGTAGTACCTGACCCAGATAAAGTAACCGTCATCAAGGACTGGCCAGCACCAACTACTCACAAAGAGGTACGTCAATTTCTAGGACTGGTCGGGTACTACCGACGATTCATCAAAGGCTATACCAAGATAGCAGCACCCATGCAAGATCTCTTAGTAGGTCAATCCAAAAACGGCAAGATCAGGGGACCTCCGTTCCACTGGGGACCAGAACAGGAACAATCCTTACAGAAGTTAAAAGATGCTTTAACAGGAGAAGAGATCCTGACCTATCCTGATTACAATCTCACGTTTTTACTGTACACTGATGCAAGTAATGAAGGTTTAGGAGCAGTCCTATCTCAACGTCAACAAGGGAAGGAAAAGGTGATAGCCTACGCCAGCAGAAAGCTCCATCCCACGGAAAGGAACCCGGAGAACTACAGCTCGTTCAAACTGGAGTTCCTGGCCCTGGTCTGGGCAATCACAGAGCGTTTCAAGCATTACCTGTCATCCGCCCCGTTCACAGCTTTCACTGATAACAACCCTCTAACACACTTAGAGACTGCAAAGCTGGGAGCCCTAGAACAGCGTTGGGTAGCAAGACTCTCAAACTATGACTTCACTGTAAAGTACCGGGCAGGTCACAAGAACGGCAACGCTGATGCCTTGTCCAGAATGCCTAACCTTCCTGAAGAGGGAGAAGACATAGATGACCTGGAAGAGATTGAACTACCTGCTTTCCACCGTACGGGTACAGCAACGTGTCATCAGGCGAACCAGAGACGTGTAGAGAAGACCGTTAACCCTTTACCTCACCATGAGTGGAAAGAGGTTCAAGCAAATGATCCAGATGTCAGCTTGGTAATAGAGCTGATAACTTAAGAACACGCCAGCATGGACCCTGATGCCTCACAAAATGCTAAACGCCTATGGAAAGAGAAAGGAAAGTTGTTTGTCTACCAATTTAAACTTTGCAGAAGGTATCTGAATCCCAGAACACACAAACTTATCTGGCAGATTGTAGTTCTAAAAACTGAAGTCCAAATGATCCTTGAAACCTACCATGACGATGCAGGACACTTGGATGGAAGAAGCTGGAGAGACTCCTAAAGGATCGGTTCTACTGGGTCGGTATGCGAGGTTCAATTGACAAGTGGTGTAAAAACTGTGGACCATGTCACCTTCGAAGGAAAGACCATCTAACTCAGAAAGCTCCGTTGCAGCCAATTGTTACCACGAAACCCCTTGAAATAATTGCTCTTGACCACGTAAAGTTAACCCCAAGTCGCACCGGGTATACTTACGCACTCACAATAGTAGATCACTATTCAAGGTTCCTGGTAGTAGTTCCAGTTAAGGACTTAACTGCAGAGGTAGCAGCCAAAGCATTCCAGAGTTACTTCTGTCGCCCCCATGGGTATCCAGACCAAGTCTTGACTGACCAAGGGCCAGCCTTCGAATCAGCTCTGTTTCAAGAATTTCTAGGGCTATATGGGTGTAAAAAGATCAGAACCACACCTTATCATCCTCAAACCAACGGTTTATGTGAAAAAATGAACCACATTGTAATTGACATGCTCAAAACCTTGCCAATCGAAGACAGAAACCAATGGCCGGAAAACTTCCAGACCTTGTGGACATATACAACCACATACCTGTTAGTTCAACTAACTACACACCTGCTTACTTAATGCGAGCAAGACCAGGTAAATTGCCAATTGATTTACAAATGGGAACCGAGCCCACACAAGATTCTTCTGATGAAGATTGGATTAGTCAACGCCAAGAGCAGTACAGAAAAGTACAAGAAAGTGTTGAAAGAAATCTGAACATCAGCAGAACCAAACAAGAACTAGACTTTAACAAGCACGCCTCAGCAGAACCTCAGGCAACAGGTGAATTAGTGCTAAAAAGAAAGAGAAAAACAAACAAATTGGATGACAATTGGGACAATTGGGAATCTGAACCCTACACAATTATGCCATCGCAATAAGACAATTCTAAGACTTGCGTTATCAGCAAAGATCAAGGAAACACTTGTACAACTGTATCGAGGGATCATTTGAAGAAATGTCCAACACAGTTAATACCACAAGCAACCAGTTACCCTGCAGTAACTACAGTTGAAGAACCTAAAGAAAAACTCGTCCATACAGAAATTGGAGATTTACCAGCCGACGGGCCACAATGAAATGATGCATTCATCATACAAGTTATGCATTTCTGCCAGCCTGTAGATAATCAACCAATTCCTAATCAACCAGTTCAACAAGAACAAGTTCAAGTGCAAGAGATGCAGCCTGTTATCTTGGAACCGGAGATTCCTGTAATCGGTGAACCTGCTAGTCCCAAAATAAGAGAGAGAATTCCTACACAACTACCTACAGAGGATAGTCCGGTAGATAGATTACGTACTTACTATGGTATTACACAAAGCAGAAATAGAGAAAGAACCAATTTGTACACTACACCAACAGCTTTTGAAACACCCACACTACACAAACCCACACGTAGTACATTAGGTCAACCCCCAAGCAAAATATGGAGAATGGGTTTAAAATGTAGTGAAACCATATTACCTGTTAGTGAATGTAAATAGTACCCGTGTTCAAAAACTGTAAAAAGTAGTGTACAGAAGGGTGGAGGAAGTGGGCTCTGTCCCAAGTATACTAAGTTGGGGACAGAAAGTGCCTGGTAGGGTGAAAAGGTTAGACCCGGCCTCCCCAGCAGAGACACCCATAGGGAATGTATAAAGTTGTCATGTATAGCCGTGTATGTGTTTAAGCCATCAGAGACTTTTCTGCTGAACTTTACCCTTTTTCCCTTTTTCATAAACTTTGGACAATTGTCACAGGACTTGTGTGACCAAAACGTACCTTGTTTCAGCCTGCAGCAGATGGACTAGTGCCGTATGGACTGCTTTTCATATTTTTCCCGTTTTTCCCTTTCCTTTCAGTGATTTTTGTGAATTTTTCCTTAAGACTCTGTAAATACCTGTTACTAACTGTTTATAAAATGCTTAGTGGTAAGTTGTAAAAGAAAAACTTTTTGCTCAGTCCGGGAGAACTGAAGTTAACTAAGGGGGAATGTGGCACCCTGTCACCCTATTGGGCACCACAGAACCCTTGTTACGCAAATGGAGTGGAAACAGCAAGCATCACTCACAAACAAAACACCTAACAACACCTAGACACCCTGTTTCACCCCAGGCCTCTAGGGGGAGCTCCACTGGTCACTTGAGCCAGTTCCCCCTATAAATAGGGTCCTGGAGGGAGAAACAGTAGAGTGTGCAGACGCTAGGAGAGCTGCAGGAAGGTGTAGTACTGGTTCTGGAACTTCATAGGCCCAAACCAGCACCCCTAGCACATGAGAGACCCTTGCAATTGGGGTCAGAGGAAAGGAGAAGAGCACCTCTCAGAAATAGCAGAGTTACCTTAACTCTCCCTCACCAACCGGTTACTGGAACCGAGCTGTGAGAGCTACCACGCCAGTCACAGAGAAACCAGCATTGCAACCAGGGAGTTTAGCCCCCTATAAACTTGGAAGCACCCACGGACGAGAGCCCAGGGAAGAGGCCTAGCTAGCTGATCCCTTTAACAGTGCCCTCAGTGCAGTTAACCCAGGTGAACACGTTACACACAACGTACTACCCGATCTGGCAGGATTCCATATCCACCCGACCCAACCAGAATCTTAGAGCAAAGGAAGCCTACACACCGCTTGCTGTGGAAACTCCAGGAGCGACAACCTCATCACCCGGTCCGAGTGTACCTGTTGAGAACAGTAAAGGTACCCAAAAGACTTTGGTGTGTCTGCGTTTGATTCCTGAACTTAACAGCAGTACAACTAAGCTGCCTCACAACATCTTGTGCAGCTTTTGGCTCCGGAGACTCCCGCTCGTCCTGTGGGGAGCGTCCCATCTTGCTGCCTAACATCCCCCGGCGGCCCAAGCAGTGCCGGTGAAATCACCGGAACACCCGTAGGTGGCGTCACGACAAGACTACTACCTCCATACTGTTCAGCCATCCCCCCATTGATCTGGACCACCGGGCCCCACAGCCGCAGGCGCGGTTCCGTGACAGGAGAAGCGAACGCCTGCAACGTGAAGAACCCGGCTACGGTGAGTCAGAATTTGGCGTCACGAACAGGATACGAGCAGGCCCGTCCCCTAACGGGTATTGTGTGCTATTTTAATGACTGTATATACCGAACTGTACATTTAAACCGCCATTGCTGTGCGGAAGGTGGGAAAAGAAGGGGCGTTCCTAGGCAAAGGGCGCGAAGATAGGCCCACAGCCGCAGATGCGGTTCCGTGACAGGTGAAGCGAACGCCTGCGAGTTGAAGAACCCGGCTACGGTGAGTCATATCCATCCTGCCCCCCCGCCACCATCCTGCCCCGCCGGCTCCATCCTGCCCTGCCGCATCCATCCTGCCCCGCCGGCTCCATCCCGCACCCCCACCACCATCCTGCCCCCCGCCACCATCCTGCCCCGCCGGCTCCATCCCCCCCCGCCACCATGCTGCCTCGCCGGCTCCATCCTGCCCTGCCGGCTCCAACCTGCCCTGCCCCCCCCACCATCCTGCCCTGCCCCCCCACCATCCTGTACCGCCCCCCCACCATCCTGCCCCCCGCCACCATCCTGCTTTGCTTGCTCCATCCTGCCCCGCTAGCTCCATCCTGCCCTGCTCGCTCCATCCTGCCCCACTTGCTCCATCCTGCTCCTCCGGCTCCATCCTGCTCCATCCTGCCCCTTTGGCTCCATCCTGCTCCTCTGGCTCCATCCTGCCCAACTCGATCCATCCTGCCCCGCTCGATCCATCCTGCCCCGCTCTCTCCATCCTGCCCCCCTCTGTTCGGCTGTTCTTGCTCCCCCGGCTCCATCCTGCCCCACTCGCTCCATCCTGCCCCCCCCCCCGGTTCCGCCCCCGGCTCCATCCTGTTCCCCCCGGCTCCATCCTGCCCCCTCCAGCTCCATCCTGCCTGCCCCCGCTCCATCCTGCCCCGCTCGCTCCATCCTGCCCCACTCGCTCCATTCTACCCCCCCCGACACAATCCTGCCCCCCCTCAGCTGATCGGTTTCCTAGGCAACGACAGGTCCTAAAGGCCTGTAGGACCTAGAAGGCAGAGGTGGAGCGAGCCGGCGGACAGGTGAGTATCCTCACTGAGGATTTTTTTACTTTTACTGTGGAGGACCGGGGGCCAGGAGGAGTGGGGGACCGCGGGGAGCGGAGTATCGCCACATATCATAGTGCTGCTATACATGTACTATAATGCACTGCCATATACCATAGCGCTGCTGTACATGTACTGTAATGTACCGCCATATACTATAGTGTTGCTATACATGTACTGTAATGTACCGCCATATACCATAGCGCTGCTATACATGTGCTGTAATGTACCGCCATATACCATACCGCTGATATACATGTAATGTAATGTACCGCCATAAACCATAGCACTGCTATACATGTAATGTAATGTACCACCATATACTATAGTGCTGCCATACATGTGCTGTAATGTACTACCATATACCATAACGCTGCTATACATATATATACATATATACATATATATAGTTCACTCACGTTGACTGAACAAGTTCTGTCAGTCACAGTATGTCAATTACATACATATTCTAGAATACCCGATGCGTTAGGATCAGGCCACCATCTAGTATATCTCATATATTGCATACTTCTACTGGAATTGATCTTACTCTATTCATATTCAATCATTTCATCTCCACCCAAAATCCCGCTAAACCATCTTATCCTCCTTCAGACAGCAATTTACACTTCTTCTCCCTACTGAAACCACTGCCTTCATAATAAATTGTGGACCATTATAAGTTGTAACCAGCTTCACTTGTCATTCCAGGACCCAAAAAGCAGATATTTCTACTTCCCCAAGGAGAAGACTAATAAAGAGCGCTCCATAGAAAACTTATTATTTTCCTTGATAATAGATATATATATATATCTCATATATTGCATACTTCTGTTGGAATCAATCTTATTCAATTTATATTCAACTAGATAGCGGCCCGATTCTAAAGAATCGGGTAGTCTAGAATCCATATATAGTTTATTTTTAAAAAATTAAGAATAATACAATTAATCCATGATATCTATTCATGAACTATGTATAGTTGTAGGATGAATATTATTTTTGGACAATTGCATTATTATATTGTAGGGCTCCTGGTACACCGACTGGTTAATACTTGATACTCAGTAAGTAGCTTGATTTAAAAAAATCAATATTGATATTCTGCGTATCAGCCAGTTTGTGTTTGCCCATCAACCATGTCAAGGTGACCCTACATCTCATGGGTCCCTACTCTAACTAATTCCTATTTATGAAGACTAAAAGCTGTTTTAGAGCAGCATTTTTCAGCTATTTGTAGAAGGTGGGGATATAATAAATTCAATTTCCGCACTTGACACCTAAGGGCTTACTTGCGACACACTTGCAGCGATTCTGATGCAATGTATATGGAACTTGCGGTTAACCTGACGTAAATGCGGCACACATGGCCTCGGCAGGTGCACAAAATGCAGCCACTACAAAACCGCAGGTCAGTGCTGTTTTTGCGGCCGAAACTGCCGTAACCACGTATGTGGCACCTGCCGCAAGTGAACCACAAATTCCATATAAATTGCATGCAGCTTACGGCAAGTGTGCTGTAGATGAGGCCTTAGGCAGCAAGTGCAGAAATTGTGTTTTTTTCCACCACAACTTCCACAAATTGCCGAAAAATGATGATGTTAAAGCTAAATCTATAATTTTCTATCTATATATGAAACTATCTATCTATATGTACAGAACACACCTTGAGATGGAGATGTGTGTGAACAGCCATCCCACCCGTCTCTCAGCTGTTCACAAAAACCTCTCCCAGTGAAAAAAGAAATGCAAATTTCTCAGCACCTATAGTGCTGGAGCTTAAGATTGTGGTTCATATCACCAAATCCATAAATTTGGATGATACACATCTATCATCTTTTACTAAATGTGTGTTCATATATATATATATATATATGTATATATATATATATATAGGTACTATGAACTGTCTAAATAAAGGATTTAAGATCTAAAACTAAAAACTATATATGCTACGTGGCTATTTCCTAAATAAGTACCGTATATACTCGTGTATAAGCCGACCCGTGTATAAGCCGACCCCCCTACTTTAGCCCCCAAAACCTGGAAAAACCTATTGACTCGCGTATAAGCCGAGGGTGGACCCCAGCACAGGTATACAGCCCCCAGAATTGTGGTATACAGCAGCCCCCAGCACAGGTGTATACAGCAGCCCCCAGCACAGGTGTATACAGCAGCCCCCAGCACAGGGTATACAGCAGCCCCCAGCACAGGTGTATACAGCAGCCCCCAGCACAGGGTATACAGCAGCCCCCAGCACAGGTGTATACAGCAGCCCCCAGCACAGGGTATACAGCAGCCCCCAGCACAGGGGTATACAGCAGCCCCCAGCACAGGGGTATACAGCAGCCCCCAGCACAGGGGTATACAGCAGCCCCCAGCACAGGGGTATACAGCAGCCCCCAGCACAGGGGTATACAGCAGCCCCCAGCACAGGGGTATACAGCAGCCCCCAGCACAGGGGTATATAGCAGCCCCCAGCACAGGGGTATACAGCAGCCCCCAGCACAGGGGTATACAGCAGCCCCCAGCACAGAGGTATACAGCAGCCCCCAGCACAGGGGTATACAGCAGCCCCCAGCACAGGGGTATACAGCAGCCCCCAGCACAGGGGTATACAGCAGCCCCCAGCACAGGGGTATACAGCAGCCCCCAGCACAGGGGTATACAGCAGCCCCCAGCACAGGGTATACAGCAGCCCCCAGCACAGGGGTATACAGCAGCCCCCAGCACAGGGTATACAGCAGCCCCTAGCACAGGGGTATACAGCAGCCCCAGCACAGGGGTATACAGCAGCCCCCAGCACAGGGGTATACAGCAGCCCCGCACAGGGGTATACAGCAGCCCCCAGCACAGGGGTATACAGCAGCCCCAGCACAGGGGTATACAGCAGCCCCAGCACAGGGGTATACAGGCAGCCCCAGCACAGGGATATACAGCAGCCCCAGCACAGGGGTATACAGCAGCCCCAGCACAGGGGTATACAGCAGCCCCAGCACAGGGGTATACAGCAGCCCCGCACAGGGATATACAGCAGCCCCAGCACAGGGGTATACAGCAGCCCCAGCACAGGGTATACAGCAGCCCCCAGCACAGGGGTATACAGCAGCCCCCAGCACAGGGGTATACAGCAGCCCCCAGCACAGGGGTATACAGCAGCCCCCAGCACAGGGGTATACAGCAGCCCCCAGCACAGGGGTATACAGCAGCCCCCAGCACAGGGGTATACAGCAGCTCCCAGCACAGGGGTATACAGGGTTCCCGACGGCCCCCGGCAGTGGTATACAGCCCCCCCGCCTAGTACCGGGCCCCCATGCTGCGGCACAGCATACAGTAGCTCATACATTACCATCTCCTGCAGCGCGCGCTTCCTCCATCTCCCGCCCGGCCTGTTGCTGTAGTGTCATGTGACGAGCGGACGCGCCAGTCACATGACACTACAGGAAGATGCCGGCTGGGATATGGAGGAGCCGCGCGCTGCAGGAGATGGTAATGTATGAGCTACTGTATGCTGTGCCGCAGCATGGGGGCCCGGTACTAGGCGGGGGGGCTGTATACACATGCCGGGGGCCGCCAGGGGCTGTGTCCGGCAATATGCACTGCATCCCCTTGCCGGGGATGGACAGGGGGATGCGTGCATATCAATGAGGCGGGCCCACGTGACCGCGCGGTGTCACTGCAGCCCCCTCCTGCCTCCTCCTGCCCCCAGTCAGAGCCCCCGTCCCCGTCACACTCAGCACACACTATATACTCGTGTATAAGCCGAGGGGGGACTTTTCAGCCCAATTTTTGGGCTGAAAAAGTCGGCTTATACACGAGTATATACGGTACTTGAAATCTATATATCTATGGCTAAACTAATTTTTTTTTTGTCCTATATATCTATGACTGAACTAATTTTTTTTTTTTTTATATATATATATCTATCACTAAACTAAATATATCTATGACTAAACTAAAAAATAAAAAATTTTTAAACTAAAACATTCTTATACACAATATTTCGTGTAAAAACTTTGGGACTATCAGGCAGTAATTGTCCTTGAAGTGGTGTATTGACCACTTTGACCCTGACATTGCAACGCTGTTTGACTCTGGAAAATGCAACATAGAGTTGACCATGGCAAATGCTGGTTCTGGTAGATATATCCCAACTCGATTGAGGGTCTGCCCTTGGGATTTATTAATGGTCATTGCAAATGCTGGCTTAATCGGAAATTGTCTACGTCGTAATTTGAAAGGTAATCCAGTCTCTGATGGACACAAATCAATTCGTGGAATGAATACCACATTTCCTGCTGCTGAGCCACAAATTACTTTAGCTTGTATGATATTGCCATGTAACGCAGTGACAATCAGCCGAGTACCATTGCAGAGACCTTTCTTGGTGTTGATGTTTCGTAATAACATGACAATGGTGCCAACTTTAAGTTTTAGCCGATGTGAAGGCATTCCAGTTGGTGTTAGTGAATTTAAAAATTCCACTGGGTATTGGTCAAGGTCATCAGCTTCATCAGGATCGATGGAATCATCACTGATATATTCACTATAGTCACCTGGGAAGCAATCTATGACGTTAGAATTGACTTTCTCAACGTCTTCATTTTTTGGACATAAAATAGCATGAGAAGCAGCAATATCACATCAATAGAAAGTTTATCTCCAAAAATATCAGTGATTAAAGAGCCAGTGCACACCATGTCTGGAGGAATTTCAAAGACATCAAAGGTTATCTTCATTTGACAGCTGTCCATTTCCCAGTTGAAGCAACCAACTGCTGTATTCAGGATCAATGGAGCGCATGTTGTTGATAAGTGGCAGTCGAGCAAAAAGTTGCCATGCTTGTTAATATTTAATACAGCTCTCTACAATATCTGTTCTTGATCCATGAGCAATAACAGGAAGACATTGTCTAAAGTCTCCTCCAAGAACAATAACTTTTCCTCCAAATGGTGTTTTCTCTTTCTTAGCCGCATTCGTTGTCATGATGTCTATTAAAAGTCTATCGATGACATTCAAGGCATGTTCAGATAGCATTGTGCACTCATCAATAATAAAAAGTTTCGTATTCTGCAAATGCTTAGCCGCATCGGTATCATTTTTAATCCTGGAAACAGATGTTTCATTCACAGGTATTGGAATGCCATAGAGAGAATGTATTGTTCGTCCCACTTGTAGTAAATTAGCCTGATCGTTTTCTTTTTTCCCAAGATCCTTGTTGCCAAACATACCATTCAGGAATTTCGCGGTAAAAATACTTATGAGCATGTTGGTCATCCTTATTAAGATTAAACTATGCCATAAGTGTAGAATTGGTATGAAGCTTTTGCTTGATGCTTGGAAAGGAGTCATCCTCATGAAAATAGAGTTGTTGAGAATGAGGCAGATGGACGGCAAGGCGAATTATGCTATGAGATTGTTTATGCATAGGATAAGCAAAGATTCTCCAAGCTGCTTCTGGTGCACTAATATATCTTGAATCCATGAATTGATGTGTTTCATCATGTTGGATGCTCGTCTGGCAAATTTCAAGATTGGCTTTATCATGTCCTTTATACACGTGCTTAAATAAATATTTCACACTTTGAATGGAACCACAAACTTCGACATTAATATGGCGCTTGTATGTTAATAATAGGAAAGGATTGTATGGCACTACCCCCGAATTATTAATCATCATGGAATGGTGTTCAAATGAAGGACCCATGGATCTGCGATAAGTAGGATAGGCATCCTTAGCAATGATGGTAGATGGTTGTAAATCTTTTGGGAAACTTTTCGTACACTTTCCATTATCCATACAGGGAGAGTTGGGGTTGTGTTCGCTACAGGGACCATGTATCATGTGTTGCATAACAATTTTATGGAGCTGAGGGTAGCCGGTAGGATGAGGAATTTCTGCCCAGACGGTATTGTTTACGTCCTCCTTAGTTTTTAATTTGGAGTTGCTGTCCAGAATAATTAAAATGTGAGCATGTGGAAGGCCACGTTTTTGAAATTCAATTACATGAACCATAGCGCAAACTGTCCCAAATAATCCGTTGTGAATGTCTTTGAAGAGTGCTTCCAGTTTTATTTTGAAAACACGTGCCACCAAATCAGGTCTGTGTTCCACACGCTGCCAAGTTTTCAAATTCTGAGTAATCTCACTCCATTTCGGATTACAGGTCATGGTGATGAATAGATCAGGGCGACCATATTTAGTCACAATAGCCATGGCATCCTGGTACCGCAGCTGCATATTCCTGGGACTGCCTTCAAACGAAAATGGTTTAATGACCGTTTTTCCAATGGGGATGCCCTTCTCAATGGATTTTTTCTGGAGATGTTCCTGGAGTACGCAATAATCCTCTACTTTCAAATCTTTTTCGTGTTGACGGATATAATTTAGGCGATTAGCCTCGATTTTCACATAAGCATCCACTAAGTACTGCTGAGTGAGTTTGCCACCATACAGGATTGGATTAAACTGATTACGGACAGACAGCACATAGCAGTAATATTGCAGTTGTGTAATCCTGCGTGGACTTTGCCCTTGATGCTTGAGTCCATCATGCCAGTCCTGGTCTCTGTAAGGGAAAAACAAAGGATAGAGTAAAGCATCTTAATTACTGTGTAGAATGCTGACCTGTTGTGTTCTTGGCGCCAAAGGATTTTTGGGGTCCGGTTTTAAATGTATTAAAATATCACAATGGAATGGTGGCTCTCCATTGTCATTTTCAAATATGACAGCAACTTCATTGACAGTTGGATTATCATATCGACGAGGGTCTTGATTCCGATCTTGTTTAAGGGCCATGATGATATTTGGCATGAGAGTGCCATTAGCTTCAGCTTTAAGATGTTCTTCATGTTCCACATCCCGTAACATTTTGTAAGCAGCAACAAAGGGATTCACATTGTCTAATTGAAGAGCAATTATACTCATCAAAGTGGGATGACATTTTTGATTTTGTTGACAGTTTAAACGTTGTTCATTCGCAGTATCGGTATCCAAAATATACAGTTGGGCATAAGCTGGAACTTGATCATCAGAGGGATGTAGTGTTCCAGTACAATAATATATTTGTCCATGTATGCGGAAACAGTAAGGGCCATGTCCAGGTGGAGGGGAAATATTGGCACCCATGGAGGCGAAAGCAAATGAGCTGTTAATACAATGGATGTTTTCCATGAGATTCTTACTGAACTCACTCTCCCCTGTCAGCAATCGTTTAAAGACCTCGGGATATTGGGGTATAGGTATATGGACTTTACCCTTGTGACAACACAGAGTAAAATTTTTATCTGCTTGTATCTCAGCATTAAAATGGAATGCTTCACAATGTTGACATAAATAGTTCATAGGACCACAGGTGTGTTCTACTACAGTACTGTCATCATTAGTAAAACCTGTAGGATGTAGAGGTTGTGGTAACGGAGCATTGGAATGGTTCTGTAAGCCAACATATATAAAGCGTGGACCTGGTGGAGGAGATTCACTGTCCACAGATTCAATCACTGAGGAGTTGGAAGGTGTATCGTGGTCAGGGTCTATCAATGTGGAGGTGCAAGCGGTTTTTTTGCGCCGTTCACGGCGTGCAGCAGCTGCATTTGGTAATGGATTGTTTGTTGCCTTAGAAGAGTCAGGTGTGAAGCATGTCTTATAAGCAGACTTAACGGTGTGCAGGCGACGGCGTTTATCATTTGGAGTGTCGGTAGGACAGTGTTTGCGCTTACGTGCAGATTTACCAACGGTTGCAGGAGGTTCAGGCAGCGCACATTCAGTGAATGGAGACATAGAAGCTGTGTTGTGGGCAGAATCTATGACTGAGGACGTGGAAATATTATGTTTGCAACGTTGATGGCATGCAGCAGCAGCTTTATTAGTTAATCGATTAGTTTTTTCCTCAAAAGACTCATTAGTGACGCGTTTAATGAAAGCAGCATTAACAGTGTTCAGGCGCTTGCATCTGTCCTCTGTAGTCTCGTTAGCACGCTGTGTGGCCTTACGTGCGGCATCGGCGGCTTTTAGCTCTGCGTCATTAATATACTTTCTATCACACCTGATCTTACGTGCGGCATCAGCAGCTTTTAGCTGTGTGTCATTAGTATACATAACAGTGTCCAGGGTCTTGCATCTGTCCTCTGTACTCTTGTTAGCACGCTGTTTGCGCTTACGTGCAGCATCAGCGGCTTTTAGCTCTGCGTCATTAGTATACTTTTTATCACACCTGATCTTACATGCGGCATCAGCAGCTTTTGGCTGTGTGTCATTAATATACTTGGTATTAGAGCTCATGTTGGCAAAGCTAAAGAGCTTTAAGCGTGGTAGTGGCAAACAACAGGTTAATAAGACGCAGTGTCAGGTAATAGGAAAATAGCCAGTTAATAATAGGCAATAGTTCTTTGCAGGAATGCAGATATTAATAATAGGCAGTTTATATTGCAGAGAAATTGCTGGGCAATAATGGACAATGTCCTTATGTGGCAAATAATAGAGAAATATACGCAGTGTGCAGAGTTGGCACAGAAGAGGTTAATAAATGGCAGTCTCTCAGTATAACAGTCAGTGAACAATAGGCAGTATATATAGAGAAAACACCAAACAGAAGTTCAATATTGGTGTGAAAATGTCACTGAACCACTTCACAACGAAATATATATAGTGTAGGTAAATAGTCTTATATCTGTTTTGACAAATTAGGCAGGAGCTTGAAGTGCGACGTCACTGGGACCGCCTCCACGCAGTAGAAACTCTCTCTGAGGTAAAAATTCAAAATGCGCGCCTAAAAATGGCAGGCGGAGTGTGTCGCAGTGCGGCGCGATTCTGATTGGTCGCTCGCGGCAGGCGCCGACCAATCAGAAGCGCGCCGCGAGATACAGCGCCATGTTTAAAATCTAAAGTCAAAAGATAGATTTTAAAGATGGCGCCGTTCGGCGCGGCGCTATGCTGATTGGTCGCCGCCAGCCGCGAGCGACCAATCAGAATAGCGGGGCACGGAGCGGGCGCGAGGAAGCCAGGAGCCGAGGTCGGCTCCAGGCTACCTCGCGCCGGCGGAGCGAGCTAGGGATCTCCGTGCCAGGCATATCCGCGGCTCAGCTCCGGGGAGCCGCGAGCCAGCCGGGATTTGCCCGGTACCCCCATATTTGAAATCCAAAGTGGCGGCGACCAATGAGAAGAACGCAGCGAAACACGGCGCCATCTTTAAAATTTTTTTTTTTTACTTCTTAGATTTTTAAACATGGCGCCGTGCCGCGGCTTGAATCTGATTGGTCGCTCGCAAGCGAGCGACCAATCAGAATGGCGGCGGCGGAACCGGGCAAAATCCCGGCTGGCTCACGGCTCTCCGGAGCTGAGCCGCGGATATGCCTGGCACGGAGATCCCTGACTCGCTCCGCCGGCGCGAGGTAGCCGGGAGCCGAGGTCGCCTTCAGCGCACCGACCAATGAGAATAGCGGCACACTGTATGGCGCCATACTTCAACTACACTGACTACAGTGTATTTCAAATATGGCGGCATTGTGCGCACCGCTATTCTGATTGGTCGGCGCGCTCAGCGCGCCGACCAATCAGAATAGCGGCGCGCGCTATGCCGCCATATTTGAAATACACTGAGTACAGTGTATTTAAAGTAGGGCGCCATACAGCGCGCCGCTAATCTGATTGGTCAACGCGCTGAACGCGGCGACCAATCAGAATAGGCGCGCTGTATGGCGCCATACTTCAAATACACTGACTACAGTGTATTTCAAATATGGCGGCATTGCGCGCGCCGCTATTCTGATTGGTCGGCGCCTTCAGCGCGCCGACCAATCAGAATAGCGGCGGGTGCTATGTCCCCATATTTGAAATACACTGAGTACAGTGTATTTGAAGTATGGCACCATACAGCGCGCCGCTATTCTGATTGGTCGGCACGCTGAACGTGGCGACCAATTACAATAGCGGCGCGCGCAATGCCGCCATATTTGAAATACACTGAGTACAGTGTATTTGAAGTATGGCACCATACAGCGCGCTGCTATTCTGATTGGTCGCCGCGTTCAGCGCGCCGACCAATCAGAATAGCAGCACGCTGTATAGCGCCATCCTAGAAATACACTGTACTCAGTGTATTTCAAATATGGCGGCATTGCGCGCGCCGCTATTGTGATTGATCGCCGCGTTCAGCGCGCCGACCAATCAGAATAGCTGCGCGCGCAATGCCGCCATATTTGAAATACACTGTAGTCAGTGTATTTGAAGTATGGCACCATACAGTGCGCCGCTATTCTGATTGGTCGGCGCTCTGAACGTGGCGACCAATCAGAATAGCAGCGCGCTGTATGGTGCCATACTTCAAATACACTGTACTCAGTGTATTTCAAATATGGCGGCATTGCGCGCGCCGCTATTGTAATTGGTCGCCACGTTCAGCTGAACGCGGCGACCAATCAGAATAGGCGCGCTGTATGGCACCATACTTCAAATACACTTCAAGCGAGCGACCAATTAGAATGGCGGTGGTGGTACCGGGCAAATCCCGGCTGGCTCGTGGCTCCCCGGAGCTGAGCCGCGGATATGCCCGGCACGGAGATTCCCGGCTCGCTCCGCCGGCGCGAGGTAGCCGGGAGCCGAGGTCGGCTCCCGGCTACCTCGCGGCCGCTCCGTCCGCCGGACCTCGGCCCTAAGCGCAGCGGACCTTCCTGAGGTCCGCTCCGCTTAGGGCCGCCATCTTGGTCCACCCTGAGCGGGAGTAGGTGACGCTGGTGACGTCACTTATCTCCGGACATTTATCTCCGGACAAAGCCACGGAAGTTGGCTTTTGTCCGGAAGTAGAATTCTAGGCAATTATATAATAGATCACTACCCAAAGTCCCACTGTACCATCTTATCCTTCTCTAGACAATTTTACATATTATTTAAGAGACAGCGGTTTGTTCTTCTCCCTCCAGAAACCACTGCCTCCATAAATGCAGGTGGACCATTACAATGTCAGCACCAAGTTATGAACAGCTTCACATGTCATTTCAGGACTCACAAAACAGACATTTCTACTTTCACAAGGAGAAACACTGCAAAAGCGCTTCTGACAACCTCAATGTCCCCACCTCATAGAATGATGAGATCTCAAATATGAACCGCAACGGGATTTTTATCTCTATTAGATAACAATAAAGTTGTTCTCATCTATATATTACCCTACTAAATGTTTTCAAGCTTATCATTTAGGCCATCTGGATATAGGCTTCGCAGCCTGTAAATCCAAAAAGCCTCGTTTTTGTTCAGTTGTTGCATTCCTCAATTGGTGTAAGTTTTATTTTGAAATTTTTATGTGATTTAATAAAAGGTGCCTTGATAAGCTATGAGTCATAAGGACGATTTTTGCATTAGAACAATGTGAATTCAGTCATGATCGGACCATCTGTGTGGTCCGACCCACGTACTGTAGTCCACACTCGCAAGTAATAACATAAATAACGAAATTACTAGTACAGGTGAGATCATTTTTAATCGGAAACATCTCTCCTGTACTAGTCGCTGTTATACTTTGAGAGCCATGAGTTGTAAGGTGACAGCACTGACATTTTTTTTAAAACATTTAAATGTACCAGCAGAATGTATACTAAAATTGGCTAGGGAAGTATCATCTGTTGCTGAAATTAATTTAGTATTCTTCCTAATCGTATTTTTCGTGATGCTTTTTTTCATAATCCTTTTTTTCATACGGCTGGGTGCCAATATATTCCTGAGAGTCCTTCCCCTTCTAAATGTGATCCCTGGTCTTTCTGGCAAGAAATCTCTCAAGAGGGGACCCTGTTTAAAAATGTGCCAGTGTTTGGAGGATCTCTCTAATCAGTCGATTCCCTTTATTGAATGAGGTAATGAAGTTGTATTCCCATCTCTTCTTATGGCCGCTTTACACGTCCCGATATTGGCGTCCTACTCCGATAAAAAGTCACGTGGTTTGTGCGTTGGCCCCGATATCGTTCGTGCGTTGTATGGTGTAAATGTCCAATACAATGCACGAATGATGCCAAAACGATATCGGGGATCAAATAAGCCTGCTCTCCAACGGCCCGATATTGGATGGACGATGTGGCCAGATCGTGCTGTGTGAAAGCCCAATAACGATGTGGAGTACAACTTCCCCTATTCTCTCCCATGTTAAATGGTCGTTCCTGGGTCGGCCGTACAAGGGGGCGTACACATCGCTGTTGCGTTGCCTGCCGATACCGCGCTGTGTAACATCTCCTATGCGATCTTGGAAATCTGCCCAGAAAAAGCTCGCTCCCACGCCGTTGTATCCAACATCGGACCGACGTTGGGACATGTAAAGTGGCCATTATTCATCATGGGTGGTTGAGTTTTTTTCTGTGTGATTATAGGGGCTTGAGATTTTACTGTCATCCTATCTGATTTTTCTTTTATTCTCAGGCATTCAACTTGTGATATTTTTAGATTGACTTTATAAGCTTCCCCAATTATTTTTTTCGGGTATTTCTTTTCTTGAAACCTTTTTTTTTAAATTTCAGATTGTATTACATAATCTGACTTTTTTGATTTGTATTTCGGACTCGATGGAACTGTCCCCACAGGACAGGGCCACTTCAGAACGGCGGAGAGCTTCTCAGCGTCCATCCGGAATCCGGAATCAAAAATGATGTATTCGAAAAAGGGCAAAGTGGTCTGCTCAAAGACACATTTCTCCATCTTGCCGTACAACCGATTCCTCCTCAGTCGCAAGAGGACTTGCCGCATGTACCGTCTAGGAGAGGATAAATCTGGGGAGAAGATAACGATGTCATCTAAATATACCAACACACACGTGTACAACAGATCACGGAAGATGTCATTGATGAACTCTTGGAACACCGTTGGGGCATTACACAACCCGTATGGCATGACCAAATACTCATAATGGCCATCCCTGGTGTTGAAAGCAGTCTTCCGTTCGTCCCCAGCGCGTTTGCGAACCAGGTTGTAGGCTCCTTGTAGGTCCAATTTCGTGAAGATGCGAGCCCCTTTGAGCCTGTCAAAGAGCTCCGGAATGAGCGGCGGGGGATATTTGTTCTTGACGGTGATCGCATTCAAGCCCCTGTAATCTATACAGGGTGGAAGGGTGCCCTCCTACTTCTTCACAAAGAAAAACCCTGGGCCAGCAGGGGATGTGGACTTTCGAATGAATCCCCTAGCCAAATTTTCCGTGATATACTCAGACATGGCTTGCGACTGGGCTGGGGATAACGGGTAGATCCGTCCCCTGGGTGTTGTAGCACTGGGAACCAGGTCCATAGGGTAATCATACGGACGATGATGCGCGAGGACGTCTGCCTCTGTCTTGTTGAAGACGTCCATGTACTGCCAATAGGCCGCTGGTAAACCAGAAAGAACAGAATCCGGTTGCGGGGAACAAGGTGGCAGAACGGACTGCAGGCATCTCTCTTGGCAGAGAGGACCCCACCTCAGCACGTCCCCAGAGCGCCAGTCCAGGGCAGGTTCGTGAGTCCAGAGCCAGGGAACCCCGAGAAGCAGGGCATGGGAGAGACTGGGCAGGACGTAGAAGGCAATTGTTTCACAGTGTAGAGCCCCGATCTGCACCTCCACCTCTTCCGTTACCTCGGTGACGATCTCCTGCAGCAGTCTGCCATCCACCGACGCAATTACGCGAGGCGTCAACAGAGATATTAGGAGGATTCCAAGCCGAGTCACTGCCTCTTGCTGAATGAAGTTTCCTGCTGCCCCAGAATCCACGTGGCCAGCTCAGAGAAGCGTCTCTGCAGACATATCACCTACACGGGCAGGGTGAGGGGTTGAGAGGCATCGCTTTCGCCAAGGATGGCCTCTCTTACTTGACCTAGGCAGAGGAGTTTCCTGATCTTTCAGGACAATACCAGCACTGATGGGATGCATCTCTGCAGTAGAGGCATAGGTCGTGAGCCAGCCTCTCCTCTTGGTGTTGTTCCGCCATCTTGACGCGATCCACCGGCATAGTTTTGGAAAAGGGGGCAGCCCAGACATCGCGGGCCATGGACTGGGCAGACTGCGTTCAGAGGGAAGCGACCGGACAGATCTCCTCTCCCTGGCGGATTCACGGGAGCGTTCCTGGAAAGGCAAATCGATGCGAGTGGCTAGCGAGATCAAATCCTCCAGCTCTGCTGGGATATTCTGACCCGCAAGTACGTCCTTTATCCTGCCGGACAGGCCACACCAGAAAGCCCCAGTCAGCGCCTCGTTATTCCATCTCAACTAGGAGGAGAGAGTGCGGAAGCGTATGGCGTACTGCCCAACGGTGAGGGTCCCTTGATGGAGGTTGAAAAGGGA
This sequence comes from Allobates femoralis, assembly GCA_033576535.1. Lineage (NCBI taxonomy): Eukaryota > Metazoa > Chordata > Amphibia > Anura > Aromobatidae > Allobates > Allobates femoralis. The sequence goes on along the minus strand of JARQOC010000005.1, from coordinate 344,649,769 downwards.
TTCTGTAAGAGATGTGACCCGGCCGGGTTAATCGAAGACCTTACGGAATGTCTCCAGAAAGGTCAACAAGTGAGAGACCACGGGGTCATCACGCTCCCATAGAGGGTTAACTCACGCCAGGGCCTCGCCGTCCAGGTGGGACACCACAAAGGCCTCCCTGGCCCGATCGGTGGAATACTGCTGTGGCAGCAGTTCAAAGTGTAGACGACACTGGTTGAGGAAGCCGCGGCACATCTTAGGGTCACCGCTGTATCTAGGTGGTTTTCTAAGGCGAGGCGGAGGATTCGGGACGCCTCCTGGAAACCGGTCATAGGCTGTGACTTGAGCCGAGGCCGTGGTTGCAGACTGCAGGAGGACATATAAGACAGCATGTGAGACTGCGTGTCTCGTTTCATGGACAGCTCTTGCTGTAGACTCGCCAGATGAGTGGTGGATGCTGGGTCAGAAGTCTGAAGGAAGGCTAACTGGGTATCCATGGAAAGGAAAGCCATAATACAGTTCTGATTCTCCTGAAGATAAGCCAGCTCCTCTTTCACTGAGAACGAGGTACCAGCGGGGTCCATGTCCTGATTATTCCATCAAGCTTCCGGGGAAAGGCGCCCTACAGTGGACCCACTAGGCCATGGTACCGAACTCCCCGGGGTGAGCTGATGCTAGTTTAACCAACCCCGATACAGGGATTGTCCGGGGCAAGCCAAAGGGGTCTAAATACCACAGCTCCTAGTACCAGGGAGGCGGCTCATAGGGTTAGCCTATACTACAGTATACAGTCATATGAAAAAGTTTGGGCACCCCTCTTAATCTTACTCATTTTTTTTTGGTTTAAAATTGGGTTTTTGCAACAGCTATTTCAGTGTGATATATGTAATAACTGACTGACACAGTAATATTTCAGGATTGAAATGAGGTTTATTGTACTAACCAAAAAGGTGGAATATGCATTATTTCAAAATTTAACAGGTGCAAAAGTATGGGCACCTCACCAGAAAAGTGACATTAATATTTAGTAGATCCACCTTTTGCAAAAATAACAGCCTCTAGTCGCTTCCTGTAGCTGTTGATGAGTTCCTGGATCCTGGATGAAGATATTTTTGACCATTCCTCTTTACAAAACAATTCCAGTTCAGTTAAGTTTGATGGTCGCCGAGCATGGACAGCCAGCTTCAAAACATCCCACAGATGTTCAATGATATTCAGGTCCTGGGATTGGGATGGCCATTCCAGAACATTGTAATTGTTCCTCTGCATGAATGCCTGAGTAGATTTGGAGCGGTGTTTTGGATCATTGTCTTGCTGAAAGATCCATCGCCGGCGTAACTTCAACTTTGACACTGATTCTTGAACATTATTCGCAAGAATCTGCTGATACTGAGTGGAATCCATGCGACCCTCAAATTCAACAAGATTCCCGGTACCGTCATTGGCTACACAGCCCCAAAGCATGATGGACCCTCCCCCAAATTTGACAGTGGGTAGCAAGTGTTTTTCTTGGAATGCTGTGTTTTTGTGGCGCCATGCATAACGCCTTGTTGTATGACCAAACAACTCAATCTTTGTTTCATCAGTCCACAGGACCTTCTTCCAAAATGAAACTGGCTTGTCCAAATGTGCTTTTGCATACCTCAGGCGACTCTGTTTGTGGCGTGCATGCAGAAACGGCTTCTTCGCATCACTCTACCATACAGCTTCTCCTTGTGTAGTGTGCGCTGTATTGTTGACCGATACACACTGACACCATCTGCAGCAAGATGATGCTGCAGGTCTTTGGAGGTGGTCTGTGGATTGTTCTTGACTTTTCTCACCATTCTTCTTCTCTGCCTTTCTGATATTTTTGTTGGCCTGCCACTTCTGGCCTTTACAAGAACTGTCCCTGTGGTCTTCCATTTCCTTACTATGTTCCTCACAGTGGAAACTGACAGGTTAAATCTCTGAGACAACTTTTTGTATCCTTCCCCTGAACAACTATGTTGAACAATCTTTTTTTTCAGATCATTTGAGAGCTGTTTTGAGTAGCCCATGATGCCACTCCTCAGAGAAGATGCAAATAGGAGAACAACTTGCAAGTGGACACCTGAAAAAGCTTTTCTCATAATTGGATACACCGGGCTATGAAGTACAAAGCTCAATGAGGTTACCAAACCAATTTAGTGCTTCAGTAAATCAGTAAAAAGTAGTTAGGAGTATTCAAATCATGAAAATCAGAAGGGTGCCCATACTTTGGCACCTGTCAAATTTTGAAATAATGCATATTTCACATTTTTGGTTAGTACAATAAACTTCATTTCAAACCTGAAATATTACTTTGTCCATCAGTTTTTACATATATCACACTGAAATAGCTGTTGCAAAAACCCAATTTAAAAAAAAAAAATGAGTAAGATTAAGAGGGGTGCCCAAACTTTTTCATATGACTGTAGCTAAGGAGGATTCATGGGATCAGAGCCCGAGGCTAGGAGAGCAGGAATGGGTCTACCAGAGCAGAGCACAAGGAGGGCCTGACTCAAGCTCCCGTCACATACGACGCACCAGCGATCCCGACAATGATAAGACCTGTAGGGATCGCTGGTGTGTCACTTTGGGATCGCTGGTGAGATGTTAAACAGTCAGATCTCACCAGCGACTTCAGCAACGATCCAGAATGATACAGAGGTCGTTGGGAATTGTCACTCTCGGGTGTAGTATTGAGATCATTGGTCGTTGTCCCTTTCAAACACAGCGATGCAGCTTTCCCAGCGGGAGCAAAACGACCAAAAAATGATCCAGAGCACTTTGTAACGATCAGCGATCTCACAGCAGAGGCCTGATCGCTGCTAAGTGTCACAGATAGTGAGATCGCTGTTACGTCACAAAACCTGTGAAGTTACAATGATCTCACTAAAGATCTAGTTATGTGTGACGGGGGCTTAATAGCCAGAGAAGCAGAAGCTTACTAACTCAATAATCAGGCACCTCCATCAGTGGAGGTGGTCTGATATACCGGAGGGCGAACAGCTATTTGTCAAGGGAAGTGTCAGGTTGAGCCATGCCGGCCCCTACATTCACAGGGGAGGAACGCGACCGCACCTAGTGCACTGCTGATTAGGTTCATGACTCTGACCATTGTAGTGTGCTGATGTGTGAGCCTGGTGGTCAGCAGACAGGAAGGGGACCCGGCGATGTCTCCGAGACATAGCACGCCTGGACGCCGGATGCTCGATTGGTAGAGGAGCAAAGGATGCAGACCCAGGAGAGGTGAGCTGCGGAGTGGTGCCAGGGGAAACAACTCCCTTGTTCGGCCACCTTCCTCAAGATGTGTCGGGTGTTTGGCCACAGCTCCGGTTAGAAGTCTGAGGCCTCCGGTTCAATGGCTCGGGCGTGCAGCATCCGCACCGTGTTCAGGGCAGGGTTCCTGTGTCGTCCACCAGCCCCTCTGTCTCCTATGGGGAATCGGTGTCTCTTCCACACCCCTAGGGCTCTTCTCTCATGTCGTGTCGCTCATGAAAACTCATGTATCTATTCCTTTCCTCTGTAATACTGCCTGCTGAACTGTGTATCTAATGCTATGGTACGACTCTCTGAAAACTCATGTATCTAATCCTTTCCTCTCTGATACTACTGCCTGCTGAACTGTGTATCTAATGCTATGTTATGCTATGCTACAAAATGGAAATGTTGTGACCTAATCCACTACAACATTTGCCTCTATGGTGTGGGTCTGCCTCCCTGCTGTTTAATTATGTAAATTGAGTCCTCTTTCCTGTTAGTTAACTCACCCTGTATGTCCTGTTTAACATACACCCCTCCTGATCCTCCCCTCTGGTCAGCTGAAATCACTTTCTAGACTCTCATAACTGTGTTTAAAAAAAACATGGAGGTCTCCTCAAGTGTCTCTTAAGATATCGTCACACGTGGAGATATCGCCGGGAGATTTGCTAAGCAATCTCCGAATGCGGCAATATCGCTACCACATTGCCTGTGTGTTGCGGCGTGTGACAGGGCAATATTACGGCGAGAAATCGCCGATGGTGCGTCGCCTGTTTGCCCTGCTCTGCTGAGAAATCAGGCGATTTCCACCAGGCGATTTGGCGTGTGACAGGGCGATAGCGATGTAGAAAGCGAGCTCAGACAATCTGGAAGAAATTCCAGAGGCGTGCCTGAGCGTTCTGTTTGGAGCGCCCCGTCTGCCGCAATTGGTGGCAGCTCCTGCGTTCCCATTGGCTGCCCATGGCAAAGGCACTATATTTGATGATCTTTGTGTTCTTCAACAGATTCATCTTCTTCTTCACAAGTGCATGGAAAGGCAAGGTACGAGCGTTATAGAGCACCGCATCAGAGTGATACTGCGTGTATGATGTTTGTACGTCCTCAATAAATTCGTAATAGGGCCAAAATGTGCATTGGTGTATGCAAACATTCACGGAAATATATGTGTACTAATACAAGTGTCAATGTTGTTTGCCGAAGTGTGACAACCAACAATGTTTACCAAAAACAAATGGAAAACAAGGTAACAACAAAATAAATTCGTCACGCATGTACAGTTGTGGCCAAAAGTATTGACACCCCTGCAATTCTGTCAGATAATACTCAGTTTCTTCCTGAAAATGATTGCAATCACAAATTATTTGGTATTATTATCTTCATTTAATTTGTCTTCAATGAAAAAACACAAAAAGAATTGTCCGAAAGCCAAATTGGATATAATTCCACTCCAAACATAAAAAGGGGGTGGACAAAAGTCAGCTATTCTCATTGGTCGGCGCCAGCACACAACGACCAATGAGAATAGCGCCTCACTTCCCATAGAGATATAATAGACGACTTTGAGTTTCAAATTTACCGCTGAAAGTGAGGCACTATTCTCATTGGTCGCCACCAGCACACAGCGACCAATGAGAATAGCGCCTCACTTCCCATAGAGATATAATGGACGACTTTGAGTTTCAAATTTCCCGCTTAAGTGAGGCGCTATGCTGATTGGTCGCTGTGTGCTGCGCCGACCAATCAGCATAGCGCCTCCCTTCCCATAGAGATACATAGCGGTGTTTCGAGCGAAGCATGGCGGGGCCCTTGGTTCTATTTTCGGCCACGGGACTCGGCTCTCCTTGGTCGTTCCACGGGGCCGGAGACTCGCAAAGCTCGAGCTCCAGCGGTGCCCTTCGCTACAAGCCCGGGCTCCGGCGTTGCTCCCCGTCAGTAGCTGGGCGAACACCGAAGGTCTTCGCCCAGCTACAGACTTCCGCGCTGCCACCGACCTGAGCCCAGCGCCCTGGCCGAAAACAGAACCAGGCGCTGGGCATTCAACTCGCCGGTCTCCCCGCTGAGCGCCGACCAATCAGATTCACGGCGCCATGTTTAAAAATACATCGCAACCAATGAGATTCGCGCCTCATTCCTCCATGTATCCCTATGGGAAGTCAGGCACCAATCAGAACACCGCCTCGCGAAAGCCGCCATTTTATGATTTCAAATTTCGCGGCCGCCATTTTAGACCGCGAAATTTGAATTTTTACCTCAGATGTCATTCCTGCTTTGACGATTCCTGTCACAGTGATGTCAGGAAGCAAGCTCCTGTACATTATCAACAGAAATTTAGATAAGATATCTTTTTTGCCATAAATGTATTATTACTGTATATATTGTACTACTTACAGTACGAATATTAACCCTTTATAGTCCTTTTTGGGTGTTATTTCTATTACCTTTGCTACTTATCAAAAACAGTCTATCTATCTATATGTATCTATCTATATATGTATCTATCTATATCTATCTATCTATCTATCTATCTATCTTATCTATCTATATCTATCTATCCATCTATCTATCCATCTATCTCTATCTATTTATCTATCTATCTCTATCTATTTATCTATCTATCTATCTATCTATCTATCTATCCTCTATCTCTATCTATTATCTATCATCTATCTATTTATCTATCTATCTCTATCTATTTATCTATCTCTATCTATCTATCTATCTATCTATCTATCTTATCTATTTATCTATCTATCTATCTCTATCTATTTATCATCTATTATCTATCTATCTATCTATCTATCTATCTACTATCTATCTATCTATTTATCTATCTATCTCTATCTTCTATCTATATTATCTTATCTATCTATCTATCTATCTAATCTACAGTATATATCTATCTATCTATCTATAGCGGCCGTCACACGCTACGATTTCTTGCCCGATATCGTTTAAGCGATCTGCGTTTTGATCGCTTAAGCGATATCGTTTTGGCATCGTTGCATGTAATCAAGCGATTTTACTATGTAAAATCGCTTGATCGTGACATCGCAGATCTGAGCTCTGGAGCTCAGATCTTGCGATGAACGATTTAACGATCTGCTTCATCGTGGTGTATGACACCACGATGAACGATCTCCCAGCGGCAGAGCCTATGCTGGGAGATGGTAACTATTAAATCTCCAAAGAGTGCACATTAAGATAATAAATTATTTAATTATTATTAAAAGCAGTCAGTAGTGTGTGTATGTCCCACACCTGTATCAAGTAAAACCGAGCAGTTGGGGAGGGAGGAGACTATAATCCCACACTCACCCTATCCACTGCCCCTGCCTGACTACGGAGATTTCAACACGTAACGTATCAGGTGTCCCCGTTCCACGGTGGCTTACCCTAGTGTCCCTGTTACTTCACTATGGCAACTTCCACCGTTGAATACTATCTGGATCTGTGATGTGTCTCTAGTTTAGATGTGGGTCAACCCCCATCATCCTCCCTGTGTATGTATGAATTAAGTTCAGAGGTGTGTCTCCTATATGGTTCTGGAGATGTAGTTATGCCAATCAGCAAAAACTATCATAAACGGTGTGTTAACTCTCTACATGCCTTATATATCATCAGGCTAATGTATCTAAAGACCCACTTAATGCCAATTACAGGGGTCAAGTCTGATGTCTACTGGGTCTGCTGTTTGTCACATTCCCATAGTTATCACATATATACCGTTTATGCCCATACCGGACAATATGAAGCAGCCTCCCTCTGACAAAGGTATACAACTTACTAGTTATCAGGGTTCAGAGATAAACATCACAATCGAGATAGATTAGTTATTCCCACAGACAGGTATTTTGAATCATTACTCCACTTATCTGATACATATGGTTGATTTGTCAGTCCCAGTCGTTGTCTCGACGCGTTTCTGCCCGCTGATGTTGCTGGGCGTCCTCAGGAGAGACTGTGCTATCAGATACCGGTTCACCTTATCCAAGTCACCGGGGGCGCTGTGCAGGGTAGTGTAATAGCCTTCCCTCCTTCCTCATTGGTGTCAGCGTCACCGAGTGCTTCCTAAAGCTCCCTTATATCCCCTATGTGATCAGGGGAGGTGGATACATGTGTGTGGCCTCTGTTTGCGTGCTTTACACGCTACTTCCGGTTCCGCGTCTCCCGGACCGGAAGTGCGTCATTTGACACGCTAGGCGGAGCTATCTTGAGCTTGCGTTCCACCTGCCACACATGTGACTTTCGGTATGCGTTCCAAATACCGGAAGTCACTGAAAAATCGTCATCTCAAGCCCCCACTCTCTCCAGGACACAAACAGGAAGTACTGGGACTATTATAGTCCCTAACACATCCCGTGCACCCTGGAAATGGAGCGTAGGGGAACAAAAACAGGGGCAGATAGTTCCACATCGCCACATATTGCTTTTTCATATGTAATTCTGCAAGCTTACAAAATGATATTGTATATATCACCAGGAAGAAGATGCTACTTCCAATATGTGTTTATGAGGTTAGAAATAATCAAATAACACCCCATACATCCCAGTTAAGGGGAACTATCAGAAACAACCTCAATTTGCTCTCACCTACCTACAGTACTCTATATGTATGATAGACACAGTATGGCAGTGATTTAGTGCTCCACAGAAGAGGGTGCAAATAGAAAGGCACTTCCTACAACTTCTAGCTCTGTGGATTCCTTCCTCATCACTACCTTCACATATCTATACAATACTGGTAGAAAAAGCACGTATGATGACTAGCGTTTCTAATGCTTTATGTTGATTTTTATATATGTATATATAATCCCCTCCATCTCATCCGATTTGTTACAGAGGAAAGTTCTATCTAGGTTCTACAAGACATATAGTAGTGATATAATGTCCATTATATATGGACCTGATATTGTCAACCCATGGGTCCCTTTCTGGGCTAATAGGTCACACGGAGAATTTGCACCGATACATGTGAACAATAGTAAGATATATGAAGTAGTACAAGGGGAACCAAAAACTAGGTTCATGTTACTCAGTCAAGGTGAAGGAGTTCCTTACAAAAATGGAGTATAAGTCAACTGCTCATTGAGACCTTCCTTCCCAGTGGATTCCATCCTATAAATCCACTTTGATTCCCTCCTGAGAATTTCTCCATCCCAATTGCCGCCACGTTTAGGTTTCTCCACTACCTCCAACACCTGAAATGTGATGTCTTTTGTATCCCCCCCATGGACCTCGTGCACATGTCTAGAAATGGGAGTGTCCCTTTCATTCCTAATATCCCCTATGTGGTCTCCAATTCTTCTCCTAAATTCCCTTTTTGTCTTTCCCACATAGTCCTTAGGACAGCTACATTGGAATAAGTAGATGACCCCCTCAGTCTTACAGTTGCCAAACTGTCTGTTCATATACGTGACCCCTGTGGTACTGCTCCGGGCCATCTTAGTTACTCTCAAGTAGTTGCAGAAAGAGCACTTTCCGCACCTAAAGGTGCCGGATTGTCTCTGGTCCAGCCATGTGCCTTTTCTTTTGGGGGGGCAGTAGTGGCTATGGACCAATTGGTCTCTTAGAGATCTACCCTCTATACGTGATTGCCGGTTTTTCTGGTATTAGAGGTGCCACTTCCTTGTCTGCCATTAGGATGTCCCAATGTCTACAGATGATATCTCTCACCTCTTTAGCCTTATCGTCAAAGGTCCCTATGATGCGAGTTATAGCATCTTTTTGAGGTATGTTCTTTTTCCTCAATAGGGATTCCCTATTACTGTCCCTAGCATGTTTGTAGGCTTTGTTCAGTATATGAGGTGGATAGCCTTTCTGTGTGAAGCGATCTTGCATTCGTCTAGCTTCACCATAGAACTCATCAGTATTGGAACAGTTCCTCCTAGCTCTTAGGTACTGACCCCTCGGTATACCCTCTCGTAAGCCTCTGGGATGGTGGCTGTCCCACCTCAGGAGGTCATTCGTCGCTGTGGGTTTTCTATATATAGTGGTTTGGAGGCCTCCTTCTCCATCCTTGTAAATGTTGACATCAAGGAAATTTATCGAATGTTCGTGTATTTTGGATGTAAACCATAACCCAAACGTGTTCACATTTAACTGCCTGATGAAGGTCTCGAAGGGCAAACTATCGCCCTTCCACAGCACCATCACGTCGTCGATGTAACGACCCCAGAACAGTATCTGAGGCCCCCACCACGACGTCTCGTCTTCTGGGAACACGACAGTGTCCTCCCACCAGCCCAGGAGCAAATTTGCATAGCTTGGGGCACATGAACTCCCCATAGCTGTGCCCGTGCCCCTGAGCTGGTGGTAGAACCTCCCGTCAAACTCAAAGCAGTTATGTGTCAGTACGTATTTCAGCAAGTCCAGGACAAATTTGTTATGTCTCATGTATTGATTCCCCCGGCTAGATAGATAGTGTTCAGTTGCAAGTAAACCCATCTCATGTGGGATACTGCTGTACAGGGCCTCCACGTCAATGGAGGCCAACTGTACCTCAGGACCCACCGATACACCATCAAGCTTCCCGATCAAATCCAAAGTGTCACGGATATATGATGGAAGACTCGTGACAAAGTTGCGGAGTATCTTGTCCAGATATACCCCACATCTCTGGGTACTAGAATTGATGCCAGACACTATAGGTCGCCCCCTCAAGGGGACCAGGCCCTTGTGTATCTTCGGGAGTGAGTAGAACACTGCTGTTACCGGGTGGATATTATACATGAAGTCCATCTCGTTCTTGCTCAAGACACCATCCTCAAATGCCTCTGTCAGTATACTGTGCAATTCGCATTGATATTCTCCAATTGGATTTTTGTCCAGTTTCCTATATGTGGTCCGATCATCCAGTATATTGGTGCACATGGATTTATAATTGGTATGATCCATCAATACTGCCCCCCTGGCTCCATTCTGCCCCGCTGGCTCCATCCTGCCCCCCCGGCTCCATCCTGCCTCGCTCGCTCCATCCTGCCTCACTGGCTCCATCCTGCCCCCTTGGCTCCATCCTGCCCCGCCGGCTCCATCCTGCCCCCCTAGATCCATCCTGCCCCGCCGGCTCCATCCTGCCCCGCTCGCTCCATGCTGCCCCGCCGGCTCCATCCTGCCCTGCTGGCTCCATCCTGCCCTGCTGGCTCCATCCTGCCCCGCTGGCTCCCTCCTGCCCCCCCAGCTGCATCCTGCCCCGCTCACTCCATCCTGCCCCGCTCGCTCCATGCTGCCCCCCTAGCTCAATCCTGCCCCGCTCGCTCCATCCTGCCCCCCTGGCTCCATTCTGCCCCGCTGGCTCCATCCTGCCCCCCCGGCTCCATCCTGCCCCGCTCGCTCCATCCTGCCTCACTGGCTCCATCCTGCCCCGCCGGCTCCATCCTGCCCCCCTGGCTCCATCCTGCCCCGCCGGCTCCATCCTGCCCCGCCGGCTCCATCCTGCCCCCCTGGCTCCATCCTGCACCACCGGCTTCATCCTGCCCCGCTCGCTCCATGCTGCCCCGCCTGCTCCATCCTGCCCCGCTCGCTCCATCCTGCCCTGCTGGCTCCATCCTGCCCCGCTGGCTCCCTCCTGCCCCCCCAGCTGCATCCTGCCCCGCTCGCTCCATCCTGCCCCGCTCGCTCCATCCTGCCCCCCTAGCTCAATCCTGCCTCGCTCGCTCCATCCTGCCCCCCAGGCTCCATTCTGCCCCGCTGGCTCCCTCCTGCCCCCCAGCTCCATCCTGCCCCGCTCGCTCCATCCTGCCTCACTGGCTCCATCCTGCCCCCGACACCATCCTGCTCCTCCGACTCCATCCTGCCCTGCTCGCTCCATCCTGCCACGCTCGCTCCATCCTGCCCACTCGTTCCATCCTGCCCCCCTGCCACCATCCTGCCCCGCTCACTCCATCCTGCCCCGCTCGCCACCCATCCACTGCCCCCTGCCCCTGCTACCATCCTGCCTCCCCGGCTCCATCCTGCCCCGTGCTCCATCCTGCCCACTGGCTCCATCCTGCCCTGCCGCTCCATCCTGCCCCCCGGCTCCATCTGCCCGCCGTCTTCCCCTGCCACCGCCCCGGCTCCATCCTGCCCCGCTGGCTCCATCCTGCCCCCCCGCTCCATCCTGCCCCCCTGGCTCCATCCTGCCCCGCTGGCTCCATCCTGCCCCGCTGCTCTCCTCCGCCGCCATCCTGCCCCGGCTCCATCTGCCCCGCTGGCTCCATCCTGCCCCGCTCGCTCCATCCTGCCCCCTCCCCGCTCCATCCTGCCCCCTGCTCCATCCTGCCCCCGCTCCATCCTTCCCCTGGCTCCATCCTGCCCCCGCTCATCCTGCCCCCGGCTCCATCTGCCCCCTGGCTCCATCCTGCCCCCCTGGCTCATCCTGCCCCGCCGCTCCTCCGCCTCGCCTGCTCCATCCTGCCCCTCGCTCCATCCTGCCTGCCCCTCCTGCCCCACGTCCATCCTGCCCCCTCCATCCATCCGCCCGCCCGCTCCCACCATCCTGCCCCCCGACACCATCCTGCTCCTCCGACCCCATCCTGCCTGCTTGCTCCATCCTGCCCTGCTCGTTCCATTCTGCCCCCCCGCCACCATCCGCTCCATGCTGCCCTCCAGCTCCATCCTGTTCCTCCGGCTCCATCCAGCTCCTCCGTCCTTCCTGCCCGACTCCATCCTTCCCCCCGCACCATCCTGCCCTGCTCGCCACCATCCTGCCTCGCTCGCTCCATCCTGCCCTGCTTGCTCACATCTGCCCCCCCCCACCTCTTGCCCCGATCGCCACCAACCTGCCCCCCACCACCATCCTGCTCCTCTGGCTCCATTCTGCCCCGCTCGCTCCATTCTGACCCCCACCACCATCCTGACCCTCGCTCCATCTTGCCTTGCTGCTCCACCCTGCCCTGCTCGCTCCATCCTGCCCCTGGCCTCCATCGCCCCGCTCGCTCCATCCTGCCCCTCGCCCACCTGCCCCGCTCCACCATCCTGCCCGCCGGCTCCATCCTGACCCCCCATCCTGCCCCCACCCCGCTACCATCCTGCTCTCTCCGGCTCCATCCTGCCCCCCGGCTCCATCCTCTCCCCCCTGGCTCCATCCGCCCCGCTCTGCACCACCGCTTCATCCTGCCCCGCTCGCTCCATCCTGCCCCCTGCTCCATCCTGCCCCGCATCGATCCATCCTGCCCGTGCTCACATCGCCCGCTGGCTCCCTCTGCCCCCACCATCCTGCCCCTCGCTGCTCCCATCCTGCCCCGCCTCGCTCCATCCTGCCCCTGCTCAATCCTGCCCCTCGCTCCACTGCCCCCCAGGCTCCATCTGCCCCGCTGCTCCTCCTGCCACCCCCCGCTCCATCCTGCCCGTCCCCCATCCTGCCCACTGCTCCATCCTGCCCCCGACACCATCTGCTCCTCCGCCATCCTGCCCGCCCCATCCTGCCCCTCGCTCCATCCTGCCCCACTCGTCTCCATCTGCCCCCTGCACCATCCTGCCCCGCTCCCATCCCCCGCTCCCACCCCTGCCCTGACCACTCCTGCCACCCCGGCTCCATCCTGCCCGCTCGTCCATCCTCCCCCCTGCCCATCCTGCCCGCTCCATCCTGCCCCCCTGGCTCATCCTGCCCCGCCGCTCCATCCTGCCCGCCGCTCCATGCTGCCCCGGCTCCATCCGCCCCCAATGCTCATCCTCCCCCTGCTCCATCCTGCCCCGCCTCCATCCTGCCCCCCCCCTCCATCCTGCCCCCCTGCTGCCCCCTGGCAGTTACGCGTCCCTCACTGCCCTTTCCCCGGCACACGGTCCCTAATGCCCGGACCTAAACTGGGGTGGCACGGCGGACAGGGTATCCTCCCTGAGGTTTCTTTTACTTTTCTGCTGAGCCGGGGGGAGCAGTATGCCCATATCCATTAGTGCTGCTTACTGTACTGTAATACCGCCACTAGCTCATCTGCCACGTGCTAATAAATCCCCACCTATTAGCGCACCTCACATACTGAAATTCTCGCCATCCTACAGTGCTGCTATCATGTGCTATACGTACCCCATTACTACCTGTACCTTTCATGTACTGAACTGCACCTGCCTGATACCATCTGCTGCTCGTTCATTCCGCCGCACATTACCATAGTGCTGCTATACATGTGCGTAATCGTCCCTTACTCTACCTGCTCTCAGTAATTCAATGTACCACCATACCATCTCCCGCCGACACTGTATGCCCCAATCAGCGACTGCTCGCTCCTACTAAGTCCTGCCCTGCTTGCTGCCATCATGCCCCCCCACAAAATACCACCATATACCATGCACCGACTATGCCCCAACCTCCATATCCTATGTGCTCATTCTGCCCACTGTCCTGTACCCCAACACCATTGCACTTACGCTACCATATGCTTGACTCCCCACCTGGCCCGCTACAGTGCTTAACTCCCCCATGCTACAATCCGCTCATGTAATCCCTGCCCCGTTCACTACCTGCTCCTCATACTCGTAACTGCCGCCCATGTCCATCCTGCCCCACATTCCTGCCCCCACCTCGTACCCATCCTGCTCCTCGGCTCATCCATGCCCCCTGCTAATTCCACTCCCCCTGCTCCACGGCCTGCTCCATCCATTGCCACCCCTCCATCCCCCGTCTACCATCCTGCCCCCCTGCTTCAATCCTGCCCCACTGGCAGTTAGCGGTCATTGTGACCGATCAGCTTGATCGGTTTCCCAGGCAACAACGGGTCCTAAAGGCTGTAGGACCTAGAAGACGGAGGTGGAGCGAGCCGGCGGACAGTTGAGTATCCTCACTGAGGATTTTTTTTTACTTTTACTGTGAGGAACGGGGGGGGGGGAGCGGAAGTATCGCCATATACCATTAGTGCTGCTAACATGTACTGTAATGTACCGCCATAACTATACTGTTGCTGCTATACATGTGCTATAATAATACCACCATATACTATAGTGCACTCTTACATATACTGATAATATACTGCCATATACTATAGTGCTGCTAACATGTGCTATACTGTACCGCCATATACTATAGTCTTACTTACATTACTGTAATGTACCGCCATATACCATAGTGCTGCTATACATGTGCTGTAATGTATCGCCATATACCATAGTGCTGCTATACATGTGCTGTAATGTGCCGCCATATACTATAGCGCTGCTCTACATGTAATGTAATGTACCACCATAACCATAGCGCTGCTATACATGTACTGTAATGTACCACCATATACCATAGCGCTGCTATACATGTACTATAATGTTCCTCCATATACTATAGTGCTGCTATACATGTGCTATAAAATACCACCATATACTATAGTGCACCTGTACATATACTGTAATATACTGCCATATACTATAGTGCTGCTATACATGTGCTATACTGTACCGCCATATACTATAGTGTTACTTTACATGTACTGTAATGTACCACCATATACCATAGTGCTGCTATACATGTGCTGTAATGTATCACCATATACTATAGCGCTGCTATACATGTAATGTAATGTACCACCGTATACCATAGCGCTGCTATACATGTACTGTAATGTACCGCCATATACCATAGTGCTGCTATACATGTACTGTAATGTACCGCCATATACTATAGTGCTGCTATACATGTGCTGTAATGTACCACCATATACCATAGCGCTGCTATATATATATATATATATATATATATATGTAGTTCACTCACGTTGACTTAACAAGTTCTGTCAGTCACAGTATGTCAACTACATACATATTCTAGAATACCCGATGCGTTAGAATCGGGCCACCATCTAGTACTGTATTATCAGGCCAGTTTATGTTTATCATAGTTAACTATAAAGAATATCGACTAAACCATTTCTGAGTATAGAACAAACTGAGTCAGTTAACGCATCATTCAGACTACTGGGAACATATTTGGTATATCAATAGCCATTGTTATCTTTATCTTTATAAACAAAGGGGGAGGACAAGAAGGAAAGAGAAAAAAAAGAGAGTAGAGTAAGAGTAGTAGAAAAAAAAAAGGGGGGGAAGTATAGAGAGTGCGCTACAGTGAGAACATTTAACTGAATTTGCCATCTCATATGTTGACTATATTGTGGCTCAGTCCACACGTTTTGTCCGATCTGTAAACAGGTTTCTATCATCCAAGGAATCCAGGAAGAGAACCGACAGGCTCCATATCCGTAGATATCTATCCCTAGCATCAGTGACCTTCGCCGTAAGCTCCTCCATTCTGTGAAGTCTAAGCATCTCCGCTAATCCTTCTGTGATAACAGGAGTATGTGCAGTTTTCCAGTATGTGGGAATAGCCGATCTAGCAGCAGTTACAAAGAATCGTAGTAGATCTGCTATTTGGGCTTTTATAGATCCAGGGAGAATTGACAGCAAGGCTACTAGAGGCGACCTTTCGGGTTCCTGCCCACTGACTTTTATGTACAGCTCCAAAATGGCTGTATCTTACTGCAGTTCCATCAAATGTGCAACATGGTACCATTATCCATCCCAAATCTCCAGCAACTGTCCGGGGCTGAGGGGAAGGCCGCATGAATATTGAAAGGACATTGATACCATCTAGACCAGGGGTCTCAAACACGCGGCCCGAGGGCCGCATGCGGCCCCTGGGGCCTCACTATGCGGCCCGCGGCACCTTGGACAACTTAATGATGCATCGCCTCAGTGCAGGGGGCCACAGGAGTGCCCGCTGTGTGATGACTTCCGTCTGCAGCACTAACAAGCTCTGCCTCTCAGCAAGATAAATGCAAGCTGCCAGCCAATGAGATGGCGAAATATGACGTCACATGCGGGCCTCTGGCTGATTGCATTGATCTTGCTGAGCAACAGAACTTGTCTGAGCGGCGGCTGGAGGAAGTCATAGCACAGCGGAGGCCAGAAGTCAGCACAGCGGGGACCTCGCTGGCCCCCTGCACTGGAGCAATGCATCATTAAAGTGAGAAAAGTGTGAGTGTGAGTAAGAAGGTGTGTGTGTGTGTGTGTGTGTGTGTGTGTGTGTGAGGGTGAGTGTGTCAGTATGTAAGTGAGGATATATGTATAAGAAAGTGTGTGTGAGGTGTGTGTGAGTTTCAGTGTGTGTATGAGAGTGTGTGAGTGTGTGTGTGGGTTTGTGTGTGAGGGTGTGTGAGTGTGAATGAGTGTGTATGTGAGTGTATAAAAAGAAGGTAAAACAGCATGGGGGCATCACTATAAAAGTTGATCAGGATGGGGGACATTCCTAGAAAAGGGGATCAGGATTGGGGACATCAGTACAAAAGGGGACCAGGATGCGGGACCTCACTACAAAAGGGGTACAGGATGGGGGACATCACTACTAAAGGGGATCTGGATGGGGGGCATTACTAGAAAAGGGAATTAGGATGTGGGAAATTACTAGAAAAGGGTATCAGGATGAGGACATTACTACAAAAGGGAACCGGGATGAGGGACATCACTACTAAAGGGAATCGGGATGGGGGACATCACTAGAAAAGGGGATCAGGATGGGGGACATCACTACAAAAGGAGATCAGGAAGGGGACATGACTACAAAAGGGGATCAGGATGGGGGACATCACTACAAAAGGAGATCAGTATGGGGACATTACTACAAAAGGTGATCAGGATGGGGGACATCACTAGAAAAGGGGATCAGGATGGGGACATCCCTACAAAAAAGGATCAGGATGGGGGACGTCACTACAAAAGGGGATCAGGATAGGGGACATCAGTAGAAAAGGGGATCAGGATGGGGGACATCAGTACAAAAGGGGATCAGGATGGGGACATCAGTAGAAAAAGGGATCAGGATAGGGGACCTCACTAGAAAAAGGAATCAGGATGGGGGACATCACTAGAAAAAGGGATCAGGATGGGGAACATCACTAGAAAAGGGGATCAGGATGGGGACATCAGTAGAAAAGGACATTACTACAGGATGGGGACATTACTACAAGAAGGGGATCAGAATTTGTACTTTACTACATTGAGCAAAAAATTCTGGTATTACTAAAGTATCACTTAGTCCTACAAGGGATGCGGCCCCCTGCTATAAATGTTTTTCTATGTGCGGCCCACCAACCCAGCCGAGTTTGAGACCCCTGATCTAGACAGTATTTTGTAATTCCTCTTCTGGGCTAAAGAAGCCATTGACATTTTATGTGTAAAAAGACAGGCTTTTTTCCACTCCACCTCGGACAGCTCACTGCCGAGCTCCGCCTCCCATCTGCCCCAGAATTTAGGCCTGTCATCAGGATCTCGGAGGTGTAAGGCAGAGTAAATGGAGGAGATCACATGTAAGGGCGGAGATTCCTGCATAAACAACTTCTCAAATTGCGTCAGGTCAGCAGAGAAATTGGCTCTGGGACCCAGTTGAGTCACCCAGGACTGTAACTGGGCAAACTCCAGCCAGGACTTCCCTGATCCAGTTCCAGCCAACGAAGGAGCAGGCCCCAGGCTCCCGTCTACAAAGGCATGAAGCATACGTGGGGCATTCCTCCTATGCCATTTCAAAAAAGAGTTTGCATGCAATGCCGGGGGGAAAGAAGGATTGACAAAAATCGGAGTCAGGGGTCCCCTTCGTTTAGCTAAAACTCCCTTCCTAACTCCAGAATCCCAAATTTACAAAGTTGTGAACATAATATATGTCTCAGGACCTAATTTGGGTGTGTCCAAGGGACAGAGCCAAGGAACACACCACAATGGAATATCGACGTTCTTCTGTTTTATTTCTATCTATTGTTTGGTCAGTGAATGAAATTACCAGTCAAGCAGTCTTGTCAGTATAGCGGCTTTGTAATATGCTCTGAAATTAGGCAGACCAGCTCCACCTTGGAGTTTGTGTCGACAAAGGGTATTTAAGCTAATCCTCGGGCGTCCCCCCCAGACAAACCTGGAATTAAGAGCTTGTAAGTGGTCAAAAAAGTAACCAGGGACATCTATTGGGACTGTCTGAAATAGAAACAAAAATTTAGGCAGGACATCCATTTTTATCGCATTAATGCGACCGAACCAGGATATCCGCCGTTTGTCATAGTTCTGAAGGTCGTTTGTCATTCTCCGAAGCAGGGGCAGGTAATTCATTTTAAACCACCCAATTGGATCATTCGGTACTATAACTCCCAGATACTTCAAGCAATCTAATTTCCATTTAAACAGGAAATGAGTAGCTAAGTGTTCCCGTTCACCCTCCGGGAGGGAAACGTCCATGGCCTCAGTTTTGGTTATATTATGCCAAATACCTCAAACACCTTAAGTATGGAGGGGAAAGATATCCGGGGTTTGGTAACAAACAAAAGTAAATCATCGGCATATAATGCCGCTTTATATTGCCTATGATCCCATTCACATTCCTCTGATATTCGGGTTGTCTCGGACAGCGTTGGCAAGATGTTCCATCACATTTACATAAATTAAGGGAGACAATGGGCAGCCCTGCCGGGTTCCGTTGTTGATGGGGAACGACGTGGATAATCCCCCATTTGCCCTGATCTTTGCAGTAGGGCAGCTATATAGGGATAAGATTCTGTGTAAAAACCTATCTGGCAGACCCAATTGTTTTAATGAAGCCCTCATGAATCGCCAGGTAACACGGTCGAAGGCCTTTGCAGCGTTCACAGAAAGTAGGCATATAGGTATAGCTTTGGCCCTCGACCGTGCCATGAGCAGCATCAGTTTATTAGCGTTGTCCCCAGCCTCCCTTCCTTGAACAAAACCCACCTGATCATTATGAATGACAGATGGGAGGAGGGGTGTTAGACGATTAGCGAGCAGTTTAGAAAAAAATGTAATATCAATATTGATTAAAGAGATGGGTCTATAGTTTACCACTTCTGCAGGGTCTTTGCCCACCTTAGGGACAACGCTAATATGGGCCTCTAGAGACTGAGGGACCCATGGGTTCTCAGGGGAGATCGAATTGAATTGGTTGAACTAGATGGACTTAAAGTCTTCCTTCAACCTTAAAAACTATGTTACTATGAATTGAAGACCTTTGTCAAGAAAGCAGCAATCTGGGGACTGTACTGTGTAAAAAATTTTGATGTGAAGACGTCTGGACCCGGACTCTTCCCTCCCGGAGATTGTCCTATCACCTCCACCACCTCCGCTTCGGAGAAGTCCGTTTCTAGTGAGTCAGCAACAATGGGCTCTATTGTCGGGAGTGGGGTCTCTGCTATATAAGACCTCGTCTTCTCTTCTCCCTGAGTCTCTTCCATATCGTCATAGTGGCCTTTAATATTGTATAGTTTACCGTAAAAGTCTCTAAACGTTTGCAATATATGGTCAGGGTTTTGGGTCATGTTTCCGTTAGCCTGTTTGATTTGGGGTATCCTACCCGGAATGCCTCTTGGGTGTAACAACCTTGCAAGCGGTCTGCCGCATTTGTCTCCATATTCATAGATAAACCTATGAAGTCTTTCCTTTTCACGTAAATATTTTTGGTCAATGAGCTGTAGCAGTTCGTCCCTTGCTATGGTAAGGTTCGCTAATGTCTGTCGAGCGAGGGATTGTTTATGGGAGCATTCCAGCGCTGTAATCCGCTGTACCAACAAGTCTATTATTCCGTCCTTTCCTTTTTAAGCCTGGAACCGTGCTTCACTAATATTCCCCTGACTACACATTTCAAAGCTCCCACTGGGTTGGGATGGTCGTCGCGTCTCCAACATGAGCCTCCAGAAACTCCAAAATTGTAGTCTTAACTTCAGAGCTACACATCGGATCGTTCAGGAGGTTGTCATTCAAACGCCACAACCATTGTCTATTTTTTCCCCCCGGCATTTGTAGTTGGCAAAATATTGGAGCGTAGTCAGCTAGACAAATCTGGCCTATGGAAGCCTGGACCTTCTATGTTAGAACCCGCTGGCTGGCCAAGAAAAGGTCAATCCTGCTGTATGATTCATGCGCATAGGAATAAAAGGTGTAATCTCGGTCCTTCGGATGTAAAGCCCTCCAAAGATACACCAAGCCCAAGTTCTGCATTGCTCTCCTGACTGCATTTAATGTGGGTCTCGATAAACCACGACCACTTGAGGCGTTGTCAATGGCTGTGTTGAGAGTAAAAGTCTCTTCCCACCAGGATGACCCCCTCCGCAAAATCAGCTAGGGCAGATAGGAGTGTCAAACACTTGCTCACTGGGTTATAATTTGGTAGGTACCAATTAGCTATAGTGAAGGTGGCAGATCCTACTTTCAGCTTCAGAAAAATATACCGTCCCTCTATATCAATAACAGAATCAATAACTTTATGCTGAAACGAACGATGTACCGCTATGGAGACTCCTCTAGATCGAGCTTCTGGGCAGGAGTTGTGAAACCACGTGCTGTAGCGTCTGTCACCGATGCCAGGGATATGGCCAGTTTGAAGTGGGTTTCCTGTAAGAGTAAGAACATAATTAATTTTTTATGCATATCTTCAAGTATGTGACATCTTTTTTAGGGGTATTGAAACCTTTAACATTATACGAGCAGAGCTTTAGTTGAGCCATTATGGCCCAAAGGTAAAAAAAAAAAGAAAAGAAAAGGAAAAAAGTGCACTCCTCTCACAGATCTCTGGGCACGCTGAGTAGGTGTCCTAAACAGGGACCGCGGTGCGAAAGAAAATTGAAGAAATAGTAAAGAACAGAGAGAGGAATAAGAGGAGTGTAACCACCCGGGGGTCTGCTGCAGCGTTCCAGCGACCTCCTCTTCCTGCACCCTCAGCAGCCAGAGAAGAACTCCCCGCCTGGCACCCACGTTCCAGCGCCCTCTGCTGGAATAGCGTCACTCAGCTCCTCACTTCCGAGGCTACTGCTTGAGCACATGAAACAATATCTCCGAACCTGTTTCTGCTGGAGAGACTGCAGAGAGCATGCTCCTCCCCTCAGCCAATCGCCTAGCCTCTGTGTTCTGCCAATCAGGACCGCCCTGCTGATATATAAGCTTCCTGTTTCCTGTCAGTCTTTGCCAGGGCAACTTCTACCTATTGAAGTGGCTAATCCTGGTCTGGTCAGGTTGTTCCTTGTTTTGCTGGTTATCTGATTTCTGTGTGTTTCTTCCTGCAGATCTCTGCCTTGCCGGCTCCTTACTGACTCCCGTGTTCTGGGTCTTCCTCCTGGATCCCTTCCAAGCTGAATTGCTGATTCAGGTCCTGCTCCGGATACTCTGTGTTTCCGGTTCTCCGTGTTCTATCTTATACCCGGTTGCTGTATTGTTTCCACGTCGCCTTGGGTCGGTTTAACACACGGTCCGCTTCATTGGCCCCTTCGAGGCTGGTCCCGGCGGTATCCCTGTATAGGGGTCAAGCGCTCCGGGGTCTCCCTCGCTGGTGGTCCGGTGCTGTGGCCGTGTGGCCCTCCCCTGGGGCGTGGGTTCTGTTCTGCTCTGTTCAATAAACCCATTAACTCTACTGTACTGGTCCGCCTCTCTGTCAACCAGGTATCAGCATCCGCTTTACGCGGTCCAGTGGGTCCACGTGTGGGGTCCGTCAGTAGGACGTGACAGGGAGAACTGATAGTCTCACAGACAGTTCAGGGAAGATAGAAAAAAGATGAAGGGGATAAACAAGGAAGGGACAAAACCTAATCCAGTCAAGATATTTATAAGGTGTCAAGAACACAAGACACCGACAATAAGAATCAAATCAATACTGTTGGGAAACAATTATCCTAGCGCACCAGTGCGTCTAGGATTCCCAAGTGAGGTGAGGGCCCTCTACAGAGGAGCCTCCCGTCCTAGACCATGGCCTCTTGTGATTATAGCTATGATATAGTCAACATGTTAGGCTATGGGTTGAACTAGATGGACTTAAGGTCTTCCTTCAACCTTAAAAACTATGTTACTATGTTACTATGTAAGTACAATTGACATTTATGAATGGTTATATGCAGGCATGTAGATGTAGCATTTAAACAAATAAACAACAAAAAAAAAACAGGGGAGAAGTGGAAGTGGGAAGGGGAAAGGTGAAGGAGGAGATCATATCACCCTTCAGGCAGCTATACTACAGGAGTCAGTAGGTCTCCATATCAGAAGCTACATTAGTAATTTACTCCAATGAGTCCAGCTCCGCAAGTTCAAGGCTGCATCCTATGGGTACAACGAGATCCATGTTCCTCTTTATCAGTATCCTCATCTGTGGCAAGAAGGGAGGGAGGAGGGGAAACAAGAAAAGGTGGAGGGTTAGGGAGGGAAGAGAGGGGTCTACGAGGGAAGGGAGATGAACTTCAAATTTGTCAACCACATAAGGGCACATCTGTTACGTGGTGAGGCTCTTTATGATACAGGGAGAGAATGACCATTGACCACATCAGCCAGCTCAACATAGTGGATGACGGTTCTCCTGCAGCTCTTGACGTCTACGTGTATCCCCTCCTGGTTTCTGGGGCCCATCTGCAGGTGTCAGTGGGAAGTCCGGCCAACCAGTTATTGAAACAGGCGGTATCTCCAGGGCTGATGTAAATGACTGGACGTCAGCGGGTGATCGTAGTATATGAATCCGACCTTCCTTTCTGACCTGGAGCTTAAAAGGAAAGCCCCAGCTGTAGGCTAGGTTGTAGTCTTTTTGCATGTCCAACAGGGGGCGCAATACTCTCCGCTTTTGCAAGGTTAGCGTAGATAAATCAGGAAGGATGGCTAAGCTCTTATCCCCAAATCTACAAGGTGTACCATTTCGTATTCTTGCCATTATGGCCTCTTTAATAATAAAGCGGTGGACCCGGCATATAACATCTCGAGGCCATTCGGGGTCGGTCGGTTTGGGGCCAAAGCCCTGTGGGCACGATCCAATTCAATAACAGTAGATGGAGGGTCAGTAGTAAGGAGTCTGTATGATCCGTCAAACGAAATCTGACAGGTGCCCCGCCCCCTATCAAAGTATTATTAATTTGCCCATTGATTCCCTTTTTATAGCCTTTTTAATAAAGCCGTATTATTTAATTGGGAATATTATGTTATATATCCAATAATTATTCCCCTGGTATTAAAAGTGTACCATTATAGATTTTGATAAAGACTAGTAGCTTTGAATCGTAGTAATGATTTTTTTATAGCATAGGATTTTTATACTTTAATCAGGTTTGATTCATTGGGCATATTATTTATAAAAAAGGTATTGTTTCATAGGGCTTATTATTCAATTGTCCGATAATGATTCCCTTTTATAACCTTTTTAATAAAACAGTATTATTTAATTGGGAATATTATTTTATATGTCCTATAAGAATTCACAGGTATCAAATATATAACCAATAATTATTCCTTGGTATTAAAAGTGTACCATTATAGAATTTGATACAGCCTAGCAGCTTGGAAACATAGTAATGACTTTTATAGCATAGGATTTTTATACTTTAATCAGATTTGATTCATAGGTCAAAATATTTATGTGCCCCAAAAAGAATTCACTGGTATTAAATATATAATCAATAATTATTCCCTTGTATTAAAAGGGTACTTATATTGTTTATTAATCAACAATCAAATACATGTTATAATGCATTACATTTTACAATTGACATTTACACAGGTATTTTAGAATGAGACACAAAAATCTGTTATTGAAAACAAAAATCAATTACAATTTATAAATCAGCATATTAACTTGCCATTTTCACTACGAATTTTCATTACGAAGCAAGTTAGGTTTTTAGTTCTTGCCATTTTCACTACGAATTTTCATTATGAAGCAAGTTAGGTTTTTAGTTGTGTAGCTCGCACATTTCTAAGATCAGAGAAAAGCAATGCCTTCAGAAGTAAAGGAGATAAGGACTCCTCCTAGCTTTGTGTTTGCAGAATACAAATACAGTGGAAGATAAGATCAAAGCAGCAGCCACAGATGTTGAGCAGTACTGACAGATAATGTTGCTCTTAGTTTTTTTTTGTTTACATCACAGTTTTTTCATCACATAAGCAATATTGTGTAACACGAACAAACATATCAGGTTGTCTTATACTTTGCATTTTATGCATCAGAACACTTGTTTTTAATGAAATAGACATTTGAAACTGTATGTCATGACATGTTATTTTACTGTATCAAAAACATTACATAGGGAAAGACAACACTGATTAAACATAAAAGAATTTTTGCAATAGCAGTTTGATTCAAGTAAATCTTGCTTTACAGATTTATATACTAAATTATCATTATGATTTAAGTCATCAGTAAATGGTTGCAGAATCTCACTGAATGCCAAGCCCCTTGCAAGAAGCTTTAGAATATACACGCAATAATGGCCACACACAGTGCTATAAGTATTTTGAATTTGCTTGTCTTGATAGCAGAATATTTCACAATTTCTCTTCAGGAAGTTTATAAATTCAGCCGGAAAAAGTACGCTGTCCGGGAGAGGCCATAACTGTCAAAGAATATTGCATTTTTTTCAGTACAAAGGATAATTAATATCCAATGTTTGCCACTCTGATTGGCCCGGTCTGTATTTATGATGTACGCTGCAGGCCTCTGAGTAACTCTACTTAATGGTAACAAGTCACATGGATACACCCCAGAAAATATGGCATCTGTATAGTGATCTGCCTTCAATACCGTAGTGAGTTGCAGGGAATCCATCATCAGTAGAAGTCATACAATACTTCACGGCGGTTGTTAATTTCTAGAATAGACGAATTCACTGAATATACCAGCATACTTAGCGTATACGGTGTGGGTTGGGGAAAACGTACTTCAGAACGCAGGTTCTCCGTTTTAATGAGAGAAAAGTGTCCTCCAGGTTCTTGATCCGCTGATAAATCAAAACCGAATAAAGTAAAACCGTCGACAAATTCTTCTCGATCGATAGAGAGTGCTGAGTCAGCTTTCTGTTTACCGGCAATGTGGGATAATGATATATACTCTCTGACGGCTAAATTATCATTGAAATTAGGTTGGAATGGTTGGGAGGGTATCTGCTGGCCATCCAAATATAAAGCCGCATGGTTTACATTGTAATGATGAAAGTGCAGTGGATTTTTATTATACGCTCCGCTAAAGGCCTCATTATCTACAAAGCCTAGTATAATAGTACGCGGAACAGCCCCCAAAAAGAGATTTTCAACATTTGATATTCTCGTCCCTGCAGGGATGCTGTACACTTTCATACAGACCCTATCAATAGCATATTTTGCTGTAGCGGATAGCAAGGCCTGAGAATGACCGATCCTGACAGCCGGCGAGACTTTGACTCTCTTTACATAGAGACAAGCGTTCATGATTTGTACTTTAAGAGGATCAGCTTCAGCAGACATCAAACAGAAAGTGTCTTTATTTCGTGTCAACTTGATTTTTAGGTCGAGGCCATTCAATATAAGCTTTCGGTTGATTAAATATATCACCAAAAATCAGTCCAAGCAAATCCACTGGCTTAGAGCGAGCAGTGGCATGGGCCCGCTTGTTGAAGCCCACATTCGCACCATCCAGGACGTGAATATTAAACTGCGCCGAAGTATCCTTATAAAACAAACCTGCGGTGAATTGGGAGGCTAAAGTCTGCGGATTGTAATTTAATAGAGTTTCAATGTAGGCCCTGTAGCTATACAGATTGTCTGATTGGGAGATGAGTCGATCACCCAGGGTGATATCAACTTGATTGAAAAAAGAGTCGCTAGAGGATAGTTTATGAGCGCGATAGCTGAATTATCTTGTTTTACAATGCGGCAGTTAATGTAGATTAGCGTATTATTCAAATCGTAATAATATTCCCCGCTACCCGAAATGAAAAATTCCAGTGGAGCGTTGTCCGCCAGAGCTGCAATAGGCTGGACTTCCACAAATATTGATTTCTCTATAGACACCTGGGTACATGGAATTTGAAAAATATCCAGTTCTGATTTGGTGCACTCAGCAGAAGAATCATGTATGAAGGCCATGTTGCTTGTTTTTGTTTGCTTAGAAGATGTCTTCAACAGAACGTCTTACTCTTTTCTGGCGTGCGCGTCTTGTGGGAGTAATTTTATTCATGAGCATTGGCGGAGGCGAATAGCGAACACGCCTTTTTCTTCTTTTCTGTTTTTTTAGTAACATAAACAATACCAGATCCTTCCTGACGTGGGGTGCTTAGCCTATTCATAGCAGCTGTTGAGAAAGAGGTAATCGCATCCTTAGCAATATTTGAAACAGCGGTCTTTACATGGGGTTTTACTAATTCGAGGCCTTTTCTCAATAGAGGAACCGCTTTTCTAAATAAGCCTCTAAATATTCCTGCAAGACCTGCCCCATACATGTACTCATCACCGCGAAAGCCCTCTAAACCGTTACCCGTCTGAGCAATATAGTAGCGGGCATAAATGGTCGGATCTCCGTAAACACGTTGCGACACCATTTTGGGGTGTCAATCACGTCGAGGCCTAAAATGTAATCGCAAAATAGTTTTTCCGTACTTGAATTTAACGGGAGTCCCCTGATCAGTCAGGATAGAGACATTTACAGTATCAAAGTGCTGTTTGCATAGAGGCACATAATCAGGTCTTGTGTATTGAAGTGTGATGACCTCTCCACTTTTACCGGTCACCTGAGCGGTTCGCAGAAGCTGGACATAAGCGTCTCTGACCAGCTGATGGCTAACAATGTCAGAGTAAACAAATAATGTGTAAAAACCGCTCATAATATCGGCGAAATTCTTCTCCTTGGCTCTATTCACACTATTATCATAGGCCTCAATATAAGCTGGTAATCCTAAAATATGAGCCAATTTTGGTCCTGGAGCAAATTGTATCGTGGGTGAATCCGATAGAGTAACACTTCTCTTCACTTCATCGTAACGAAGTTTAAATCCATCGGATGCAATCTTCAAGTTATCGATACGCTCATTAATGGCCCTTATGAGCTCCAAAATATTTACATAATATCCTGCTTTTATGAAATATTCCCTTGGCACATCGCCTTGTTTTCCAAGAAAAAATTAACCTTCTCTATTTTCGAAAGTAAACCAGGTGTGTGGATACTGAAATTCTGTGAGGGCAACTTCATATGATCCTGCTAGATGTACATGTTTTGCCAGTTTAGTGGTAAAAGTTGAAATCGTGTTGTCAGGGAATAGCTTACTTGACGCATTACAAGCAAGGGTGATATAAAATGATCCAGAATCCATGATTAGAGGTCCTTCAGCTAATTTTCTTTAATCCAACTGTTACATTTTGTTGGGTAGCCGAGCCATTTGACGAGATAAACGGTGGCCCCTCTAACGCGCTTTTTTCTTAATATCTTCTCTATTTTGTATATACGTTT
This sequence comes from Allobates femoralis, assembly GCA_033576535.1. Taxonomy (NCBI): domain Eukaryota; kingdom Metazoa; phylum Chordata; class Amphibia; order Anura; family Aromobatidae; genus Allobates; species Allobates femoralis. The sequence goes on along the minus strand of JARQOC010000005.1, from coordinate 344,622,369 downwards.
TTCATCCGATGAGACTTTTTGCAGTTCTTCTGAATAAAATGTTCCTTGTACAGTTTCTCCGTACAAATCTGCAATTTTGTAGAGAGGAAATTGGAATTTTGTGTTAATTTCGGTTATGATAAATATTTCATCGGTATATGATTGCTCATACCCTTTGGTAAAAATACGTTTATATTGGGCCAAACGTACATTATCACCAATTTTAAAAGAAGGATTAATACGTTTATTTTTCATGCTAGAGCAGTAAATATTTTTCCATATTTGTAGTGAATTTTTGTTTGTAACATCAATCGGTCTACATCGAATGGTAGAATGATAGGTGCGATTGTAGCTATCAACCAAATCTGGTAAAATATCAATATATCTATTAGTGTTTTTTTCCGTAAAATATCTCCACATTCGGGTTTTTTAATGTACGATTAAAGCGCTCCACAATAGACGCCTTAACTGTGTTATTTGTAAAATAATGCAGTATTTTATAATCTTTACAAAGACGCTTCATAGATGAATTAATAAATTCTTTGCCCCGATCTGTCTGTAATTTCTTTGGTATGCGTTTAAAAGTTTGAAATATCAGTTCGAATGATCTGGCTACAGATGTTCCAGTCTTGTTTCCCAAAGCAACACACCATGCAAATTTCAATAGACAATCAATTAAAGTAAGGATATACTTAACATTCTCATTTTCCTTCGAATAGGCAATTAAACTGACTAAGTCTCCATGCCAGAGCGCATCTATGTTTGAGGCCATGATCTTATTTGTCGGAAATCTTTTTCTCACCGGTTTATGCAACAAATAAGAGTCCTGGTTATTCAACCAATCACGCGCAATTGATTTTTTAATTCCATAATCTCTAGTTTCTCTATATAACTTATCAATTCCACCGTATGATCCTGAGGCATTAGGCTTAAAATATTGTTTCTCTAATATTTTTTCATCGCGTCTAGAAGGCATGTTCTCATAAACAAATGAGGTCTTTGTCAAATACTCAAAATGTATAAAATGATATTAAATATGGAATGTAATACAAATTTATCATGTTTGATAGCAGAATATGAGTATATTGTGTTTGCTTGGGTCAGCATGATGGGTGTAACTGGGAGGCTCTTGTGGGTGTTAACCAGAGGTGTGGACTATCTGCTGATTGCTTGTGGCTTTGTGATGAGGTGTGACTGGGTGGTGCTTGTGGGTGGAGTGATTTTGCTGAATTCCTTTAAAACAGGCAACTAGTGCCAGTAGTTATTACATTCAGCATCAGAAGCTGTTTTCCAGAAATACTGACCGACATTTCTACTCTTTAAAATAGTAAGCATTAACACATTATTTAATATTATTGTCACTTGCTGTATAGTAATACAGATTATATAGGATATAATTGTATTTTCCTTAGAATAGATTTACTCTTTTAGAAGATATTTATTTGATGTATAATATTATAGGCAATATGATGTATAATGATATTTATTATATACCATAGGATATTAACTGTATTTTCCTTAGAATGGATTTACCGTATATACTCGTGTATAAGCCGACCCGTGTATAAGCCGACCCCCCTACTTTTGCCCCAAAAATCTGGAAAAACCTATTGACTCGTGTATAAGCCGAGGGTGGACCCCAGCACAGGTATACAGCCCCCAGCAGTGTGGTATACAGGCCCCCCTCAGTGGTATACAGGCCTCCCCAGTGGTAGTATACAGCAGCCCCAGTGGTAGTATACAGCAGCCCCAGTGGTAGTATATAGCAGCCCCAGTGGTAGTATACAGCAGCCCCAGTGGTAGTATATAGCAGCCCCAGTGGTAGTATACAGCAGCCCCAGTGGTAGTATACAGCAGCCCCAGTGGTAGTATATAGCAGCCCCAGTGGTAGTATACAGCAGCCCCAGTGGTAGTATATAGCAGCCCCAGTGGTAGTATATAGCAGCCTCAGTGGTAGTATACAGCAGCCCCAGTGGTAGTATATAGCAGCCCCAGTGGTAGTATACAGCAGCCCCAGTGGTAGTATATAGCAGCCCCAGTGGTAGTATACAGCAGCCCCACTGGTAGTATATAGCAGCCCCAGTGGTAGCATATAGTAGCCCCAGTGGTAGTATACAGCAGCCCCAGTGGTAGTATATAGCAGCCCCAGTGGTAGTATACAGCAGCCCCAGTGGTAGTATATAGCAGCCCCAGTGGTAGTATACAGCAGCCCCAGTGGTAGTATATAGCAGCCCCAGTGGTAGTATACAGCAGCCCCAGTGGTAGTATATAGCAGCCCCAGCAGCCCAGTGGTAGTATACAGCAGCCCCAGTGGTATACAGCAGGCCCCCAGGGGTACCCAGCAGCCCCCAGGGGGTACCCAGCAGCCCCCTAGGGGTACCCAGCAGCTCCCAGGGGGTACCCAGCAGCCCCCTGGGGGTCCCCAGCAGCCCCCAGGGGGTACCCAGCAGCCCCCTGGGGGTATCCAGCAGCCCCCAAATGCTGGCACTCGCCCCCCCTTGCAAGGGCCCCCCCCGCTTCTCTTACCATCCCGGTCTTCTGATCAGCGCCGCTCCTCGGCGCTCCGTCCTCGCTGCTCCTGTCCTGCTACATCCGGGATCCCCGGCCGTCGCGCGATGACGTCATATGCCTGCGACGGCCGGAGATCCCGGATGTAGCAGGACGGACGGACGGAGCACCGAGGAGCACCGAGGAGCGGTGCTGATCAGAAGACCGGGATGGTAATATAACCAGCAGGGGGGGCCCATACAAGGGGGGGCGAGTGCCAGCATTTGGGGGCTATATGCACTGCTTCCCCCTGCCGCTGATTGACAGGGGGAAGCAGTGCATATTTAATGAGCGGCCCCACGTGACGGGGCCGCTCATACAGCAGCCTCCCCCCGCCTCCTCCAGCCTCCACAGCCCCCACCACCGTATAGACCCGTGTATAAGCCGAGGGGGAGACTTTTCAGCCCAAATTTTGGGCTGAAAAACTCGGCTTATACACGAGTATATACGGTACTTAATAATTACATAGCATAATATTATTTACTCTTTTATAATCTAGATATTAAATACATTATTTAATTAATATCCTTGGCATAGATTTAGATTATAATATTATATTATAGTACTTACCAGTGCATAGATATAGGTAATAATTTTCACAATGTATAATATTATTCACACTTTTAATATTTCTAGTTAAGATGGAAGCCAACAATTTTGGAGATCAAGCCGAGACTTTTCTGACAAACACACAATACCAACAAATAGGTAGGCATTATATTGAGTATTATCTCAATCTGATTAAGGCTTTGTTTTGTATATTAATTATCTATTATATAATCGCGAATAGCTTTTTTGCCCCTTCCGGTGCTACTTCCGGCGTGGTCATGTGGATACGCGCGAAGCATTGGCCGCGAAGCGGCCATTGCGAGCCGTTCTAACTCGACTCGCAATGGCCGCTGCACGGCCATTGCGAGTCTCAGGCACACGGCGAAGCATTGCCCGCGTAGCGGGCATTGCGAGCCATTGCCCACCCACACCCCGCCGATGTCCCCCGCGCTGCCTCCGCTCCCCGCTACCCACATCTCGCCCGAGGACCATGGAGCGGAGGCGGCCCAGCCGCCTCCGCTCACCGCTACCCACAGCCCACCTGCGACTATGGAGCTGCCCCTGTACCTCCCCCCCAGCCCCGATCCACAGCCCAGCACCGCTCCCCAGCCCCGCACCGCCCCCCAGCACCGCACACCCCCAACGCCGCACAGACCCCCCCTCACTGCCCGCACACCTCCGAAGCCAGCCCCCATCCACAGCCTAGCACCGCCCCCCAGCCCCGCTCCCCAGCACCGCTCCCCAGCCCCGCAATGTCCGCACCCACCTCCATATGTCCGCACCCCCCCCATTATGTCCGCACACCCCCCCATTATGTCCGCAGACCACTCCCATATGTGCTCACACCCTCCCCCATATGTCCTCACACACCCCCACAATATGTCCGCGCACCCCCCCATATGTCCGCACCCCCCCAAACCCCCACAATATGTCCGCACACCCCCCCATATGTCCTCAACCCCCCCACCCACCCCAACATCTCCTCACACCCCCCCACAATATGTCCGCACGCCCCCCCATATGTCCTCACCCCCCCAAACCCCCCCAATATGTCCTCACACCCCCCCACAATATGTCCACACACACAACATATGTCCTCACCCCCCCACACCCCCACAATATGTCCTCACACCGCCCCACAATATGTCCTCACACCCCCAAACCCCCCCAATATGTCCTCACACCTCCCCACAATATGTCCGCACACCCCCAAACCACCCCAATATGTCCTCACCCCCCCCACAATATGTCCGCACACCCCCCCATATGTTTTCACCCCCCAAACCCCTCCAATATGTCCTCACACCCCCCCACAATATGTCCTCTCCCCCCCAAACCCCCCAATATGTCCTCACATCTCCCCACAATATGTCCGCACACCCCAAACCCCCCCAATATGTCCTCACACCCCCCACAATATGTCCGCACCCCCCCAACCCCGACGCCGTAGATCACTTACCTTTCTTCATGACATCTGCTTCGTCAGGTCCAGGTCCAGTCCTCCCTCCGGCCCAGGCATCCTCTTCCTTCAGCCCGGGCCACGAGTCTTCCATCCGGCGGTCTTCTTTCTTCCTCCAGCGAGCTCCGGGTCCTCGATGTTCCCTCTTCGGTCCGCTCCGCTGACTGAGGAATAAAGATGGCCGCCGCGAGTTTCTGGAAGCCCCGCCCACGGATCCAAATCGCACCAATCACATTCAAATACACACCAGCCAATCACATTCAAGGCTCATTCATACATTTTTATCAATGGGAAAAAACACTTTTACTATTCCACTACGGCCAATCAGATTCGCGCCTCATTCATCCATGTTTCTCAATGGGAAAAATTCACTACATTTAAAGACAATAAAAATAAATAAATACACATAAAAATATTTAAAAATACAAATAAATTCACTTAAAATAACAAATAATAAATAAATTTAATAATAATAAAAATACTAAAAAAACAAATAATAAATAATATAAATAATAAATAATAAAATAAAAAATAATCATAAAAAAATAAAATAAAATTAATATATAAAATTAATATATTAATTACATTAACTAATTAAAATAAAAAAAATTAATCTAATACAAATAAATTTAATTAAAATAAAAAATTAACATACAAATAATAAAAATAATAAATAATAAAATAAATCAAAATTAAAAAAATAAATAAATAAAATAAAAATATATATAATTAAAATATTAATAACATTAACTAATTCTAAGAAAATCAAATTACTCAAATAAAAAAAAATTCAATTAAAATAAAAACAAAAATAATATTATAAAAATATTAAATAATAAATAATTACAATAATAAAATAATAAATAATAATAAAAAATATTCCATATAAAAATTCATAACATTAACTAATTCTAATAAAATAAAACAAATAAATAAAATATTCATAACATTAAGTTATTCAAAAAAAATGTAAATAAAAAAAAAATATATATATAGCTACTATAATCTAATTAACGCACGTTCTAGAATCCCGATGCATTTGCATCGGGCTCACAGCTAGTATATATATAATTATTTTACTCTTTTTTATTTAAGAAGAGTGTATGCGCCCTGAGCTTGACGAATTTTATAGGACTTTGGATTTTGATGCCATAACTGCAGGACCTTTAGAGGCTTTTAATGTTGCTGGAGAGACAAGCACCGCAATTTTACACCATCCTATCACCGGTAAGTTGCATATTTGTATATTATCAGTTTTAATCATATGTATGTAGACATGAAACTAAATACAAGTTCTCATACAGATGTTGAGATGCCGCTAGCGGACAACATGCCGGAAACCCGTCATGTTTCGGAAGCCCCTATAAATCTGACGATGCCAAAGCGACAGCAACGAACATACGGAAAAAGTAACATCTCTTTGAAAAAAGATTGCGCTCGTATGTATGCAGGTATGAAATTAATCATATTTTCTTATGTAGGTAACCAACACTTGAAAGAATTCTATAACATTGAGGGCCCCATGGTACCTATTGCTCCTAAAGAGACAGGAAAGCCTCTTAGCTTGATGCGAAAAATTCAAAAAGGTAATGGGTCTTTGAAAAACAATAGGCGCTCAGCACAATGAATAAAAGCATTTCTAGGCTGTGTAATAGTTATTATATTTTATTTTCAGCTGATAAACGATCAGCCAGAACAAGTCATTTTTCAAATGAAAATGTCCCTGTCCCACCGACTCTTATTGGTCATAAAGAGACAGGAAAGCCTCTTGGCATGATGCAAAAAATTCGAAAAGGTAATGGGTCTTTGAAAAACAATAGGCGCTCAGCACAATGAATAAAAGCATTTCTAGGCTGTGTAATAGTTATTATATTTTATTTTCAGCTGATAAATGATCAGCCAGAACAAGGCCATTTTCTCCTAAAGAGCAAGGAAAGCCCTTTAACATGTTGCGAAAAATTAGAAAAGGTAATGGGTCTTTGAAAAACAATAGGCGCTCAGCACAATGAATAATAGCATTTCTAGGTTGTGTAATAGTTATTATATTTTATTTTCAGCTGATAAACGCTCAGCCAGAAGAAAACTATTTTCAATTGAAAACACATCCGGACCACTACCAGTGAATGGTGAGACGACTATGAACTCAGCACCTGCAGAAGTCCAATACCCAGGACATTCTTGTAAGTATATATTTAGTCTTTTCTGTAATGATGATAATAATCTTTATTTATATAGCCCCTACATATTCTGCAGAGATTTATAATTCGGAGAATCATATACAAACAGCCATAAGTAACAGTTATCAAAAACAATAATTAAAGTAAAATTAATGGTTACTCTGCTCATAAGGGGGCTACAATCTAAAAATACTATCTTTATACAAACAATGTTATACATGTATCCTCACTGTCTTATTCCTGAAGTGTTTCCATTGTTACTCATGCTTTATGGATAACTGACACATGTAACTTTTCTTTTAGCTACACTGAGTATGCGGAAAAAAGATGCAACTCCACTGATGCAACCTCAAGCACTGCAGGGGCATAATTATGGATCAACACGGAACCTCCCACAAAGAGTTAATTCAGCAGTGAGATCAACGCCGCTTTCACCAATCATTGTTGTGTCGGAAGAAGAAGCCAGGCCTGTACCAGCAATTCACCCTGGGAAGACAGTTCCGAAGTCTTCAGGACGAAAATATAATGGCAATTCAAGAGAGAACTATGCAGCCCAGAGCACTTCCACTCCCATCACACAGTCAAACATTTCCGTGACTGGTGTGACACATGTGGATCATAATGCCCTAGACAGAGAAATTGATCAGCTCGCTGAGGGTAAGAAAGTGAATAATTTGGACAATATACGGGTGTGTAATACTGGACATCCTGCTGATAATACTTTTGCAGGATCATCTAATGATTTTGCTGTTGTAAATCCATTAAAGAGACAATCAGATTCATACAGGGGTAAGCAGGGTGCTAGTAAAAAGCAAAAAGTACAGAATACATCATTGAACCCTGGATGGTCTGAAGATCACTATAAGGTGTTTCATGATATGGGGCCCCAGTACTTGAATTACAAAAAATTCCATATTCAACTAAAATATTTCTGTGACACATATGAAAGATTACTGAATGCTACCCCAACACCTGACATTGTTGAGGAGCTGTATCGTTTCAAAAGAGAATGTGCAGATGTTGCGGTAGCTAATGTGAATTCAAATAAAAATAATTCAATGTGACTAAGAAAACAAACAAGGGAGGATTTTAATTCTGAGGCATTTTTAAATTGTGTAGCTCTCACGCTGCAAAGTAATGCTGAATGCTTAGCAAACAGTTCACTGAAATTAGTCGTAACAATTATTAAAAACAGACGTGGAGGTGTAAAAAGACGCTTGAAATCTATAGCAAGTAGCCAATTGATTAAGCAAAAGAGGCAGTGGCTGTATGACTACAACAATTACAGCACAAATCTGTGCTTTGCTGCTAGTGTGTGCGCCCTGATGGCTGACACTGATGTTGGTGACCCGGTTATACTGAGTCATGCTAAAAACATACATGCAGCCCTGGCTATCCCTGAGGATCAGCTAATAAGCTTTAGTGATATTGAGGCTTTTGAGAAACAACTGAATGTTAACATTAAAGTACTGTACTACAGCCAGGGTGATTGGCGCTACTTTCAAACAGGTAATAAAGCTAATGCTAAAACCGTTTTCATATTGCACCATGATTACCACTACTACGGTATCAAAAATATGAAGGGATTTATTGGTGCAGATTTGTTTTGTGAAAGATGCAATTCTGTGTATCATCACAAATTTAATCATTCATGTCAATATTTTTGCAAAGCTTGTCAAAGAGAGAGCTGTGTGGAGAGCTCTGATGCTCAACAGCCACCTCGCTGTCCAATCTGCCGTGTGTTTTTTCGCTCGAGCGAATGCTTAGACCAACACACACAACTAGCTGCAGATAACCCCCCACTTTGCAGGCTTAAAACATTTTGTGATAAATGTCATCATTTTGTACCCAGAGATAGTGATGTCGAACATAAATGTAAAGGATTGCGTTGTCCTGTGTGCCGTATACATTTAAATAAATTTGATGAGCATCTGTGTTACATGCAGCGGAATGTACCAAAGGAGGAGACAGATCAATACATATTTTATGACTTTGAATGTATGCAGGAGACAGGTACGCACATCCTAAATTACATTTATGCTACAACATTATATGGTAGTCCTTCCTGGGAGTTTGAAGGTAAATGTTGTACTCATGATTTTGTGCAATTTATTACATCCAGTAAATTTGAAGGTTATACATTTATAGTAAAATCAAAAAGAAGGATTAGCTCCAACCACCTAATATTCCCAGGACTCCCAGGCAAACCGGAAAGTGGCTTGGCAACCACCAGTAGCAATAGAAAAAGGTGTAGAATCCGGTGCCACAAAATTCCATTTTTTTTTTTCAAAAATTTTAAAGCATGTGTGATTTTTAAAATTTTTGAAAATAAAAAGGAATTTTGTGGCACCGGATTCTATACATTTATAGTGCACAATGCTGGTAGATACGATGCCTACTTTATTGTTAAGGAACTGATTTCTGAAAAACTCCGCGTGAAAATGATAACCCGAGGCGGTCGTCTCTTGTGTGTAACACTGCCCGATTTGGAAATAAGATTTATTGATTCTCTAAATTTCATTCCGATGAAACTTAGTAAACTACCACAGGCTATGGGATTCTCAGGCTCAAAAGGACATTTTCCCCACTTTTTTAACACTAATGAAAATCAAAACTATGTGGGGGCCCTACCTGCTGTAAAATATTATGAGGTAGAGTACATGTCCCCTAGTGAGAAAGGGGAGTTCATGGAATGGTATGAGACCCAGGTAAATACAACTTTTGACTTTAAGGCTGAACTAAAATCTTATTGCAAACAAGATGTTGAGATTCTGAGGCACTCATGTGAACTTTACAGGGAACATGTCATGGAAATGACTCGGAAAAATGTTAAAATATACTCTAAGCGGGAAAAGAAAAAAATTAAAGTGTCCAGATGTGTTGATCCCTTCCAGCTCATCACACTGGCATCTGTATGTATGTCAATGTACAGGTTTATTTCTTCCAAAAAAGACCATCGCCATTTTACCAGGTGATAATTATCACAAGACAAAAAAACGCTTTTCATCACCCGCTATACAGTGGCTCATGTATGTATCTCACACAGAGAACATAGTCATCCAACATGCTCTTAGAGGGGGTGAAAAACAAGTTGGGAAATATTTTTTAGATGGTTATGCCTATGTTAACGGCAGACATATTGCCTTTGAATATAATGGTTGCTTCTACCACGGATGCCAAATTTGTTACACCGAAAATGATGCAAATAAGGTCACAAACACATCCTATGGACAGTTATATTATGCCTTTTTAGCTAAAAAGCGATTCCTGCAATGGAGCGGCTACACAGTGAGAGTACTGTGGGAACATGAATGGAATGAAATGGTTGAAAAAGATTCTAATCTTCAATCATTTCTTCTCCAAATGGAATTCCCTAAACCTTTAGACCCCCGCGATGCTCTTTATGGGGGTTGTACTAATGCCATTAAACTTTATCATCAACTGAAACCTGGTGAAACGATACATTACTATGATTTCACCAGTCTGTACCCTTTTGTAAACAAAACTAAAACATATCCTGTTGGTCATCCACACATTATCTATGAAGGTTTTGGTTTCATTAAAAATTACTTTGGTATTGCCAAAGTCAAGGTCCACCCTCCAAGGGACTTATTTTTTCCTGTTCTACCAGTAAAACTCAACAAAAAATTAATGTTTCCCCTTTGCTACACATGTGCTGTAAATTCACAGACACAGGACTGTACACATAGTGATGAAGAGCGGTCTCTGACAGGTACATGGTGCACTATAGAGCTTGAGATGGCCATAGAAAAAGGCTGTAGGATAGCCCACATCTATGAAATTTGGAATTTTCCTGAAACCAGTGATCATCTGTTTTCTCGGTACATTAAATTACATCTTCGGGATAAACAGGAGGCCTCAGGTTATCCCAGCTGGTGCACTGATGACTGTAAGAAGCAACAGTACATTGATTCCTTTCTTGAAAAAGAAGGGGTGCAATTACGTCCGGAAAATATAGGAGAGAACCCTGCTAAGAGACAGATCTCCAAGCTGTTCTTAAATTCTTTATGGGGAAAATTTGCACAGAAATCTAATTTATCATGTACCAGTATTATTAGCAATCCTGACGAGCTGTTTCAATATGTTTTTTTACCTTATTATGACATATCAATGTTGCATTTTATTGATGACGAAACGGCAACAATTGATTGGAAATATACTGAAGGTCACCACACGGTCAACAAAAACACAAACATTTTTATAGCCTATTTTACAACAGCGTACGCCAGACTAGAGCTTTACTCTCTGCTAGACAGGCTACAGGAAAGGTGTCTTTATCACGACACAGATTCAGTTATTTTTGTGCACAGAGAAGGTGAGTGGAGTCCTCCTTTAGGTGATTACCTGGGGAATTGACCAGTGAGATACCTGATGACACTTACATCACTGAATTTGTATCTGCAGGTCCAAAAACTTATGGCTACAAACTCAACAATGGTAAAACTGTCTTAAAGGTGAAGGGCATAACATTAAATGTTGGTAATGCCCAATCTATTAATTTCAACAGTCTAAAAGATCTAGTTCTGGACTACCCGCGTAATTCTGATTCTGAAACACAGAAACATATTATCGTTGAGCAATCAGGCATTGTGAAAAATAAAAAGTACTGGGCCATTGAAACAAGGCCGTTGCGCAAAACACAAAGGTGTGTTTACACAAAACGGCACCTATTAGACGATTTCACCACCGTACCATTTGGTTATTAGTTGTGACTCATGATGGATACCCGTCTGCAACATCCATTCTCATGCATTCTAGCAGGACCGTCTAATTCTGGAAAAAGTTATTTAGTAAAAAAACTGTTACATAATATTGAAACTCATTTTTCTCATAAACCTGATAATATTGTTTGGTTTTATTCGTGCTGGAAAAAACTATATGACGAAATCTCTCTTTCTTTTCCCAACATCAGATTTGTGGAGGGTCTGCCGCATACATTCGTAGATGATGAACTATTCCCTCCTGAAAAGGTAAATTTGACTATTGTTGATGATCTCATGGAGAGTGCTAGTGATAACAGTGAAATAGAAAAAGCATTTACCAAGTATGTACACCACAGAAATCTCAGCATTTTCTACCTGGTACAAAACATATTTTGTCAAGGAAAGAAAAGCTGCACAATAAATTTAAACACAAAGTACATGGTACTTTTTAATAATCCTCGTGATAAATTACAAATTGTAACATTAGCTCGTCAGATGTACCCAGGAAAAACCCGTTTTTTCTTAGAAGCTTTTGAGGATGCTACGCGGGAACCTTATGGGTATTTACTGGTAGACTTAAGATCCAATACACCTGAGGAACTGCGCTTGAGATCAGGGATGTTTCCCCCATCTTTACCAGTTGTCTATATTCAAAAGAAAATTGCTTCTAAAAAGTGAATTTCCCACAAAATCATGCATTCTTCACTGTGACCATAGTGTTGTAAAGATGTCGGAGAGAATACGGCGTAACTGGAAGGTCTTAAAAACCCTGGTGAAGGCCCCGCCTTCTATCAGGAAATCTATTTTGTGCAATGCAAGCCATGATTTAATTACAGCTATAGGGGAAATTGCGTTAAACATCTTAAAAGGTCGTATCCCTCTGAAAGATCGTCCAAAAAATATACTAAAAAAGTGGCGTAAAGCTATAAAAGCCATGAGTAATAAATCTCACAGCATAAAGAAAAAGAAGCGGCTACTAAACCAGTCTGGTGGATTTATAGGGCCTCTTTTAGGATTTGCTATCCCGATAATAACAAGTCTTTTCGGTGGCCAATAATGGAATATACCGAGAAAATGTATCTTGTACCCAAGCAGGATCTACTCAAACTTCGACCCCCTATTACAGACAACATACGGCAGAGCGTTATCCATCGTCTTGATGATGAAATTAGCGAGATTTTACATCGTCGTGACATACCGGACGACGTGAAAATTAAAAAATATAGTGATGTACTACAGAGATACTTGGTTCTTGCTAAACATGATGCAAAGGAACTAACAACTTTAAAGATCATTAACACTCCTGAATCTGATCACAAGCAATTGTCAAATTCAGACACTGATAAAAACCCTACTGTCAATGAAATTGTAAGTCATGTAAATCCACGATATAAAAAGAATGCAGAATTTTTATTAAACAGACTACTGCAAAACAAAAACATTACCGTATTTTCCGGCGTATAAGACGACTGGGTGTATAAGACGACCCCCAACTTTTCCAGTTAAAATATAGAGTTTGGAATATACTCGCTGTATAAGACTACCCCACTTCTTTGTCATGATCTCTGCTGTGACGCCCACACAGCCCTTCATACAGTATAATGGCCCTACATATCTTCACACTGTATTATGGCCCCCACACAGCCCTCAAATCGCCCTCCATAAAGTATAAAGGCTTCCTGATACCCCTCCAAGTATTATCATGCCCCCCATAGAGCCCTCCAAGTATGATAATGGCTTCCATATAGTATAATTGGCTCCGTATATTATAATGCATCATCCATAGTCGCCCATTATAATGCACCATCATAGTGCTCCATATAGTATAATGCACCCCCATAGTCCTCAATGTGCTATAAACATGGAGAGGGGGATTTGCCAGAGCTGGGATTGTGGGGGGGGGGGTACGTGACATGGAGAGGGGTGAGGTGCCAGCGTTGTGGAGAGGGGGGTGGAATATGGGGATTGGCATGTGCCAGCACCATGAGGGGGCAGGTGACATGAAGAGGGCGTTGTGCCAGTGTCAAGATGGGGGGTGGGGGGAGTACAGGGGGTACGCTTTCCTATCAGACAATGTCACATGGAGGACAGGAGATTCATTTCAATTATTTCCAGGATCTCTGCCAGCTGTCAATGAATGGAAACCTGCACTGGCCTGGAGAGTCTGATAGCAGAAGATTTGTAACAATCTGTCTGGAGATCACATAGAGTTAGCCAGGCAGGCACACTGTAACAAACCCTCAGCATTGAGAGGAGACAGTCTAAGCAGAGTCCTGGTGTTTAAACTACAAATATCTGTGACAAACTGTGAGCAGCCCCTCTCCAGTCTGCAGGTCTGCACTGATGCAGGGGAGGAGGGGGGAGTCTCCATAAGCACACACTCCTTCCCTGTCAGCAGTGATCCACAGAGAGGATGCAGGATCTTCTCAGTCTGCCTCTTGTTTTCACTCATCAGAGCGGTGTACAAGGAGCACAACCCCCACCCTCGTCACAACCAGGAGGGAGGGAGGAATCGTGACTGCTGTACCTGTAGTGGGGGGCTGTATTTGATGTCTGGCTCCTTCATGCTGGGGGAGGCAGAAACGTCAGCTCTGGTGTCTCTCTGCTCCCGAGGAGAGCGGCCCGACACAATGCGGCCACCCAGGATATGTGCACTATCTCTTTGCCAGTAGGTGGCGCCCTGCACCTGGCGTATAAGACAACCCCTGACTTCTGAGAAGATTTACAGGGTTTCAAAACTCGTCTTATACGCCAGAAAATACGGTACATCGTGGAATGATAAAAGTGAATTTATATTCAAAGGAACTGTAATTCCAGGTTCTAACATGTTGGATTTGGTACGTAACACCATTCAGAGTCATGTCCTGACCAACAGGAATTTACCTCGGGGATGGGATACATTTATGAATGCTATGGCTGAGTTAAATATGCCATCCACTGTTGTGGGTAACCACGCTACTAGAGAACATTTAGACAGATTAAAAATACCCAACAGTGAAAGTGATGTTCTATCTTCCCGCCGTACGATCCGTCCTTTACACTCCTCTCCATTAGGTATCACACAAGGACCATTGATGCCTAAAAAAAGTAGTCTCCCGTTACTACAATCCATGTGGCTCACTATGTGATATCTATTCTGATCGATTGTGATATATTATATTGTTATTTAAGAGATATATTGTATATATGCATAGTATTAAATACAAAATTGATCTATATGATTGTAATACTTTTTGTAACACTTTATGTTGTCCTGTATTATATATATATTTATATATACATATTTATATTGATTTGATTAACTGCAGAGCAGTGTGATAAAAAAAAAAATGTAAATGATTGCACATCTAAATTGGCTGTGTAATGATATATATGATTGTAATACTTTTTGTCTAATGTTAAATGTAATGTTTTATAACATGTATTTGATTATTGTTCAATAAACATTATTATATTTTTTATAAAATGTTGACTCTCATTTTATTTACAAATTGAATAAATTGTTTCCTTAATTAAAATTGCACACTTTTGTTACCTGTGAAAAATTATTAGCCATATAAATAATATGCCCAATGAATCAAACCTGATTAAAGTATAAAAATCCTATGCTATAAAAAAGTCATTACTACGATTCAAAGATACTAGTCTGTACCAAAATCTATAATGGTACACTTTTAATACCAGGGGAATAATTATTGGATATATAACATAATATTCCCAATTAAATAATGCGACTTTATTAAAAAGGCTATAAAAAGGGAATCAATGGGCAAATTAATAATAAGCCCTATGAAACAAATCCTTTTTTATATCAAATTAATATAAAATTTGATAACAAAATTTATTAAATACGTCCCTTTTAAATCAATTTGATATCAATTTGATATAAAAAGGGGCGTGTTTAATACACTTTGATAGGGGGCAGGGC
This sequence comes from Allobates femoralis, assembly GCA_033576535.1. NCBI lineage: Eukaryota > Metazoa > Chordata > Amphibia > Anura > Aromobatidae > Allobates > Allobates femoralis. The sequence continues at coordinate 344,607,006 of JARQOC010000005.1, read as the reverse complement.
ACCTGTCAGATTTCGTTTGACGGATCATACAGACTCCTTACTACTAGGGTCTCCTAGGATCTCATTGAATAGAGGCTGAAGTACTGTTGGGAGATCCCTAGATTCAACAGACTCAGGTAGCCCTCTTATGCGTATATTGTTACGCCGCCATCTGTTATCCCTATCGTCCAGGGCATCAACTAGATGTGTGATTTGGCTAGACTGGGTCTGCAGGTGGACCTGTTGGGATCTGCACATCTCCTCCAGGACTGTGATTCTATGTGCATGATGCTGACCCTGGGCATCTACTCTAGTCACCTCTCCTCTCAGACAGGACAGTTCATTACGATATGCTTGTTCAAGACGAGCTATATATGATTCCATATCCTCCCTGGTGGGGATGGAAGCCATGCGAGCCCTCAGATCGCACAGCTCAGCTAAAACACTGTTTTTGTGCAGCATGTCATCTTGGAGAAATGATATATTAGAGACCTGTCCGGGGTATTGGTGGTAGAGGCTCTGGGTTGAAGTGGAGGGTCCAGCAGTGGATTCAAAGACCTGGGCCCCAATAGTTTTCTGAGGGACACACAGCACTGGGTCTCTCTCCAGACCCCCCTCTGTGTCTGCGGGGTGGCTAAGTGAATGTCACTCTGTGCTGGGGGATTCATTAAGCTCACCAGTCCCGTCTCTATACTCCCCGCAGTATGTCCAGCCAGGCGCTTCAGCCCATCAGCCTCTCCCTCCTCCAGGTAGCTTGCACGTGTGTCCGCCTCCTCCACCTGCCTGCCTGCTGCTTGCACCTCTTGTCTGGACTCCCGCTGTGCACACAGCACCTCCGCTCGTCAGTGAGTGATCCGGTGAGCTGGAGGCCCGTTCCTGGGAGACCGCCGCCGATCCGGTAACCTCTCCTGCATAGTCACCGCGGCCATCTTGGGAGCCGAGCTTTTGGCGGGAGACTGGGCTCCCTGGGAAAAGAAGTGCTTTATGGAGGCTGTAGGGGTCAATAAGGCCGGTGAGACGGTGCCTAATGATCTCCCCTGCTTCCCTCTTCTCATATTCAGGACTGCTTTGCAAATAGCTGGTCTTTGTCAGCATATATCAGGGCCCGGGAATGGGAGCTAGTTCACCTAGCGTCTGCTCACCTCCATATCTAGGCCACGCCTCCCACTCACCTAATTTATAACAACGGCCTAACCAAAAAATGGGTGACACACTACTCATTAACATTGCATGGCTAACACCACAAACATTAGGTGGGTTACGTCTACACAATTGAACAGCCATGTTTTTTGTTTTTGTTAAACAAGTGGCAACACTAAGGAGTTAAGTTACAAATAACACCTTTATTGATTAAAATCAGAACAAGTATTCATTATGTACAACTAGTAAAAAGGCCCGATGCAATTGCATCGGGAGCGCGGTGAAATGAATTGTGTGTATACAGGCGGGTCAGTGGGTATCAGAGTATACAGGCGGGTCAGTGGGTAGTAGAGCTTCGAGGCGGCTCTGTGGGTAGCAGAGTATCAAGGCGGATCTGTGGCTAGCAGAGTATCGAGGCGGCTCTGTGGGTAGCAGAGTATCGAGGTGGCTCTGTGGGTAGCAGAGTATCGAGGGGCTCTGTGGGTAGCAGAGTATAGAGGCGGCTCTGTGGGTAGCAGAGTATAGGGGTGGATGTGTGGGTCGCAGAGTATGGAGGCGGCTCTGTGGGTAGCAGAGTATAGAGGCGGCTCTGTGGGTAGCAGAGTATAGAGGCGGCTCTGTGGGTAGCAGAGTATAGAGGCGGCTCTGTGGGTAGCAGAGTATCGAGGCGGCTGTGTGGGTAGCAGAGTATAGAGGCGGCTCTGTGGTGGAAGGGTGAGGAGAGATGCGCTCTGTGGTGGAGGGGTGAGGAGAGATGCGGCTCTGTGGTGGAGGGGTGAGGAGAGATGCAGCTCTGTGGTGGAGGGGTGAGGAGAGATGCGGCTCTGTAGTGGAGGGGTGAGGAGAGATGCGGCTCTGTGGTGGAGGGGTGAGGAGAGATGCGGCTCAGTGTTGGAGGGGTGAGGAGAGATGCAGTTCAGTGGTGGAGAGGTGAGGAGAGATGCGGCTAAGTGGTGGAGGGGTGAGGAGAGATGCGGCTCAGTGGTGGAGGGGTGAGGAGAGATGGGTGTCTGTGGTGGAGGGGTGAGGAGAGAAGCGGCTCAGTGGTGTAGGGTTGAGGAGAGATGCAGCTCAGTGGTGGAGGGGTGAGGAGAGAAGCACACAGTATATACATAGATGAGACATTGTATAGACAGACAGTATGCAGAGATTACACACATTATACACACAGTATAGACACAGTATACAGACATTACAGAGAGTATAGAGACATGAGACAGAGTGTAGAGACATGAGACAGAGTGTAGAGACAGGAGACAGAGTGTAGAGACATGAGACAGAGTGTAGAGACAGGAGACAGAGTGTAGAGACAGGAGACAGAGTGTAGAGACAGGACACAGAGTGTAGAGACAGGACACAGAGTGTAGAGACAGGACACAGAGTGTAGAGACATGACACTGACAGAGTATACAGAGACATGACAGAGACAGAGTATACAGAGACATGACAGGGACAGAGTATACAGAGACATGACAGGGACAGAGTATACAGAGACATGACAGGGACAGAGTATATAGAGACATGACAGGGACAGAGTATACAGAGACATGACAGGGACAGAGTATACAGAGACATGACAGAGACAGAGCATACAGAGACATGACAGGGACAGAGTATACAGAGACATGACAGGGACAGAGTATACAGAGACATGACAGGGACAGAGTATACAGAGACATGACAGGGACAGCGTATACAGAGACATGACAGGGACAGAGTATACAGAGACATGACAGGGACAGCGTATACAGAGACATGACAGGGACAGAGTATACAGAGACATGACAGGGACAGAGTATACAGAGACATGACAGGGACAGAGTATATAGAGACATGACAGGGACAGAGTATACAGAGACATGACAGGGACAGAGTATACAGAGACATGACAGGGACAGAGCATACAGAGACATGACAGGGACAGAGTATACAGAGACATGACAGGGACAGAGTATACAGAGACATGACAGGGACAGAGTATACAGAGACATGACAGGGACAGCGTATACAGAGACATGACAGGGACAGAGTATACAGAGACATGACAGGGACAGCGTATACAGAGACATGACAGGGACAGAGTATACAGAGACATGACAGGGACAGAGTATACAGAGACATGACAGGGACAGAGTATACAGAGACATGACAGGGACAGAGTATACAGAGACATGACAGGGACAGAGCATACAGAGACATGACAGGGACAGCGTATACAGAGACATGACAAGGACAGAGTATACAGAGACATGACAGGGACAGAGTATACAGAGACATGACAGGGACAGAGTATACAGAGACATGACAGGGACAGAGTATACAGAGACATGACAGGGACAGAGTATACAGAGACATGACAGGGACAGAGTATACAGAGACATGACAGGGACAGAGTAGGGGTATACAGGGGTATACAGGGGTGTGTGCGGGGTATACAGGGTATAGAGGGGTGTGTGCGGCAGAGTATAGAGGAATGCAGGGGTTAAAAAAAAAAAAAATCATGCTCACCTCTCCCCGAGCCCCCGCCGTCTTCCTGCAAGCTGCCGGTGGCTCCCGGTGGCTCCCGCAGGCTCCCGGTCTCTGCAGAGGTCTTCTACTGCAGTACAGGACCTGTGGTGATGTCACAGTCACGTGACACCAGGTTACCATGGAGTAACCTGGTGTCACATGACTGTGACATCACCGCAGGTCCTGTAGTGCAGAAGAAGACCTCTGCAGAGACCGGGAGCCTGCGGGAGCCACCGGGAGCCACCGGCAGCTTGCAGGAAGACGGCGGGGGCTCGGGGAGAGGTGAGCATGATTTTTTTTTTTTGTAACTGTAGTGCGGCTGCGGCTCGCGAGGACACTGAGCGTCATCGCTCGCAGTCGCGCAAAGGAGTCTGGGATTCGGCTACAACGCCCGAATTTCCAGCTCCCGATTATATAAGTAGATGAGGATAGGTTAGGAGATTCTAAAAGACTGCCAGTGTTCTATAACATTGTTTGCTTGGTTATGTAGCCCAAATAGGGGACACACAGGCTTTCACTCTCAAACTACATCACAATACATATGTACACATACATGGCACAGAAAAAAAACCCATTCTATTGTGGTCCAAAATAAATTTAATTAAACACCAACGCAAATTAAAAGACACATAATGTGTGTATGTGAAAGAAATAATATTATCCAAAATCAAAACATATAATCATTAGTAGCGTCTCCCCACATAGGTGCACTCATCTACTGCTTCAGACGTGGTTGGAGGGCCAGAGTTACCATATAGTAACATAGTAACATAGTTTTTAAGGTTGAAGGAAGACTTTAAGGCCATCTAGTTCAACCCATAGACTAAAATGTTGATCCAGAGGAAGGCAAAAATAAACCCATGTGGCAACACTAAGTTCCACATTGTGGAAAAAAATTCCTTCCTGACTCCAGATACGGCAATCAGACTAATTCCCTGAATCAACTCCCTATCAAAGAATCTAGTATATATAACTGGTAATATTATCTTTTTCAAGAAAGGCATCCAGGCCCTTCTTAAATGTTAGTAGTGAATCACTCATTACAACATCATGTGGCAGAGTTCCATAGTCTCACTGCTCTTACAGTAAAGAATCCACGTCTGTGATTATGATTAAACCTTCCTTCCTCCAGACGTAGAGGATGCCCCTGTGTCCCCGTCTCAGGCCTAAAAGTAAAGAGATCATTAAAAAGGTCTCTGTACTGTCCCCTCATATATTTATACATTATTATCAGATCACCCCTAAGCTTTCGTTTTTCCAAGCTAAATAACCCCAAGTTTAATAACCTGTCTTGGTATTGCAGGCCCTCAGTCCTCTAATGACATTGGTCGCTCTTCTCTGCACCCGCTCTAGTTCAGTTATGTATTTCTTATACACCGGAGACCAGAATTGTACACAGTATTCTAAGTGTGGTTGCACTAGTGACTTGTATAGAGGTAAAGTTATGTTCTCCTCATGAGCATCTATGCCTCTTTTAATGCATCCCATTGTTTTATTTGCCTTTGCAGCAGCTGACACTGGCCACTAAATGTGAGTTTGTCATCTACCCATACACCCAGGTCTTTTTCAGTGATAGTTTTGCCCAGTGTTTTACAATTAAGCACATAATTATACCTTTTGTTTCCTCTGCCCAAGTGCATGACCTTACATTTATCCCCATTAAAGCTCATTTGCCATTTATCAGCCCAAGCTTCTAGTTTCTTCCCTCCGCCCCCCGCCCCAAAGAAACGTTTACATTCTTTGCCCGATTTAATATAAAAACAGATTTCCTAAGACAAAATCCAAACACCTGGCCTCAAAATAATGACATCCAAGAAGGATTGAAAATTGTCAAAACATTAAAAGTAGTTAATGATATGGCTGAGCGTGGTATTAAATTAATGACCGACTTTAACGACCTTCTGACAAAAGATGAAGAACAAAAGCAATATGTCCTGCAAGTTGTAAGCAAATGCCGAGCATTATATTCTGACGTTTCAAAAACTACTTTAACAAAAGCTCTAGAATAGATTAGATAACTATGTAAAATTATCAACTCATGTAGGTACTACGTCTGTATCTTTTCTGTGTCTGTTTTGTATGTATTATATACCTCATTTTTATATTTTAAAATAAAAAATGGCATTAGACTTATCAGTATTACTTGTTTTTTTATTATATTTCTACTTTAAACTCAAAAATATACCAAAAAAACCCAAAATTTATCACTTAATAACAAAATATACGAAGTATGCTCATAGTGGTACCAGGTCACGTTCTTGGGGCTAAAAGCTGTTGTAACTCAGTTTGACTTAAAATAACAATTATGTATAAATTATAAATTTTGAAGAACAACATTAGCTTTCTTTTGAGATATTAAGCGTGTTTTTATTATTTACCGTTCTGGAGTTATGGCTCCATATGTCAGCTTTTTGGCCAAAAATTTGGATTTTTTCAAACTTTGAGCGACGAGCGGCACAGGTTAACGTCGTTTGGTCAAGCTCAAATTTTGGCTATCTTAATATCTGGAAACGGGAATCGTTTTGTGGGGTCCAGACTAACAAGATTCCAACATTTCCCCCCCCCCATATGAGATCCGGTCACTTTAGTGTGGACTAAACTTAGCAATTCTATTTGGGCACCAATACCATCTCAGTTGCGTTTTCTTTAATTGTTCCATGTGATTTATGCATGAAGACACTCTTTTGATCTCCTTTATAGTATTCCCCCAGGCTTCTAAATCTATTGATTCTCCCAGCTCCTGTTCCCATTTCTTCATGTAAGGGGCTTTGATTCTTTCAACTGGGACTATTAAAGACTTAAAAAACGCTGAAATTCCCCTTGTGTTTAGATCCGAGGCCATAAAGCATTTATTTATTCTCCCCTCCCCAGAGTCAGTACGTCCTAGATGTGAAATATTATCAAATAAGTGTCTAATTTTTAGGTATTGGTAGAAGTGTCTACGTATCCCAGTATATTTATTGGATAGTTGATCAAACGGGAGGAGCCCCATATTTCCCTCCATCTCTCCCAAAGTTTGGATTCCCACATCCCACCATAATTGAAGGTTTAAATATATGGGATATGGGGCTCGATAGCATATACCGATATTGACGCTCGAGGTATCCTAAGAAGGGACGGAACCATTGTCCTCCATAGCCTCATTGCCGCATGCATTGTTGGCAATAGGGGAGAGTAAGTACTTGTCTGAATTACCACTGATTCCAATGCTATTCTGGTGGAACCTCGTCTTGAATAAAATTTTTCAATCTGTAACCATTTCTGATCACCAGTCATCTGCCACCATTCTCGTAAACCAACCAAGACCGAGGCCTTATGATACAACATTAAGTCTGGAAACCCCATCCCGCCTACCTCTAAAGGAAGATATAGTATTGTTTTAGCTATACGCGGTTTTTTATGAGCCCAGATGTACTTACTAGCTAGGCGTTGCAAACTATAAATACATTTTTTTGGGATATCCAGAGGAAGAGTCCTGAAATAATACAAAATTTTAGGGAGGGCCATCATTTTAACAATATTTATGCGAGCTATCCAAGATGATGTAATTTGGTGTATCCCCTCTAATAATACTTTAATTTTTGTATGAAGATTTTGTTGACTTTAATTATCCGGTCTGACGTAGTCAGAGTTATGCCCAGGTATGAAATACCTTCGTCCATCCACTGGAAAGGAAAAAGCCGCTTTAAATATTCCTGGGAGGTTAATGGTACCGCTATAGGTAGAATCACTGATTTATTCGTATTTAATCTATAATATGATATTCTACTAAATTCCCCTAATTCAGATAAAACTGCGGAGAGGGACTGCTCAATATTCACACAAGAAATAATAACATCATCTGCATAAAGACTGATTTTATGAGCAGCTGTCCCTACCATCACCCCTGAGATTAATGAAGAATTCCTAATCCTTTCCGCCAATGGCTCCATACATAAAGCAAAAATTATTGGGGACAGGGGGCAACCCTGACGTGTCCCATTTGTTATGTCAAAAGGTTTAGATAAGACCCCCGCTGTCCATACTCTAGCCACTGGCCCAGAGTATATTGCTAGTATCGCAGACAAAATTGGACTCATCAACCCAAACTTTTGAAGAACCCCCTTGACATATCCCCAGTGCACCCTATCAAAGGCTTTCTCTGCGTCCAGTGACAGGAATGCACTGGGGAGGCCCGACAATTCTGCTACCCGAACTAGGTTCAACATTCGCCGTATTCCGTCTTTTGGCTCTCTTCTCCTTACAAACCCAACCTGGTCCGATGAGACCAGGTCGGGGATGATTTGAGTTAGGCGAGAAGCCAGCATTTTAGTAAAAATTTTAACGTCACAGTTTAGCAGCGCAATAGGCCTAAAGTTTTTAGGGGTAGTAGGGTCTTTCCCTCACTTAGGAAGAGTAATAATAGTAGCTTCCAAGTTAGAGCTCAGCATTAAGCCATTATTTCTCCACACAAAAAATGTTCTTAATAAGAATGGCACTAGTATCTCCTGAAAGGTACGGTAATATTGATTAGAGAATCCATCTGGCCCCGGCGCACTCGCTTTTTTTGATTGTTTGATGACTGCTATTATCTCTTCTATTGTAAAGGGGGCATTCAAAAAGGACAACTGCTTCTCCGAGATCTTAGGGAGATTAATGGAGTCAAGATAGTCTTTTATTCCTTGGTCAGTAGGCTGTGGGATCGCCGAGTCCCTCCCCAGATTATACAAATCTATATAATATTTAACAAATTCCTCAGCAATCCCTATAGGATTTCTAACAGGGGGAGCGCCTGGTTTCAAGATGTAGTCAATCCTACCTCTTACCTCTTTTTTTTTCACTCTACGGTCAAGATTGCCCCCCTCCCTTATCCCCCGGCAAATACCACTTCACCTTTCACATTTTATGAGCGTATGTACGGAACATCGAGTCTCGCAGTTTAAATCTTATCGAAAATATTTCATCAATAACTGAGGGTGTAACAGCCTTCTTGTTAAGAGATTCTAAAGAATGCAGTCTGTTAAGTAGCTCTTTCCTCTCCCTCTCCTTCTAGCGCTTTATACTAGATGCTTGCTGTATAAGCGTGCCCCTAATAACAGCTTTATGGGCTAACCATAAAATGTCATCATTAGTCTCTCCATTATCATTATTTTGAAAATATTCCACCATCTCCGCGGTTACCTTTGATACAACCCTCTCATTCAACAACAAACCCTCATTTAGTCGCCATCTAAATATGGGGGAGTATTGATAAGACAATGATATTTTAAGTTAAATTGGAGCATGGTCTGACCATGTTATCAGTCCTCCCCTCAGCCAATCACCATGCTTCTGTATCCTGCCAATCAGGACTGCCCTGCTATGATATAACCTTCCTGTTTCCAGTCAGTCGGGGCCAGGGCAACTTCTCCCTAGTGGAGCTGCCATTTCTGGTCTTGTCAGGTCTTTCCTTATTTGGCTTGTTACCTGATTTCTGTGTGTTCCTTCCCACAGATTCCTGTCCTGCCGGCTCCTTGCTGACTGCCTCATTCCTGGCCGAATTCCCGGATCTCTTCCAAGCTGATCGCTGTCTCAAGCCTGGCTCCGATTCCCCGTGTTCCCAGTTCCCCGTGTCCGATCCTATACCCGCTTGCTTCCCACGTTGCATTGGGTCGGTTGAACACCCGTGTCCGCTTCATCGGTCCCTCCGAGGTTGGTACCAGCGGTATCCCTGTATAGGGGTTAAGCGCTCCGGGGCCTCCTTCGGTGGTGTTCTGGTGCTGTGGCCGTGTGGCCCTCCCTTGGGGCGTGGGTGTGTGTGTTGTTCAAATAAACCTGTTGACTCTACTTTACTGGTCTGTCTCTCTGTCATCCCGGTATCAGCATCCGCTCTACGCGGTCCAGTGGGTCCACGTGTGGAGTCCGTCAGTGGGACGTGACAGATTTTTCCCTGGCCATGGACCCCGCTGATGCCAGGTTTGATGTCCAAAGAGAGCTATCCGCACTCCGCCAGAGTCACGAACAGGTTGTGGCATGTATCCAGTCTCTAGATGCCCGCTTGGGGGCGCCCTCTACTGTTGATCCCACTCTCTCTTCCCAGATACTGAGTCTCCGACAGGAATTGGACCATCTGAGAGAGAGCCAGAATCGGATGTCATCCCGTATGTCCTCTATGGATGATCTGCTTGCCGGCCTGCTGAGCGCGACAGGAAGCCCAGGTTCCGTTCCCGTGCTACCAACGGGAGCTCCGGCTGGAGTCGTGGCTCCACGCGGGACGCCCATGCAACCGCCCTTGGGTCCCTTCAGCCCTCGGGACCGGGGAGGCGGACGCCGATGCCCTGAGCCCCCTGCGCGGGTTCCTTGCCGGTCTCCGTCCGGGGGGGGGCGTAGAGGGGGGGGTACTGTTACCCCTCGGGGGTCTGCCGCAGGGTTCCAGCACCCTCTGCTGGAGTAGCGCTGCTCTTCTCCTCCCTTTCCGGGGCTACTGCTTGAGCACATGAAACTGCATCTCCAAACCTGTTTCTGTTGGATAGACTGCAGGGAGCATGCTCCTCCCCTCAGCCAATCACCATGTTTCTGTGTCCTGCCAATCAGGACTGCCCTGCTATGATATAACCTTCCTGTTTCCAGTCAGTCGGGGCCAGGGCAACTTCTCCCTAGTGGAGCTGCCATTTCTGGTCTTGTCAGGTCTTTCCTTATTTGGCTTGTTACCTGATTTCTGTGTGTTCCTTCCCACAGATTCCTGCCCTGCCGGCTCCTTGCTGACTGCCTCGTTCCTGGCCGAATTCCCGGATCTCTTCCAAGCTGATCGCTGTCTCAAGCCTGGCTCCGGATTCCCCGTGTTCCCGGTTCCCCGTGTCCGATCCTATACCCGCTTGCTGTATTGTTTCCCACGTTGCCTTGGGTCGGTTTAACACCCGTGTCCGCTTCATCGGTCCCTCCGAGGTTGGTACCGGCGGTATCCCTGTATAGGGGTTAAGCGCTCCGGGGCCTCCTTCGGTGGTGTTCTGGTGCTGTGGCCGTGTGGCCCTCCCCTGGGGCGTGGGTGTGTGTGTGTTGTTCAAATAAACCTGTTGACTCTACTTTACTGGTCTGTCTCTCTGTCATCCCGGTATCAGCATCCGCTCTACGCGGTCCAGTGGGTCCACGTGTGGAGTCCGTCAGTAGGACGTGACACACACACACGTCTGCACACACATAGTTCAGCCTGGGCCACACACAATCCATGCAGATATGTCCAGAGTGCTGTTTAGAGCTTACCTATGTAAACAACAGACGCACACATTCATGGTGTACTCCACAGTGCTACAGACAAACCATCCTGTGTGGCATTTTGTCAAAGGCAAAGTGTCTTTTTGAACCCACAACACATGACAGGAGCGTGCAGTAGCGACATAGTATAAAGAGCAAATGCGTCATGTAGTGGGCAGACTTCCTGACAAGGCTGACCAATGGCGACGCAGTTGTGTTCGCCAATCGGAGTGGTAGGGGCGTGGTGCACAATCGTGGTGCGATTTGGCGGCAAGGTAGGAATGAGAATTTGCTTCCAGTGTGCGCCAGGCAATTTCTGGAATGCAGGATCGCTGAACATCACATGCGAGATGTCTATGTGTGACAGGGCGACGATGTGCAAAAAAGTGCCCGGAATGTGCACGCTCACGTCAAATTGCCAGCCATATGGCGGCGATATTGCTACGTGTGACAGTACCTTTAAGTGTTCTGAAATAGCCCAGCAGTAACCAGAGTAACCAGAAGGTACCAGCTATACTTTGTTACTTTACTTTCAACAATTTTTTTTTTTTTTTTTTTTTTACCATGCCCTTTACTTTAATTTTGATTGTTCTATGTACCTTTGCCATTCACCTTCACTGCCCCATCCCCCCTCCATCACCCCTCATCCACATAAGTCCCTCTCTTCTTCTCTCAACTTTATTGAGCTCCCATACTCTCTTCAACATACTGAATAAGCTCAGACCACCATATTCCAGGGCGTTGCATCAGCAACAAAGTCACAATTACAAAAACTATTTGCCTTTTCTCTTTTTACTTCTGCTCCTCTCAGGTGATATCTCTCCAAATCCTGGTCCACCCTGCACCAACTTCAACCCCTCTCCCACCACACATAGAAACCATGCTAACCTTATTAACATTCCTTGCACACCATCATCTCCCTCTTTTAATTGCGCTCTCTGGAATCCACGGTCTATATGCAACAAGCTTCCCTTCATCCACAACTACTTTCTCACTAACTCTCTTAACCTCCTGCCTCTCACAGAAACTTGGATCAAGGATTCAGACACAGTGTACCCTGGCACTATTTTTTATGGCAGCTTACATTTCTCTCATTCCCCGAGACCTGGGAAAAGACATGTTGGTGGAGTTGGCTTACTCCTGTCCCCGCAATGTACTTTCCAGATCATCCCTCCAGCCCCTTCACTCTCATTCCCCTCTTTTGAGGTCCACACAATTAGGCTCTTCCATCCCCTCCCCCTCAGAGTAGCAGTGGTATACCTCACCCCAGGGTCACCCACCCAGTTCCTCTATCATTTCTCTGCGTAGCTGCCACATTTCATGTCCTCAGAATTGCCGTACCAACTCTCATACTGGGAGACTTCAACATCCCCATAAACAGCCCCATTTCCCCATCTGCATCTCAGCTCCTAATCTCTAACCACATCTCTTAGCATCTCTCAGCTCTCAACCTCTGAGACACACAACACCCTTGACCTGATCTTTTTCTGGCTCTGCTTTACCTCTTCCACTCTCTGACCACAACATTCTCTGCTTCACACTTACAAACCCTCACCCACCCAAGCACAGTACGACCTATCACATATTCAGAAATCTACAGGCCATTAACTCTTGTACATTTACAGACTCCCTACATTCATCACTGTCCCCAATCTCCTCATTCTCCTGTCCCGATCTGGCAGTAAATCACTTAAATGACTCTCTCAGAAGCTCCTTGGACCAAGTAGCACCCTTCACTCTCCGAACCTACAAACACAGAGTGAAACAGCCCTGGCTCACATCACAAACTTGATTCCTCCAGTGATGCTCTAGGAGTGCTGATCGTCTATGGAGGAAAACCCGCACTCCAGAAAACTTCATTCACTATAAATTTATGGTGAGAACTTGCAACTCTGCCCTTCACCTTTCCAACCAATCCTACTTCACCACCCTGATCTCCTCACTATTCAACAGCCTAAAAAAATTCTTTGACACCTTTCACTCTCTCCTCGGTCCTAAAGTGCAGGCCCCTATCACCAACCTCTGTGCGGATGACCTGCCTTCTTACTTCACAGAGAAAATAGAAAACATCCACCTCAAATCGCTATTATCCCTACCTCTCCCCATTTCCTCCAGCTCACTCTCCACTTTTGACCCTGTCACGGAAGAAGTCTCCAGGCTCCTTTCTTCCTCTCATCCCACAAAATGCACTGCTGACCCCATCCCCTCTCACCTACTCCAGTCTCTCTGCGGTGGTCACCACTCACCTAACCAAAATCTTCAATCTCTCCCTCTCTTCTGGCATCTTCCCCTCCTCCTTCAAACACTCGATCATTACTCCAATATTAAAGAAAACTGCTCTTGACCCATCTTGCACAAACAACTACAGACCAGTCTCCAATCTCCCCTTCATTTCTAAACTCCTGGAGCGCCTAGTCTACTCCCGCCTCACTCATTACCTCTCCACTCACTCTCTTCTAGACCCATTACAATCTGGTCTCCGCCCCCTACATTCCTCAGAAACTGCTCTCACCAAAGTGACCAACGACCTTCTGACACCAAAACATAATGGTGACCACTCTCTGCTTATCCTTCTTGATCTCTCTGCTGCCTTTGACACTGTTGACCACCATATCCTACTATCCATGCTCCACTCCATCGGCATCAAGGACTCCTGGTTCTCTTTCTATCTTTCTGACCGCTCTTTCAGTGTATCATTTGCTGGCTCCACTTCCTCCCCTCTTCATCTCACTATTGGGGTCCCTCAGGGTTCAGTCCCTGGATCTCTTCTCTTCTCTCTCTGCACGGCCCTGATTGGAAAGACCATCAGCAAATTTGGCTTTCAGTACCATCTTTATGCTGATGACACAAAACTATATACTTCTTCCCCTGACTTTACTTCCGCTCTATTAAAGAACACCAATGACTGTTTCCAATATCACGTCCACTCTCTACCTAAAACTCAACCTTTCCAAAATTGAACTTCTTCTGCTCCCACCCTTCACTAACCTCCTTAAATGACATGTCTCAGTGTGCGGCACCACGATAACGCCTAGTCAGCAGGTTTACTGTCTGGGTGTTATGTTTGACTCTGATCTTTCCTTCACCCCATATATACAATCTCTCGCCCGCTCTTGCCGCTTGCACATGAAGAACATCTCTAGAATTTGCCCCTTTCTAACACTGGAAACCACAAAAACCCTCACCGTGGCCCTGATTCACTCCCGCCATAACTATTGTAATTCTCTTTTAATTGACCTTCCCCGCACTAGACTCTCCCCTCTCCAGTCCATCCTTAATGCAGCAGCTAGGATCACCTATCTAGCTAACTGTTACTCAGACGCTTCTGCTCTATGTCAGACATTACACTGGCTGCCTATACACTATAGGATCCAATTCAAACTGCTTGTTCTCACCCACAAAGCTCTTCACAGTGCAGCTCCTCCATACATCTCCTCCCTCATCTCTGTCCTCTATCTATCACCCCACCCATTCTCTTCATTCTGGAAGTGACTTTAGACTCACTTCTGCATTAATCCGAACCTCCCACTCCCAGCTCCAAGACTTCTCCCGAGCTGCACCAATTCTCTGGAATGCTCTACCCTAAGAAATTAGGTGCATCCACAACTTATATAGTTTCAGGGGATCCCTAAAAACACATCTCTTTAGCGCAGCCTATCATAATCCCTATTCAAATTCATCTAGACATAGCCTATTCACTCCACCAGTCTTAAATGCATCACAAATAATGGTTGGTGGCCACTTATTCTGCTCCTATCTGTTCCCCATCTCCTCAAGTTGACTATATCATCATTGTAAATAAGCACCTGTATTTTGTGTCACCCCCACCTCATTATTAGACTGTAAGCTCTTATGAGCAGGGCTGTCATTATTTTGCTCTAATTATTGTATTGTATTATGCTTTGTATTGTATTGTATTTTTTTTTGTATTGTATTGTACTTTCTCATAACAGTTTGTTATGATTGTTTAAACATGAACCTCTGTATTTGAAGCAGTGCGGAATATGTTGGCATTATATAAAGATTATTATTATTCTCTCCTTCCACCCTTCTGGTCTCTCCTTCCCGGGGCAAGCGTGGTCGTGCTTCAAGCCCTGGGAGCCAGCTCCACACCGACTCTGTACCCTCCTGTTGCTGCTTCATCCACCACGTACTACTCCTACTCTCCTAACACTTCCCTGTCCCCCTTTTGTGACCTAGGCCCTCCTCAGGGTCCCCCATGGTCCCAGGGCCTACGTGTTGGGTACTGTTTGTGTTTCTTTTGGGCTCAGTCACACCATCCCACAACCTGGAGAACAGGGGCACTACACTCCTTAACCGTGGGAATGCAGTACCTCTGGTGGCGGCTTACCCGGTGTGGCGCCACGTGCGTGTGTGTGTTTTACCTGAGGTGGGTGCTGTTACGGC
Organism: Allobates femoralis; assembly: GCA_033576535.1. Lineage (NCBI taxonomy): Eukaryota > Metazoa > Chordata > Amphibia > Anura > Aromobatidae > Allobates > Allobates femoralis. The sequence continues at coordinate 344,591,763 of JARQOC010000005.1, read as the reverse complement.
AATCTTCCTGATTATACTTTCAGCGTGTAGTGGAGGCTATATTTACGTGCACGGAGGAATATGACAGACAGCAGATTGTGTTGAAAGTCAGGGATTCCTGAGTGATGGTACCCCACAGGTTTATTATATAGGCAAATGATAATACATGTGTTAACACAACTTTACAATCATTGGTTACACCCAGCAGTCTATTATATGTTGATTGGCTCTATATAATGTCAAGAGTTGGCAGAGTAGATGAGGTTATTGAGACACGTAAAGTCCTTATCAAAACGTTTAAGATTACCAACTTATTTTTGTTAAAAGGTTTACGTTTATTAATACAAAAGTTAAAATTCGTAGACCCACAGATAAACAGACAATAACATAGATATACACATTTGTAGGGAACATACAAATTATTTTTGTTTGCCACTAGTATATAAGGTACTGGAAGGTCCTAATTCTTACTCCTATGTAAAGGTGGGGGATAGTCGTCATCATCCCATACATATAATACCACCACTTATAGATAAGCTTGCCCCATAGCATCTTTTCTCTTATGAGAAGATACGAGACAAGTTTACGGCAAAGAATAGGTCCCGTTTCAAAACCTGGCATAGAGTCCAAGAGTGTTTTGAAGTTTCTTTTAATGGGGACTTTTTGTCCGATCTTTTTGTAGTTCCCAAATTATATAGATAAATTCTCCACGTTTGACGCATTTCGCCCTTTTTCATGTAACAGGGCTCATCAGAAGTACTGGGGATTATGTTTATTGCTCTGTCTAAAGACAAAAAGGTCAAGGCATTAAATTCCACATAATGATTCAATGGTACAGAAAGTGCAGACCAATTTATATTCATATTGAAAAAATAACAAATAAAATTGATCCAGCTGGTTAAATATGTTAGCTCCCATGTGTAGTTGGAATATAAAATTATGTACTTCCCATATAGAAGGAAAAACATACCTTGTGACCCATACAAGCCAAATGTATTGATAATTTCAATGGGCAAACATACCCAGGAATAGAAAATTGACCAGAATGATGGGGTAACGATATTTCTCTTCTAAGGGAGTCAAACAAAACATTTTTTCACTAGATGATTGAAAATCTATAAGTGTGCTACTAAAAAAAATATACTCAATTCATCCTTACCCTTGGTGTAAAGTGTATCGCCACAGAGCCAACATCCAAATGGTAGGTACAAGGGCGCTTAGCAGTAGGTGTTTAAACTATGTAAAAAATAATTATATATAGATGGTGACTAAGTGCCTTATGGACACACATATATATATGATGTTATTAATAAAGGTTAAGAATAAGAATAAAAATAAATATAAAATAACCACCTCTATTCCGGAGTTGCCATAATAGACGCAATATAATATAGTCCAGATATGCACAATCAGCTAATGTAATCAGGATCACCCATCAAGCCTATCCCTTCAAAGGGGAAATGGCCTGTTGGAGCTCAAAATAAAAATATAGATGTGCTGATGGTGAAAAATAATAATGAAAAAATTAGTTACATAGGGTATAGTCAAACCATTATATTTATAAATCTCATAAACAAAACCAATTAAATTTTAGAGGGAGAGGGAGATTATTGAGGCTATCCCTGAGTGTGAAGGGATGCCTGAGGGACACATGTTCTAAATACAAAAAGTTGATAGGTACAAACAAAACTTTAAGTAAAAAAAAAATTTAATTTTCCATTATATAGAAAAAATGTACCTGTCAATATGGCACAAGACTCAGTATAAAGAGTTGAAAAAAGGCTATTATACATACCACATATAGATTTGATGTGGAAGCTTTAGAAAATACAAAAATAGTTTGTATATATGCCCAAAAGGGAACTTACCCTCTCTGCAGCAGCCCTGAACCTATGGATGTGGTGTGTGGCTGATACTAAACCTATTTATATAAGTTTCCAACCCCCATCATTGGTGATTAGTGGGTAGAGGTGGTGGGGATCCCTCCCACCTGTTAATGCCTGTGATGCTCGATATAGCGTCACCAAGCATTATGTTGTTTGAGTTCCACGGTTATAGAAACCGTGTAATGCAAAACAAGCAGTCTGCGCATGCGCGGTCGCGTCAGTGACATCAAATGTCGCGTTAGTAAGACGCGACCGCTTGCGTTCCAAAGGCCGCCACCAATGGAACGCAAAGATGTCTATTGCGCATGCGCGGCATCTGTATCACAGAATAGAATGGAGCCGCGCTTCCCATAGTTGGTTGCACAAGGGCACAATAGCGCAAAGGCTCCATTTTATTCCCGTATGTATTCAAAGTTCACCCATAGATGGATAGATACATAGGCAATTATTGGTAATATGCCTAAATGGGTATAAAGGTGAAATATTATAAAGGATGCCTATAGGGGTTTTTTTTTGGATGGAATAGAATATTTATATGAGAATAGGAAAGGTCAAGCAGATTTTTAGCGATATAAGAGATTAATTTTATATAAAGGAATTTAACAATAGAAATCAAACTACAATATCCGAATAATGTAGTTCATTAAAGGATTTAAGAATTTAATGAAAAGGAGCATCCATAAGTACCATCAAGATTTACAATCTGTGGAAAATGCTTATAATTAGCAATAAAACACAGTGTGCTATAATACATAAATACCAAGAGCTATTTGTATTTTTATAGTCCTGCTTGCGATATGTGACCCTTCTCGGGTAGTAACACATTAAAGGCCAGTATAAATTTTAATCAGATCACCACTATTTTCAAAAAACCTATGTGCACCAAAACTACAATAATACACATACCTTTAAAGGAAACAGGAATAGCTCAATTGTTCATTGAGTCCATTAGGGTGGACGCTATTAAAGTTGTAGATCCACCTAGCTTCTTTTTGAAGGAGGACCCTATCAAAATCTCCTTTTCTTGGTGAGGGTTTAGGTACTTCCAAAACTCTAACTTTTAGGCATTTTGGGTTCCCTAGGTGAAATTCCCGCACATGTCGTCCTATTGGAGTATCCCTATCATTTGTCACATCACCAAGATGTTCGCCAAATCTTTTGCATAATTCTCTCTTTGTCTTGCCAATGTAGTCTTTGGGACATGAGCAAATGATCACATAGATCATCCCCCGTGTACCACAATTAGCAAATTCACGCAAATTGTAGACCTTATTGGTTGCTGAGCAAGTTACAGTTTTTGTGAGTTGTATCCAAGGGCAGAACTTGCAATGCCCACATCTGTAGGTTCCAACAGTTTTTAAATTTTGCAACCATTTGTTTGCGATTTGGGTGTTTGATAGTGACTGCGTACCAGCCTATCACCTATTAATCGACCTCGTCTATATGTGACACTTGCATATGGTATAATGTATTCCTTCAAATCGGGGTCTGCGAGTAAGATGCACCAATGTTTCCTTATGATGATGTTCATTATTTCCACATTGTGGGCATCAAAGGTGCCGATCAACCTAATGATTGACAAGTTTTCTTCCTTTTTCTTAGGGACAAGTAATGAGTCCCTATTACATGATTGTGCATTCCTAAAAAAAAAATTTGGTTTGACTCCCTTAGAAGAGAAATATCGTTACCCCATCATTCTGGTCAATTTTCTATTCCTGGGTATGTTTGCCCATTGAAATTATCAATACATTTGGCTTGTATGGGTCACAAGGTATGTTTTTCCTTCTGTATGGGGGGCACATGATAATTCTATATTTCAACTAACATATTACCCCCTAATATTACTACCTAGTAGGAAATTTGACACGTAAAGTCCCCAAAAACTCTTATCTTGACCAGACAAGGGGACATGTCATTGCATGTCTTTAGACATATTCAACCTAGACACCATCTCATAATTCAAGACAAGATGAGGGGGCGTGTCCTGCATCTGATGGAGCAGGACGCTTAGTGAGGAGCTCTGCACACTAAGCCCTGATAACGGCACATAACAGCCACTACGACCTCCAAAACCAGCTGGGGTGAGATCGGATTACCTCAGGAGCAGACTGAGATGTCTAAAGGCGGCTCCAGATGCAGAGATACCGAGCACTCGGTGAGAGATTTCTTTGGGGTAGAAAGGACACTGAGATCTTCTTCCAACATGGCACAGGGGGCGGGAAAATTAACACCTCACTGCTCTCCTCGCTCTCAGCATGGAGGAGGGGGCCCAGGAGCCAGAGAGGATGATGAGGCTCCAGTGACAAAGGGATGTCTGAGAGGCTTCCTAGAATCCCTCCGCAGGTCCCTGCAGGAGGATATGAGGGGCATGATTGCTGATCTAAGAGCAGACCTAACAGCTATAAGCGAGAGAACAGGACCTATTGAACATAAAATGGTGGACTTTGCTGCAGCCCATAACATCCTCGCAGATGACTTTGCAGAGGTGGATTCAGAGGTCAGGCAGTTACAGGCGGCTGTCTGTGATTTAGAGGACAAACATCGTATTAAGAATGTGAAATTGAGAGGAGTTGCAGAGGGGGGTGAGGAGGAAGACCTCATGGCCACGGTAACAACCTTTATGGAGGTGGCTCTCCCTGATATGCCTGCCACAGAAAGGAAAATTGATTAACTTTTTCGTCTACCTAAACCTGCAAGACTGAACAGAGATGTTCCGAGAGACATTTTAGTCTGTTTTCTCCTCTACAAAACCGCGGGAAGAGCTGCTGGCCGCCATGAGAAATCAACAGGAGCTCCCTTCCCCCTTCAGGGCGGTCTCTGTGTTCCCAGATTTGTCCCCCGGAACCCTGGCCAGAAGACGAGACTTTGCCCCCTACTGTGCCATTCTGAGAGACAAGGGGATCTCATACATTTGGGGTTCCCCTGTGTCGGTGATATTTTGTTACAGAGGTTCGAGACAATACTTTAATTCCCCTTCTAAAATGAGAAAAGCCTTCCAAGACTGGAACTTCCCCAAGACTGCCACAGCGACCCCAACGAAAAGGGCCCCGTTGGAGATGCGAGGCCCGGAGACAACAGATGTAGAGGTCTGAAGGGCTGTGAACTTATTATGAACATACAAGGCTGGTTGTGACTGATCTCTTGAATAGCAGGAGGCTCTGAGACCTCCTTGGAGGTCGTATTAGACCTTAGCTCCTGCAGGGGGACCGTTCCGCCTTAAATCCATTGGTCTAGTCCCCCTTTTCTCCCCAGCTCCTTGGCAATTTGCCTTGAATTAAGTTTACATTTGTGTTCAGTGTTTTTGTTTTCTTCTATCCCCACATCTATTGTTTCTTTTGCTTGTCCCCCTATCCACCTATCTTCCTCTCTTTCCCTGTCCCTCTCCTGCCCCCTGGGGGTTCTCTTCCACATTGATTCCATCATACTGGCACTGTGAATTGTGGAAACAAAACTATGACTATGAGATTTGTTTCGCTTAATGTGAAGGGGTTGAATTCCCCTATCAAACGTTCCTACCTCTGGAAAGAGGCCCTCCGCTCTAAAGCGGATATCCTTTGCGTCCAGGAGTCCCACCTCCTAGCAGCGGATAATGTCAGACTGAGCCACTGATTTTTTCCCCATTTGTTTTTTGCGAACCACCCTGACAAGAAGCAAGCAGGGGTGGGAATCTTCAATAGAAACTCTGTTCAATTTCAAATGGTTCAGGTTATCCCTGACCATATGGGTCGTGCTCTTATTGTGATATGTAAGATCGCAGGGTCACTTTACACATTACTAAATGCCTACACACCAAATAATGGGCAAATTAAATTCCTTAGGTCCTGGTTTGAACGTCTGAAGCAGGTGGCAGTCGGCAAGGTGATTGTCTGTGGAGACTTCAACCTGGTCCCCAGCAGACTCATGGATAGTACTGCCCCGTCCGTGGGAAGGGCAAGGAGCTGGGCCCCCTGATTAGGGAATTTCGCCTCCACGACATCTGGCGCTACTTCCATGCATCAGAGAAAGACTTTTCGTTCTTTTCCCACAGGCACAGGTCCTACTCGAGAATTGATCTCTTTTTGGTCGATGATAACACTCTTGGGGCCTGTGCCTGTGCGGAAATGGGTCTGATCACTTGGTCGGATCATGCGCCGGTGTCGTTGGAGGTGGCCCTGACGGGAGGGAATCCCCCTCTGCATACATGGCGACTTAATGCCAACTTGTTGTCAGACCAGGCGGTGGTGGGGGCGATTGGTAAGGGACTGTCAGACTTTTTTGCCCTCAATGACACGGGAGATGTAGCGGACGATGTCCTATGGGAATCACACAAGGCCGTCATAAGGGGCACGCTGATACAGAAGGCCTCTCAACTGAAAAGGTCCCGGGAAAAAACTCGAGAGGACTTGCTGACTCAATTACAGGTCCTTGAAGACCTAAATAAATCAAATCCGAGGTCAAACAACTCTGCTCAGATCTTCCTGCTCAGAAATCAGCTTAGAGCCCTGATGCTCCATGAATATGAGAAGCATTTGAGAAAAGTTAAGACGTCACATTATGCAGCTGGAGACAGAGCTGGGGCGCTCCTGGCCAGGAGACTAAAAAAACGATCTGCTATGACAATGATTGACTCTATGAATACTGCAGATGGCAGGGTGGTGAGGAGCCCAGAGGAGATAGCGGAGATGTTTGCGGTGATTTACGAATCCGTGTACAACCTGAGAGACTGTAGAGAGACGCCCCAGCCTGACTTGGACGAGGTTAATGCCTTTCTTGAGACCCTGTCACTCCTGTCACTAACTAAAGACCAAATGTCAGAACTAAATAGGCCCATGTCGACACAAGAAATCGCCAAAATTATTTCCTCCACTAAACCCTCCTCGGCCCCGGGCCCAGATGGCTTTTCCAATACATACTATATAACCTTTGCAGCCGAGCTGTCCCCGTATCTTTTACGAGTATTCAACTCGTGGCAGGTGAAGGGAGCCATCTCACCCGCTGCCTTGGAGGCGACCATCACCACCATACCTAAACCGGGCAAACCACATGATTCTCCTGCTAGCTACAGGCCTATTTCTCTGCTAAATTGCGACCTGAAGATATTCTCAAAATTACTGGTGTCCAGACTTGCTCGAGTTCTACCTTCCTTAATTCACCAGGATCAGGTGGGTTTCGTGTCGGGGAAGCAGGCTAAGGATGGCACCAGGAGGATGGTGGACCTGGTAAAAGTGGCAGAGCTTAGGGGGGGTCCCCAGTGCATTCCTGTCGCTTGATGCTGAAAAGGCCTTTGATAGGGTGCACTGGGGATACCTTCGGGCTGTCTTAGGGAAGTTTGGCTTTGAAGGGCCGATTGTGTCGGCAATCCTTGGCCTTTACTCCCGCCCGAATGCCAGAGTCCTCGCCTCCGGGTTCCTGTCCAGAAGCTTCCAAATTACCAATGGCACGAGGCAGGGTTGCCCGCTTTCACAGGTAATCTTCGCCTTGGTGGTAGAACCTCTTGCGGCCCTGATCCGGGCTGACCCGCTGATATCGGGAATCGCTGTTGGAGAACTGGACCATAAAATAGGCCTGTACGCAGACGTTATCATAATTGCTTGCACGAACCTTGAAATTTCTCTCCCTGCGACTATGTCGGCTCTCACTAAATTTGCACGAGTGTCCCTATATAAGCTAAACGCTTCAAAATCTATGGTACTACCAATATGTGTTCCGTTGTCTCTGTCTTCCAGCTTATCAGAAAGGCTCCCCTTTCAATGGTGCCCGGGTGGCATAACATATTTAGGCATCATTCTAGGCCCCACCTCTCAGATAGTACAAGCTAATGTTGAGGTCCTGGTGAAAGCTTTGTCGGATGGCATGAGTAAACACCCCCTACATGCCTTGACATGGATGGCGAGAACGCAGGCGTTTAAGATGATGCTTTTACCTAAGATTCTCTACTGTTTCCGCTGTGTGCCTGTTGCTATACCTGGCAAGTTAATGAACAAACTGCAGTCCCTGATTAATAGATACATATGGGCTGACAAAAAACCGAGGGTCCCCAAAAGAGTTATGTCACTTCACATGAATAAAGGAGGGATGGGGGTCCCAGACTTAAAGTCTTATCATGGGGCAGTCATATTAGAGGAAGCAAAGAGGTTCTGGATATCTGCTGGAGACCTAGGTTGGATGCAGATTGAGAGTTTTGTTGACGGGGTCGGACTCCAGGGACTTCAGACTATTCTCGAGGCAGAATCCTTGACCAAACTAAAAAGGAAATTTAAACTAGACACGACACGTACCCTGCTTCTCCACTGGAGGGGTCTACCAAAATTCTGGACTAGATTACCAGCCTCTGACATTTCTCTGAATACACTTCGCCTACATTTACCCTTTTTAGAGATTCCTAAATGGGAAGTGGCGGGAATTCACACACTAGCAGACTTAATGACGGAAAGAGACTTGGTGTCATTTGACACATTGACGGAATGTGACCCATCCTTGCGAACTTTGTTCCTACAATACCTCCAACTGAGACATTTCATGGCCACTAAGGCTAGAGACTGGTTGACGGGGAGACAATCTCCTTCTGCCTTCCTGGGCTTCCTTCTGACCACCCCATCAGATCTGAAGGGTTTATCCCGGATATATAAGGCTCTCTTGGCCAGGGGCGACCCGGAGAAATTGGTTTACATGCAGAAATGGGAGGAAGACCTCCAGTTTACTACAGAGAGAGAGAGAACTGGGAGAAAGTGTCCCAACGCATGGCTAAACTTACCAGGTGTATCAATCATCTAGAGAACTTAAAGAAATTACATTTTCGCTGGTACCTTCCGCCAGCCCGTTTGGCCAGATTTGGGAGACATGCCTCCCCTTTTTGCTGGAGACTATGTGGACAGAAGGGTAATCTTGCCCACATGTGGTGGTCCTGCCCGAGAGTAACCCCCTTTTGGTTTCTGGTCGAGTGCCTGATCCAGTCGGTCACGGGTTTTATGATCCCTCTTTCGCCACAATTGGCACTCCTACATATTGGCCTGGAGTTATATCCCCCCCATTATGTGGAGGACCCTGACTTATATCCTGGTGGCTGCCAGGCTGGCCTTGGTGTCCCACTGGAATGCGCAGACCCCACCTAATTTATCGGAAGTGGTGAACAGAGTAAACTCTATTTTTGCTCATGAATATTACCTGGCGCAAAACCTGCCAAATAGAAAACAGACTTTGGATGCATGGCACATATGGGCTTCTCATCCTCTTGCTACACCGATCCCTTCTTTTTGGTAAATATATTTTTATTCATTTTACATCATAACAGGTCAAGTTGTAGTTGTAATTCACATAGCATGGCAAAATATAAGTAATTATTCTGTTGACAAATGATCGTTATAACAAATATAGTCCACCTCTTCTTATGTATAGTGTCGTATCCTATAAGCTATATTAAATTCTATAGATTGGCGACAGTCTCGGTCATTATGTCTCATCAGCCATATTTCTGGCCAAACTTTGACCACTCTAAAAAGTTTAGAAATATAACAAAGCATATTAGTGAACCAATAAACATCAAAACAGAAAAAAGAAATTCCAGGACGGGGTGGGAAGAGGAAAGGGGATAGGGTTACCGAGTGTCACACATTCAGATAGATTCGATGTCGTGACCTATTCGTCCAGATACACCAACCACGCCATACGTACATGATCTCATTCCACAGAGGAAACCCAAGATTCAAGATCCGCAGAGTCCCTATAAACAAACCAAGATGTCCATCTCTCACGATGTCTTTCCAGGCAACCGGGGTCTCGTGAGGAGTATGATGCCAATTCCTCCATCCTACACACCTCATTGATCTCCGCTACCAGCTCCCACCGTGATGGTCTTCGAGGCTTCTTCCACCATCTGGGTATAAGGCGCCTGGCCGACGTCAGAAAGAACCGTAGTAGACTTCTCTTAAAACCCTTGATGGACATAGGGTGTAAATTCAATAGAGCCATTTCTATAGTGAATGTTACCCGAATATAGAGATCATTCACATCTTTCCAAAAGGAGGATATCAATGGGCATCCCCACCAAATATGAGTGTATGAGCCCACTCCCTCCAAGCATCGCCAGCATCGGTCCGAGACTTCTGGAAATATCCGGTTCACGTCAACAGGACACCTATACCATCTCGCCATCACCTTATAATTTCTTTCCTGCGATATAGCAGAAAGGGACGCCCCATAGGTGGAAAGATAAATTTTTTCCCAATCTAATACAGATAATGTCCTATTCAGGTCTCCCTCCCATCGTCCCACATACCCAGGTCTATCTCCCCTATCTGTCTTCCTGTGTGTGTGGAATAAGTTAAAGATTACTGAAATCGCATGTGGTATGTACGTCCGCTTGATGCATAACTGTTCGAAGTCTGTTAGGGAGCGTCTAAGGGAGGAGAATGACAGGGAACTCACATAACTGCATAGTCTAGCGTACTGGAACCAATTCCCCTGAGATAGCGGCGTCGTGATTGGAAAGTCAGCTAGTGGTTTGAGTCCTGTCTGGGATATACAATCCCTGAGGGTCGGGTAAGCTGATTTAGTGAGACCCAAAAATGAGGTGCAGCCCGGATCTATTGGGAACAATGGATTATCGAACAAGAAAGTCAGAGGGCCTGGGCTTGTTGTAAGATGGAACGAGCGGACCTGTCCCCTGAAGGAGTTAAGCAATTGCAGAGATAGGAAGGAGCGAGTTTCTCGACCCCTTGGGTTCAGAGACCAGATCCATGCTAGAGGATCATATTGAAGTCCCTCCCTCTCTACATCTACCCATCCCCCTCCCCCTTCCCTAAAGAGATCCAGAAGGCACTTATCCATGGCAGCGTAATGATATAATAAGGGGTCTGGGAGGCCAATTCCACCCTGAGCAATTGTCTTACTGAGGGTCTTGAAGGAAATTCTCGGTCGATTATGGGACCACAAAAAGCGGATCCAACCCTGCTTCAGTCTGGAGAAAAAAGAGGCCGGCAAGTGGATTGGTATGGTTTGAAAATGGTAGAGAAGGCGTGGAAGAACGTCCATACGTATGGTATGTAATGTGCCCAGCCATGTCAACGGAAGTTTATTCCATTTGGCTAAGTCTGATTCCAATGATGTCAGCAGGGGCAAATAATTGTGTATAAAAAGAAGCGATGGGTCTCTGGATAACCTAATCCCCAAATATCCCAGAGATCTCTCCTTCCATTTGAAGGGATAGTCCCTAGCTAAAAGTGAAACCACCAATCCTGACAAAGTGATGTTGAGCATTTCAGACTTGGAGGGATTAATCTTAAAGTTGCTTAATCTACCAAATTCTGTCATATTGTCAAGTATATGGGGAAGGGATATTAATGGGTTCGTGATGTATATAAGCAGATCGTCCGCAAACATGGCGATCTTATGTTCTTTCTGTCCCACTATAAGACCTTGTACCGACGTGTCATTCCTCAGGGCACAGGCTAGGACCTCCATACAGAGAATGTAGAGTAGGGGGGACAGCGGGCACCCCTGGCGCGTGCCGTTGTAAATTGTGAAGGGGTCTGATAATATGCCATTGATTCGCAGGCATGCAGTTGGGTGTGTGTATAATGCCTTGATACGGTGAAGCATAATGTCACCTACCCCCAAATGGCGTAGTACTGCAAACATAAATCCCCAGTGCACCCTGTCAAACGCCTTCTCTGCGTCTACTGACAGGATGCACATGGGTGTCGACTGCCTACGGGCGGCGTCAATCAAGGCCACAGATCTGATCGTATTATCCCTAGCCTCCCTACCAGGGACGAACCCCACCTGGTCTCCATGTATTGTTCCAGGGAGGAGGTGTTTAAGCCTATTTGCCACCAACTTGGAATAGAGTTTTATATCCAAGTCGATTAAAGAGATGGGCCTGTAGTTACCACACATCGCCGCGTCCTTCCCAGATTTGTGTAAAACCACCACATGTGCCATGAGTGCTTGAGCCGGGAAGGATCCGCCCGAAGAAATATCGTTGCATACTGACAAGAGTAGCGGTCCCAACAGAGCTACATATTTTTTATAGAAACCCGCAGAATATCCGTCCGGCCCCGGACTTTTACCATTTTTCATGTTCCCAATCCCGGCCTCAATCTCCCCCAGAGTAAAATCGGTGGACAGCTGGGCCTCATCCTCAGGAGACAGCCTGGGCAGACCGGCCCTCCCGATAAATTCTAGAAAATCCTCTTCAGATGCTCGGGGGGCCTCCAAGTTATATAATAGAGAGTAAAAATCTCTAAAACTGTTCAATATATCGCTGGTTTTATGTAGCGTAGTGCCCTCTGGATCCCGAATGCAAGGTATAAATGTTCTGGGGGGCCTGGGGTGGAGAGTCCTAGCCAATAATTTTCCACTTTTGTTGCCTGACATATAAAAACGTGATCTAGTCCAGTCTCTGTTCGCCCTGTCTTTTTGGTCCAAGAGAGATAGTAGCTTATGTCTTGTGGTAGATAAGAGGGAGAAGCCCTGTGGGGTTGGGTCCTCCTTGTGTCTCGACTCCAGTTCGGCAATCTGGGCAAGCAGGTCTTCTATGTCACATGACCTCTGTTTCTTGAGACGTGTGCCATGAGTAATAAGCACCCCCCTCAGAACACTTTTTAAGGCCTCCCATTTTACCGGACTAGGAGTCGGATTCGAGGAATGGTCTATCATAAAATTTTTAATTGTCGTCTCAAGGTCCGAGTGACATGTCTGATCATTCAACAGGTTTTCATTCAGTCTCCAAGTAAAACCACTCCCCTTGAATGTGGACATGGTCAGTTTAAGATATATTGGGGCGTGATCCGACCATAATATCGAGCCTATGTCAGTTGTCACCCCCCGGTCCAGTAATGAATGCGATATGTAGAACCTATCTATCCTACTATATTTCGAGTGGACATGTGAGAAAAACGTATAATCTTTAGTGTTGGGGTGGAATATCCTCCATGCGTCCACCAGGCGCATCTCCTCCCACTGTTTGTTCAGGTAATGGAGAGATGGTGCAGGTTGAAACGACTTACCAGCCGACGTGTCGACCACCGGATCAGCAGGGTAATTGAAGTCCCCTCCCATGATGATCGGGACCGATCCGGCGAATGCCTCCAGGTTCTTCCTTAAGCGTGCGACGAATCGCAATTGCTTCCTATTAGGAAAGTATACGTTAGCAATGATGAATGTACAAGAAAAGATGTTCACCTTTAGAAACATGAAGCGGCCCCCCGGATCAACCTCCTGAGCTAATATCTGTGGAGTGCAGGACCGGTGGAACGCCACCGAGACCCCCCTTGCCTTAGAATCAGCGAATGTGCTATGAAACCACAGGGGATAGTCCCTGGTCTCACACCTAGGGACTCTGTCGGAGCGAAAATGGGTCTCTTGTAACATTAATATATGTATTCTAGCTTTATGGAACGAATAGCAGATCTGTCTCCTCCTTTCTGGTTTATTGAGACCATTTGCATTGAACGAACAACAGTTAAGCGTAGTCATTTATATCAGACCGAACCAATCGTCTTTGGGCTATCATTATCTGGACACTCGGTATACAATTAAGGACGGGGATGGGTATAGTGGGGTAAAATAGGGTACCATGGTAAAGGATGAAAAAACCACCAATGTACAGAAACATAAAAACAGTAACTGAAAAGGGGCACCAGCCGGTGCGGTTTTGCGTGCGGCTATGGGTGACATATGCCATCCAGCACTGGGGGTACGGGTGTATTGCCCAGAACAGCCTTCCCTCCGCAACGCCATTTTAAACTCTTTGAATTCGTAATTAACTATTGTCCAGCATGTCATTGCTAGACTTAAACAAAGTAAGAACAAGTTATAACATTTATAATTCTATTATGTCTCATGTGTTGATCCCGATATCGGCCTCCTCCCCTCCCCCCCCGAATTCGGAACCCCAATAGAGTATTATGGCCATGATTTTAGATGGGAGAGGTACAGGATGAACAGGTGGGAGAGCAGGAAGGGGCACAGCCCAGGAGGGAATAGGAATGAAGGTATTAGACGATACCAGGAACAGAAACCTGAGAAGCTGAGCTAGGGAGCAAGAGGTTGAGAAGAGGGCCACATGTATGTGCAGGAGGGGGGAAAGAGGGGAGAAAAAAGGAGTGAACCAACCAACCCAGGTCTACTCAGGTCACCAGCAGTCAGAGTAAAAAGAGGTGATTCAGAGGGAGCTAGAAAGTCGTTACAAAGAGCAATGATACAAGTATATGGGGGGAATAGAGTAGAAAAGTAAGAGTGAAAACGTGGGTAAAGAAATCAGAGAGCTGAGGATGTTCAAGAAAGAATGTATACTATTCCCCCATCATGGTCTAGATGTCAAAAGGAAGGCACTCATACATAGTATGGCTCTATCTCCACCTCCCAATGAGTGGGGGGTCAGTATCTGACAATAGGCAAGAGTCATTCAGAGCCTGGGGATTCTCCGCTCTGCCCTATATTCAATGGGCATCACATATAGTCCTCATGTCCACTGCGTCTATGGTTTATCCTGAAAACGTGGGGGTCAGAAAAGAGGTCAGATTGACCACCAGCCGCTTCCCTCCTCTTCAGGCCGGTGGGTTCCTGGGTGAGCGTTGGCGTCTCACCCTCTGCCATCTCGCTGGGGCCGGTGGCAGATCAGGGGTGCAGGCCAGTCCGCCAAAGCCATCTCCTGGATGTCCAGATTCTTGCAGAAAGCTGTGAGGTCCGCCAGTCTTCTGAAACATGCTGAACGTCCTCCATGCGATGCAAAAAGCTGAAAAGGGAATCCCCAGCGGTACTTTATCTCCCGCTCCCTCAGCGCCTCCAGGAGCGGACGTAGTCCCCGGCGCTGCTGGAGCGTGCGGCGGGACAGATCCTGCAAGAATATTATAGGAGAGTCCATGTACAAAATCTTGTCTTGTTGTCTGGCCGCAGATAGGATAGTCTCTTTTATAGCATAGAAGTGCACCCTGCAGATCACATCACGCGGCCTGGTGTCCTGCTGGGATCTTGGCGCCAAAGCCCGGTGTACTCGATCAAGTTCAATATGAGGACCTTGGTTGTCACCTAATACTTGTTTAAACAGCCCCTGAACTGTGGTAGCAAGTTCCAGGGCTGGAATTGATTCTGGCAAACCCCTTATTCTTATATTGTTGCGACGGTTGCGGTTCTCCAGATCTTCTTGAGAATACGCCATTTCCTCCAAAAGGGCTGCATGGGAGGATAACATCTCTCTACGTGCCTGCAACTCGTCCAGCACTGTCTCCTGCGCCCTTTCCACCTCCTCCACTCTCGAGGTGACCTCCTGCCTCAGAGCCGCCATTTCTTCTCTATATGTGTTTTCTATCCGGCGGACAAAACGCTCTAAGTCCCCTTTGGTGGGCAGATTCTTAAGATATTCGCCCAGTTCACCTCCTGGTAACGTGTCTGGAGAGTCCGGATAATCCGAGTCCTCCTCCTGGGCACCGCCGAGGGCCGCAAAGCGATTTGCGTTCCTCCTCTCCCTCTCCTCCCACCCCCCCGCCACCTGCTGTGAGCGGGAAGGCGCCATCTTGAGAGATGCGCGGTCCGGGACAGGGGTCGCTCCGGACCGCAGAAACCGGTCCATTTTGCCCTGGGACCCTCCGTCCTCCGCCCCAAGGCTCACCGAGGGCTTTCTTATCTTACCCATAGTGACTGGGTAGCGGGATCGGCAGATAATGGCTGGATTTAGCAGCGGCGTTGCGGAGCTTGGGCACAGCGTGTCCTACTCCTCCATGTGCTAGGCTCCGCCCCCCCACCGATCCCTTCTTAATACCGAATGTAAGGTGTACTATGGAACATGTTGTAGCCATGGTGTAATAGGTTCGTATAATGACCAGCACTCACTCAGGTGTTAGTATGGCGGTGCAATTGTAAAGGGTCTGGTAGGCCCACAGTGTAGAATGAAGTAGAATCAATGCACTCGCACCGTTGTTAGGTTGCTTAGTGTGGATTTATTTCATATACCGTGAAAATGGTGACAGAGCTGGTTAACGTTTCGGCCTAATAACGGCCTTGATCACAACGTCACTGAAGAAAAATGAAAAGAACTTTTTACAATGGTATCATGTGAAGTATATACAGGTGTTAAAAAGAAAAGGAAGCCAATATATACAAATGTACAGAATATACATCGAAAGCCAATGTCGACTCATCTAGATTCTAGTATAACAGATGGTACACCATATTATTGATTATTTGAGTATGCCACGGAGTGGACCAAGGACATGGTGAGGAAAAAGGGAGAAAAAGTGAAGAATAGAGAGGTAGATTTGGAAAACCTAATACCTGCTGTCTTTGTTTAGTGTATGTATGCCCACTCTAGGAGGTAGAGTCTTGTGTGGAGTAACAATAAGTAGAGTTCACCTGTGGTTAAGCACATAGAGCGTCACTCAGAGGTTCTTATGGTGTTGATATATTGCTACATATTAAATAAATACCTCAATTCCAATCATGAGAGATGTAAGGGTATGCTGAACAAGTAAGTCGTGTAAGAATATGAAGTTCCAGGACTTGGAATGTCCAGTGAGTAGTGGTACTTGTTATCTCTTACAGGTGTCTCAGATGGAGGGTTATAAATCTGGAAATAAAGTGACCATTATGATGTATCTGAGTTCTAATGCACTCCTGATGAAGTATGTGCTATTGGGTAATGTACCTTAGGTCCACAGCCAGGGATAAACCCCTAGGCTTGTCGTATGTTTAGCCCCTTTTAGGGAGTCCCAAACGGGTCAAAAGTGTCCCTGGAGCACAAGAAGAAAGGGTTAACAGTGAATGGAGAGATACTTATCTTGGTGAGGTGCCAGGGATCGCGGGTGTGTCATGTACCGGGAGCGGTCTTGTGTGGCCAGCACAGTCCGTGCCTAGGCAGGTAATGACAGTCTCCCCCTGTGTTGTGCGGTGTTTTATCCGCGCCAGGTTGGTCACCTGACCGGAAGTGACGCGTCCGGTCGATAGACATGCGCAAAGCGCATGAAATCAGACCGGAAGTGACGTTGCGGTTTGTTATGTGCGTTGTCACGGTGATGTGCCGTGTTTCAACGCTAGCGATTCAGTTTGAATCTTAGCGATCTGTCTCAGGGTGATAAGCTGAAGTGATGAAGCCCAAGTTTGGGAAAAAAAAGAAAGAGAGTATAGGATGCTTGGGAATCCAGGTACTGAAGTAGACCGGAATAGAGGACCAGTTGCCAGGATAGATGGATTGTACACAGCAATGAATACAGGAATACATCATATATATATATATGTAGTTATTATCACATATACAAAGCATTGGTTTGGAGTGAAACAGTGACAGATATTACTGATAGGTCAGGTACATTGTTTAGCATGCAAAAAAACATCAATAGCTGTTAAGATTTACATCAGTTTATAAATATCTATTTGGCTACTAACAGAACATGTCACTATCAAATATAGTGTTATGTATATGTCTGTCCAATGTATATCATGAGTATTATTTACTGAAATTAAAGTAAGCATGGTATCTCATACTGGTCACAGATTTTCTTTAGTGTATAGGAATCCAAATCAAAGCAAATAAAAGGGGTTAAAAGGAGAAAGAAAACTTAAAAATTGGGAGTAATCAAGGGACACTATTGAATCTTACCCAGTGGGATGGAGCGATGGAGGCCATAGATGGTTAGGTGGGGAGCTGTAAAAAGAAGGGGGGAAGGGGAAACAAGGGAGGGTATCTAGGTTAACCAATCAATCTCTCTATTCAAACCCTTAGGCGTTAGGGTGTCCAGAGTATAGATCCAGTAGCTTTCTCGTTTTTTAAGGAGTTTAATGTGGTCACCTCCCCGTCGAGGTCTGGGGACATGTTCTATGACTTGGAAACGAAGCTGTGCCACATTGTGATTTGCTTCTTTAAAATGGTAGGGAAGTGGTAACCATGTTTTTTCACAACGTATAGTCGATTTGTGGCTAGCAATCCTATCTCTAATGGGTTGAATGGTTTCTCCTATATATAGGAGGCCACATGGGCACTTTATCAGATAGACTACAAAGCTTGTTTCACAAGTATAGAAGCCCCTAACTCGATAAGATTTGCCGGTATGAGGATGGACTATTTCAGATCCTTTGATCACGTTAGAACAACATACACAACCCAAACAGGGAAAGGTGCCATGTCTATGGTTACCTGTCAGTGTCCTGGTCAACGGTTTTTTATTAGATCCCACATCAGCCCGAACTAGTTGATCTTTGATGTTGGGTGGCCGCCTACTGCACATGAGAGGTGTGTTTTGGAAAGATGTTATCTTGGGGTGCGCCTTGCCTAGTAGTGGCCAGTTTTTCCTTACCAGGTTATACACTTTTGGCATGATTGGATGGAATGTGTGTACGAACGGTATTCTATTTGGTTCCCTAGGTTGTCGTGTCTCATTCTCATTGTTGGTAATGGCATTATTGAGTTCTTTGTCAAGTAATGGGGGGGGGTAATTTCTAGCTAGAAATTTGTTAGACATCTCTGTCAATCTGGTAACTCTGGTTGTTTCATTGGATACGATGCGGGTTACTCGTTTGAACTGCGACCTGGGTAGACTATTTCTCGTCGGTTTAGGGTGACAACTGTTATATAGTAGAAGACCATTTCTATCTGTAGGCTTGGTGTATAGATCCGTCGTTAAGAGACCATGTGTGTCTTTAAGCACAAGAGTGTCTAGGAACGAGATTTGATCCATATGTGAGCTAAGCGTAAATTTCAGCTCTGATCTGATTGAGTTGATGGCGTTAAGGAATGTCATTAAGGATTCTTCAGTGTCATTCCATATACAGAATACATCGTCTATGTATCTGTACCATGTAATGGCATGCTTCTTAAACAGATCGTTAGTGTATATGTGGCTCTCTTCAAATCGATCCATATACAAATTTGCATACGCTGGGGCTACATTAGACCCCATTGCAGTACCGCAAGACTGTACATAGAAGTGGTCCTCAAAAAGAAAATAGTTCTCTCTGAGGACCAGCTCCAGGAGTTCAAGGCAAAGATCCCTAATACTACCATCGACGTTGCTGTGGGATAGTATATGGTTGACTGCTTCTATCCCCTTGTCATGAGTTATAGAGGTGTAAAGACTATTAACATCTAGTGTACACAAGAGGCTATCAGGGGGAATTGAACTAATGTTCTTGATTTTATTAAGAAAATCCCCTGTATCTAAGATGAAAGATTTCGCAGACCTTGTGTATGGTGTTAGAATTTTTTCTAAGAAGATAGAAAGTGGGCTGAGTATTGAGTCCGTACCCGCCACAATCGGACGTCCTGGTGGATTATGTAAATTTTTGTGGATCTTGGGTAGAATGTACAGTACGGGTGTCACGGGATTATCATTAATGAGGAAGGATTTGGTTTTTGAATCGATCGTGTTGTTGTGGTAATATTTATTCACTAATCTGTGTATTTTTGTGCGTATGTTGAAGATAGGGTCCTTTCCAACTCTTTGGTATGTTATCTCGTCCGATAGTTGTCTCCTAATTTCTGAGACATACTGGGACTTGTTCATAACAACGATCGCACCTCCCTTGTCCGCTGGTTTGATAGTAATGTTGGGGTTTTCTTTTAAGGAGGTGATAGCCTGTCTTTCAATAGCAGTCAGATTAGTGCGGATAGGGAGGAGACCGATCTGCTGCTCACGAACAACATCCTTAATGTCTCGTTTTAATATATTAATATAGGTTTCAACAGCATGGTCAACTTTCGGTGGGTTAAAGCTGCTGGGATTTCTCAAGCCTAATGATGAAATGGTTATCTTATTAGTAGGTGTATGGCTATGTACTGTGCCTAGTGTGTTCATTGTGGGTACGGCTGGCTGATCAAAATGTGCTTTTAATCTTATTGAGCGGTAGAAGCGCTCTAAATCACACTCTAGTTGAAAGGAATCCCACCTGGGCGTAGGACAAAAGGAAAGGCCCTTATTAAGGACTGATAGTTCTACAGGGGAGAGAGAATAGTCAGAGATGTTCACAACTAGATTTGGATTCCTACCTGTGACCTCAGTACCATTTGGCGATCTGGATCTCTTCCGCTTGGACCTCCTGATGGTCTTGCGTCTTGTCCTAAAAAAAGGGGGGGTGTAGGGCGGGGCATGGGAGAGCCCCCTGTGTCGCTTCCTGAACCCGCAGAGGAACCTCCTGCTGGTGTTGAGCCGCCAGATGGTGGGTGACCACCTGTTGGTTTTCTGGGTTTTGGCCATGGGCGTCTCGGTTGTGGTGGATCGTCCCACCTGTAGACCTTGTTGTTGAGGTAATCTTCTGTATCCCTCTGGAACTTGTTCCTTTTCCTTTCTTGTAGTGTTTTGGTGTGGGTGGCAAGTGCAGACTCAACTTTGCTTTTTAGGTTGCTGAATTCTATGTTACTGAGGGTGGAAGCCAGTTGAGTCTCAATTGCCGCAACTTTGAGTTCTGATTCCTTGATTGCGTCTTGTAAATGTTCGATGGTAAGCAATATAAGATCAAGTGAGCATTTGTTCAATATTTTTTGGAACGTAGCACAGTACTTCTCGTTGTCGGAAAAAAGGGTTGGTCGCAAGTTGCACCTTAGTCCTCTGGGTATTTTACTTTGGCGGTAATATTCCCCCAAGGTAGCGCAATGCAGATCGAATGAGATTAGTTTCTTCCTCTCCTTCTCCCAGTCCTTGGTCTTAATGTCCCGGGCAGGGATTCTTAGAAAGTTGGTGTCCGTCCTGATCTTGGCTAAAATCGATGTGCTGGTGGTTTCGTCATATCCAAAAGTCTCAGACATTGGGGTTGGTGGTGCTGAAGTCAAATGTAGTCAGTAATAGGTTCGTATAATGACCAGCACTCACTCAGGTGTTAGTATGGCGGTGCAATTGTAAAGGGTCTGGTAGGCCCACAGTGTAGAATGAAGTAGAATCAATGCACTCGCACCGTTGTTAGGTTGCTTAGTGTGGATTTATTTCATATACCGTGAAAATGGTGACAGAGCTGGTTAACGTTTCGGCCTAATAACGGCCTTGATCACAACGTCACTGAAGAAAAATGAAAAGAACTTTTTACAATGGTATCATGTGAAGTATATACAGGTGTTAAAAAGAAAAGGAAGCCAATATATACAAATGTACAGAATATACATCGAAAGCCAATGTCGACTCATCTAGATTCTAGTATAACAGATGGTACACCATATTATTGATTATTTGAGTATGCCACGGAGTGGACCAAGGACATGGTGAGGAAAAAGGGAGAAAAAGTGAAGAATAGAGAGGTAGATTTGGAAAACCTAATACCTGCTGTCTTTGTTTAGTGTATGTATGCCCACTCTAGGAGGTAGAGTCTTGTGTGGAGTAACAATAAGTAGAGTTCACCTGTGGTTAAGCACATAGAGCGTCACTCAGAGGTTCTTATGGTGTTGATATATTGCTACATATTAAATAAATACCTCAATTCCAATCATGAGAGATGTAAGGGTATGCTGAACAAGTAAGTCGTGTAAGAATATGAAGTTCCAGGACTTGGAATGTCCAGTGAGTAGTGGTACTTGTTATCTCTTACAGGTGTCTCAGATGGAGGGTTATAAATCTGGAAATAAAGTGACCATTATGATGTATCTGAGTTCTAATGCACTCCTGATGAAGTATGTGCTATTGGGTAATGTACCTTAGGTCCACAGCCAGGGATAAACCCCTAGGCTTGTCGTATGTTTAGCCCCTTTTAGGGAGTCCCAAACGGGTCAAAAGTGTCCCTGGAGCACAAGAAGAAAGGGTTAACAGTGAATGGAGAGATACTTATCTTGGTGAGGTGCCAGGGATCGCGGGTGTGTCATGTACCGGGAGCGGTCTTGTGTGGCCAGCACAGTCCGTGCCTAGGCAGGTAATGACAGTCTCCCCCTGTGTTGTGCGGTGTTTTATCCGCGCCAGGTTGGTCACCTGACCGGAAGTGACGCGTCCGGTCGATAGACATGCGCAAAGCGCATGAAATCAGACCGGAAGTGACGTTGCGGTTTGTTATGTGCGTTGTCACGGTGATGTGCCGTGTTTCAACGCTAGCGATTCAGTTTGAATCTTAGCGATCTGTCTCAGGGTGATAAGCTGAAGTGATGAAGCCCAAGTTTGGGAAAAAAAAGAAAGAGAGTATAGGATGCTTGGGAATCCAGGTACTGAAGTAGACCGGAATAGAGGACCAGTTGCCAGGATAGATGGATTGTACACAGCAATGAATACAGGAATACATCATATATATATATATATGTAGTTATTATCACATATACAAAGCATTGGTTTGGAGTGAAACAGTGACAGATATTACTGATAGGTCAGGTACATTGTTTAGCATGCAAAAAAACATTGGCTTTCGATGTATATTCTGTACATTTGTATATATTAGCTTCCTTTTCTTTTTAACACCTGTATATACTTCACATGATACCATTGTAAAAAGTTCTTTTCATTTTTCTTCAGTGACGTTGTGATCAAGGCCGTTATTAGGCCGAAACGTTAACCAGCTCTGTCACCATTTTCACGGTATATGAAATAAATCCACACTAAGCAACCTAACAACGGTGCGAGTGCATTGATTCTACTTCATTCTACACTGTGGGCCTACCAGACCCTTTACAATTGCACCGCCATACTAACACCTGAGTGAGTGCTGGTCATTATACGAACCTATTACTGACTACATTTGACTTCAGCACCACCAACCCCAATGTCTGAGACTTTTGGATATGACGAAACCACCAGCACATCGATTTTAGCCAAGATCAGGACGGACACCAACTTTCTAAGAATCCCTGCCCGGGACATTAAGACCAAGGACTGGGAGAAGGAGAGGAAGAAACTAATCTCATTCGATCTGCATTGCGCTACCTTGGGGGAATATTACCGCCAAAGTAAAATACCCAGAGGACTAAGGTGCAACTTGCGACCAACCCTTTTTTCCGACAACGAGAAGTACTGTGCTACGTTCCAAAAAATATTGAACAAATGCTCACTTGATCTTATATTGCTTACCATCGAACATTTACAAGACGCAATCAAGGAATCAGAACTCAAAGTTGCGGCAATTGAGACTCAACTGGCTTCCACCCTCAGTAACATAGAATTCAGCAACCTAAAAAGCAAAGTTGAGTCTGCACTTGCCACCCACACCAAAACACTACAAGAAAGGAAAAGGAACAAGTTCCAGAGGGATACAGAAGATTACCTCAACAACAAGGTCTACAGGTGGGACGATCCACCACAACCGAGACGCCCATGGCCAAAACCCAGAAAACCAACAGGTGGTCACCCACCATCTGGCGGCTCAACACCAGCAGGAGGTTCCTCTGCGGGTTCAGGAAGCGACACAGGGGGCTCTCCCATGCCCCGCCCTACACCCCCCCTTTTTTTAGGACAAGACGCAAGACCATCAGGAGGTCCAAGCGGAAGAGATCCAGATCGCCAAATGGTACTGAGGTCACAGGTAGGAATCCAAATCTAGTTGTGAACATCTCTGACTATTCTCTCTCCCCTGTAGAACTATCAGTCCTTAATAAGGGCCTTTCCTTTTGTCCTACGCCCAGGTGGGATTCCTTTCAACTAGAGTGTGATTTAGAGCGCTTCTACCGCTCAATAAGATTAAAAGCACATTTTGATCAGCCAGCCGTACCCACAATGAACACACTAGGCACAGTACATAGCCATACACCTACTAATAAGATAACCATTTCATCATTAGGCTTGAGAAATCCCAGCAGCTTTAACCCACCGAAAGTTGACCATGCTGTTGAAACCTATATTAATATATTAAAACGAGACATTAAGGATGTTGTTCGTGAGCAGCAGATCGGTCTCCTCCCTATCCGCACTAATCTGACTGCTATTGAAAGACAGGCTATCACCTCCTTAAAAGAAAACCCCAACATTACTATCAAACCAGCGGACAAGGGAGGTGCGATCGTTGTTATGAACAAGTCCCAGTATGTCTCAGAAATTAGGAGACAACTATCGGACGAGATAACATACCAAAGAGTTGGAAAGGACCCTATCTTCAACATACGCACAAAAATACACAGATTAGTGAATAAATATTACCACAACAACACGATCGATTCAAAAACCAAATCCTTCCTCATTAATGATAATCCCGTGACACCCGTACTGTACATTCTACCCAAGATCCACAAAAATTTACATAATCCACCAGGACGTCCGATTGTGGCGGGTACGGACTCAATACTCAGCCCACTTTCTATCTTCTTAGAAAAAATTCTAACACCATACACAAGGTCTGCGAAATCTTTCATCTTAGATACAGGGGATTTTCTTAATAAAATCAAGAACATTAGTTCAATTCCCCCTGATAGCCTCTTGTGTACACTAGATGTTAATAGTCTTTACACCTCTATAACTCATGACAAGGGGATAGAAGCAGTCAACCATATACTATCCCACAGCAACGTCGATGGTAGTATTAGGGATCTTTGCCTTGAACTCCTGGAGCTGGTCCTCAGAGAGAACTATTTTCTTTTTGAGGACCACTTCTATGTACAGTCTTGCGGTACTGCAATGGGGTCTAATGTAGCCCCAGCGTATGCAAATTTGTATATGGATCGATTTGAAGAGAGCCACATATACACTAACGATCTGTTTAAGAAGCATGCCATTACATGGTACAGATACATAGACGATGTATTCTGTATATGGAATGACACTGAAGAATCCTTAATGACATTCCTTAACGCCATCAACTCAATCAGATCAGAGCTGAAATTTACGCTTAGCTCACATATGGATCAAATCTCGTTCCTAGACACTCTTGTGCTTAAAGACACACATGGTCTCTTAACGACGGATCTATACACCAAGCCTACAGATAGAAATGGTCTTCTACTATATAACAGTTGTCACCCTAAACCGACGAGAAATAGTCTACCCAGGTCGCAGTTCAAACGAGTAACCCGCATCGTATCCAATGAAACAACCAGAGTTACCAGATTGACAGAGATGTCTAACAAATTTCTAGCTAGAAATTACCCCCCCCCATTACTTGACAAAGAACTCAATAATGCCATTACCAACAATGAGAATGAGACACGACAACCTAGGGAACCAAATAGAATACCGTTCGTACACACATTCCATCCAATCATGCCAAAAGTGTATAACCTGGTAAGGAAAAACTGGCCACTACTAGGCAAGGCGCACCCCAAGATAACATCTTTCCAAAACACACCTCTCATGTGCAGTAGGCGGCCACCCAACATCAAAGATCAACTAGTTCGGGCTGATGTGGGATCTAATAAAAAACCGTTGACCAGGACACTGACAGGTAACCATAGACATGGCACCTTTCCCTGTTTGGGTTGTGTATGTTGTTCTAACGTGATCAAAGGATCTGAAATAGTCCATCCTCATACCGGCAAATCTTATCGAGTTAGGGGCTTCTATACTTGTGAAACAAGCTTTGTAGTCTATCTGATAAAGTGCCCATGTGGCCTCCTATATATAGGAGAAACCATTCAACCCATTAGAGATAGGATTGCTAGCCACAAATCGACTATACGTTGTGAAAAAACATGGTTACCACTTCCCTACCATTTTAAAGAAGCAAATCACAATGTGGCACAGCTTCGTTTCCAAGTCATAGAACATGTCCCCAGACCTCGACGGGGAGGTGACCACATTAAACTCCTTAAAAAACGAGAAAGCTACTGGATCTATACTCTGGACACCCTAACGCCTAAGGGTTTGAATAGAGAGATTGATTGGTTAACCTAGATACCCTCCCTTGTTTCCCCTTCCCCCCTTCTTTTTACAGCTCCCCACCTAACCATCTATGGCCTCCATCGCTCCATCCCACTGGGTAAGATTCAATAGTGTCCCTTGATTACTCCCAATTTTTAAGTTTTCTTTCTCCTTTTAACCCCTTTTATTTGCTTTGATTTGGATTCCTATACACTAAAGAAAATCTGTGACCAGTATGAGATACCATGCTTACTTTAATTTCAGTAAATAATACTCATGATATACATTGGACAGACATATACATAACACTATATTTGATAGTGACATGTTCTGTTAGTAGCCAAATAGATATTTATAAACTGATGTAAATCTTAACAGCTATTGATGTTTTTTTGCATGCTAAACAATGTACCTGACCTATCAGTAATATCTGTCACTGTTTCACTCCAAACCAATGCTTTGTATATGTGATAATAACTACATATATATATATATGATGTATTCCTGTATTCATTGCTGTGTACAATCCATCTATCCTGGCAACTGGTCCTCTATTCCGGTCTACTTCAGTACCTGGATTCCCAAGCATCCTATACTCTCTTTCTTTTTTTTCCCAAACTTGGGCTTCATCACTTCAGCTTATCACCCTGAGACAGATCGCTAAGATTCAAACTGAATCGCTAGCGTTGAAACACGGCACATCACCGTGACAACGCACATAACAAACCGCAACGTCACTTCCGGTCTGATTTCATGCGCTTTGCGCATGTCTATCGACCGGACGCGTCACTTCCGGTCAGGTGACCAACCTGGCGCGGATAAAACACCGCACAACACAGGGGGAGACTGTCATTACCTGCCTAGGCACGGACTGTGCTGGCCACACAAGACCGCTCCCGGTACATGACACACCCGCGATCCCTGGCACCTCACCAAGATAAGTATCTCTCCATTCACTGTTAACCCTTTCTTCTTGTGCTCCAGGGACACTTTTGACCCGTTTGGGACTCCCTAAAAGGGGCTAAACATACGACAAGCCTAGGGGTTTATCCCTGGCTGTGGACCTAAGGTACATTACCCAATAGCACATACTTCATCAGGAGTGCATTAGAACTCAGATACATCATAATGGTCACTTTATTTCCAGATTTATAACCCTCCATCTGAGACACCTGTAAGAGATAACAAGTACCACTACTCACTGGACATTCCAAGTCCTGGAACTTCATATTCTTACACGACTTACTTGTTCAGCATACCCTTACATCTCTCATGATTGGAATTGAGGTATTTATTTAATATGTAGCAATATATCAACACCATAAGAACCTCTGAGTGACGCTCTATGTGCTTAACCACAGGTGAACTCTACTTATTGTTACTCCACACAAGACTCTACCTCCTAGAGTGGGCATACATACACTAAACAAAGACAGCAGGTATTAGGTTTTCCAAATCTACCTCTCTATTCTTCACTTTTTCTCCCTTTTTCCTCACCATGTCCTTGGTCCACTCCGTGGCATACTCAAATAATCAATAATATGGTGTACCATCTGTTATACTAGAATCTAGATGAGTCGACATTGGCTTTCGATGTATATTCTGTACATTTGTATATATTGGCTTCCTTTTCTTTTTAACACCTGTATATACTTCACATGATACCATTGTAAAAAGTTCTTTTCATTTTTCTTCAGTGACGTTGTGATCAAGGCCGTTATTAGGCCGAAACGTTAACCAGCTCTGTCACCATTTTCACGGTATATGAAATAAATCCACACTAAGCAACCTAACAACGGTGCGAGTGCATTGATTCTACTTCATTCTACACTGTAGCCATGGTGTAGACTCGGTACCTTTAAGTTTAATTTTAGTCTGAATGTGAGTTTAGACTTAAGTATAAGCCCAGAAACAGATCCAGAGTTCAGGAACTATCTGAATGCTCTATATGTTCATAGCCTTATCTTAGAAAGTGTCAATTTGTGACTCCCCCTGGGGGACTTCCCCCCCCCCTCTTTTTACCTCCTCTCCCCTTCCCCCCAACCCTCTTGACCCTTGTTTTATACATGGACTCCTTATAGTATATTACTGATGTCTTGTTTGATTTGTATGAAAACTTTGTTCAATAAACATTTATTGTTTAAAAAAAAAAAAAAAAAAAAAAGACAAGATGGAGACTTCAGTATATCAAACAATTACCTATTCAGTTCATAGCAATGTCAGATAATTTCCCTGACAGTGCCTTCCCTTGCTTCCAAGCTTAACATTGTTGAAACCAGACCCTGAGATGCCACCCTCCCCCTTGGTTAAATTCAGTACTGCTGGACTGAGGAAAGACCTTTTAAACATATAAAAACATAACAATGACAATAATTAATAAACAGAGTCACAAAAGTAAAAATTACAAAAAACAAGAAAAATTTATGAAAAAGCAGTCACTTTGGTGATTAGTCCTTTCACCATTGGCTGATGAATAATATATGAAATCTTTGCCACAACCAGTCCAATGGCTAATGGTCCATGTTTAAAGTGAATAAAAAGTCCAAGAAAACTCAAAAGTTCATACAGTAAAGTATATGTAGGCACAATACGCTTGGTGGTGCATTGTTACATAAAAACACACATATTTACAACTAGATGGTGGCCAGATTCTAATGCATCGGGTATTCTAGAATATAGAAATAGAAATTGCATGGGGAAGGTGGAATTGGGAGGAACTTTGAAGAAGGAGTGGCGGGGAAAGGACGGCGTGGCAGGGGGGAGGAGGAGGGAGGAAGAAGCGGCGGGGTGGGGGAGGACGGAGCAGCACAGGCAAAGGGAGAACGGAGGATGGAGTGGCAGAGGGGAGGAGGACAAAGGAAGGAGGAGGAAGCAGCGGGGTGGGGGAGGATGGAGTGGCACAGGCAGGGGGAGGATGAAGCACAGAGCGGCGGGGGGGTGGAGGACAGGACGAAGCGGCGGGGTGGGGGAGGACGGAGCAGCACAGGGGTGGGGGAGGATGGAGAATGGAGCGATGGGAGGAGGAGGATGGAGGACAAAGCGGCGGGGTGAGGGAGGATGGAGCACTGTACGGCAACTCAGTGGTTAGCAGAGTATACAGGGGCTCAGTGGTTAGCAGAGTATACAGTGGCTGAGTGGTTAGCACTGCGCGGTGGCTGAGTGGTTAGCACTGCGCGGTGGCTGAGTGGTTAGCACTGCGCGGTGGCTGAGTGGTTAGCACTGCGCGGTGACTCAGTGGTTAGCACTGCGCGGTGGCTCAGTGGTTAGCACTGCGCGGTGGCTCAGTGGTTAGCACTGTGCGGTGGCTCAGTGGTTAGCAAAGTATGGTCGCTCAGTGGTTAGCACTGTACGGTGGCTCAGTTTTTAACACTGTACGGTGGCTCAGTGGTTAGCAGTGAGTGAGGTGGGCAGAGTGGTCAGCGCAGCACGGTAGGCAGAGTGGTCAGCGCAGCAGCGCGGTGGGCAGAGTGGTCAGCGCAGCAAGCGCAGTGGGCAGAGGAGTCAGCACAGCAGCACGTGGGCTGAGTGGTCAGCGCAGCAGCGCGGTGGGCAGAGTGGTCAGCGCAGCAGCGCAGTGGGCAGAGTGGTCAGCACAGCAGCGCAGTGGGCAGAGCGGTCAGCGCAGCAGCACGGTGGGCAGAGTGGTCAGCGCAGCAGCACAGTGAGCAGAGTGGTCAGCGCAGCAGCGCGGGGGTACACACAGTATTATATATATATATATATATATATATATATATATATATATATATATACACACAGTACACACAGTATATATATATATATATATACACACACACACAGTGCACACAGTATATATACACAGTACACACAGTATATATACACACACTATATATATATATACACATACAGTACACACAGTATATATATATATATATACACATACACAATGTATATATATATATATATATATATATATATATACACATACACAATGTATATATATATACACAGTGTGATGATCAAGCAGTATAATAAGGAATATTGCCATATCCCCCATATTCCATTTCTCCCAGAAAGCAATTTGAAGGCACATCTCACTCACAGAGAGATAAGCCCCCACCCCTGGAAGGCAGAAGTCATTCATCTCTGGCAAATAGCACAGTAATTAGCATGAACATGTCATCCAACTGGCTACACAAAAGGATTCTTCCTCAACTTTGATATGGTAATCAGCTAGGTGTATGGAGCTTCCTAAGAAATGGGGATTTGCCAAAAGGTGACACATCCAATATTACTGTAAGGCCAGGGGAGAGGAAGTCTCTTTCTTCCCATGCAGACTGGACGGAGTCGTGACTATAACATTAAAATCTCATAAGCCGTCCACCCTGTGATACTATCGAATATAAAAATGAACTCTACACATCTAGACGGTCCAAGGGCTTATATTCATATGAATGTAGGCGACTGTAAGCCACCTAAACATGATATTGGCTACTAGGCTGCTCTCAGAGTAGCCATGTTTCATATCCAGACGAAGATAAAATCATAACTAAAAATATGAAAGTATTGTCTTCCGTCTGCGATGCCCATGGACACGGCTAGGTCAGATTATGGAATTTGGGTGTCCATATCTCCCCTCAGAGGGGTGGGAATTGTGTGACAGCCCAGAGGTGCGAGATGGGTGGAGACAGTGGTCAGCCCATAATGTATAAAAATCTTCTGCCCCATCTCCACCTTGTATTTCATCTGAAGAGGCATTATTCCACCAAAGCCAGAGATTACCCAAGGAACAGATTGGCATCACGCCGCCCTTGTGGTGCCATCAGCACTAAGGTAACTGCTCACATGTGTGTGTAATTCTGTGTATTCCATTTACCCTTTTATTGGCATATCTGACTGTAATATTTGTAACATCTTAATAATAACTAAATATTAATATCTAGTGTACCATTAGCGTGATTAAATATATAAATTTAATCTTGAGTTGCTCTTTTTATCTTGATCACGATTCCCACGTCCGTGTGCTCATATAACGCTACCTGGGTTGGTTTCTGACCCAATATAAGCCCGACCACAGACCGGACTTATATTAAACGAGAAGCTGGTGGCAGCATTTGTGCTTGGGGTTATTCAGGGCCTCTGGCAGTGACGGGGTGGAGGAGATTGTATGTGCTTCTGGCTGCGGGCTAGAAGGCATATACCACACTCACTGAGAGGTGCCTTAATAAACCAGCACAGGCAAGGCAGCTGCGGCCCTTCTTTATCCTCAGGCAGTTCTCTGACTGACCTGGGTTTAACAGGAGGCACTGCGGAGCTGCCAGGTTCGGTGGTCGCGATTCACCACACACAGTATATACACACACAGTATATATACAAATAGTACACACACACTATGTATAATATATATATATATATATATATATATATATATACACAGACAGTTTCCATGCCCGGCCGCACGTACACATTACTGTCGCACACCCATTAACCCTTTTGCAGCCCAGCTCTCACCTCTGCGTCCCCTCCCGGTGCCCCTCATGTTCCAGGTGCTGAGCGCGGTGTTGCCCGGTGTCAGCAGTGCGGATCTGTGGAGGAGCCGGGCGCGGAGCCGGCGGTGTGCAGCATGATCCCGGGCGTCAGCCTACAGTGTCAGCCGCCTCCTGTCAGTGCAGCTGCCCCCCGGCTGCCATGTGCTGCCGCTGCCACCTCCTCAGTGCTCGGGCACCCGGGGAATGTGTGTGCGGAGCCTCCAGGGGCCCTGACACCCTGTGGGGCCATAGGATGGCGTAGAGTGGGGAGGAGCCGCCTGCACACACCGGAGGCTCGGCTGTAACCCCTGCACTGCCGGGCGCCTCCTCCTGACCGTGTTCTGATGTGTGGAGCAGGGGCTGTGGACATCACACATGAGGGGCGGCCTCTGGCCAGACAGCAATGGCACTGCCATGATCGGGGGCCCTGTAGTCATGAGGGGGCCGGGGTGTTCCGCTGGTGCTTGTAGTGATGGCGGGAGTGGGGCTTTGGAAGCCCCGCTCCCGGCAACGTGCGGCCATATTGGAACACCCAGAGTGAGCAATGGCACTGCCATGATCGGGGGCCCTGTAGTGATGAGGGGGCCGGGTGTTTCCGCTGGCGCTTGTACTGATGGCGGGAGTGGGGCTTTGGAAGCCCCGCTCCCGGCAACGGGCGGCCATATTGGAACACCCAGAGTGAATGTAGAGGCTACTTCAGCCAGGATGTGACGTACCATACCGTTACATCCTGACGGAAGTAGCCTTAGGGTTTTATTATAATAGATCATATTTACATGTTAAACCTGGTCACCTTTCTCTGGCTAATTATCACTGTAATGGGCTGGGACTTGGCCTAGGTTGCTACGTGAAGACCTATGCAATACCGGTATACTACTATACGTGGACTTACGCAGCACTGGTGTGTTGGCTAAGCTATTTGACTCTGTAGTGCCCGCTACTGGTGTAGAGTGTGCACTACTTACTGGTGTCGGGGTTTCTGAAGTGGCAGCAGGTTCACTCTGACTCACCATGAGACTGACAGGCTCTGCAATAGCGAGGGGCTGATTTTCTGGCTCAAGTTCTTTTTCCCTTAGAGTTCTGGCAGGCGGAATGTGTTACTGGCATAAGAAAGGTCAGGCAGGGGACCACAATAGCTCCATTGATCTGAGTCTTGGGGAAATCTCCTAGTACAATGCGGACCATCTCTTCCTTCACCGGCTTGGGTGTAGGGATTGTCAGGGACTTTTCTTGGGTTTTCAGCTGCTCGGGGCATCTTTTCAGGTGATCTCTGGAGATGGTGGCTGAGGTTTCTCCCCCATCTTTGCTGATCAAGCAAACTTTCTGTGGGTGAAGGTGAGAAGGCATCATGGTGTAGGGCTCTACCTCCCACTGGTCATCTAATTTGTGAACCCGTCGTTTTCTCTTTAAGACCTGTTCTCCTGGTACCAGGGGGTCTGCTGGTGCATTTTGGTTGTATAGTCTCTCCTGCTTCTCCCTAGCCAGGGTCAGATTCATCTCAATACATTCCTGCAGCTGGCGATATATCTGTTAGCACTCTGTGTCATAGTCCATTTCTGCAAGGTTGTTTTTAGGGGTCAATACCCCCATTTCTAGATCAACAGGCAGTCTGCCGGGTCTGGCTCTCATCAGGTAGGCGGGGCTGAAATTGGTCGGATTCACTGGAATTTTGTTATACAGGTCCACTAGATCTAGCAGTTTCTCTGGCAACATGTTCCTCTCTTCTAGTGGAAGTGTTTTCCGCAAATCCATCACTATCTGGTTCATTTTCTCACACAAGCCATTTGTCTACAGATGGTATGGCGTGGTCCTGATCTTCTTGCATCCACAGAGGCTGCAGAACTCCTGAAACACTTCAGCCTCAAAGGCCAGGCATTGGTCTGTCAATACTAGGTTTGGGTAGTCGTGGGGTCTACAGAAGTGTGTCTGGAAGGCTCGTGCTGCTGTCTTCATTGTCATGTCTTTCATTTGCACTGCCAACAGAAATCGGGAGTAGTGGTCCACTATCATGAGGTCAACTTCACATGGTCCCGGGCTACTAACTCCAGGGGCTATTTGGTGACAATGGGTTGCAACGGAGCCCGCTGGCTGTCACAATCTTTTCTGCGGAGGCTGCATGGGCCACAGTCCCTGCACCATGATTTGATAGTTGTCCTCATACAGACGCAGTAGAACCTTCCACACAGTAACACTTCCAATTTCTTACACCAGAACTGCCTGGCTCCATCATGGTAGGCTTCCAGGACCATCTGGGCGTCTCTCTTCAAGACTACGATCTGCCACACTAGCTCGTGGGTCCTAGAGTTGGTGTACCGCCTACACAGCTTACTGGCATACATGAACAGTCTGCCTCTTTCCTTCCACAGTTCTGTGCCTCCGCCCGGGCATCTGGCTCTAAATGCGCATCAGGTTTTTGCAATAGTTCTTTAATCAAGCTAACAGCGGGATCACTGTCCTGTGTCTCTGCCCAGTTGTGAT
Organism: Allobates femoralis; assembly: GCA_033576535.1. Taxonomy (NCBI): domain Eukaryota; kingdom Metazoa; phylum Chordata; class Amphibia; order Anura; family Aromobatidae; genus Allobates; species Allobates femoralis. The sequence goes on along the minus strand of JARQOC010000005.1, from coordinate 344,558,280 downwards.
GGGGAAAAGGATCTAGGGTGACTTCCTGTCCTCCAGGTCTCTGGACTATCACTTCGTGGGAACATTGGGACACAAATTTACAGTGGAATGCTGGTAACTCCACTTCCTCCAGCTCTTCTGGGTCTTTCCGCTGTCGGACAGATGGGACATCCTAGACAGGGCGTCGGTGTTAGCATTCATGCCCTGCCCGGTTCTTGATGGTAAAATTGTAGTTAGAGAGCCGGGCCATCCAGCGCTGCTCCAGCGCACCCAACCTGGCGGTTTCCAGGTGGGTCAGGGGGTTGTTATCTGTGTAGATGATTAATTTTGCAGCTGCCAGATAGTGCTTAAATCATTCTGTCATGGCCCAAACTACGGCTAGGAACTCAAGCTTGAACGAGTTGTAGTTGTCAGGGTTCCTCTCCGTAGGCCTGAGCTTCCTGCTGGCATAGGCAATCACTCTTTCTTTGCCTCTCTGCACTTGGGAAAACACGGCTCCCACTCTCACATTGCTGGCATTGGTGTACAATACAAACAGCTGGCTGTAATCAGGTTAGGCCAGGATCTCTTCTCCTGTCAGGGCTCTCTTCAGCTCCTGGAAGGAATCTTCTTCTTTGGTCTTCCATTTCACAGAGGGGCTTGGGCCCCTGGCTTTCTTATCCTGGCCTACTAAAAGGTTTGCAGTGGTACAGCCATCTTGGTAAAACCCTTGATGAACCTCATGTAGTAACCGACCAGTCCCAAGAACTGCTACACTTCTTTGAGGGTGTTGAGTCTCGGGCAGGTCTGGATGGCGGTGACCTTGTCGGGGTCTGGAGCCACGCCTTCCGTGCTCACTACATGGCCTAGGTTCTGTACCTTTGGTTTGAGGAGGTGGCACTTGGACGGCTTTATCTTCATACCAAACATGGATAACGCCTCGAAGACTTCTGTTAGATGCTTCAGGTGGTCCTCATACGTCTTTGAGTACACTATGATGTCATCAAGGAATAGCAGCACAGTCTCGAAGTCTCTATGCCCCCAAGCAACACTCCATCAGCCTCTGGAATGTTCCCAGTGCATTGCAGAGCCTGAACGGCAAACAGTTGGACTTGCAGAGGCCCATTGGGGTGGTAAAGGCGGTCTTCTGTCAGCCTCTGCCACGGGAACCTGCCAGTACCCACTGGTAAGATCTAGAGTGGAGAAATAGTTTGCAGTTCTCAATGCAGCTAATGACTCCTCTATCCTGGGTAGTGGATAAGCATCTTTGTGTTTAATGTGGTTTATCTGTCTATAGTCTGCACACATCCTCATAGTACCGTCTTTCTTCTTTACCAGGACTAATGGAGCTGCCCAGGGGCTACAACTATCTCTGATCACCCCAGCTTCCTTCATCTCTCTCAACATCTCTTTAGCACATTGGTAGTGGGTTGGTGGTATAGGCCTGTATCTTTCCTTGATTGGTAGATGGTCCCCTGTGGGTATAAAATGCTGTACTTCTTTTGCCTGCCCAAAGTCTAATGGGTGTTTGCTGAAGACCTGCTCGTATTCTCTGACCACCCGGTGTACTCCACGCTTCTGGTGTAAGGGGGTGGAGCTGGTGCCTTCATGTAGCTTCTGGCACCAGTCCTCCAACTTCCCTTCCAGGCCATTGTCCTCAGCCGTGTCTAGCGAGTCCAAGGGCTCCACAGGTGCGATCGCGTTGTTACTGACTGCGTACAGCTTGGCAATGGTAGCATACCATGGCAGTTTGGCCTCCTCCTCCCCACAATTCAGAATGCGTACCGGTAACCTCCCCCTGCGGACATCAACTACAACTCTGTCAGGACGCTGGGCCTACTATCTGAATACACGGGCTCTAACAGCTCCTGGTAAACCTGCCTTCTGAGGCCTATGGCCGCCCTGCACCAAATCAACATTTCACTCCGCGGAGGTATCAGAATGGGGATTGGGTCACTTACTCTCATGCTGTCGACTTCGCTCCAGACAGCTCCACCTGCTGCCTCTGCATCAGGGCCCGTATCTCTCTCTCCAGGGTCCTCTGCTGCCAGGAATTGGCGGTCTCGGCAATCTGTTGTTACAACACAATAACCTCGCCCAAACACTTTTCAATCACATTTGTACCTAGTGTTACCATTGGTGTAGCTGCTTGTTGATCAACATCTACTATCTCCAAACCCTGGTCAGGAAACGCCACCCACCCCACTTTAATAGTCACTTCCTTAAATCCCACCCAACCCATTTTAATAGTCACTTCCTTGAATCCAACACAGGATGCTCATTGCTTACAAAGATGGTATAACAGTCATCTAGGCGGTACTTAATATCAGAGTCTGCCCAATAGGGCTTATAAAGGCTATAGGGTATCAATGTCACTTGAGACTCGGTGTCCAGTAGAGCGTTCATGGGGATCCTGCTCAGCACGATAGGCAGGACTGGTTGTCCCCCCACATACTTGTTGTACCCATTCAGCGGGGCGGGTATTTATACCTGGGGTTTGGCCCCTTGCCCCAGGGTTTTCTCGATAAAAGGATCTGGCGATATTTCCCGCCTCGATGTAGTTGTGACAGATGGGTTGTCCTGCAGTTTCGTAGCGGTCGGTGGTTCGTCCTCGGCTGATGGGGTTGCTCTTCTGGAGCATCCACGGGATGTCATCTGGACTGGAAGCTAGGTTGATTCCTCCAGGCGAGCCGGCTCCTTGGATGGCTTGCACTACTGAGGCCAGGTCAGCCAGTCCCTGGGTCCAGCTGTCGCAACTGGAGGTGCACGCCCTCGGGGGTGAGGGGATCTAAAGTCTGTGCACTGACCTCCGCAGAGGTCAAGGAAGAGGGTGCAGTCTCCATATGATAGGTTAGGGCCAGCCGCTGTGAGGGTGCAGGGCTGCTGTCGGTGGTATCTCTTAACAATAGAAGGGCCTGGTCTTAAAAGGCTGCAAAGCTGTCCTTGGGTTACTGCATGGCTAGGGCTCGCAGCTGGACCCTTATTGGCTGGGTCCCGAAGGTCCTCGATGAATTGTTCAGTTAACAGTTTGTTTTCATTCGGTAGGCTCTCAGGGTCGGCCTTCTTAATGGCCCTCAGCGCCTCTTGCAAAGTCAAAGCATAGCTGCGTACACTGTCCTGCACCCCTTGCTTACACCTAAAGTACCGGACCTTAAGTTCAGTGGCCATCCGTGTCTCGAAGGCCTCTTTTAATTTATTCAATTATATGTTTCACAGTCTTTTTGTCATCGGCAGGCCAGGCCTTCGCTTCACGCTGGGCCTCACCATCCAATTGTCCCATTAACATCGTCACACGCTGTTCTTCTGCCAGAGTACATCCCAAACACACTTTTCATCCGCTCACAGAAGTCACTGAGGGTATCGGGCTTCCCTGAGTATTGCGGGAGCCACGTCACGCCCGGAAGGTAGGGCATAGTGAGCGGCGAGATAGCTGCAGGCGGGGATGCCGTGGCAGCTTCCCCGGCAGCGACATTGTCGGGTTCTGCGGCCTGCTCCTCGACTGGGCAGACATCGTTCTCCCCCTTGGTGAACTACAGCCCTCCCTTGGCTTTCAGCCAGTTCAAGTCTTTCGTTTTTGGTGGGGGATTTTCCACAAGGGCCATCTGGTGCAGGGATTCCGGTGTCGCTTGGGCTAACATCAGAGCGTGGGGACTCTGCCTTTCTGTGGCTCCACCCCATTGCCTACCCGCATTCTGCGCGGCGCAGCAAAAACTAAAGAAAATGGTGATTGTTCACAGTTCAATACAGTCTTAAGCACACAAGGCCTGGTTTTACCGGATCGGTAGATCCTGTTTGTGACGACAAAAGCTGTCTCGCCCCTGGCGGGGACCATGGGGTACTCGGAGCCAGGCCCTCTAGTCGTCGTCTGGGGCTGTGGGATGTCACAGTAGCGTGACCCGGTCCGTGATCCCCTCGTCGGGCGAGCAGTAAAAAAGAGGATTGTAAATATGGATGAAAGAAAAATAAAAAATAAAAATATTTTGTGATGCCACCCGTGGCATGCAGCCGCAAAAGCTGCTGCTGCAGTTGGAACCTCTGGGGATAGTGGGAGTAGCAGCAAGGATGGTTCAGCTCTCCAAGGGAAGAGCAGATCCCCGGGGCAACCATAAAGTCTTTGGATATGCAGGGCTCGTTGGGGGTGCAAGGAATGAGTGTACAGAATAACTGACAGACACAGGGGTAAGTCTCCTTTACCTTTACTGAAGTCAACAGCAAGTTCATCCAGGGCACAGTTCACAAATGCTGTCAGGATTCCGAAGCCTGGAAGCAAGTTGGGCTTTCTACACCTGGCCAGTGCTGAGGCCTCCCTGCTGCGCTGCTCTAGGTGGGCCCTGGCTGCTTGAAGCTGTGCTGTTACCCTCTCCTGTCTGATCTGTTCTGGCCATGTGACAGGTGGCTTGCGCCCTTTATGGTGCTCTTCTCCTTCAATGCGTCTCCTGAGCTCTGTGTTGCGGCTGTACCTCCGCACCTTTCTGGTGGGTGAGCAACTTGGAATTTCCCCCCCTCCAGTGTGAGGTGCTGAGGTGAGCTGGCACCGCTCCACTCCTCACACATATTCTCCACTTTCTTCAGACCCTCACCGCGGGTCTCTCACACTGGTTAGTCAGTAACCTAGGACGAGCTTAGCGTGGCTACAGTCTGTATGATGTCTTCTACAGTCCTCCTAGGAACGGAACTGCCTGACCCCGCCCCCAAACCAGAATTTATAGCGGACCTGCCCATAACCCGAGCTTTAGAGATTCCCATTCTGGCCTGGAGTTGGAAAGGTTTTGTGCGCATGTGTGTGTTTTACGTGAGGTGGGTGACTTCCCTTGCTTCCAAGCTTAGCATTGTGGCAACCGGATCCTGGGGTGCCACATCCTCTCCTCCCTGCATTGTCTTCTCCTCCTGTGCACTGTCCCCCCCTCCCTGCGCTGTTTTTTCCTTCTGTGCACTGTCCTCCCCCAGAGCTGTAGTCTCCTCTTGTGTGTTGTCTCCTCTCCCTGCACTGTTTACTCCTCCTGTGCGCTGTCTTTTCCTCATATACGCTGTCTACCCTCCCGGCGCTGTCTTCTCCTCCTGTCCGCTGTCCCCCCTTCCTGTGATATCTTGTCCTCCTGTGTGCTGTCTCATTCTCATATGCACTGTCCCCCCTCCCTGTGATATCTTGTCCTCCTGTGTGCTGTCTCATTCTCATATGCACTGTCCCCCCTCCCTTCACTTTCTTCTCCTCTTATGCGCCATTTTCTGTTTCTGTGTGCTCCCCCCATCCCTGCCATGTCTTCTTTCTGTGCACTGCGCCCCCTCCTTGCCATGTCTCCTCTTTCTGTGCGCTGCCCCCCTCCCTGCCATGTCTTCTCTTTCTGTGCGCTGTGCCCCTCCCTGCCATGTCTTCTCTTTCTGTGCGCTAGCCCCCTCCTTGCCATGTTTTCTCTTTCTGTGCGCTGCCCCACCTCCTTGCCATGTCTTCTCTTTCTGTGCGCTGCCCCCCCTCCTTGCCATGTCTTCTCTTTCTGTGCGCTGCCCCCCTCCTTGCCATGTCTTCTCTTTCTGTGCGCTGCCCCCCCTCCTTGCCATGTCTTCTCTTTCTGTGCGCTGCCTCCCCTCCTTGCCATGTCTTCTCTTTCTGTGCTCTGCCTCCATGTGTCCCCTTCTTCCCTCATATATTTTTAGCCTCCTCCGATTTGTCTGTTCCTATATTACGGCCTTTAGTATAAGAAAAAATGTTCCTCCTCACCTGGCCGTGGTCCAGGGTCATCTTCTTACTTTGGCTGGAGTCACATTTGTGTGAGACTTGCATCCCATCACTTGGCACGACTGCTGCTTTCTGCGGACAGAAGTATGTTAGCTGCATGTATTTCACAGCTGCAAGCTGTTGTCAGGAGAGCGGGTGGTCATAGGTAGCACGGGATGTGGCGGCACATGACTGACATACACCGGCGAGCCACACACTAATGTCAGCTGCCAGCCTCTAATTGGCTGAAGGTTTTTAACTATTCCAGGGCTGTCAGGAAACAATGCATTTCAGCTTAACGCAGAACCTGCCAGGCCCCTGGGGCTCCATGAGCAGAGGTGAAAATGAAGGGCCATTCAAGGCTCACAAAACCCCATACACCACTCTGCCGGCAGGCATGAGGGGACCTAAGGAGAAGACACAAATGCTGGAATCAATTCCCACTGCTCTTCTATCCTGCGGGCACAGGGGGACCTGGCTGCTGCTGGGTCTTATTATTACCTCAGCTGTAGGAGAACACTTTGTGATGTGGGGAAGAGCTGGTCACATGTCAGGATACTCCTCCTATATCCTGGGTGGCAGAGGCAAGCAAAGGGGGCACAGCTAACACACACAGGGGGCGTAGCCTGCAGCTAAAGTGGCCATTGAAGGCATCTTGTGTGTGTGGCCAGAACCAAGAGGGGGCGTGGCCGCCACAGATCAGGACGTGTAAGCGTACAGAGGGTGTGTGAACGGCAAAGAGAGGGGGCGTGGCGGTCAATGAAAGGGGGGTATGCCCAGCACTGAGAACATACATGTATGCATCAAAAGGGGGCCTGGCGACTGCCTCATTGCAGTGTGGGAAACTTAAAGGGGTTTTCCAACAAACTGATTTAATTTTATATTTCATTTTAATCAATTGATCTTGGAATAATAATTTCCGCAATTGGATGTCTTTAAAAAAAATGTCCTTATGCTGAGGTAAACTAATATATGTGTCCCTGTTATGTACTGTAAAATGACCGAATATGACTGTGCACAGAGCATTGGTTTGATCCTGGACAGGGGAGGACACAAAAGAGTATACAGACATTACCGCACAAGGATCACAGCTGATTCTTTTTTTTACATAAAACATGTCCCTGTTTGTTTTTGTTTTTTAAATGTTTTATTTCAAAGAAAGAATTATTTACGATCTCGTGTGGTAATGTCTGTATACTCTTTTGCAACCTCCCCTGTCCAGGATCAAACAAATGCTCCATGCATGGTCAGATTCGGCCATTTTACAGTACATAGCAGGGACACATATATAAGATAATCTCAGCACAGGAAAAAAAATTTAAACACATCCAATCATGGAACTTATTATTATTCCAAGATCTATTTAAAAAATTAAAATATAATTAACTTTGTTTATGGGAAAACCCCTTTAAGCTACAGACTGGGAGAGTGGGACAGAGTTTCAAAATCAGGACTTTCCCGCTGGATCCAGGACAGAAGGTGCTTTGCCGCTAGCCTCCTCCCACTCTTCAAAGAACATGATTCCAGTCACTTCAACATCAAACTAAAGAGTGGAGGCTACAGGGAGATCATCGAAAAATCCACTTCAATCTAGACGACTCCCCAGTGAGTCAGTGGAAAGGGGTTGCTAAAATGAGGTCCTCAAAATATTCAGATCTACTGTTTTAAATTATGAGGAATCTATTGGATGTGCTCTTTTATGCTTCTCCCTGTGAAGCTCCACCCACTCTTCAAAAATTACGATGCAGCGTCCAGGACTGGAGGACATATAGTAAAAATCATGAAATCATTTACAATTATAAAGCTGAAATCTACTTACATAACTCTCCTGTCCATCATCAATTTCTATTCAGATGTCCTCCTATGGCGCATTCGACTTCTGGTGCACAGCCATATTTCCACACCCAAATGATAGCTGTGGAAATATGGCGGGCGCTAGTGGTACCTCTGCAGACGCCAACCTCAGTCTGGTGCAGTCTGCCCGGTCTCACCCCCACCCGCTCCCATCAGTTCACCGCTGTCACTCACACCCGCTCCCAGCACCCCCGCCCGCTCGCAGCATCCCCACCCGCGGTCACCCCCACCTGGTCTTACCGCCACAAGCTCAGCTCCCAGCACCCTGCGAGGACCTATGTGACACGGAGTGTCTTGGGCCACTCACTCCACATAAACACTCACTTTACAGACACACACTCACTCCACATAGACGCACACTCCACACAGACAGAGACGCACACTCCACATACACAGACACACACTCCACATACACACTCACTCCACATAGACAGACATGCATACTCTACACAGACAGACACTCCACACAGCACAGACACAAATGCAGACTCCACGTAGACACGGATGAACACACCACATAGACAGACGCACTCACTCCACATAGACAGACGCACTCACTCCACACAGACAGATGCACTCACTCTACACAGATGCACTCACTCCACACAGACAGACGCACTCACTCCACACAGACAGATGCACTCACTCTACACAGATGCACTCACTCCACACAGACAGACGCACTCACTCTACACAGACAGACGCACTCACTCCACACAGACAGACGCACTCACTCCACACAGACGCACAATCCACAAACACTCACTCCTCGTAGACAGCTGCACAATCCACGTACACAGTCAGACCACACAGAAAGACATACTCACTTCACACAGACAGACACACACACTCCACATAGACAGATGCACTCACTCCACAGAAAGGCACACTTCTCACATAAGACTGAGGTGCTCCAGCATAGAGCTGTAGATAGATGACAGGAGTGAGGTGCTGCAGAATGGAGCTGTATATAGATGACAGGACTGAAGTGCTGTATGATGAAACTGTGTATATGTGGCATCCCTGTGGTCTAGTTGCCACAGAGATACTGCCCTCAAGCCATGGGTGTGGTATCCCACTCCCAGGTAAGAAGGGAACACAATGCTGTATGGGTGAGGAGGAGTGGATAATCTGGGGAGCACAAGGGGCATTGGATGAAGTCAATAAACTGAAAGAATGTTTCTGTTCTCAATGTCACTTGTAGATATGTTTGCTGTCTAGGGGGTGGAGGGTGAGGGGAGGGAGGAGAACTTAACCATGGGGGTTTTTCTTGTTTTAAAGGAAAAATAAAATGAAACTGTACTGTTGTTTGAACTGTTTATTTTTGCTGTGTTCAATAAATAACATCTGAATAAAAAGAAAAAAAAAAAGAAGGGAACACAAACCCGAGACACACACTCCTGCACCCAACACCCATCCTAACTCCTGGCCAGGAGATAGAAAGGGGCAGAAGTGACCTTATATGAGGAGCCCTATCTTCTGGCAGGGGGAGGGAGTAGGCAGAGGGGGTGTAATGGAGAGTAGAAAAAGCAAAAAGAGGAGTTCAGTTCAGTCTAGAAGAGTTGGAGGGAGAAGCTCTGCAGAGGGGACCACCTAGAAAAATAGAGTTCTAGGAGCGGCTAGCGTCAGGGGAGGAGTGGGATCAGTGGGTAGGTCACCACGGAACCCTGACCAGAGGGACCCCTTTCCAGCAATCACCCCGAGGTTGTTGCTGGAGCAACTAGGTTGCAAGAGGGGACCGGCTGTTATACCTCAAGCTGCGGGACCGACCTCTTCTGGGCTGAGAGGTTGGTGCCCAACACGCAGCACAGGGCGCTCAGTTTCCTTACCCTCTACTGCGGAGCTGGTCTCCATGGAGCAGGGAGACCAGTGCCCATCATGCAGTTCCCTGCTGTCTGCACGTTCCCCTATGCAGCTTATCGGTCACCTTACTCACCCTGCCAGCGGTCCCATACCTTCCTCCATCTCCTTCTGCTCCGGTGGCCTGCATCCTGCATGCAGAGCTTCCAGGAGTGTGCTTAGGGGACGCACTCCACCCACTCCTTAAATTTTAAAGGGTCAGTATACCTGATGTTCCTTTCACCTAATTGCCTCCTCTGATTAGCTACAGCTATATATGGCACCCTTCCCTTTAGGGAGGGGCCTGACCAACACCGAATGTCCATAGTTGTGTTGCTTTCCCTCCGGTCCCTGTCCGGATCCCTGCTTTAGACTTTGTCTTTGCTCATTTCTCTTATCTTGCACTAGAGCTTGCCACGTGTACCTGTGGACCATTTCACCAGTACGTCTCCTGTCCATCCAGCAGTGCCTACGTTGCCTCAGAACCCGTTACACCTGCACGAGCCTGTCCAGAGGTTACACCATCTACAGTGCCCATGACATCGGCCCGAGGGGCACGTCTCCACCTCCAGCATCTCATCCTCTGGATTGTCTCCCAGTTACCTTGCAACCCTCAGATCCGTGCAAGCCCCTCATAGACTTTGACCTATCCATTAGCATCATTTACCACTGTACTGGTGATCCTTCATTAAAGTGTTCTGCATAATCACAAACAGCATCTCCTGCCTGTTTCTGTCAAAGGTCAGCCTCCACTTCAGTAGTCCAGTGGATCCACATCACTGCCCCCACACATCGGTGTGCCATACACTGGCCCCGATCAAGCAACAATACTACATTGTTCAGCTATGAAACCCGAGGCTACTGAGCTGCAGACCCTGTAGCCAACAACCGTGGACACTCCGTAAAATGATGACTATGCCTAGGGTCAGAGGATGTATCACCCCTCGCTCGACAGAGCCCGCAGCCACCTGCTTGGTGCACTGTAGGCGCAGGGCAGGAGAGGAGAGTAGCCAGCGCAGGAAGTCAACCTGGAAAGGCTTACACAAGGGTGTCTCGGTGGAGTGAACTTAGACTGCCTGGGAGTTGACCGAACTGCTGATCCGAAGGACACGGTGCCCCTGCTGGGCTGGAACTGCTGAACTGTGAATAAAAGTTTGAGAGCTGCAACCTTGGTGTTCCCCTTGTTATTCCTCGCGCCCTCCCAGTCGCCACTTGCACCCTGCCCACCATCATCCCAATAGACTTCTACACCAACTCTGAGGCCCGGCTCCACCTGTGGGGAGTAATATCATCCTGGCTACCGCACCATCTGCCCCAGAGGCCCAACCCATCACTGCCAGCCACCCCTGGCCAGATACCACAGGTGACGTCACAAAAAGACTTCTAAATTCCCCTGTAAATACTCCCTTCACTGCACGGCCAGGGCCACGGAGTTGGGCCACAGCCACCGTGACCTCCTAGTAAGCCATCCGGCCCGGCTACCAAGTACCCGCCGACCCATGTGGCCATTGTAACTGGACAGGAATTCCTGGCCCGGTACCACTGGGTCCTGTGTGCCATAGAGTGTGTTTGATGGACTTGTATAATGGCGGCTGCCATATCCTGATGCTATGTGCTGGCTAAGAAGAGTGATGCAGCCTCCCATCATGGGACGGATCAGCGAACGGCACCAAAATCCGTGCCTGCCCATTACAGTGACTGTATATATAAAGGACGTGTCAACAAATCAAACCACTCCGCCCTCTGGTGTGGCCGACGACGCAGAGAGCGGGAAGCGCCCATGATGGGGTGGAGGAGAAAGAGAGCGCTGCAGCGAGAGAAATGTGGTGCTGCATGAGCTCCATGATGAGCAGAGGGAGAGAGACTTGGGCACCTGGGTTCGAGGAGATGGACTCACCGGTAGCCTATTGATGTCTCTGGATCCGTTGCCACCCATGGACCCAAAGTTCCTGAAAACAGAAATAGAGGAGTTGAGTCAGCAGCTCTTCAAAGTACAAATGACTGCAGTCAACAAGTGGAGGAGGGCCCTGGTGGAGAAGGCTTCCTGGCCACCCTCATCACCACAACCACAACCCCCGACTCCGGAGGAAACCAGCACTGGAGCAGCGACAGCAGCAGAAACCACCATCGCCCTTGTAGCTGAAAATACCCTAGTGGGGCCCCTAGATGCTTCCGCACCAAGTAACCCGGCCAGGGTTACCCAGAGACTCAATTGGGAAAGCAGAACCATCTCTGGGGAGCGGTTACTGGCCCCGCTACAGCCTGAACCCTCACCTTACATTGGAGGGGGGCACGGGCATAAACCATCCTTTTCCGCTGGGTACTTTGGGGAGATGCCTTGATGGGGTTCGGGGAGGCCCATACTGGAGAGGCCCATGTAGGGGATTTGCTAGAGATCATCCCGAGGAGGTGTATCAGCGACAACAACGGGTTGCACAGGTAGCCAAAGAGCGGAAGCTAAGCGATGGGCCTATGAGGACTCCAACCTAAAGGCCAAAAGTCAGACCCAAAAGGCGCAGGCCATCAAACAGCCTGAAAAAAGGAGAGGCTCGGTGTTGAACTTTAATCTCCACAAGGGATGGGGGTTCAAGAGCCCCACATGATTAATGAGATATTTGTGAACAGGAGGGACGTTGAATCAAACCTGCCTAAGGGGTCCCCCAGCCAAGACCTATATCACGGAGAGTGAGTAGAGTACACTCAGCATGTGGGCCATCATGGCCTTAATGTAAAAAGGATGTCGGCTAGCCGAGATGATGGGCTCGACTCCCTTAACAGTCCTCTTCGAAGAACGTCGGCTCAGCTCCTTCCTGACGTGGTTTGACTTCTCTTTGACCCCTTTTCTCCAGACCTAGTTGTGACAAAATGGACCTCTTTAATGTATAATCTGAGGATTTCTTATTTATCCAGACCATATTGTGTTTTGGTTTGCAAACTTGTAATATGCCACTCATGGGTTAAGTCCTTAAAATCTAGCCAGGCAGTATTTTGTATTTTGTTTACCAAGTGTTCCTAGAGTCTTGTAGATGTTTGGTGATGTGGATTTATGTAATGCAATTATCTCTCTTCTGTAAGGTCAGAGGGACTTAATCCTGTAAGAATGCCATTGTATTACCATGTGGATTGTTGACTCTATGTAGACCACTTCAGTGACCATTGTTTGTGGTCAGGGTGTTACGCTAAATGTCTATACTAAACCCTAAACCCTCCTTGACCCCTCTTTGTCAATCATCATTTAAATGAACATTATCTAGGCAGCTTGAAAGTGAGCCAAAGAGAGAACAGTCTTATTCCACCAATTGTGAAGTCCCCAATATCCTGCAATGTGGGCTGAGGGTATATAAGGAGGACTGTTCACTTTGACCAGCAAATTGGATACAGGCAGCAAATCTAGAATCTTCGGGTCCGATTGGCCAGCCATAACCCCAGGCCTAGGCATTTCGGTGCCGACCAAGGGGATCAGAACCTGGATTATAAAACCACAAGGACTTCAGCATCGACTTATCAGATTCGGCTTGGATAACAAAGACTGCATAAGAAAACCACGCAGGTTGGGACAATCCAGTCACCTGCCTACAGACTTTGCTGGGCTGACTCGGCTTCCTAAATCTGGCATTTTTTCTTTCTCGGTGGGTGCCTGCCAAAAGCAGGGTGCCACTCGTTTGGAGTAGATAGCCCTAGAAGTTCTGAGGCACGAATATTCTAATCCCTGGCGAGCCAGCAGAAGGGTGAGACTCTGTTGCCTGTTATGTTTTATGTTTTGTTGGTTATGGGTTATATGCTGATAACTGTTGCGGATCCAATAAAGTCTTACTATTGTGGTTCCCTCACCCAGTGTTGTCTGAGTAGTGTTCAGCCCACGGTTAAGGAGCTCGGGCGTTCAGTTTCGGGATGAGCCCTGGTCCACGTTGCCTTGCTAAAGGTGGCTGAGCCAGTGGACGAGAGCACCCACTGACCCCCGGGTTTCCACACTAGTTGGCCCCTGGTCCCTTCCTCTCTAGATGATGTCTCCCATGGGCCTTCTCCCACGGAGCACCCTCTAAGTTGTGATCCAACCCCCCTCATACCCTTCTCCCTTCCCCTCCCTTTCCTCCCCTTCCCCCTCTCCCCCTCTCTCTCTCCCCTTCCCCCATTACCCCCCCTCCTCCCCCTCATCCTCTCTCTCCCTCTCACTCTCCCCCATTCCCCCTCCCCTCTCTCCCCTCATCCCTCTCTCCCTCTCACTTCCCCCACTTCCCCCATCCCCCTCTCTCCCCTCACTCTCCCCACTCCCCTTCCTCTCCCTCACTTCCCCCTCTTCAGCACCTTCATTTACCCCCCTTTCGGGCTGATAGTACACAGGATGGCAGACAGTGCATATAAGGGGGCAGAAAGAGCACACGGAGGGGCAGAAAGAGCACACGGGGGGACAGAGAGAGCACACTGGGGGGCTTAGAGTACACAGAACGGCAGACAGCGCATACAAGGGGGGCAAAAAAGAGCACACAGGGGGGCTGGAAGGACACAGAGCGGCAGAGAGGGGGCAGAAAGAGCCCATGGGGGGGGGCAGAGAGAGCACAGAGCGGCAGAGAAAGCACACAGGGAGGCTTAGAGTAAACAGAAAAGCAAAGAGCGCACACAAGGGGGCAGAAAGAGCACACAGGGGGCAGAGAGTACACAGTACAGCAGTGACCGCAAAGGAGAAGGGGAGCAGAGAGAGCACACAGGGGGGTGAGCACACGGGGGGCTGAGAGTACACAGAGCGGCAAAGAGCGCACACAAGGGGGCAGAGAGCACAGAGGCTGGTTAAGAGTACAAGCGGCAGAGAACGCAAACAAGGGGAGCAGAAAGAGCACAAAGGGGGTCAGAGAAAGCATACAGTGAGTGAGAGTACACAGCGGCAAAGAGCACACAGCGTGGCAGAGTGCACACAATGGGGGCAGAGAAAGCACACAGAGGTGCAGAGAGAGCACAGAATGGGGTAAGAGTACACAGCGGCATAGCGCACACAGCATGGGAGAGAGCACACAGGGAGGCTGAGAGTGCATAAAATGGGGGCTGAAATACACAGGATGGCAGAAAGAGCACGCAGGGGGGGAGCAGAAAGAGCACACAGAGCGGCAGAGAGATCACACAGGGGGGATTAGAGTACACAGAACGGCAGAGAGCGCACACAACGGGGGCAGAAATAGCACATGGGGGGATAAGAATACATAAAAGGGGAACTGAGAGTACACAAAATGGCAGAGAGCGCACATAAGGAGGGCAGAAAGAGCACACAGGTGGGGCAGAAAGAGCACAGAATGGAAGAGAAAGCACACAGGGGTGGCAGAGAGAGCACACGGGGGGATGAGAGTACACAGCGGCAGAGAGCACACAGCATGGCAGATAGCGCATACAAGGGGGGCAGAGAAAGCACACAGGGAGGCTGAGAGTACATAAAGAGAGGCTGAGAGTACATAAAGGGGGATGAGAGTACACAGGACAGCAGAGAGCACACAGAGCGGCAGAGAGAGCACACAGGGGGGCTTAGAGTACACAGAACGGCAGAGAGCGCACACAAGGGGGGCAGAAAGAGCACACAGGGGGACAGAGAGAGCACAGAGTGGCAGAGAGCGCACACAAGGGGGGCAGAAAGAGGACACGGGGGCAGAGAGTACACAAATGCTGTGAGCACACAGGGGGGCTGAGTGTACATAAAAGGGGGGCTCAAAGTACACAGAACGGAAGAGCGCACACAGAAGAGAGAGCTCACAGGGGGGTGAACATACAGTGGAGTTAAAGTGCACAGAACGGCAGAGAGCGTGATGCATCCCCAGGCTATGGGGTACTCGGAACCAGGCCGGTGCTGTGTCTCTGGGGTATCACGGTAGTCGTGACCCGGTCCTGTGACCTGGGATCAGCCCAAAAAGGGGTTATTTACAAGGGATTTGTTGTGACACCACCCGGGTATGTGGTTAATAGAACTACCGCTGCAGTATTCCTGCTGGGGACAGTGACTTGGGGCAGCGTAGATGGTAAGCCCTCCTCTGGTAGGGCTGAGGGTCCCCAGGGCAGGAGTGGTGGTATTGAATGTGGCTTTGTGAGGGATCGTGATTCACACAGTCACTTACTTTGCTGCAGCTTCTCCAGCCAGTGTGCAGGGATGACAGTCTGTGGCTCCTCAGGTGGGATTCTGTTATAGAGCACAGGGCAACAGGCGCAATCAACAGGCAGACTCATTGATATGTGTTTTCTCAGTCTCTTTACTGGAGTTAATCAGATGTTATAAACTGTCCACGGAGTCTGGAGGGCAGTTTGAGATAATCCGGCATAAGAGAGGGCAAGGGCACCACCATCCAGGGGAAACTTCAGTAGGGAGACACAGAGACTGGAGCCACAAAGTCCCTCGAGGTGCCAGCAAAAAACAATCCGTAACAAGGAAGGAAAAAAAAAAAAAAAAGTTGCACTCCCCGAGGTTGCTGTAAGCGGTGTCCTTTATTGGGGTAGTTGATACATGGTGCAGGGAGGGGGGACCAGGTGACGACGGCACCGTTTCAGGCGTTCTGCCCTTTAACGGGTCACTGGTTGCTGGTGGTGCCTGCCCCAACCTTATATAGGTGGAGCCAGACCGCCCTAATGACATCACCACCAGCTAAACATAATACAAAAACAATGTGGAAATATTAAAAACAAGGCCAACTTTAAAAGCAACTCTTAAGAAATATAGATCAAGAAACACATAAGGTAAACAATTGTAAGAAACTATGAAACGATCTCATGCTTACATGCTGTCATTATGCTCAGCGGTTATCTGTAGCGGTGTCCGGGCGCCTCTCCACTTCCGGGTCACGTGCGCGAGTCACATGACCACACTCAAGATGCTCTCTGATTGGTCCCAGCTCCCTGCACCGACTGCGCAAGTGCGCAGACGCCTCAATATTGCGGCTACGGCGTATTATTTACCAACGTTGCTAGGGCGACATCGGGACCAATCAGGGGAGAGCACAAGGTAGAAACAGTGCAAAACACTGATTAACAAAGAGTTCGTTGCAGTAGATTTCCTATGTACTGATCTTGTCAAACCATCAACACCTTCTATGTAGAGGGACAAACTAGAATCAGACCTTCTATGTAGAGGGTACCCTTTGGGTGTCCTCAAACAAGCTAGAGAAAAAGCTAGGTTTCATGTTCCTGGCAATAGTCTCGGCAACGTGGCTAAGAAGTACAGTTCCAATTCTGAGTGTAAGCCCTTTTACTTCAGCTTTAAGCACGGTCCCATGTTCAGTAATATCACAACCGCTATTAAGCGGCATTGGCATGTGGTGGAGACTGACAGGACCTTGGCCAGGTTAGCTCCGGTGTCTGGCACAGCTCGTTTACACCCAGGTCTGGTTCTCAGTTTGCACAGAACCTGTCCTCTTCACAGTCCTCCTGGAAACTGAACTGAGCTACTCTTCACAGTCCTCACAGGAACTGCACTGAACTTGTTGCTCCTCAGACAAGAACATACGGGAGCTCACCCTGAAGCCGGGCTTGGTCTCCCCCTTCTGTCTGGGAGGTGTTGGTGTTGTTTGTGTGTTGCCTGAGTGGAATACCCCTAAAGGTACCTTTACACGCCGCAACTACAGTGTAGCAACTGAGAGGCAATCGGGATTTCCGTCACGGTTGCCTTGAAATTGCTATGAAATTGCGGCGTGTAAATGGGGAAAGTGATAGTGATTTTTGAAGTTGCTCCCGGTTGCGGTTTCAGAGCATTGTTCAAAAACCAGAGGTAACCCAGAAGGTAAATTGCCCTGGTTTTGGCGTGTGAACGGGCGATAGGGATGGAATCTGTGTTGCCTAGTGATTTCCCAGAGGCGTGCCACGGCGTTCTGGATACCGCGCCCCATCAGCAATGATTGGTGGGGGCTACTGTGTCTCCATTGGCTGTCCCTTCACAGGGCGCCATATTTGAGGAGCTGTCCATTCACACTACACAATTGCAATGGCGTCATGTATTAGCCAGCCTTCCTGCGCACCCTGCCCAATCATGACGCTATTGCGTTGTCCAATGATTGTATTTTAGGTGCGGTGTAGCGAAGTTTGGCACGCCTATGTGTTCGAGCCGCTGCACAGGTACGCCCACATTCCCTTAGTGATTGCGGCGTGTGAAGCGGCGTCGGGATTCAACCGGATGTTTCCCGCAGGATGTGTTTCAACTTCCGTGGAGCTACGTTCCCTTTGGTTGACAACACAATTGCGGCGTGTAATGCGGCATCAGCAATCGTCAAAAACGTGCACGCGCACGTTCGGTTGCCACCGATTACCGGTGATAGTTGCGGCGTGTAGAGGTACCTTTAGTGCTCTCTGGTGACACCTAACAAAGGTGACACTGTGGCACTATGACTCTGGGGTGCCACAAGCGCACACAAGGGGGGCAGAGAGAGCACACAGTGGGGCTGAGAGTACATAGAGTGGCAGAGAGCGCACACAAGGGGAGCAGAGAGCATAGAGGGGGTCAGAGAGCGCATACAGGGGGCTTACAGTACACAGAGTAGCAGAGAGTGCACACAAGGGGAAGAAAAGCACACAGGGAATCAGAGAGAGCACATAGGGGGCTGAGAGTACACAGAACAGCAGAGCGCGCACACAAGTGAGGCAGAGAGAGCACACAGGGGGCGAACACACAAGGGGGCTGAGAGTACACAGAGGTACCTTTAGTGCTCTCTGGTGACACCTAACAAAGGTGACACTGTGGCACTATGACTCTGGGGTGCCACAAGCGCACAGAAGGGGGGCAGAGAGAGCACACAGTGGGGCTGAGAGTACATAGAGTGGCAGAGAGCACACACAAGGGGAGCAGAGAGCATAGAGGGGGTCAGAGAGCGCATACAGGGGGCTTACAGTACACAGAGTAGCAGAGAGTGCACACAAGGGGAAAGAAAGAGCACACAGGGAATCAGAGAGAGCACATAGGGGGGCTGAGAGTACACAGAACAGCAGAGCGCGCACACAAGTGAGGCAGAGAGAGCACACAGGGGGCGAACACACAAGGGGGCTGAGAGTACACAGAGCGGCAAGAGTGCACACAAGGGGAGGCAGAGAGCACACAGGGGGCTTAGAGTTCACAGTGGCAGAGAGCACACAGAAGGGGAACAGAAAGAGCATACAGGGGGGTGAGAGTACACAGTGGCAGAGAGCGCAAACAAGGGGGGCAGAGAAAGCACATGGGGGGGCTGAGAATATTTAAAAGGGTGGCTGAGAATACACAGGATGGCAGAGAGTGCACATAAGGGGGCAGAAAGAGCACACAGAGAGGCTTAGAGTACACAGAACGGCAGAGAGCACACACAAAAGGGGCAGGAAGAGCACGCAGGGTCTGAAAGTACATAAGAGGGGGAATGAGAGTACACAGAACGGCAGAGAGCACACACAAGGCGGGTGGTGAGAGCACACAGGGGGGCTGAGAGTACATAGAGCGGCAGAGAGTGCACACAAGGGGGGCAGAGAGCACAGAGGGGGTCAGAGAATGCACACAGAGAGGTTGAGAGTGCATAAAAGGGGGGCTGAGTGTACACAGGATGGCAGAAAGTGCACACAATGGGGTAGAAAGAGCACACAGAGTGGTAGAGAGAGCACACAGGGGGGCTTAGAGTACACAGAATGGCAGAAAGTGCACACGAGGAGCACAGAAAGAGCACACAGGGGGGCTGACAGTACACAGAATGGCAAAGAGCGCACATAAGGGGGCAAAAAGAGCACACAGGGGGGAGAGCACACAGGAGAGCTGAGAGTACACAGAGCGGCAGAGAGCACACACAAGGGGGCAGAAAGAGTACACTGGGGGTCAGAGAGAGCATACATGGGGGTGAGAGTACACAGCAGCAGAGAGCGCACAGAAAGGGGGGCAGAGAGTACACACAGGGCTGTGAGCACACAGGAAGGCTGAGAGTACATAAAAGGGGGGTTTAGAGTACACAGAACCGCAGAACGCACACACAAGGGAGGCAGAGGGGAGCACACAGGGGGGTTTGAGTACACAGAACGGCAGAGAGAGCACACAGGAGGGCTGAGAGTATATAGAGCAGCAGAGAGCGCACACAAGGGGGGCAGATATCAAGAGGGGGTCAGAGAAAGCACACAGGGGGGCTTACAGTACACAGAGGGGCAGAGAGCGCACTCAAGGGGAGTAGAAAGAGCACACAGGGAATCAGAGAGAGCATACAGGGGGTGAGAGTACACAACAGCAGAGAGCACACAGAAGGAGGGCAGAGAGCACACACGGGGGGCAGGGAGTACACACAGTGCTGTGAGCACACAGGGAGGCTGAGAGTACACAGAACGGCAGAGTGCGCACACAAGGGGGCAGAGAGCACAAAGGGGAGCTTAGAGTACACAGAGCGGCAGAGAGCGCACACAAAAAGGGTAGAAAGAGCACACAGGGGGGCAGACAGTACACACAGGGCTGTAAGCACACAAGGGGACAGAGAGTACACACAGTCTGTGAGCACACAGGGGGGCTGAGAGTACATAGAATGGAAGAGCACGCACACAAGTTAGGCCTAGAGAGCACACAGGGGGGAGAACACACATTGGGGTTTGAGTACACTGAACGGCAGAGAGCACACACTAGGGGGCAGAGAGAGCACACTGGGGGGGGCTGAGAGTATATAGAGTGGCAGAGAGCACACACAAGGGGGGCAGAGAGCACAGAGGGGGTCAGAGAGAGCACACACGGGGCAGAGAGTACACACAGGACTGTGAGCACACAGGAGGGCTGAGAGTACACATAACAGCAGAGTGCGCACACAAGGGAGGCAGAAAGAGGACACAGGGCGGTGGACACACAGGGGGGCTGAGAGTACACAGGGCGGCAGAGAACGCACACAAGGGGGTCAGAAAGAGCACACAGGGGGTCAGAGAGTACACACAGGCTGTGAGCACACAGGGGGCTAAAAGTACATAAAAGGGGCTTAGAGTACACAGAACAGAAGAGCACGCACACAAGGGAAGCAGAGAGAGCACACAGGGGGAGAACACACAGGGGGTTTGAGTACACAGAACAGCAGAGAGAGCACACAGGAGGGCTGAGAGTATATAGAGCGGCAGAGAGCGCACACAAGGGGGGAAGAGATCACAGATGGGGTCAGAGAGAGCACACAGGGGGGCTTACAGTACACAGAGGGGCAGAGAGCGCACACAAGGGGGGCAGAAAGAGCACACAGGGAATCAGAGAGAGCATACAGGGGCTGAGAGTACACAACGGCAGAGAGCACACAGAAGGGGGGCAGAGAGCACACATGGGGGGCAGGGAGTACACACAGGGCTGTAAGCACACAGGGAGGCTGAGAGTACACAGAACGGCAGAATGTGCACACAAGGGGTCAGAGAGAGCACACAGGGGGGCTTACAGTACACAGAGGGGCAGAGAGAGCACATAAGGGGGGCAGAAAGAGCACACAGGGAATCAGAGAGAGCATACAGGGGGTGAGAGTACACAACGGCAGAGAGCACACAGAAGGGGGGCAGAGAGCACACATGGGGGGCAGGGAGTACACACAGGGCTGTGAGCACACAGGGAGGCTGAGAGTACACAGAACGGCAGAATGTGCACACAAGGGGGCAGAGAGAGCACACAGGGGGGTGAACACACAGGGGGGCTGAGAGTACACAGAGCAGGCAGAGAGCGCACACAAGGGTGCAGAGAGCACAGAGGGGAGCTTAGAGTACATAGAGCGGCAGAGAGCGCACACAAGGGGGCAGAAAGAGCACACAAGGGGACAGAGAGTACACACAGGGCTGCGAGCACATAGGGGGTTGAGAGTACACAGAACGCCAGAGCGCGCACACAAGGGAGGCAGAGAGATCACACAATGGGTGAACACACAGGGGGGCTGAGAGTACACAAAACAGCACACAAGTGCACACGAGGGGGGCAGAGGGAGCACACAGTGGGGGCAGAGACAGCCCACGGGGGGGGGCGGGGGCAGAGAGAGCACGGCAGGAGAGTACACAGCGGTAGAGCGCGCACACAAGGGGGGCAGAGAAAGCACACAGGGGTGAGCAGACAATGGGGCTTAGAGTACACAGTTCGGCAGAGAGCACACACAAGGGAGGCAGAGAGCACAGAGGGGGTCAGAGAGAGCACACAGGGGGGCTGAGAGAACACAGCATCAGAGAGCGCGCACAATGGGGACAGAGAAAGCACACAGGGGAGCAGAGAAAGCACAAAGGAGGATGAGAGTACACAGCGTCAGAGAGTACACAGTGGCAGAGAGCACACAGCGTGGCAGAAAGTGCACACAAGGGGGGCAGAGAAAGCACACAGGGAGGCTGAGAGTACACAGGATAGCAGAAAGCGCAAACAAGGGTCAGAAAGATCACATGGGGGGCAGAAAGAGCACACAGGGGATCTGAGAGTACATAAAAGGGGGGCTGAGAGTACACAGAATGGCAGAGAGCGCACACAAGGGGGCATAAAGAACACAGAGCGGCAAAGAAAGCACACAAGGGGGTCAGAGAGCATACAGGGGGCTGAGAGTACATAGAGTGGCAGAGAGCGCACAAAAGGGGGCTGAGAGAACACAGAGGCACAGAGTGCATACAAGGGGGGGCAGAAAGAGCATACAGGGGGTCAGAGAGAGCATACAGGGGGGTGAGAGTACACAGTGGCAAAGAGCACACAGCGTGGCAGAGAGCACACACAATGGGGGCAGAAAAAGCACACAGGGGAGCAGAGAAAGCACACAGGGGGGTGAGAGTACACAGTGGCAGAGAGCACACAGCGTGGCAGAGAGCGCACACAAGGTGGGGCAGAGAAAGCACACAAGGAGGCTGAGGCCGGCTTCACACCACGGCAGAGTCCGGTTTTGGGTTGTCAGGGATGACCCTGACAGCCCCGGACCGGATCAGCACACAGAACCGGAGGACTAATATACCCTCCGGTCCGGTGTGCTGCCGGACGCAGCTGCCGCCGCTGATTAACCAGGACCACGGCTCGCAGGGAGCTAGCTGCGGTCATGAAAGAACAGCAGCGTGCAGCCGCAGGTTTCCGGATCCTCCCAGACCAGGGCAATCCGGCCTCATAGGCTCCCATGTTAGGGAGTGCCGGATTGCACCGGATCCGGCAAATTGGGGAGATCTTTCTCCCCAGACACAAAAACGTTGCAAGCAACGTTTTTGTGTATGGTGAGAAAAATCCGATTTCTCCTGGATTTTCCCGGAGAGATGTAAACCGGATGGCAGAGAGCTGCGATCCGGCTCCATCCGGCCCCATAGGCCCCACCGGACAGCCCCGGACCGGACTCTGCCGTGGTGTGAAGCCAGCATGAGAGTACATAAAAGGGGGGCTGAGAGTTCATAGGATGGCGGGAGAGCGCAAACAAGGGGGCAGAAAGATCACACAAGGGTGGCAGAAAGAGCACACAGTGGGGTCAGATAGAGCATACAGGGGGGTGAGAGTACACAGCGGCAGAGAGTGCACAGATGGGGGGCAGAGAGAGCTAACAGGGGGGCAGAGAGTACACACATGGCTGTGAGCACACAGGGGGGCTGAGAGTACACAGAATGGCAGAGCGTGCACACAAGGGAGGCAGAGAGAGCACACAGGGGGTGAACACACAGGGGGGCTGAGAGTACACAGAGCGACAGAGAGCGCGCACAAGGGGGGCAGAAAGAGTACACTTAGGGTCAGAGAGAGCATACAGGGGGATGAGAGTACACAGTGGCAGAGAGCGCACAGAAGGAGGGCAGATAGAGCACACAGGGGAGCAGAGAGTACACACAGGGCTGTGAGCACACAGGAGGGCTGAGAGTACATAAAAGGGGGATTTAGAGTACGCAGAACCGCAGAACGCACACACAAGGGAGGCAGAGAGAGCACACAGGGGGGGAACACATAGGGGGGTTGAGAGTACACAGAGCAGCAGAGAGTGCACAGAAGGTGGGCAGAGAGCACAGAGGGGACTTAGAGTTCACAGAGCGGCAGAGAGCGCACACAAGGAGGGTAGAAAGAGTACACAGGGGAGCAGACAGTACACACAGGGCTGTAAGCACACAGGGGGGCTGAGAATACACAGAACAGCAAAGCCCGCACACAAGGGAGGCAGAGAGAGCACACAGGGGGGTGAACACACAGGAGGGCTGAGAGTACACAAAACAGCAGAGAGTGCACACAAGGGGGGCAGAGAGAGCACACAGTGGGGGCAGAGAGAGCATGGTGGGAGAGTACACAGTGGCAAAGCGCTCACGCAAGGGGGCCCGAGAGAGCACACATGGGGGTGAGTACACAAGGGGGCTGAGAGAACACAGAGCAGCAGAAGCACAGAGGGGGGCTTAGAGTGCACAGAGCGACAGAGCGCACACAAGGGGGGCAGAGAGCACAGAGGAGGGCTTAGAGTACACAGCGGCAGAGAGCGCACACAAGGAGGGCAGAAAGAGCACACAGGGGGTCGGAGAGAGCATACATGGGATGAGAGTACACAGTGGCAGAGCGCACACACAAGGGGGTCAGAAAGGGAACACGGGGGACAGAGAAAGCACACAGAGGAGTGAGAGTACATAAAAGGGGGGCCCAGAGTACACAGGATAGCAGAGAGCGCACACAAGGGGGCAGAAAGAGCACACAGTGGAGGCAGAAAGAGCACACAAGGCGGCAGAAAAAGCACACAGGGGGCTTAGAGTACACAGAACGGCAGAGAGCGCACACAAGGGGGGCAGAAAGAGTACACAGGGGGGCTGAAAGCACATAAAAGGGGGACTGAGAGTACACAGAATGGCAGAGAGGGGGATAGAAACAGCACACAGGTGGGGCAGAGAGAGCACAGAACGGTAGAGAGCGCACACAAAAGGGGGCAGAGAGCACAGAGGGGGGCTTAGAGTACACAAAGCAGCAGAGAGCGCACACAAGGGGGGCAGAAAGAGCACACAGGGAATCATAGAGAGCAGGGGTGAGAGTACATAACGGCAAAGCGCACACACAAGGGGGGTAAGAGTAAACAGAACGGCACAGAGCGCACACAAGGGGGGCAGGGAGAGCATACAGGTGGGCAGAAAGAGCACACAGGGAATGAGAGACAGCATACAGGGGGTGAGAGTATACAGCAGCAGAGAACACACAGGGTGGTAGAGATAGCACACAAGGGGGGCGGGAGAGTACCCACAGGGGGGAAGAAAGAGCACACAGGGGGGCAGAAAGAGCACACAGGTGAGCTTAGAGTACACAGAGCGGCATAAAAAGCACACAAGGGGGACAGAGAAAGCACATGGGAGGGTAGAAAGAGCACACGGGGGGCAGAGGAAGCATAGAGGGGGTAAAAGAGAGCAGGAGAGTACACAGCGGCAGAGCGAGCACACAAGGGGGGGCAGAGAGAGCACACGTGGGGCTGAGAGTACACAGAGTGGCAGAGAGAGAACACAAGGGGGGCAGAATGAGCATTCAGAGAGAGCATACAGGGGGGTGAGAGTACACAGTGGCAAAGAGTGCACACAATGAGGGCAAAGAAAGCACACAGAGGAGTGAGAGTACACAGCGCAGAGAGCACACAGCGTGGCAGAGAGGGCACACAAGGGGAACAGAGAAAGCACACAGGGAGGCTGATTGTACATAAAAGGTTGGGCTGAGAGTACACAGGAGGGAAGAGAGCGCACGCAAGGGGGCAGAAAGAGCTCACGGGGGGGGGGGCAGAAAGAGCACACAGGGGGGCGGGGGAGTACACAGAATGGCAGAGAGAGCGCACATAAGGGGGCAGAAAGAGCACAGAGCGGCAGAGAAAGCACACAGGGGGTCTTAGAGTAAACAGAACGGCAGAGAGCACACACAAGGGGGGCAGAGAGACCACACGGGGGCTGAGAGTACATAGAGTGGCAGAGAGCACACAGAACTGGGACAGAGAGCACACGGGGGCTGAGAGCACACAGCGTGGCAGAGAGCACACACAATGGGGGCAGAGAAAGCACACAGGGGGGGCAGAGAAAGCACACAGGGGGGCTTAAAGTACACAGAACGGCTAAGAGCGCACACAAAGGGGCAAGAGAGAGCATACAGGGGGGTGAGGGGGGCAGAGGGAGCATACCGGAGGGTGAGAGTACACAGCGGTTGAGCGCACACACAAGGGGGGCAGAGAGAGCACACAGGACTGTGAGCATACAGGGGGTCTGAGAGTAAACAGAGTGGCAGAGAGCACACACAAGGGGGGCAGAGAGACCACACAGGGGCTAAGAGTACATAGAGCGGCAGAGAGCGCACAGAACTGGGACAGAGAGCACACAGGGGGGCTGAGAGCACACAGCGTGGCAGAGAGCACACACAATGGGGGCAGAGAAAGCACACGGGGGGGGGGCAGAGAAAGCACACGGGGGGGCAGAGAAAGCACACAGGGGGGGCAGAGAAAGCACACAGGGGGGCTTAAAGTACACAGAACGGCTAAGAGCGCACACAAAGGGGCAAGAGAGAGCATACAGGGGGATGAGAGGGGCAGAGCGCAAACACAAGGGGGCAGAGGGAGCATACCGGAGGGTGAGAGTACACAGCAGTGGAGCGCACACACAAGGGGGGCAGAGAGAGCACACAGGAGTGTGAGCATACAGGGGGGCTGAGAGTAAACAGAGTGGCAGAGAGCGCACACAAGGGGGGCAGAGAGATCACACTGGGGGGTGAGAGTACACAGCGGCAGAGAGCACATAAAAGGGGGGCAGAGAGTACACACAGGGCTGTGAGCACACAGGGGGGCTGAAAGTACACAGAGCAAGGGGGGCAGAGAGAGCACACAGTGGGGGCAGAGAGAACACGGTGGGAGAGTACACAGCAGCAGAGCGCACACAAGGGGGGCAGGGAGCACAGAGGGGGCTTAGAGTACACAGAGCAGCAGAGAGCGCACACAAGGGGGGCAGAAAGAGCACACAGGGAATCAGAGAGAGCATACAGGGGGTTGAGAGTACACAGCAGCAGAGCGCACACACAACGGGGGCAGAGAGAGCACACACGGGGGCTGAGAGTACACAGAACAGCAGAGAGCGCACATAAAAGGGGCAGAGAGAGCACACATGGGGGGGGGCAGAAAGAGCACACAGGGAATCAGAGAGAGCATACAGGGGGGCAGAAAGAGCACACAGAGAATCAGAGAAAGCATACAGGGGGGCTGAAAGAGCACACAGGGAATCAGAGAGAGTATACAGGGGGGCAGAAAGAGCACACAGGGAATCAGAGAGAGCATACAGGGGGGCAGAAAGAGCAGACAGAGAATCAGAGAGAGCGTACAGGGGGGCTGAGAGTACACAGAACGGCTGAGAGTGCACACAAAGGGGGCAGAGAGAGCACACAGGGAGGTTAGAGTACAAAGAATGGCAGAGAGCGCACAGATTGTAGACAGGTCAAAGGAGAAAGCACAGGAGGGGGTTAAGATGGCCGCCCCCATTGTGACATCACCGCCCTCCTACTACGATATTATCAGGCATCCATAATATGCACCTATAGGCCCTGTTACCCATAGCGATATTGCTAACGAGATCGCCACGTCACAGGTTTTGTGACGTAGCAGTGACCTCGCCAACGAAATCGCTGTGTGTGCACAAACCAGCGAGCGGCCCCCCGCTGGGAGGTCGCTGATCGTTAATGAATGGCCTGGACCATTTTTTGATCGGCGATCTCCCACTGGGCATACTGGATCGCTGTGTGTGACAGGGGCAACAACCAGCGATCCCCATTTTATGGCCGTGAATCCGACAGACCTCAATGACCGTTGGGTCTCGGTGTATCGCTGGGTCATCGCTGGTAAGTCTGCCAGTCTGGCATCTCACCAGCGATCACGAAGTGATGTATCAGCGATCCCGGCCAGGTTGGATCATTGTCAGGATCGCTGGTGTGTTGCTACGTGTAACGGGGCCTTAATAAGTTGCATTTGTTGTTTTTCGTATGTCCTGTCAATAACGACCTGTCTATATAAAGGCCGTGTTCCATGCTTCAATGTGTCGGTGAACCAACCAACGATACGCTGGTGAGGTGTCACACGTACTGATATCGAGAACGACGCAGCAATGATTCTGTGACAAGTGAACGATACTTGTGGTCGTTTGGATGCCTATGTTCCTCAGTTCTGCATAGGCGAAGTCGTAAACGACATCGTAAGCAAGGTGTCACACTCACCGATGCTGCAGGTTGGATGGACGATCAACGACTGATTTATGGTCCGGTTCATAAACCTCCGATATACGATCAGCCGAATTATCGCTGATTGTATCAACGTGTCACACGCTATGACGTCGTTACAACGTCGTTTGAACGTCTCAAAACCTGTGACGTACCAACGATATCGTTAACGATATTGTAGTGTGTGACGGGGTCTTTAAGGTACCGTTACACGGGGAGATGTGGCAGCGATGTTAGAAGCGATGCTGCGGGTGCGCGCTCGCTTCCGACATTGCTGTCGTACCTGTCACACAGGCAGATGTTGCCTGTGACGCCACGGCGATGTTGCCGCAGTGATTGCTCGCTGGGCTGGGAACAACCCAGTGAGTGATACGCTGCAATGTTGCGAATAGGCGGCATCGCTGGCAACATCGCTATCGCGGTGTCACACAGCAAGATGCAGCCAAATCGCTGGTGAGACATCGCCAGGTTGTCCAAGATGTTGGTTAACCTGGCAATTCACAACCAGCTATTTATCACAGTTGCACTGTGCTGTCACACAGCACAATGCACTTGCGATGTCGCCGCAACATCGCTGAAACGGGGAATGTTCATCGATGTTGCGGGCGAGATCGTGCCATGTGACAGTACCTTTAAAGCGCCGTTACACGTTGCGATATCGTGAACGATATCGCACCTACGTCTTGAGTTTGGAGGCGTGGCTGCGATGTCCAAACTATATCGTAGCATGTGACACCGAGATACGACGACGATTATGCGTCGTGTCACTCATCGCAGATTTGAGAACAGTTCTCAAATCTGCAGATTTGCAATCATGCAATCTGCTGCTTTAGGCAGCTTTACATGTCGCAATATCGGAACGATATTGCGTACGATTTCACGGGAGTGCGCACTTTTTTGGCACTTGTCCAAGATTGCATAGGAGCTGTCAAAGCCACTTTACACGTCGCAATATCGTTCCAATATTGCATACAACTTCACGGGAGCGCACGCGTTTTTGGCACTTGTCCAAGATTGCATCGGAGATGTTACACAGGGAGATATCGGCAGGCAACGCAACTACGATGTAGTACACCCCTTTTTCATACTGTGTCTGAGCAACTCAGGGAACGACCAATTAACATTGGAGTGAATAGGGGAAGTTGCGCTCCAAATCGAAGTTGCGCTGTCACACAGCACGATCCTGCCACATCGCCTAGCCAATATTGCACGGTTGAAGAGCATGCGCAATCCAAAAACGATATCGTAGTTGATTCGTTTTTGAGTCGTGTTGCCCATTTACACGACACAACGCACGAACGATATCGACTGCAACACCCGTACCACGTGACTTTTTATTGTAGTTGCGTTGCAAAATCGTGACGTGTAAAGCGGCCTTCACACAGGGAGATATCAGCAGGCAACGCAACTACGATGTATACGCCCCTCCTTTGCGCTGGTTACGAGCAACCCAGGGAACGACCATTTAACATTGGAGTGAATAGGGGAAGTTGCACTCCAAATCGTAGTTGCGCTGTCACACAGCACGATCCAGCCAGATCGCCCAGCCAATATTGCACGGTTGAAGAGCATGCATAATCCACAAACGATATCGTTGTTGCGTTGATTTTGCATCGTATTGCCCATTTACACGACACAACGCACAAACGATAAAAACTGCAACGCCCAAACCATGTGACTTTTAATCGTAGTTGCGTTGCGATATCACGACGTGTTAGGGTATGTGCCCACAGGATGTTTTTAAAGCAGTCCTGAACGCAGCAAAACCTCAGGATCCTAGAGTCTTTGACAGGAGATTAGCTCTGATCTTGTCTGCGTTTTTTGCACGTTTTGGGTATGTGCCCACAGGACGTTTTTTGAGCAGTCCTGAACGCAGCAAAACCTGAGGATCCTAGAGTTCTTGACAGGAGAAGTGCTATGATCCTGTCTGCGTTTTTTGCGCGTTTTTGATGCTGCATTTTTCCCATTGACTGCACCAAAAACGCAGGAATAATTGACATGTCAATTCTTTGCTATCCACACCAAAAACGCAGGTATTTGACAGTTCTTGACACTTGCAAAACCAATGTGTGGTTTAGCTGGGAAGCCCAACTGCAAATTAGCATACATTAACATAAAACCAATGGTTTTCTGCATGCGAAAACCGCAGCAAAAACGCCCTGTGTGCACATACCCTTTTAGGGTATGTGCACATTGGAAGTTTTGTGGGCTGTTTTTTAGCGTTTTCCGCTGAGTTTTATGTTAAAGTGACCCTAAACCCGGAAGCCAACCCCACATCCCCTTCATACCTATACATGCAGCTTGTGAAGCTGCTGCCATCGATCCCTGTATCTTGCAAAACCGCTGGGGCATTCTTCATAATTCATACTTTTAATATCACAGTTCTGGGCGTTTCAGTGAAATTTTAAAGCCGCAGCAGGCGGGCTTGTGCGCCGCTCTCCCCCTCCCTGTCCGTAATTCTGCACGCCCATGGCTGCGTGCATAAACAACAGAGAGGCGGCTCGCCTCATAGTATGGGCGGTGAAGCCGATATGACGTAATTCGCGTCATACCGGCTTCACCGCCCATACTATGAGGCGAGCCGCCTCTCTGTTCTCTGTTGTTTAGCACGCCCATCGCTGCGTGCAGAATTACGGAGAAGGAGGGGGAGAGCGGCGCACAAGCCCGCCTGCTGCGGCTTTAAAATTTCACTGAAACGCCCAGAACTGTGATATTAAAAGTATGAATTATGAAGAATGCCCCAGCGGTTTTGCAAGATACAGGGATCGATGGCAGCAGCTTCACAAGCTGCATGTATAGGTATGAAGGGGATGTGGGGTTGGCTTCCGGGTTTAGGGTCACTTTAATTTATGTTAATCCTAACCAGCGGTTGGATTAACATGCTAGTCAATGGATGTCATAAAACGCTGTGTACATTAGAACATTTTTTTTTTCTCCTTTCCACTTTCTTCACCGGTTTTCCACCGGTTTTCAAAGATAGAGCATGTGACTTCTTTTGAGCGTTTTTCCAGCGTATCTAGCTTAACAAGTGCACAAAAAACAGTCTTAAAAACGCCAAGAAAACCGCCGGGAAAACGCTGTATAAACGCTAAGGGTATGTGCCCACAGGGCGTTTTTGCTGCGGTTTCAGCTTGTAGAAAACCATTGGTTTTATGGTAATGTATGCTAATCTGTTCCTGCGGTTGGGCTTCCCAGCAAAACCAATGTGTTCTACAAAAACGCTGTGCACACACATTGGTTTTGCAAGTGTCAAGAACTGTCAAATACCTGCGTTTTTGGTGCGGATAGGAAAGAATTGACATGCTCTATTTTCCTGCGTTTTTGGTGCAGTCAATGGGAAAAACGCTGGATAAACGCAGCATCAAAAACGCTGTAAAAACGCTGTAAAAACGCAGTAAAAACGTCCAAAAAACGCAGACAAGATCATAGCATTTCTCCTGTCAAGGACTCTAGGATCCTCAGGTTTTGCTGCGTTCAGGACTGCTCAAAAAACGTCCTGTGGGCACATACCCTAATAAACCGAACACAAAACGTTAGAAAAACGCTAAAAAAACTATGGACACTGCTGAGGTCAGGAATCACAGTTTCTGAAATTCTACACCGGTTTTCTGACGATCTGCAATGATGCAGAACCGTCCAATGTGCACATACCCATAGGGTATGTGCACACATACCGGGTTAGCATCGGTTTAGGTGTGTAAACCGCCGGTCGGTTTCCATAAGTTTTCTGTAAATTTATGTTAATCCAAACCGGCGTTTGGATTAACATTAAAACCTATGGAAGCTGTGCACACACCGGCGGTTTACACATGCTCATCTGTTGCTAAACCGCTGGGTTCCCAGCGGGTTAGCAACGAATATGCATGTTCAATAAACCGGCCGGTTATGCAGTGGCTGCAAGCGCAGAAGCATGTAGCTTCCAGCCGCCACAACACCGCCGCCGCTAACCCACTGTGCACCCGCCCTGCACCCGCCGCACATACCCGCCAGGAAGCCGGTGGACGGCTGCAGAGCTTCCTGTCGGGTCCGCCCAGCCGCCCACCGGCACAAACCCGGTATGTGTGCACATACCCTTACTGCGTTTTTTTAGCTGCGTTTTTTCCATTGACTTTAGCAAAAATGCAGGAAAATAATTAACAAGTCAATTCTTTCCCATCCGCACCAAAAACGCAGGTATTTCACAGTTCTTGACACCTGCAAAACCAATGTATGGGCACAGCATTTCTGTGAAATACATTGGTTTTGCTGGGAATCAAAACCGCAGAAACAAATTAGCATAAATTACCATAAAACCAATGGTTTTCTGCTGCAGAAACCGCAGGAAAAACTCCGCAAAAACGTCCTGAGGGCACATACCCAAAGCCGAAGCGGCCTTTGGGAGCTCTAGATAGGAGGACTGCAAGACGTAATCATACAGCGAAACTAAACAACCAGAGGACGAGAAGGAACAGGGGATTCACATGCCAGACTAACTCAGGGACTCTGTCTCCCAGAAATCAGTCAGTCAAAGCGGCAAGACTAATTCAAAGCAGGGCAATAAATTCGATGCTTTAGTATATATTAAGTGTGTACATAGAATTGGAATGAAATAGTGCTAGTACTATTTCCCCCTACCTAATGGTATGTTCCACAGTAGACGTTTCCAGAATCTGCTGTAAAGGGCTCGCTTTTGTGTCGCGCATGCGCACACTCCTTTCGGCTAGAGCGTTGCGAATCAGTTGGTGGTTTCCGTTGGGCTCCAGGTCACGCCGTTATGTCTGCTCTGGGTACTCTCGCCTTCGATGAGTATGGGCGGCCGTTCATTATAATCAAAGATCAAGATCGTAAATCTCGCCTTTCTGGGCTGGATGCGTTGAAGGTAAGGCGGTTTCTGTGTGTGTTCCTGAGGGCCTTTACCACGTGGGTGCCGCATATGGCCGCAGATTGTGGATGGTAGATGATCGGAATACGTGTGTGCCGTACTCAGTACTCAGGGGCATAACTACAATAGGTAAAGGGGTTGCGATCGCACCCGGGCTCTGCAGCCTAGGGGGGCCCCAAAGTCCCTTCGGCCCATAGACTAATATTATTAAAGATTTGCAATAATTAGGGGCCCGTTGGAGCTTTCGCATCGGGGCCCCTGGGTCTGAAGTTACGCCACTGGCCGTACTGAAATGTAGCAGAGCTGATGAGTGCGGACGAGTAATTGGGTGCTTATACTTTGGGCCTGCTTCACACATCCGTGTCTCTGGCATGGACACATGATCCTCTATTGCCGCCTTCAGACGTCCGTTTTTTGGCAGGGACTGTGTTGCCATGTGGACCAGATGCGTGTCTGTGTGCTCGACATGTCTGGGTTTTTTTTATTGCCAGCACCATGGACCACTTTTGGCCGCAAACGTTCACGCTCACAGATGCCATGTGTTACATCTGTGTGCATGGACCGGACCAAAAGTTTAAAGTGTAAAAATAAAGCATTTCCTCCTCCCCTCCTTTCCCTGCTGCCTGCTCCTCTCTTTTCTGGAGCCGCTTATTAATATTCACTGCCCTGAGAGCTGCAGTGGAAGAGAGAGAGGAACAGCAGCTCTGGAGGAAGTAGAGCATGAAATGATGTCCACACAAAAACTGCCTGTCTCTCATGTCCATGGTTTCCATGAATGTCTGAAACCAGCCTAAAGGCCACTTCAATCTGGTTAACGATATCTCTTAA
The DNA here is from genome assembly GCA_033576535.1 of Allobates femoralis. Lineage (NCBI taxonomy): Eukaryota > Metazoa > Chordata > Amphibia > Anura > Aromobatidae > Allobates > Allobates femoralis. Next base: position 344,525,142 of record JARQOC010000005.1, on the reverse strand, counting down.
GCGATCCGGAACTTAGATCGCTTATGCTTCGTTGCGTGTAACCGAGTGGTTTGTCAACGAAAAATCGCTTGATTGGTGGAAGATTTGTGAGCAGGACCTCAAATCAAGAGATAATCCGTTGAGCGATCTACAGCATCGTGGTGTGTGACACCGCGATGAACGATCTCCCAGCGGCACAGCCTATGCTTGGAGATGGTAACCATGGTACACGTCGGGCAACTAAGCGGCGCCAAGTAACCCGATGTGTACCATGGTTACCAGTGTTCTTACTGGTCCATATTGCTGGTGAGTCTGCCTGTGTGACAGCTCACTAGCGATGTGAACGATGTTGTTAGCGATCGCGCGTGCATGTGATTGCTAACAACATCGTTGATTAAATTGAAGCGTCTGAAGTGGCCTTAAGGCTGCTTTCACACTGCAGTTTTCCCCTGATCAGTGTTCATTAGGTTCTGTGTGCCAAAACCAGGAGTGTCTCCAAAACCCAGAACAGGTGTCAATCTTTCAATTATACTTTTTGTCTGCAAGTTCCTCTCCTGGTTTTGGCACACACAACCTGATGAATCCTGATCAGCAAAAAACTGCAGTGTAAAACCAGCCTTATGGTATCTTCACACGCCGCAATCTTGCCTGGGAATCTTAAAGGCGAAATGTCGCCCCGTATCAATCGCCGTGTGATTGGGGAATTTTGCGGCGAGAAATCGCCTGTCGCTTGATTCCTGAGAACTGCTCTGAAATCAGCCTCAATCATGAAGGCGATATTTCCATGTTGTGGCGTGTGATAGGGCGATAGTGATGGAATCCGTGTCTCCTATGATTTCCCGTAGGCGTGCCACAGTGTGCTGTAGTCCGCGCCCCGTCTGCGATGATTGATGGTGGCTACAGTGTTCCCATTGGCTGTCAGTTCACAGGGCGCCATATTTGAAGAGCTGTCCGTTCAGCAACACACACATCTTCAATGGCGTCATGTATTAGCCAGCCTTCCAGAGCAGGCTGACCAATCGTAACGCTGTTGCGTTGTGCAATGAGCGCGTATGGGGCACGGTGTAAACCACTGTGGCACGCCTATCTCCTCGCAGCGCTGACCATGTATGCCCATATTGCCTTTGGGATTGCGGCGTGTGAAGCGGCGAGGGAATTCGACCAGATTGGTTCCGCTGTGGGTGAGGCGATTTCCGGGGCGATACATCGCCTTTATTTCAGGGCGAGATTGCGGCGTGTAATACCGCTATCGGCGATCTGAGGTGAGCATGAAAAACGTGCATGCGCACGTTAGATTGACTCATATCGCCAGCCGATATTGCGGCATGTGAAGGTACCGTTACGGTACTCTAAAGGGCCCGTTGCACCTGGTGACATAGGGGCGTGGCCTATTGACGGCGACATCGCCCCTGCATCGCCTAATGTAAAGGGGTGATGTCGGCGGCTCTGACAGCTCGCCTGGTTCACATCAGTGATGTGAAACCAGGAAGCCGATCTGGGGCGATGTGCACACATCACCCCATGTAAACGGCCGCCGGCGAGCTGACAGGCGATGGGAGCCATAGGCTCCCATTGTCCAGCATCGCCGCTGGGGTTTTGAGACACCTCGGCGGCGATGTCGGCGCCGACGGAGGTGTCGCCCCATGTAAATGGGGGACTGCGACGCTTTCCAGGCGCTAAAAACGTGCGCGCATCTTCGGCGGCATCGGCAGGTGTAACGGGGCCTTAACAGGGTTATTCAGGGATATTTTTTCTGCTATTTTTCATTTTCTCTCCCCTTCTTCCAAGAGCGATAACTTTATTTCTTCATCAGTATAGACATATGAGGGCTTGTTTTTGTGGGACAAGTTGTTTGATTGAATGACATTATTTTACCATAAAATATAGTGGAAAATTCCAAGTGCGGTGAAATTGCAAGAAAGAAAGTGCAATTACATGATTGTTTAGGATTTATTCAGCATGTTCACTATCGTATGTGGTATAACTGACATGCCGGCTGATGCCTGGGGTCAGTATGAGTTCATAGTTGAGTCATTTACTTTTACTGTTATGTAAGGGTGGCTTCACATTTGCGTTCACCTGCGCTGCGCATTGCGGCGGGTGAATGTAAGCTGAGTGCAAGCACCGCCCATCATACATTCTCATCTGCACCATGAACGCCATGTTGCGTTCATGGTGCGGACGAGAATGTATGATTTGTACGCAAGCCTCAGGATGCGTACAAATCACACATGGAGAGCAATGAGTAAGCACGGCCATCCACACCCGAGCGCATACACCGTGCGTCCCCATATTAAACATAGGGATGGGCGTGCACCCGGCTTGTGTTCGGCCACCGCAATGCGCAGCGCAGGTGAACGCAAGTGTGAAGGCAGCCTGTAGGGGTGAAAAAAAAAAATTCAGAAGTTTGTAATAAAAATAAAATTTTCATTTGTCGCCATATTCCATGACGCGTAGCGTTCTCATTTTTTGGGATCTGGGGCTGTGTCGCGGCTTATTTTTGGATCTTGAGTTGATGTTTCTATTGATATCAGTTTTAATTAGATACCATGTTTTGATCACCCGCTATTGCAATGTTGCAGTAACAAAATAAAACCCCTGCAGGCTTGGCCTTTGGACTTTCTTTTTTTTTTTTTTTTCCGTTACACAGTTTACATATCTGAATGGGCATTTCTGAACGCAGCGATACCAGATATACATCGTATTTGGACTGTAAGACACACCATTTCCCTGCCAGATTGTGGGGAGTGCGTCTTATAGTCTGAATACACTGGCTGTGTTCTGGCTATGCTGTTCTGTGCTGGAGGCAGCAGCGGTGCTGGAGCGGCTGTAGGATTTCACACTGCAGTTTTTTTCCCTGATCAGGTTCCATCCAGTTTGTGGCAAAACCAGGAGAGGAACTTGCAGAGAAAAACTATAATTGAAAGATTGACACCTGTTCTGAGTTTTGGAGACACACATGGTTTTGGCACACAAACCGGATGGAACCTAATCAGGGAAAAAACTGGTGTGAAACAGCCTTAAGGTGCCGTTGCACGCTAGGATATAGTTAACGATATCCTTAGAACGATCACGTCACCGTGATCGTTCCGACATCTTTAGTGCGTTGTCGCACACAAGGATATCGTTAACGATATCCCATTTGGCAACGCACCAGTTAAATAAAGAGATCAAGGACTGAACGATATTTTAAAGTGGCAGGAATAGGAGATTTTTGAACGAGATCATTCAAAAAGGTGTCACTGAATGATGTGGCTTCTTCAAGCAGTGTTAAGTGGACGACAAACGATAGATTTGAGGTCTGGATCTCAAATCTTGGGTGATCGTTCCAGCGATTTTTTTTTCTTTTTTTTTTTTTTTCTTCTACATCGTTCGCTTACACACAAGGACGCACGAACGATATTGTTGGAACGTTCACAAATCCGTGATGTTTCCAGGATATCGTTAACGATATCCTAGCGTGTGAAGCGGCCTTTAGTCTACTGTAATGGGGCCGTCACACGCGTCATTATCGTGTGCACGATCACTGCTGCACGTGACGTTGCAGCGATATTGACGCATGTGACATGCTGAATCAACCAGCGATAAATCGCTGCTTGATGGTCGTCAGGTTTTAGAACAGATTGTAAAACCTGACAGTCGCCTGGCGTACACGCAGCACCTCTCAGGAAGCCCTGGGAGCTGGTATCCAGGGTAAACTGCGGGTAACTAGGCAGCGCGCGCTGCCTAGATACCCGATGTATACCTTAGTTACCAGCCGGTGAGCGTAGAAGGCTGGTAACTAAGGTATACATCGGTTATCTAGGCCAGAGGTTCCCAACTCCAGGCCTCAAGGCCCACCAACAGTGCATGTTTTCAGGATCTCCTTAGTATTGCACAGGGGTTGGAATCCTTACCTGTGCATTTGATCACATTAACACCTGTGCAATACTAAGGAAATCCTGAAAACCTGTACTGTTGGTGGGCCTTGAGGCCTGGAGTAGGGAACCTCTGATCTAGGCAGTGTGCGCTGCCTAGTTACCCGCAGTTTACCCTGGATACCAGCCTGCAGACGTCGTGGAAACGATATAGAAATCATTTCTACGATGTCGCTGGTAAAATGATCGCTGGTGAGTCTGTCTGTGTGACAGCTCACCAGCGATCATCCGTCAATGTCGTCAGCGATCAGATCACTGACGACATTGATGTGTGTGACGGCCCCATAACTCACTGCATCCCGCTGTCAATCACCTCTCAGTGCTAAAGCAACGGTGATCGGGAGGCAGTTCATATTACAGTACACTAAGTGAGAACTGCAATATCCCATGATGGGGGGCATATACAGCGATGATGGGGGAGAGGGTGCAATATCCTAGGCTGGGGGAAAGGGAGGGGTTACAGTGTCCCACGATGGTGAACATATATTACCGGGCCAGGGATGGGGACATTACCCCTATAAGTTGTCAGCAGCAGATTCCCCCACCTCAAAATAGGTTTTTTTTTTTTTTTTTTTACTTTTTCAAGGGCGCCTCAGCAAGGCAGCATGTGATCGCTTCTACTGTTCAGGAGCAGTAATTCCTTTCTGTGGATGCCTGCGCTTGTTAACTGGGCATCCACAAAGTGATTGACAGCATCAGGGGTCATCAGCTAACCCCGAGCTGGCGTAGCAATGCATTGAGGTCCCGTGGTATGATCATTAGGCCACTGATGCCAATGGAGAACAGTACAGTCCCTGCTGCAATGCTTTGGATTGTGCAGTTAGTGATTGACAGTACAATCCAGAGTGTTAACAGTGCCAATCGGATCGCTGATCCAAGCTGTGCTGTTAGGGCGCTTTGACATCGCGATTTTTCTTTCCCGCCTGTGGGATCCTACTTTTTACGGGACCCCATGGACAGGAAAGGATTGCACAGGAGGTGTGCTTTCTGGTGCTATTTCTGTGTCCGGGGCCGTGATTTTCACGGGTTCGGACACAGGAACAGCTGACAGGAGGCAAGCGGGGCACTTTCACTTCTGCAATGTATACATACATTGTGGAAGTGAAATTGAGTAAGGCTGGTTTCGCATTACGATTTGTCTAAAATCCGATGCTGTCCGATGAAAATCGGACAGCATCGGATCCGAATTTGGCCCCACGCAGCCCTATGGGCATCGGACCGAATCGGATGTGCACTAAATGCCATCCGATTTGGTCCGATCCGAGTCTGTCCGATGTATTTATCGGTGCAAAAATCGGAGCCTGCTCCGATTTTTGCACCGAAAATAAAATCTGACAGACTCGGATCGGACCAAATCGGATGGCATTTAGTGCACATCCGATCCTATTAACATGGGGCCCTATGGAGCAGGGTCCGAGGAAACATCTGATGTCTCCTCGGACCCGATTTTAGTGTACTGAGCATGCTCAGTACATGCTCGGTACACTAAACCTATTGTGTGCCGCCTAATTTAACTTCTGCAATGTATATACATACATTGCAGAAGTTAAATATAAGTTAAATCAAGTGTTAAAAATAAAAAATCTTTATTCTCACCTTCCAGCGCTCCCCCGGCGTCTCCAGCTGCAGCCGCTCGGTAACAGGACCTGTGATGACGTCAGAACCCGATCAGCTGATCGGGTCACATGACCGGTTACCGCGGTAACCGCTGACGCTTCTGACGTCATCACAGGTCCTGTACACCCGATCGGAGGCTGATGGAGACGCCGGGGGAGCGCTGGAAGGTGAGAATAAAGATTTGTTATGGAGAGGGCACATGAGATGGCACATGAGGGCACAGCAGGGGACAGTAGGGAAGAGAGTAGGGGGACACTAGGGCAAAACAGGGGGGCCGCAGGGAGACAGCAAGATGACAGGAGGGGGAGCTACGTGACAGCGCAAACATCCTGCAAAAAGTAGGATTCGGATGCCTATTTGGCATCCGATTGCAGAGATCAGTTTGGATCCGATGCTGTCCGATTTTCATCGGACAGCATCGGATTTAGAAAAATCGTAATGTGAAAGTAGCCTAAAAGGAGGGGGTTAAAAATACATTTGTATTCTCACCTTTCCAGCGATTTTTATTTATTTATTTTTTCTTCCCTCCCCCAATGCCTCCATCAAGCTCTCGATTACAGGACCTGGCAAGGCGGGGTTACCCGATCAGATGATTGGGTCACATGACCGGTTACTGCGTTAACTGCAGTCATGTGACCGATGACGCTGATTGGGTAACCCGCCGCCAGGTCTGTATCAGCGTCATGGTCACATGATGCAGTTAACGCATACCCGCATTGACCATCATGATGGTAACCGCTGCAGTCTGTATCATCGAGAGCTGATGAGGCGTCGGGAAGGGAGGGGGGAGGGGATCGCTGGAAAGGTGAAAATTCAAATTTATTTTTAACCCCTGCTTTTACTTAATTTTACTTCATACATACATTGCGGAAGTGAAATTAGATTATTAGGAGCAGTTTTAGTGTACTCCATACATCCTCCATCTATCTATATACATAATCACCAGTTTTGAGCTTCCGGCCACTGTGCCGCTATCAAGCCATGGTGCCTGCGCAAAACTGGTGATTACCTGGAAGCGCCGCCATATTAGCACTCCCAAAGCTGCTGGCGTCGCCCTGCATGGCCTCCCGTCCCCCGCACCTCCCCTACACCCCCACATACCCCCGCAGTACACCCTCGCATCCTCCCCCTTCAGTGCCCGCTTTCTCCCCACACTACACCCCCATGCCCCACTTTACCCGCCGCACACTCACCACCTACTTCCATCTTCACATAGGACCTTTGGTGATGTCACAGTCATGTGATCATTCACATGACCGTGCATCACCCTAGCTCCGCCTCCTCTACTCTACGTTGCTTCCCAGCTAGGACATGGTTGGACCTGTTACAGCTGGGAAGGAGAGAAGAGGAGGCAGAGAGCCACAAGCCGACCTCACACACATAGGGGGGACCACAATTACTCAAGGGGACCAGACACGCATAAAGGAGACTACAAACAATGAAGGGGGCCACAGAGATAAAGGGGGGACATATACACTAAACGGGGGCACCAGAAATAATACACGGGACCAGACAAACATAAGGGACACCAGAGACACTGAAGTAGGAGCCTGAGAAACGACGACGCCATGGGGACAACCATGGGGAACAAGACAGACGCAACAGAAGCCACAGACAGCCTGTCTCTGTCTACTGTCTCTCTAATGTCTCTGTCTACTGTCTCTCTGATGTCTCTGTATACTGTCTCTCTGATGTCTCTGTATACTGTCTCTCTAATGTCTCTGTATACTGTCTCTCTAATGTCTCTGTATACTGTCTCTCTAATGTCTCTGTATACTGTCTCTCTAATGTCTCTGTATACTGTCTCTCTAATGTCTCTGTATACTGTCTCTCTAATGTCTCTGTATACTGTCTCTCTAATGTCTCTGTATACTGTCTCTCTAATGTCTCTGTATACTGTCTCTCTAATGTCTCTGTATACTGTCCTCTCTAATGTCTCTGTATACTGTCTCTCTAATGTCTCTGTATACTGTCTCTCTAATGTCTCTTATATGTCTCTCTGGTATGCGGTCTCTGTATGCGTCTCTGTATGCGGTCTCTGTATGCGGTCTCTGTATGCGGTCTCTGTATGCGGTCTCTGTATGCGGTCTCTGTATGCGTCTCTTATGCGGTCTCTGTATGCGGTCTCTGTATGGGTCTCTGTATGCGTCTCTGTATGCGGTCTCTGTATGCGGTCTCTGTATGCGGTCTCTGTATTGCGGTCTCTGTATGCGGTCTCTGTATGCGGTCTCTGTATGCGGTCTCTGTATGCGGTCTCTGTATGCGGTCTCTGTATGCGGTCTCTGTATGCGTCTCTGTATGCGGTCTCTGTATGCGGTCTCTGTATGCGGTCTCTGTATGCGGTCTCTGTATGCGGTCTCTGTATGCGGTCTCTGTATGCGGTCTCTGTATGCGGTCTCTGTATGCGGTCTCTGTATGCGGTCTCTGTATGCGGTCTCTGTATGCGGTCTCTGTATGCGGTCTCTGTATGCGTGTATCCTCTGTATGGTTCGTATAGGGTCTCTGTATGCGGTCTCTGTCTTGTGTCAGTATAATGTCTGTAATGTCTCATACTGTCTGCTATACATTCTCACTCTGTATACACTGTGAGCTCCTCTATACAGACCGCACCTTACCCACTCACCCGCCTTTATACCCTGATACCCACTGACCCGCCTGTATACACACAATTCATGTCACCGCGCTCCCGATGCAATTGCATCGGGCCTTTTTACTAGTACACTATAAAATCGGGTCCGAGAAACAATCCTGTCATTTCTCGGACCCGTGCTCCATAGGCCCCCATGTTTTTTTTTTTTGTAACTATTTTTATTGAGTTTTCAGTATGGTAACAAATAAATAGACCAATAAACAAATAAACAATTAAACAATCCATCCCCCCTCCCCCCAACCTCAGCCACCCTTGAGTTCAGCCGAAAGTACTAGAGTTCAGTTCAAAACATACGACGATAAACCATGTGCATGAACAGTACTGAGTATTGACCTTGGACCTCAGTATACGTAGTACCCCAAGAAGGTAGGTTGTCACTCCTGGTCTGCTCCATCCGGGGTTGTAGATATCTGAAGCCCACCCAAAGACCCTTGCAACTCTCCCAACAGATACCATGGTGATTGCACGAATGGAAGAACCACTGCTCGAAGCTCAGTAGGAGAGAGCTTGGATAGTATAAACCCTCTCCATGTTTCGAAGAACTTCCCTATCAGTGTGTTTTTATCTCTCGCAGCTTCTAGACTTTTTCTATATGCATTACAGCCTTCAAATCCTTGAGTATGCCTGACATACTTGGGACGTGCTCCGAGAGCCAGTTGCGGAGAAGCAATCGCTTGGTGACCATTGCCAGTATATGAAGTATTCGGGCAGATTTGCCATTCCATACCCCAGACGCCGGGAAATGGAGAAGCCAGGCCAATATGTCCATTGTGACATGTGTATTTATAATCTCCCTCGCCAGGGTTTCAACCCGCTTCCACAAATTCTGTACTTCCCCACACAACCATAGACCATGCACCATATCTGTTTTTGACTGGCCACAGGCCCCCATGTTAATTGGCGCGGATCATGTCGGATCAGATTGTCTGTCTGATTTTGTCCGCTGTGCCCAAAATCGGAGCAGTCTTCGATTTTGTGCACAGGAAAAAAATCAGACACAATCGGATCCTACACAAATCGGATGCCATTAAAGGCAAATCCTATGTGATTCGATGCCTATAGGCATACACGGGAGTCAAATCAGATCTATAACTATTTTGTGTCGCATAACTCTGGTTTAACACTAGAAGTCCCAGAAATTTCGAGCTCCCCCCTGAAGTCCCAAAAGAGGGTCAAATGAGCCTTAGTCCACACTGACAACTCTGATGGCTCCAAATAGCATCCTTTCATTTGTAAATGTGACCTAAAATCCTTCAGGTCATTCGACCCATCTCTGGGTTCCGAAGGTAGAAATGATAAATGACCCCTCTCTGGGACTTCTAGTGTTAACAGAATAAAAATTTTGAAATTTTGAATATTGCTAAAATGTTTGACAAACCTTTTGATTTTTTTTTTTTTTTTTTTTTTAGTTTTTTCTTACAAATAAACACATTATCAACCTAAATTTACCACTAACATGAAGCCCAATATGTCACTAAAAACAATCTCAGAATCACTAGGATCCGTTGAAGCGTTCCAGAGTTATAACCTCACTAGATGGCTGCCCGATTCTAAAGAATCGGGTAGTCTAAAATATGTATGTAGTTGACCTACTGTGACTGACAGAACTTGTTAAGTCAACGTGAGTGAACTACATATATATATATATATAACAAACGACTGCAGCACTCCTCTTGTTTTAGTAACCTCTTGCCTTTATTGGGCCTTCAGGTGTACAGGGCAACGTTTCGGGACAAATCTCCCTTCTTCCAGCCAAGATGAAGGGAGATTTGTCCCGAAACGTTTCCCTGTACACCTGAAGGCCCAATAAAGGCAAGAGGTTACTAAAACGAGGAGTGCTGCAGTCGTTTGTGTAATAGTTACGGGAGTGCGGTGAAATGAATTGTGTGTATACAGGCGGCTCTGTGGGTAGCACAGTATACGGTGGCTCAGTGGTTAGCAGTGAGTGCGGTGGCTCAGTGGTTAGCAGTGAGTGCGGTGGCTCAGTGGTTAGCAGTGAGTGCGGTGGCTCAGTGGTTAGCAGTGAGTGCGGTGGCTCAGTGGTTAGCAGTGAGTGCGGTGGCTCAGTGGTTAGCAGTGAGTGCGGTGGCTCAGTGGTTAGCAGTGAGTGCGGTGGCTCAGTGGTTAGCAGTGAGTGCGGTGGCTCAGTGGTTAGCAGTGAGTGCGGTGGCTCAGTGGTTAGCAGTGAGTGCGGTGGCTCAGTGGTTAGCAGTGAGTGCGGTGGCTCAGTGGTTAGCAGTGAGTGCGGTGGCTCAGTGGTTAGCAGTGAGTGCGGTGGCTCAGTGGTTAGCAGTGAGTGCGGTGGCTCAGTGGTTAGCAGTGAGTGCGGTGGCTCAGTGGTTAGCAGTGAGTGCGGTGGCTCAGTGGTTAGCAGTGAGTGCGGTGGTATGGTCAGCAGTGAGGCGGTGGCTCAGTGGTACAGGTGCGTGGCAGGGTTGCGTGAGTGCGGTGACGGTTGGGCAGGCAGAGGCGGCTGGGCAGGGGACGGCTGGGCAGGGGACGGCTGGGCAGGGGACGGCTGGGCAGGGGACGGCTGGGCAGGGGACGGCTGGGCAGGGGACGGCTGGGCAGGGGACGGCGGGGCAGGGGACGGCGGGGCAGGGGCGGCTGGGCGGGCGGGGCAGGGGGCGGCTGGGCAGGGACGGCGGGGCAGGGCGGCTGGGCAGAGGGCAGGGCAGGGCAGAGGCGGCTGGGCAGAGGGGGCAGAGGACAGGAGGCAGAGGCGGCTGGGCAGAGGGGGCAGAGGACAGGAGGCAGAGGCGGCTGGGCAGAGGGGGCAGAGGACAGGAGGCAGAGGCGGCTGGGCAGAGGGGGCAGAGGACAGGAGGCAGAGGCGGCTGGGCAGAGGGACAGGAGGCAGAGGACCTGTTAATCACTTGCAGCCCGGCTCTCACCTCTGCGTCCCCTCCTGGTGCTGCTGAGCGCGGTGTCCCCCGGTGTCAGCAGTGCGGAGCTGTGGAGGCTGCGCTGTGCAGCATGATCCCGGGTGTCAGCCGCCTCCTGTCAGTGCAGCTACCCCCCGGCTGCCATGTGCTGCCGCTGCCACCTCCTCACTGCCCGGGCACCCGGGGAATGTGTGTGCGGAGAGCGGGGAGGAGCCGCCCGCACACTCTGGAGGCTCGGCTGTAACCCCTGCACTGCCGGGCGCCTCCTCCTGACAGTGTACTGATGTGTGGAGCAGGGGCTGAGGACATGATACATGAGGGGCGGCCTCTGGGCAGACAGCAATGGCAGAGGGTGGAGGGGAGAGGCTGTAGGGCACACGGAACTTCCGAGGTCGGAACGTTCCTGTGCCGCTGCCTGTAGCAGGGGGGCCCTGCACTGGATGACGTCACCAGCCCCTGGGCGAAGTCCGTCACGGAAGTGGCCTTCGCCTTTTCAGGAAGTGGCCTTCGGGTTTTATATAATAGATATATATGCATCCTTCTGGATTGTAATCCTCACCCTAATAGAAGGGAAATATCACTGTGTGATTCCACGAGACCCGGTGGTCTGCATACTTGGGTATGTGGAGGAAATAGAAGTAGACTCTATGGGGAAGATAGCCATAGCTCGCCTCCTGTACATAGCCAGGAAACTCATTGCCAAATATTGGATCTTGGAGGAAACACCCTCTAGGCAGGAGTTTCTTAGACAAGTCTCTTATGTGATTAAAATGGAAGGAAAAATATATACTTTAAGAGGAAAAATGCTAAATACCTGGGACCGTGGAAATAATTGTGCTGTCTCTGGCAGACGCCAGTCTAATACGATAACTGGTAAGCACGATATAACGGTACAGCTTGATAATAGTGAGAACACTGTCAACGCTAAATGTATGAGAGCGTGTTATTATTTGGAATAGATTGATTGTTGTCTAGCCTGGGTAAGGGTAAAAAGGGGGGGGGGGGTTGTTTTGTGGGGAGGGGGACAGTTTTTGGGAGGTTTATACAAGAAAACTGAAAAATTGACATTGTGAAGGACTATTATGCTTTGTTATTCCTTGCTGATTCTAATAAAATGTATCTGATTTAAAAAAAAAAAACAAACAAAAAAAAACATATAGCAGCACTATGGTATATGGCGGTACATCGCAGTACATGTATAGCAGTACATGTATAGCAGCGCTATGGTATATGGTGGTACATTACATTACATGTACAGTAGCGCTATAGTATATGGCGGTACATTACAGCAAATGTACAGCAGCACTATGATATATGGCTCGCCACGGCGCCATGTGTAAAATCCGCCCATTACTTCAGATTTTACACGTGGCGCCGTGGCGAGTGCCGCTATGCTGATTGGCCACCCGCTTCAGCGCCGACCAATCAGAATAGCGGCGCGTGCCATGGCGCCATATTTCAAATGCACTATACTCAGTGCATTTATTTGAAATATGGCGCCATAGAGCGCGCCGCTATTCTGATTGGTCGCCACGCTGAATGCGATCAGAATAGCGGCGCGATACTTCAAATACACTGTACTCAGTGTATTTCAAATATGGTGGCATAGCGCGCGGCGCTATTCTGATTGTTCGCCATGCTGAATGCGGCGAACAATCGCGGTACGGCGGAAAATGCCGGCTGGCTCGCCGCTGGGCGGAGCTGAGCCACGGCTATGTACGGCACTGAGCTGAGCGACTCGCCAGCCGGGAAATGACCGGCTGAAGCCAGTCATCTCCCGGCTGCGTCGCCGCGGACGTCCGTGCCCAACGTAGCCGCGGCTGAGCTCCGGGCAGCCGCGAGCCAGGCTAACGGTGGTCGTCTCCCGCCTGGCTCGCGCTGGCTCCAAAAGCGAGGCTGGCGGCCTAAAGCCGGTCGTCTTCCGCCCGTGATGTGTGGCGGGCGGGAGACGACCGGCTAACGCCGGTCGTCTCCAGACAGTGTGTTTAGGTCACTGTATGGGCGGCCGTAAGCGTGGCAGGGCTGCCTGAGTCATGCTCCGCTAAAGGCCGCCATGTTGATCCACGCGTTCAGAGTGTTCAGTGTGGTGACGTCACGTAGCCGATGACAAAGTGACGGAAGTGCTGGCCAAAGTGACGGAAGTGGCCTTGGGCTTTTATATATTAGATAAAGGGACACTGGTCAGAATTGCAAAAAAATGGCAGTCAGTATGGTCAAAGCAGACTGGGGGTGAAGGGGTTAATACATGTACTTAGACTAATTTATACTTAGACATTTTAGGGATGTACGGCCATAATTCATCAGATTCCGTTGTAAGTAACTTTATTTTATTTTACAGTGTTGTGATAATTAGTGTACAGTGCACCTCTGAAGCCGGTAAGCGTACACAAAGATGCAGGGGCACGTTGTGCCTGACCGGAAGTGTAGAAGCCTTCTGACCAATTGCAGTGTGCCTCTCAAGCTGGGAGGCGTACACCCGGGTACAAGGGCACAGTGACGGTGCAGGAATGACAAGCCCGCCTGCACGAGATTTAGGGTACCCTTACACGGTGCCACCTTGCCGGTGATGTTGGCGGGGAATCATGGGAGTGCGCATCCCCGCCGACATCGCCGGTGAGCTGTCATCTGTAGCAACTCGCCGGCAAGTTGCGGCGGCGACCACTCGCTGAGTTGCTCAGCGACCGGTAATGTGCAATGTTAAACATTGCGGGTCGCTGCGTTAGAGGGCGATCAGGCATGATCGCCCTGTTCAGATCGTCAGGTTTCACAACACTGCCGTGAAACCTGGTGATCATTCTGAGGCGGTTTTTCGCCATAGAATCGCCCTGTTACACTGTACACCAATACAGAGCATCCTCATCACCGTAGATTGGCGGTATAGCCGCTATGACGCTAATCGTGTCTTATCCGGCTGTACTTTATTATTATTATCACACTATTTATATATGTATATGTGTGTATGTATATGTATATATTATATATAGTGTATATATAGCGCCATAATATTCCATGGCGCTTTAGCAATTGTTACGAACGTACAGATACAATAGGGGAGAAGATCCTGTCCGCGAGGGCTCATAGTCTGAGGGGCGGGTGGGGATATAGTAGGAGGGGGAGGTGTCGGTCGTGAGGCGGTGCGGTGGACCGGGTCTCATTGCAGGTTGTAGGCTTGGCGGAAGAGGTGGGTTTTCAGGCCTCTTTTGAAGGTTCCCAGGGTAGGGGAATGTCTGATGTGGTGGGGCAGCGTATTCCAGAGTATGGGTGATGCACGGGAGAAGTCCTGTATGCGGTTGTGCGAAGAGATGAAGGGGGGAGTAGAGGAGGAGTTTTTGGGAGGATCGCAGGTTGCGTGAGGGTAGACGTCGGGAGACCATGTCGGAGATGTATGGAGGGGACAGGTTGTGGACGGCTTGGTATGTCATGGTTAGTGTTTTAAACCGGGATCTCTGGGAAGCAGGGAGCCAGTGAAGGGCTTGGCAGAGCGGGAAGATAGGGAAGTAGCGGGGGAGACAGGTAGATTAGGCGGGAAGTGACGTTCAGGATAGATTGGATAGGTGAAAGGGAGGTAGCGGGGAGGCTTGTGAGCAGGAGATTGCAGTAGAGGCGGGAGATGATGAGAGCGTGAATAAGGGTTTTAGCGGTGTCTTGGTCAAGGAAAGTGCGGATCCGAGAGATGTTTTTGAGCTGGAGTTGGCAGGAGGTGGCGAGGGCTTGGATGTGGGGCTTGAAGAAGAGGGAAGAATCAAGGATAACCCCGAGGCACTTGGCGTGGGGGACTGGGGAGAGAGAGCAGTCGTTGACAACGATGGATAGGCCAGGTAGTGAGGGGGAGCGGCTTGGGGGAAGACTATGAATTCGGCTTTGTCCATGTTCAACTTAAGGAAGCGAGCAGAGAAGAAGGAAGAGATCGCAGACCGGCATTGCGGAATTTTGGATAGTAGGGAGACTGTCAGGTCCAGACAGGTAGATTTGGGTGTCGTCTGCGTAGAGGTGGTACTGGAGGTTATGGGACTCAATGAGTTGCCCTAGGCCGAAAGTGTAGCTTGAGAAGAGTAACAGTTCTAGCACCAAGCCCTGGGGGACCCCGACAGATAGGGGGTAGGCCGAGTAGGATGTGTGGGAGTGGGTGATGCTGAAAGTCCGGTCTGTTAAGTATGAGGAGATCCAGGAGAGGGAAAGGTCCGTGATGCCAAGAGATTCCAGGATCTGAAGTAGAAGGGAGTGGTCACGGTTGTGTCACAAGATATGGCAAGTATATATGGACAAAGCACCAAAATTAATATCCCCTCGCTCCAGTATATGGAGCTATCCACATATGCATTGGTGGTAGTACCAGACAGGCTATAGGGAGACACAGAATGGAATGCCCATTGCTATATCTTGTGTGCCACTTCTGTGTCTCGATTTGTGACCATATGGGTTCTGATTCTGCCATTTATGTGTAAAAAATAAGTGGTTTGTAACCGTATGTCAACAATAGGTAGTATTGTGCATGTATAGATAGTGGTACATTTGTACATGTATTAATATCATAGCACTTTTTTGTTAGGTGGTCCATTCTGTTGCCTTAGCTTATAGGGAGCACCCCACAACCTCATGTGGAGGTTTTTTACACGTTTTTAATTGCTATTAAATGTCTGTGTAGGTGCTTTGCATATGTAAGTGTACTGAATAAACTTGATATTTGTAATTTTTTCACAAATCACCCCGTTGTAGTGTCTCAGTCCCTGTTATATTGCTATATACGCCCGTGGTGCTGTTTAACACATATTTGGTTCATTTAATGTTGCATCTACTTTAGTTGTGTAGCACAGGGTTTGAACAAATACTCTTTATATTATTAGTGGTGCAGTTGCCTGGCATACTAGTAGTTTTCTTATTGTGGTCAGAGATGGGGAGGGTAGAGTTTGTGAGGTTAGTAAGGGAGCAACGACGGGTAAAGATGAGGTCCAGCGTGTGGCCACCTTCGTGGGTGGTAGAGGAGGACCATTGGGAGAGCCTAAAGGATGAGGTCAGGGAAAGACGTTGAGAGGCGGTTGCGTGGGCGATGTCAATGGGGATATTGAGGTCATCCATAATGATGGTGGGGATATCAGCAGAGAGGAAGTAAAGTAGCCAGGTGGTGAAGTGGTCGAGGAAGGTGGGGATGGATCCAGGGGGGGCGGTAGATGACGGCCGGATGGAGGTTACAGGGGGAGAAGATGCGGACAGAGTGGGCTTCGAAAGAGGGAAGAGTAGCAGAGGGAGGTAGTGGAATAGGGGCAAAGGAGCAGGTGTTGGACAGGAGTATGCCGACACCTCCGCCATGTTTGTTAGAGGTAATTAGGAGAAGGAGGAGCACCACAAGGTTCTTATTCAGATAAAAAGGTGGGTGCTCACCATGTCATGGAAACAACACATGAAAACAGCAGAAACAGACATGACATATTAGAAAGTATGGGAGCACACCCGTGATACTACAAAATATATACAAAATTTTATTGGAACAGTGTACAGACAAAATGAAGTTAAAACCATTTAAAATTGGTAATGAAACCAGACAAGGGCACCATTATATATGACAAATGTCAGATCAAAAAATTAATTGCAGCAATTTATACATCAGCATAGACAGTCAAAAATAAATAAATCAGAACCCAGTGGGGCTCAGAATTTAATGTATAGGAAGCATAGGAGGTCACTCCTAGGTCAGGGGATCAATCAATCTGGAATTGAGAGTGTGTCACTCCAGTTAGGAGTAAAGTCTCTCTGCTATTACAATGTATATACCACTATCTACGAGGGTTCACAAGACCTCTTAGGGCCCTTTCACATCAGCGTTTTTCGTAATTCGCGGCAAATGCGGTGAAAAAACCGCATCTGCCGCGTTTGCCGCATAACCGTTCCACTTGCGGCGCGGTTGCGGTTTTTCCCATAGAAAGTATAGGGGGACTTGCGGCAGATGCGGCAAATGCGGTTTTGCACTTGCGGCAGGGAAAAAAACGCGGCTAACCGCGTTTTTTTTTCGCTGCCGCACCTGCTGCAAGTGCAAAACCGCACTTGCCGCATCTGCCGCAAGTCCCCCTATACTTTCTATGGGAAAAACCGCAACCGCGCCGCAAGTGGAACGGTTATGCGGCAAACGCGGCAGATGCGGTTTTTTCACCGCATCTGCCGCGAATTACGAAAAACGCTGATGTGAAAGGGCCCTTACATGAATCTATCACTAAATTAGCCAGAGAAACAAAACTCAAGGTAAAACACCCTGTTAAATAATCACGAGTGTGTATATATATATAGTGTGAGTACAACCTGTTGTGGACCCCTCAGTAGGGTAACTGTTAACAAGTAAACAATATTACCAGAGGTTCATGGTGATACCGGGGTCTACAATTAGGGCTGGGCGATTAATCGAATTAATTTGATTAATTCGCCCCCCTGCTGTGGCCACGATTGTGATTTGACGAAAATCGTCTAATTCGATTTAACCTTCCTAGCGGGTATTCCCGAGTGTAACTCGGGGTTAACGTTCACTGCTAGAAGCGGTAACCCCGAGTCACACTCGGGAATACCCGCAGCTGCTGCCACTGCTCACTTTGAGGCCGCAGGGGGGATGTGCTATCAGAGCCCAGCACTTCCTGCTACAGCCGCTGGAGACGTCCGGGGTGGGGTGGGGGGGGGGAAGCTGTCAGTGCCCCGCCGCCCCTGCTACTGACACCCGCGGGTGAGTTCCGGCGGGGGGGAGTGCCGTCAGTGCCCCGCCGCCCCTGCTACTGACACCCGCGGGTGAGTTCCGGCGGGGGGGAGTGCCGTCAGTGCCCCGCCGCCCCTGCTACTGACACCCGCGGGTGAGTTCCGGCGGGGGGGAGTGCCGTCAGTGCCCCGCCGCCCCTGCTACTGGTTCCGGCGGGGGGGTGTGCCGTCAGTGCCCCGCCGCCCCTGCTACTGACACCCGCGGGTGAGTTCCGGCGGGGGTGGGGTGCCGTCAGTGCCCCGCCGCCCTGGTACGGACACCCTGCTGCAGGTCTTACCTGCCCCTTGCCACCGGCGCCATTACAGGGAGATGGCGCCGCCCCCTTCTCCTAGGGCTATGGTTAGGGTTAGGGCTAGGGTTAGGGCTAGGGTTAGGGCTAGGGGTTGGGTTAGGTTAGGTGCCTGTATACCACTGGGGGCTGCTTCTGCGTACACCACTGGGGGCTGCTGCTGCGTACACTGCTGGGGGCTGTATATACCACTGGGGAGGCTGCTGTATACCACACTGCTGGGGGGCTGTATACCTGTGCTGGGGTCCACCCTCGGCTTATACACGAGTCAATAGGTTTTCCCAGGTTTTGGGGGCAAAAGTAGGGGGATCGGCTTATACACGGGTCGGTTTATACACGAGTATATACGGTACCTCTTAGTTTTTTCTCTTTATTCATCAAAGAAAAGCAAAAAAAAAAACCGAGATTTAAATCGAAAATCGTCCATAGGTTTTAAATAAAATCGAGATTTTGATTTTTTTTCCAAAATCGCCCAGCCCTATCTACAATATATACGCCTGTTAATGAGTGACCAACAAGTCCCTAGTACAATCAATATGAACAGTCAAATAAATCTGTGAGGCTGCAATTAACAACTAGCATCACTGGTATCTATCACTTCAATATCCCCACACACAGCATATTATCATTGCAACAGCCCTGATCATAGTATTACACATTGCATATTATTGCACATCAATCTATCAGGGCTGTGCTTCCCTGCTACACATGAATGCCATAACAATAGCTTTGCATTCAGTAAGCATGTGCTGTGCACTGACTAGTTGGTCAGAAGCATAGGGGGAGAAGGGAATGAGAAGGAGGGAGATTACCAGTCTGTGATACAGGTGCCCGAGTGGGAAAGGACCCCACCAGTATCGCTGCCTCCTGTGCAGCTTCGTCAGGGAATGTCTGCACACTCCACCGTCCTCCAAGGTGGGGACTGAAATGTAAATGTATAAATGTTTTTTTCACCTTTCACATTACACCATGAGCTCAGACAGGGATGATTAGACTGGTACTATAAAGCTACAGGTACAGACAGTGATAGCTGGGGGGGCATTAACCACCGGACTTTAAAAGCATCTGCTGTATTTGTAATTGTTCTAAAACTTACCCGTATATTGTCCATAGGGAGAAGTCCCAGATCAGTAAATCCAGTTTTATTTCTTGGCACCCAAGCCCCTCCTTTAACCCCTTCATGACCCAGCCTAATTTGACCCTAAAGACCGAGGCATTTTTGGCAATCCTGACCAGTGTCCCTTTATGAGGTAATATCTCTGGAACGGATCCTTGCGATTCTGAGATTGTTTTTTCGAGACATATTGGGCTTCATGTTAGTATTAAAGTTACGTCGATAATTTTTGCGTTTATTTGTGAAAAAATAAAAAATTTGACAATTTCGCAATTTTCAAATTTACAATTTTTATTCTGCTAAACCAGAGAGTTATGTGACACAAAATAGTTAATCAGTAACATTTCCCACATGTCTACTTTACATGGGCACAATTTTGGGAAAACATTTTTTTGGGGTAGGACGTTATAAGGCAGCCTATAAGGCGAACCTTTCAGGGGCCGAGTGCCCAAACTGCAACTCAAAACCTAATTCTTTATTGCGAAGTGCCAATAGGGCAATTTAACCTATATTACAGGAGATTCATACATGCAAAAAATTGTAATCACAAGCGCTGCACAGGGGAGGAGCCGCAGACGCAACTCTCTCCCCAGTACAGTGCTGGCTGTCCTGACACCCTGATGATTAATTATATTTTAACAATTAATTGCTTTTAAACTTACCTTTGCAGTCTTCTCTTCAGCAGTGGTCATTCATCTCATGTGTGCAGTCAGGCGCTCCCACTGCCCTTTCCAGAGACAGCAGGTGGATTGATCTGAATGGAAAAAAAAAAATGCAGAACATTAGATAGATAGATTTTAACATGGAATGAAAGCAGATTCCACACTCAAATTCTGGTCTTTGTCATGTGCTTCATCCTGTCCCTTTCCTTGAGGTTATGTACTCCATCCTGTCCTTTTCCTTGAGGTTGTGCTCCATCCTGGCCCTCTCCTTGTAGTCATGTGCTCCATCCTGACCCTCTCCTTGTAGTTATGCGCTTCATCCTGTCCCTTTCCTTGAGGTTATGCGCTCCATCCTGACCCTCTCCTTGTAGTTATGCGCTCCATCCTGTCCCTTTCCTTGAGGTTATGCGCTCCATCCTGGCCCTCTCCTTGTTATGCGCTCCATCCTGGCCCTCTCCTTGTAGTTATGTGCTCTATCCTGGCCCTCTCCTTGTAGTTATGTGCTCCATCCTGGCCCTCTCCTTGTAGTTATGTGCTCCATCCTGGCCCTCTCCTTGTAGTTATGTGCTCCATCCTGGCCCTCTCCTTGTAGTTATGTGCTCCATCCTGGCCCTCTCCTTGTAGTTATGTGCTCCATCCTGGCCCTCTCCTTGTAGTTATGTGCTCCATCCTGGCCCTCTCCTTGTAGTTATGTGCTCCATCCTGACCCTCTCCTTGTAGTTATGTGCTCCATCCTGACCCTCTCCTTGTAGTTATGTGCTCCATCCTGACCCTCTCCTTGTAGTTATGTGCTCCATCCTGGCCCTCTCCTTGTAGTTATGTGCTCCATCCTGGCCCTCTCCTTGTAGTTATGTGCTCCATCCTGGCCCTCTCCTTGTAGTTATGTGCTCCATCCTGGCCCTCTCCTTGTAGTTATGTGCTCCATCCTGGCCCTCTCCTTGTAGTTATGTGCTCCATCCTGGCCCTCTCCTTGTAGTTATGTGCTCCATCCTGGCCCTCTCCTTGTAGTTATGTGCTCCATCCTGGCCCTCTCCTTGTAGTTATGGGCTCCATCCTGTCCCTTTCCGTGAGGTTATGCGCTCCATCCTGGCCCTCTCCTTGTAGTTATGTCCCCATCTAGTCCCCCTTCTTGTAGTAATGTGCCTCATCCTTGTCACCTTGCAGTAGTGCCCAGTCTTGCAGTAATGTTCCCATCCTGCCATCTTGTAGTAAAGCCCCATCCTTGTCCCCTTGTACTAATGCCTCATCCTGCCCCTTCCTAGCAGTTATGTCTGCTTCCTGTCCACTCCTTGTAGTAATACCCCATCCTGCCCCCTCACAGAAATGCCCCTTCATGTCCACATCTTTCAGTAATGCCCCATCATGCCCTCTCCATGTAGTAATGCCCCATCATGGTAGTATTGCCCCATCATGCCCCCTCCTGGTAGTGTTGTTCCGTCATGCCCCCTCCTGGTAGTATGGCCCCCGTCATGCCCCCTCCTGGTAGTATGGCCCCCGTCATGCCCCCTCCTGGTAGTATGGCCCCCGTCATGCCCCCTCCTGGTAGTATGGCCCCCGTCATGCCCCCTCCTGGTAGTATGGCCCCCGTCATGCCCCCTCCTGGTAGTATGGCCCCCGTCATGCCCCCTCCTGGTAGTATGGCCCCCGTCATGCCCCCTCCTGGTAGTATGGCCCCCGTCATGCCCCCTCCTGGTAGTATGGCCCCCGTCATGCCCCCTCCTGGTAGTATGGCCCCCGTCATGCCCCCTCCTGTAGTATGGCCCCATCCAGGAAGTGATTCATACCTGGGGGGGAAAAAAAAAATCACTCACCTACTGTAGAGCTCCCGCTTCCACCGCTGCTCTCTCCTCTCCCGTGGTTATATGACGCCGATCGCGTCACATTACCGCGATTGCGCATCACATGACCGCGATCGCGTCACCGCGGTCACGTGTTGCCGGGCAGGCAGATATTCAGTTTTTAGCTTCGTGTCGCAGGAGGCACATGCGGTCTGTAGCTTAGACCACACATACCTCATTTCACCTAAGTTTTACCAGCACAGAAAACAAGGGCAACTCACGGGGACGGATCTGCATAAAAGGACCCTGCTTCCCTGGCACGGACGCACCAGTAGCCCTCACGCAGTCGTGCTCCCTCCTGCATGACAGGGAGATGAACTGGCCACTGGCCCACATAGGGCACCATGCCATCACCCTGCAGGGCAGGGGGATGCTCTGAGCCCAGAGGGCACCAAGCAAAGCAATGGCCACATGGATATTCCCACCTCCTCCAGCTATCACACCCTGCTCGCCAAGCCATCCCTAAGGGCTCTGGTGCAGCAGGGGTGGCAGGACCCTCAACGTCCTAGGAAGAACCAGGAGGGTGGTCTCGAGGCCCCAGTCTGCATGGACCCCCCCCCTCCCCAACGTGGCAGCCCCAGGCTGGGACGCGCACCGGCCGGTGAGTAGGGGTGCACACACAGCCCAGGAGCCGCACCAACACAGGGGGGGTCACCACCGCTGCGGCCACCAGGCACACGCCCGGGGCCGCACTTAATCGAGCCCTAGCTGATTGCCCGTGAGCCCGCCCGCGTCACCGCCGTGTCATAGGGGCGGGCGCGATGACTCGACCAGCGGCGCTCCCATTGGCCACTGAGCCTGCCACTCAGGGCCAGGCCGCAACCATTCGCTGAGCGCCGCAGGCCACCGCTCCAGCCAGTAATAACAAGGGGGAGGAATAATCCCACGCCCACAACATTGCGATTGGCCAGAGTGCATGTCACTCATGGCCCAGGGGCACAATAAAGCGCAGGCACCAGGCTACAGCGTATATAAGGCCACAGCCCACAGACACGCTCCAAAACCGGCGCGAAAATTTAACAATGCAGCTACACACTGCAGCTACACTAAGGTACAGCCCTTAGGTAATAAACCTGGGGCTGATACCTAACTATCCCCTATGGAGACATGCTGTAGTAGGGTGGGCTTAGCCCCCTTACAGGGAGTGCCACACAAAGCCCACATACTACCCAGGGACACCTTCAATTCACAGTCCTTTTGTTCTGGTGCCTCTTCAAGGCAAAGACCTCAGCACCTCACTAAAGGCATAGCAGGGGACACAGGATCCGGGTAAGCTCCATAGGAGACCCTCCTCCCTGCAGTTATCCACCCCTGCCCTCATTACAAGCCAGTTTGATTACTGTCAGCAATGGCACTATGGTGATCTGGTACGCAATGGCAGATCCAAAACCGTCCAAGGACAAAAGCAGCGCCGGCAACAGCCATCACGCACTAGCTGCCAGGCCACGCTTCCGCGCAAGCATACGTCACAATTTTGTAAGGACTGTGAACCTGAAAGTCCCATAGAGGCTACCTCTGACGCAGGTCCCAGCGTGCCCCACCTTCCTCCATGGGGTATAGAATTGTCGCAACGGATGGACTCCATAGTCCAAATGCTGCAAGCCCAGTCTGAGTCTTATGCAACCAGTACCCCGAAATGTCACTGCTCCCACTCCAGCAGGGAGCAGCCCACGGACGATCTAACCACTAAAAAACGGACAGATACCAGGCCGTCCCGGGAACAATCTCCCAATGCGTCATTAAGTGACAGGTCTCGCTCCCCCTCACCCCGTCACTAGTCCCAGTCACGCTCCGTTGGCGAACTATCGGACCCCGACACACCCTACGAGAGGGAGACCACGGACATCCAAACACTGGTTGACAGCCTCATCAAAGCTGTTAACATGACACTGGATATCAAAGACGAGTGCGTCGCCACGCCAGAGCGCAGTCTCTTGTTCTCTAACACTAAACTCTCTCGCCGGGTCTTCTCTAACCCTGAGGAGATCGTCGGCTTTGTACAACGACACTGGGACCGGCCTGACAAACGCTTAGCAGGCCGCAAGGCCATTGACACTTAATATCCATTTACCCCAGACCAACACAAAAAATGGGCTGAATCACCGGCCGTTGACGCCCCCCCCCAGTGTCGCGTCTAGCTAACAAAACCCTACTCACCATCTCAGATAACTGGTCTATCAAAGACCCCATTGACCGCCAGCTCGACAGTTTAGCGCGCTCAATCTTTGAGGCCTCAGGGGCAGCTCTCACCCCTGTTCGCCATAGCATGGGTGGCCAGAGCAGCGGAATCCTGGATCCGCGAAGTGCAGCAATCGCTGCAAAACCCCGACCAGAACCCGGCAGACCAATTCGATTTGCTGGCAAAAGCACACCGCTACTTCCTGCTAGCATTCAAAGATGCAGCCAACTGCGCCGCACTGGCTGCAGCAAACGCAATCTCCATGCGTCGAACCCTGTGGCTTAGTGGCTGGCATGCTGATCCAGCATCAAAAAGGTTGTTCATAAACCTACCGTACCAGGGAGGTCACCTATTCGGCGAAAAACTCGACCAACTCATCTCTCAGACTACTGGGGACAAAAGCAAGTTCCTCCCCCAGCAGAGGTTCAAGCGGCCCTTTCGCCGCCCCCAGTCTAACACACGCTCCCAAGCCTCCCAAGGATCACCAAGGTGGTCCAGCTCTAATGCCAGCACTAACGCAGGTCGGCCGACCTGCGGGGCCAACAGCTACCCACACTCCTTTAAAACCAACCAAACATGGAAGACCCGCCCTAAAACTCATTTTAAAGGCGGGAGGCCACAAAAACTTAGCACATGACTACCTCTCCCCCACAACCGCCCGACACCGGCATAACAGGCGGACACCTTCAGCTCTTCCGCCACTCATGGCTCAACGTCGTACACGACAATTGGGTCAGAGAACTAGTGTCGTCCGGCTACATGATAGAATTCACATCCCGGCCCCCAAATAGCATCTTCCTATCCCTTCTCCCAAAGGGAAACACCCAACCGTTCCTCGACGCCATCAACTCACTGCTCAAATTACCCTATACACCGCAAGAGGGCTGGTCATACTCCCTCAGGACAAGGCCACAGCAATCCAAAATGGCGTGCAGGTTCTTCTCAGCTGCTCCCGCCCCCCCCCCCCCCCCCCCCCAGTCCATACGCTTCGGCATGAGTGTCCTGGGAAAAATGGTGGCCGCAATGGAGGCTGTCCCCTTCGTCCAGCTACATCTCCGAGCCCTCCTCTCGGCCTGGGACAAAAGTCCATTCAGCCTCAGCCGAAAACACCGCCTATCCGCCAAAGTCAAAGGAACGCTCAAATGGTGGACACAGCCATCATCTCTCTCGCGAGGAAGATCCTCCCACTCCAGTGGCTGATCGTAACCACCGACGCCAGCCTACTCGGCTGGGGGGCCGTCTACCTTCACCACACGGTTCACGGTCGCTGGACGCCCCAAGAGTCACTCCTCCCAATCAACTTCTTAGAGCTGCAAGCAGTTCGCCTAGCACGCCAAAACTTTCACCATCTCCTAGCTGGTCGCCCCATCCGCATTCAATTGGACAACGCCACGGCCGTGGCGTGTATAAATCACCAAGGCGGCACGCGCAGCAAGGCAGCAATGCACGAAGTAGAACACATCCTACAATGGGCCGAAAGAACCCAGTCAATCATATCAGCAGTCCACATCCCGGGAGTGGACAACTGGTCAGCGGACTTCCTAAGCCGCCAAGAACTGGCCTCAGGAGAATGGTCCTTACACACGGAAGTTTTCCAACAGATCTGCCAACGCTGGGGAACGCCCGACGTGGACCTCATGGCATCAAGAATGAATGCAAAAGTCCCGGCGTTCGTGGCCAGATCCCGGGACCCACTGGCCCTAGGAGTGGACTCCCTTGTCCTCCCCTTGCGCCAATTCCAGCTCCCGTACATCTTCTGCCACTCCCCTAATCCCTTGAGTGATCAGGAAGGTCAAGGCAGAAAGGGCGCAAGTAATCCTCATCGCCCCAGACTGGCCACGGCGGCCATGGTACACAGAACTAGTACAGCTACTCCCCGACGCGCCTTGGCTACTCCCAAACAGGCCGGACCTCCTGTCCCAGTGCCCCTTCTACCACCAGAACTCTAGAGCCCTGTCTTTAACGGCATGGCGATTTGAGTCCTGGGTCCTGACCCAGGCAGGGTTTACACCTAAGGTCATAACCACCTTGATCAACGCCTGGAAAAACATAATCCTCCCGCATCTACTACTGCACCTGGAAAACCTATTTCAAGTGGTGCGAAGATCGCAACCGTAACCCACTCCTCTTCTCTATCCCCTCGATCCTGGAGTTCCTCCAGAATGGCCTTGATGCGGGCCTAGCACCGAACTCCATCAAAGGCCAAATTTTGGCCTTCAGTATTCTTCTCCAACGCAGGATTGCGTCAAAAGCACAAGTCAAAACATTCATCCAAGGGGTCTCCCACACACGCCCCACCCCCTACAGGACGCCTGTGGCGGTCTGGGACCTAAACCTAGTCATCGACGTGCTCCAAGGCACGCCGTTCGAACCCCTGAAAGAGGTTCCTCTAACCCATCTCTCGCACAAGGTCACCTTCCTCGTTTCTATTACATCAATGGGTGTGTGTGTGTGTGTTGTGTGTGTGTGTGTCTGCCTGCCTGCAGTGGGACGACCCTATATAAGACACCCCCCAAAATCCCCGAAAGTAGGACATAGTCCATCTTTGGGACAAAAAAAAAAATAAGACCGGGTCTTATTTTCGGGGAAACACGGTAGCATCCCTTACTAATGCATATTTAAAATACATAGGAGCAAGTAAGCATCAATGCGTTTACCGGATATTGCAGCTTCACCCTCTCCATCGTGGAACTCGATCAGTGAGTAGGGGGAATATCCTGGCATCAACATCACAGAAGAAAGTGCGTCCACGTTGTCTTCCGGAAAGTCCCCCCTCACTGAGCGTGGTCCCGTACTTTTATACACATTTGGAATTACATGTGGAGACATGCGCAGTTTACTTAATCCGCTCGTGGACACTTGTTTGTATCTAACACCCTAGCGCGTGATCTTATCATGTCAAGTAAACAATTTCACTTGACCTTGCTCATAGAGCCTTGTTTGTGTTATGATCTTATTATAACAAGTCAGCAATTTACTTGACCTTGCTTATATCCAGCTCCTGAGCGCATAATCTCATCATGGCAAGACAAAAATCATTAAAAGTTCAGCTGTATTAACTTGTACTGAGTAATAGTGATCACAGGTCTTATTCCTTATTATCTATTAACAGGATACCTATCTAAACACAATCACCCACCATTCTTACCACATTGGTATCACAGCCGGGATTAGGGAAAATGTCGCCAGCGAGTAGGAGGAGCAGGGAGAGGGTGAGCAGGAGAGTTTACGTGGTGGGCGTGCCTGTTTGGAGATGGAGAATTGAAAGTGAAGGAATAGTTTGGAGAAATGGGTGAGGTGGTTAGGTAGGATGGAGGGTGAGAGAAGTATTTTGTTGCTGGGCGGTGGTATGAGGGGGGGGGGGGGTAGCAGGAAGTGGGAGGATGGGAGTTTGAGTGCAAAGGAGCGGAAACATTGTGGATGGTGGGTGGGTTCAGGGGTTACAGGGGTCGGGTGCAGTGGGAAAGAGCTGTAGTGGTGGACGAGTGGTCCGTGGTGAAGAGCAGTGCTGGGTGGGATGCCACCAAGGGATGAGCTACAGTCCAGGGGAGATGTGGCTGGGGACGAGATCGAGCAGTCCGGGACAAGATGATGGAGTCGGGAATGAGAAGGTGCAGCGGTGATCGAGTGTTGTGATGCAGACCAGGGAGGATGTAGCTGGGGATCAGATGGGGCATTCAGGAACAAGATGATGCACCCGGGGCGAGGTAGATTGGTCGGGGACGAGATGATGGGATGCTGCAGCCAGGGGATGAAATGATACGACCGGAGGACGAGTTGATGCAGCCAGTATGTGGAGGAATAGTAGTCAGTAGGAGGTAAGATGGCTGGGGAGGATGGGAGGAGAGATGACTAGTTCATTACTTGTTGGAGGGATTTAAGGAGTTAATAAGAAATGAAGTAGTAAGGGGTGGTAGTGAATAGAAAAGAAACATTGTGGCTGCTTTCTATTCCTTTACCTTCCAGTCCATTTCTAGTCTATTTCTAAGTATTGTACTTAGAAAATGTACTTTGAAAGATTTAGTTTGAAAGATACATGGATCAGACAAGTCTGGATCAGACTTGTGGTTCTGAATATATCTGCAGCTAAGATGAATCAGGAGTGGATGAGGGGGTGGGTGGGTATGAACCTATACTGGCTATACTAACGTCGGTACACCCATTTGGGTGTATTGCTGACTTAACAGATAAGCTGCCGCAAACCAACCTCGCGCATGCGCAATGCGCATCACGAAGTGAGCAATACACTCAAATGGGTGTACTGACGTCTGCATAGCCGGATATGACGCGATTAGCGTCATAGCAGCTATACTGCCAATCTACGGTGACGAGGATGCTCTGAATTGTTTAGCATGTCCGTCGGGGTGTGAATAATTACTTTGCAGGCGGCGATGAGAAGCCACAGGGAGTGCCCTGTGTGACTTCTCAAGAACTGAGAAGCCGCAGTTCTGCAGGTACAAAACTAACTTTTCTGATCATCATAATGGGAGACCCAGACAATGGGGAATGGGGTTTAGGGCACTGCCCTCCGGAGGCCACACTAGGTACTACAAGTTTGTAGACACCGCCCCCTCCGCTTATAAACCCCTACCGCAGGGAACATCCTCAGTTTTAAACTTAGTGTGCTCGGAGGATCACACGCTTTGCTTGCACTTCACTGCATTCTCACATCTTACGTGATGGCGTATGAAGACAAGGTAAAATGGTCCCGGTCGGGGACCTCCGGCAGTCTCCCTGCTCACCCTCGGGGAACACGCAGGTTGAGGTACCGGAGGGCCTAGAGCCTGGACACTGCGTGTCCTCCCGGTACGCTGTCGCGCTCCTTCCCATCCCTCCTTGGGGGCTCTGGAAAGTGGGAGACTGGAGCCTCGCACAGCTCCGCTCTGTCCGAGGCCTCCCTAAATGGTGCTTACAGACCGGACTGGAGCCAGCCCAGTCCGAGGCCTCCCTAAATGGTGCTTACAGACCGGACTGGTGCTGCACCCCCGTCCGAGGCCTCCCTAAATGGTGCTTACAGACCGGACCGGCACTGAGATGCCTTCTGTGTCTCCGGTGTGCCTGGGGGTAGTGTCTGACATCTTATGTGTTCTGACACTCAGACCGCGCACAACCCTTGGGTCCGCGGTTCTGGTGGTGTACCCTGTGCTGGGGTCACCCTGGCTGACCGCCCTGTGTGACACAGGGGCTGCGGCCGTAGGCTTCAGACTTTTGTCTGCAGCCTTAGTATTGTGTTGTGTTTGTCACGATACTTCCCGCGCAGCGGGCTCCGGCGCCTACATTATGAGGCTGCCTGAGGAGAGAAGCAGCCCAGGTGGTGACGTCATCGATGGGCGTGCGTGTGGGCTTCCCGCGTGTTTTCGGCGCCGCCCACGGTTTCTCTGCCGGCGGCCATCTTCCCCTCACTTCCCGGCTGGGATCTGATTGAAGTGCACTGTTGCACTCCAGGGGAGACCGGAAACCCTCGCGCAGGCCACACACGCACACCGCTTCCTCCCACCGCGTTACTGCGGTCGGTAAGCCGCCGGTTGTACCGGTTTTTTCTTTACCAGATTGGCTTATTTTCCCTGCTGTGGGTATGTCCTCAGCTAGGAAGAGCGCTGCTAAAGCGGCCATTACCACCACTGCCTGTGCTACATGCAACGGGACACTGGTTGAGGGGTCCTGCAATAACTGCGGACGCCCAGAGGCCCGGACTGATACTGCTGAGACAGTAGCTCTGGTGCTGTACCCTGAGGTTCAGGTGATCCCAGGGCCATGGGAAACACAGAATAAGATTAATGAATCTCTGTTATCCCAGCTGTCCTCCATGTCGCAATCCCTGGAGGCACTTAATAGGAGACTGGAAAGCCCAGCTACTCCTTCCAGTTACCCCCGGGTGTCTCCTTCCTCGACTGTGAGACCCCTTAAGCGGACTCGACGTGATGATTCACCCGAGCTCCAGGCTCTCTCTGAGGAGGAGCGTCTCTCTGATGGTGATGAGGATGATGGGGGTTCAATGCTCGGGTCTATGTCAGAACCACCAGACGGGGTGGAGGATCTGGTGTCCTCCATCAATGAGACTTTGCGTCTCGTGACACCCCCTGAAGAGGTGACAGTTCACCCGAAGGAGGTCTATCAATGGCTGCGGCCGGAGGCTAGACCAAGTGGTTCCTTTATGGACCACACTAACTTTGGAAGGGTGATTAGAGCGCCCAGGGTTCATCCTGGGCGGCGTTATGTCCGCAAATCTAAGGACAATCGCTTCCCCTTCTCTCAGGAGGTGCTTCAGGAGTGGTCGCAGTCCCCGAAGGTGGACGCTTCCATGACCAGGATTGCTGCACGCTCCCTTTTCTCTGCCTCTGATAGCTCCTCGTTGAAGGATGCGACTGATAGACAGGTCGAGCAACTCGCCAAGTCTTCTTATGAGGCTGTGGGGTCTTCATTTGCCCCTAATTTTGCCGCGGTCTGGAATCTGCAGGCGATCACCACCTGCTTGGATGGTATCACTGATCTGGCAGGGTCCAGTCCAGAGGTCCTGGCGCTTACCGATAGGGCAAGGGCCTATGCGGACTACGCCAGGACGGCAACATTGGAAACTGCCACCCGCTCTGCTGTGGCTTCGGCCAACGCTATAGCGATCCGCAGGTTGTTGTGGCTGCGTCTTTGGGACTCAGATGCCACGTCTAAGTAGATTTTGCAAAATCTTCCGTTCTCTGGTGACAGGCTTTTTGGTACCGAGCTGGACAAGCTGATAAAGGATTCTGCGGAGTCAAAGATCCCACAGAATAAACCTAAGCCACGGTTTACCGTAAAAAGGAACCCTAAACAGTGGTCCTTTCGTTCCAGCTCGCAGCCATCAGCATCGTCTGCTCGCGCGGACAGAGGGGGGCAAGCCCTCTACTCAGTGGCGCCCCAAGGGTCGCCAAAAGAAGCCGGCAGGGGCAACGGCTGTCACCCCCAAACCCGCTTCCGCATGACTCGCTCTCTCGTCCTGCCTCCCCACAGGTGGGGGGCCGCCTGTCTCATTTTCAGGACAGATGGCTACTCCACGTCCAAGACCAGTGGGTCAGAGACGTAGTCTCGCGAGGCTACAGGATAGAGCTGACGTCGCAGCCGGCACACACCGATTCCATCGGTCTGTCCCATCCCCAGAAAAGGCTCAGGCCTTTCACCTGGTGTTGGAGGGACTCCGCAGAGACGGAGTAGTGGTCCCAGTGCCTTCTGGGGAGAGGTTCCGGGGTTTTTACTCCAACCTCTTTATCGTCCCGAAGAAGGATGGCTCTTTCCGCCCGGTTCTGGACCTCAAGTTGTTCAACCGTCACGTGTTGGTTCGGAAGTTCCGCATGGAATCCCTGCGCTCCGTGATCGCGGCTGTGTCGCAGGGAGACTTCCTAGCGTCCATAGATATCCGAGACGCGTACCTTCACGTGCCCATTGCACCAGCTCATCAGCGCTGGTTGAGATTTGCAGTGGGGGACGAACACTACCAGTTTGTGGCGCTGCCTTTCGGACTGGCCTCGGCACCGCGGGTGTTCACGAAGGTGATGGCCTCCATGATGGCCCTCCTACATGTGCAGGGACATGCCGTCATACCCTATTTAGACGACCTGCTGATCAGGGCGCCATCGGAAACCCTTTGTCAGAAGAGCCTGGATGTGACCATGCGGTCTCTGGAACAGTTTGGATGGCTTCTCAATATTCAGAAGTCAACCCTGGTTCCGACCCAGTCATTGACTTACCTAGGCATGAACTTTCACATAGACTCAGCTCTGGTGTCTCTGCCGCGAGCCAAACAGCTAGCCATACAATCGGGGGTGCGCGATCTCCTCCTGTCACCACATTCATCCCTGCGGGTGTTGATGAAGCTGGTGGGGCGCATGGTGGCTGCAATAGAGGCGGTGCCTTTTGCACAGTTTCGCCTCCGTCCTCTCCAGTTGGAAGTCCTCAGCAGATGGGACAAGAGGACGTCCTCTCTGGATCAGTTGGTGGTCCTTTCCCAACCGACCAGGGACTCCCTGCAGTGGTGGCTCCAGCCAGGTCGCCTGTCGCGGGGCCGGTCTTTCCTCAAACCGTCATGGTTAGTGGTGACCACCGACGCCAGTCTGAAGGGCTGGGGAGCGGTGTTCTTACACCACAGGGCTCAAGGCCTCTGGACTCAGTCGGAGTCAGCGTTGCAAATCAACGTGCTGGAGATCAAGGCGATCTATCTGGCACTCCTGGCTTTTCAGACGTTCCTCTCAGGACAGCCCATTCGGGTTCAGTCCGACAATGCGACGGCCGTCGCCTATATAAACCATCAGGGAGGAACCAGGAGTGCGCAGGCCCTAGCCGAAGTCCACCGCATTCTATCCTGGGTGGAGGACAACAACTGCCTGATCTCCGCAGTTCACATCCCAGGGGTCGAAACCTGGGAGGCCGACTATCTGAGCCGGCAGGGGATGGACGCCGGAGAGTGGTCTCTTCATCCGGATGTCTTCAGAGAAATCTGCAGCAGATGGGGCACTCCGGACGTGGATCTGATGGCCTCGCGGCTGAATCATCAGGTGCCGCAATACATGGCGAGATCATGGGATCCTCAGTCTCTGGGAGCAGACGCCCTGATCCTGAGTTGGTCCAGCTTCCGTCTACCATATGTGTTCCCTCCTCTGGCTCTGATTCCCAGGGTTCTGTGGAAAATCAGGTCGGAATGCAGGGTAGCCATTCTGGTGGCTCCAGATTGGCCCAGGAGGTCCTGGTATCCGGACCTGTGGCAACTGTCAGGCGGACACCGGTGGGCTCTTCCAGAACGCGCAGATCTTCTCGCGCAGGGCCCATTCTTCCATCTCAATTCCAGGGCCCTCAGATTGACTGCATGGCTCTTGAGGCCTGGCTGCTGACATCCAGAGGCTTCTCTTCTACAGTGGTTGCCACTATGAATCGGGCTAGGAAGCCTGTTTCGCGGAGGATATACCACAGGACGTGGAAAATCTTCTTCTCCTGGTGTGCCTCTGGTGGCCGGTCTCCGTGGCCCTTGTCCATCCCGACGTTGTTGGCCATCCTATAGTCGGGTTTGGAGTTGGGTTTATCCCTCAGCTCCCTGAAGGGTCAAGTATCAGCTCTTTCAGTGCTGTTTGACAGGCGTTTGGCGCTCCTTCCTAAGGTCCGTCAGTTTCTGCAAGGGGTGTCTCGGGTGGTCCCGCCATATAAGCGACCGCTGGACCCTTGGGACCTTAACATGGTCCTGACGACTCTGCAGAAACCGCCGTTCGAGCCTCTGAGGGAAGTCTCCCTTTCTCGTCTGTCCCAGAAAGTAGTCTTTCTGGTGGCAATTACATCTCTGAGAAGGGTTTCTGAGTTGGCTGCACTGTCGTGCAAGTCACCCTTTCTGGTGGTTCACCAGGACAAGGTGGTGTTGCGCCCGCGGGCAGAATTTTTGCCAAAAGTGGTTTCCACTTTCCACTTGAACCAGGAGATTGTTCTTCCGTCATTTTGTCCCGCTCCTGTTCATCAGATTGAGCGCGACCTCCACACTCTGGATCTCGTGAGGGCTGTACGCATTTATGTGTCCAGGACTGCCTCCTTCCGGAGTTCGGATTCGTTGTTCATCCTTACGGCGGGTCGCTGTAAGGGGTCCGCGGCATCAAAATCGACCTTGGCCAGATGGATCAAGGCACCCATTCAAGAGGCTTACCGTTCATCAGGCATGCCTCTCCCGGTGGGCTTGAAGGCGCACTCGACCAGAGCAGTCGGTGCTTCCTGGGCTTTGCGACATCGCGCTTCAGCTCTGCAGGTGTGTCAGGCGGCAACATGGTCCAGCCTGCACACTTTCTCTAAGCACTATATGGTGCATGCCCATGCCTCTGCGGATGCAGGTTTGGGCAGGCGGGTCCTCCAGGCGGCGGTTGCCCACCTTTGAGAGGGACCGTGTATTTCAACGTCTTTGAGGAACTCTTCCCGCCCTGGGGTTTGCTTTAGGACATCCCCATTGTCTGGGTCTCCCAGTATGATGATCAGAAAAAAGAGAATTTTGTTTACGTACCGTAAATTCTTTTTTTCTTGAATCATCAATGGGAGACCCAGCACCCACCCAGTTGTTCCGTTGCATGTTGTTGCATTTGCTCTGTTCCCTGTTGGGACAGTTTTTTATTCCGGGTTGTTGGACCGTCGGTGTACGGTTTCTTTCCCGATGTTTCGGGTGTGGTTTCTTGTCTCCTCGCAGCTTATGGACCAAACTGAGGATGTTCCCTGCGGTAGGGGTTTATAAGCGGAGGGGGCGGTGTCTACAAACTTGTAGTACCTAGTGTGGCCTCCGGAGGGCAGTGCCCTAAACCCCATTCCCCATTGTCTGGGTCTCCCATTGATGATTCAAGAAAAAAGAATTTACGGTACGTAAACAAAATTCTCTTTTTTATAAACTTTAGAAATCGCCATTTTTGAGACAAGGTGTGATGAATAAGCAGTATTGGTAAGGAATATTGCCATATTCCCCAGATTCCAGAAAGCAATCTGATAAGGCACATCTCACTCATAAAGAGATAAGCCCCCACCTTTGCAAGCCAGAGACCATTCATCTCTGGACAGTAGCACAGTAATTGGCATGAACAAGCCAGCCAACAGGCAACACAAAAGGGCTCTTCCTCAACCTTGATATGGTAATAAGCTAGGGAACTTCCTAAGGAGATGGAGATTAGGTGACACTTCCAAATCCCCCGAATGTCAGAAGAGAGAAAATTCCTTTTCAGACTCAGACAGGACGGAGTCGTGAATATAACGTTAATATTTCATGAGCCGTGCTGTCTATGAACATGGCAAGCGTAGATCCATGATCGCAACGTCTAGACGGTGACAAGGCTTGTATTCATATGAATGTAGGATGACTGTAAGCCATGTAAACATGATATTGGCTAGTAGGGTGTTCTCAGAGTAGCCATGTTTCATATCCCGACGAAGATAAAATCATAACTAAGAATATGAAAGCATTGTCTTCCGTCTGTGATGCCCATGGACAAGCCTAGGGCAGATTATGGAATTTGGGTGTCCATATCTCCCCTCAGAGAGGTGGGAATTGTGAGACAGCCCAGAGGTGCGAGATGGGTGGGGACAGGGGTCAGCCCATAGTGTATAAAAATCATATGCTCCATCTCCATATTGTATTTCTCCTGAAGAGGCATTTTTCCACCAAAGCCAGAGATTACCCAAGGAACAGATTGGCATCACGCCGCCCTTGTGGTGCCATCAGAACTAAGGTAACTGCTCACATGTGTGTGTAATTCTGTGTATTCCATTTATCCTTTTTATTGGCATATCTGACTGTACTATTTGTAACATCTTAACTGTAAATATTAATATCTAGTGTACAATTAGCGTGATTAGATATATAAATTTAATCTTGAGTTGCTCTTTTTATCTTGATCACGATTCCCACGTCCGTGTGCTCATTTAACGCTACCTGGGTTGGTTTCTGACCCAATATAAGCCTGACCACGGACCGGACTTATATTAATCGAGAAGCTGGTGGCAGCATTTGTGCTTGGGGTTATTCGGGGTCTCTATCAGTGACTGGGCGGAGGTTATTATATGTGCTTCTGGCTGCGGGCTAGAAGGCATATACCACACTCACTGAGAGATGCCTTAATAAACCAGCACAGGCAGGGCAGCTGCAGCCCTTCTTTATCCTCAGGCAGTTCTGACTGACCTGGGTTTAACAGGAGGTGCTGTGGAGCTGCCAGGTTCGGTGGTCACGATTCACCACAAAAGGGATGACTAGAAATCAATTATGATTTTGCAGGGACAGGTCTTAAAAGGCTGGGGGCTGATTTTTGGGGGTCAGGTTCCCATTAAAGCTACAAAGTGAAGCCAGGGCCTTACAGGCACTGTGATGCTTGGTGTAATCTAACCTTTACTTGAATGATTCAAGGTTTGATTGCAGAGAACAAGTTATGGCAAAGAGGGTAAGAGATGAACGAAGTGTGCAGCTCTGTGTCACTATGAGGTTGGGTTTATTTGCATTACTCCTCAGTGGGCTCTAAGGCCCCCTTCACACCACGTTTTTTTCCTTATTAGGTTTGATCAGGTTTGTGTCAAAACCAGGAGAGGATCAGATCCAGGGATGGTGTATAGACAGTCCGTGCTGCTTTAAATAATCAGTCACAAGTCTTTAGGTAAAAGACACCCCCCCCCCCTTCTTTATTTCCACCTACGCGTTTCAGTGCCACTCCCGACACCGTCATCAGGGTATATATGACGGTGCCCGGACTGACACTGAAACACGTAGGTGGAAATAAAGAAGGGGGGTCTTTTACCTAAAGACTTGTGACTGATTATTTAAAGCAGCACGGACTGTCTATACACCATCCCTGGATCTGATCATCTTTACACGTGCTACGTGGTGGTGGAGGTCCTGCAGCAGCTTATAAACTACATGCAATAAAAACTAGTAGGTGCACACAACTAGACCAGGTGAGTGCACCTCTTTTTCATCTGAGTGTGGAATCAGTGTCATTGATAGGGCACTATTGCGCCTCGCTTGTCTCCTTTATCTTTTTCCATAAAACCAGGAGGTACTTGCAGAGAAAAACTATCATTGAAAGATTGACACCTGTTCTGAGTTTGGGAGACATTCCTGGTTTTGATACAGAAACCTGATCAGGGAAAAACCGTGATGTGCAGGGGGCCAACCCCTCCTCCCTCTCTCTGGGAGAAAGAACATGAGAAAACATTAGGTCAATGACTTTTCCCATGTACTCTCCCACCCACGACAGGCAGACTCCCTAAAATATGAAATGATGGCTTTTTGAGACCTACACATGAACTACTAGAGATGAAAATATATAGGAAAGACAATGTGACTTGAAATGTAAAAGTTTATATTAGATGGAAAAAAATGCTGTTTCAGTGTGTGTTATAATCTGAAAAATACAGTGTGTATGTATGTTTGTGTGTATATATATATATGTGTGTGTGTGTGTGTGTGTGTGTGTGTGTTTATATAATATACAGATCTGTTTAAAAGTTATCTTTTATGTTTCAGTCTCACATTATGGCTGCTAAAGCTGTTGCAAACACTCTTAGGACTTCATTGGGCCCTAATGGTAAGAAATTGTTTTTATTCTAATTCCCATGAAACTTTTTTGCTACTTGTTTAAATTTTATATGATAAAGAATGTTTATTTTCTAAAGGCCCAGTCTCAC
Source organism: Allobates femoralis (assembly GCA_033576535.1). NCBI lineage: Eukaryota > Metazoa > Chordata > Amphibia > Anura > Aromobatidae > Allobates > Allobates femoralis. The sequence goes on along the minus strand of JARQOC010000005.1, from coordinate 344,488,130 downwards.
ATAACGAGGCATCAGCGATCTCGATCCCGATAACGATGTGCAGAGATCGCTGGTACGTCGTTTACACATTGCTGGTAAGATGTCAAACAGGCATCGTACCAGTGATGTGAAAAACGACGCACTAGCGATCCAGAATTATACCAAGGTCGTTGTGAATTTTCTCTCCATAGCGTAGCATTGAGATTGTTGCTCATTGTCTTTGTCAACCATGTAGCGTTCCCAGCGGGTGCACAACGACGCAGGAATGACCCAGAGCAGTGTGTAACGATCAACGATCTCACAGCAGGGGCCAGATCGTTGGTGCCTGTTACACAGAAAGACGTCACTGTTGCGTCACTAATTTCGTGACGCAACAGTGATCCCAGTAGCGATCTCGTTAGCAATGTTTGTGTGACCGGGCCTTTACAGTACAACCGTAGTTTGAGCTTGTATTACTGTGATGGTTGTTGGATGTCTGGAAAGGTTGAGTAGTTGACATTTTTTACTCATTGTAGGATGCATATCTAAAGAAAGATTTGCTATGTGAGTATGGGGTGCTGATTGGCTTCTTTGACAACTGAGTGATCTACTCAAGACTCCCATGCTTGCCATGAGGTACTCTTGTGAAGCCTACTGTGCAGCTGCACTTCATAGGAGATCGTGTTTTTTTTATTTTTTTTTTTTTCACTGTAAAATTGCAGTATATAGTATAGGATCAAATAAGCAAGTTTCAAGTCCCGAGACTAAAAAGGTGAAGAATTTCAGAATTTTCGAACCATAACATGCACTTCCCCACACCCAGCAGATTGTATTGGAAAGTTTTTGAATCTAAAATTAGCTGCGATTGTTAGGGGACCCCGTGTCACATGTGGAGAGCCCCTGTGTGCCTAAACATTGGAGTTCCCCACACAAGTGACTTACCATCAATAGCAAGATACCAAACCAACACTGCACTTAGCAGGATGCAGTCAGACCCGCTTACATAGAGCAAGTCCAGGTGCAGGCAGTTAAAATCACCTCTACAATACATGTGGGAGGTGACTTGCCATTGGGCTTGCATAGGACGCTATTCACACTGATACACGTGATGCGGAGTGTCTGATAGCTACCCATTGGTTCTGCCACCTGACCAAACGGGTTGCCCAGCACGATGCATCCACACCACTGGATGAACAGCGCCCCAAGGGGCCCAACCCCACCCCGCAGACTTTGATAAAGTGCAAAACGTTTAGTGGGGTATTGGTTCATGTATTGGCCAAGACACTTAAGCTCATGATACTCGTCGCAGATCCCCACGCTCATGAGTCCTAACAATATTTGTACAAAATTACTCATAAAAGGCAGCATCAGAAAAAACTTGCCATCAATAGCCAAATACAAAACCAATACTGCACTTAGCAGGATGCAGTCAGACCTGCTTATGTAGAGCAAGCCCAGGGGCATGCAGATAAAATCACCTCTGCCTACAATGTGGAAGGTGACATCCCATTGGGCTTGCATAGGACGCTATTCACACTGGTACACATACACACTGATCCAGTGGTGCAGATGCATCGTGCTGGGCAACCCGTTTGGTCAGGTGGCAGGACCAATGGGTAGCTATCAGACAGTCCACATCATTTGTATCAGTGTGAATAGCGTCCTATGCAAGCCCAATGGGATGTCACCTTCCACATGTATTGTAGGTAGAGGTAATTTAACTGCCTACACCTGGGCTTGCTCTACATAAGGGGGTCTGACTGCATCCTGCTAAGTGCAGTGTTGGTTTTGTATTTGGCTATTGATGGTAATTTTTTTCTAATGCTCCCTTTTATGAGTAGTTCCCCCACAAGTAACCCCATTTTGTAAACTAGACCCCCCCCCCCTTCCCCCCCAAGGAAGTTATTTAGATGCATAGTGAGCACTTTGAACCGCCAGGTGCTTCACACATTGAACCGTAATAATAAAAAAGTACTTTTTTTTTTTTTTTTTCCCCCCCCACAAATATCTTTAGCCTCAATTTTTTCATTTTCACATAGGCAGCAGGATAAAAAGGATCTTAAAATTTGTTGGGCAATTTCTCCTGAGTATACTGATACCTCATGTGGCGGAAAACCACTATTTGGGTGCACGGCAGGGCTCTGGAGGGAGGGAGTGAAATTTTGGAACACAAATTTCAATGGTATGGACTGTGGGTGTCATGTTCTGTTTGGACAGCCCCTTATGTGCCTAAACAGCAGAAACACCCCACAAGTGACATTTTGAGTTTACTGCTACGGGGTGCCCTGGCTACTCAGCGAGTGACGTCACCACTCCCCTGTGGCAGTTTCTGACTGCCGCGGGTGATGTCACTCAGAGTCCCTGCGGTCAGTGTGATTACAGACTCTGCAGGGAGAGGACGCTTGTTCTCTCCCTGGGTCATTCCATGTCAAGTGAACCAATGCTTTTTACCTCTATTTTTAATTCTTTTGAGATTGTTATTTGATGTCATGTCAGACAATGCAAAATGTGAAGATGATAAAATGCTATTTTTTTTTAATTGATTTTCAAAGTTTGGAAAGTGTGAATTTCGGTGTTGCCTACCTTTACACTTCTCCACATAACTCGGGCTAGAAATAAGATGGAGAAACAAAATAAACACCATTCTACTCAGACCTGTACAGGCTTTGACCAGATATATCACAAGAGTACCGTATATACCCGAGTATAAGCCGAGGCCCCTAATTTTCCCCCAAAAAACTGGGAAAACGTATTGACTCGTGTATAAGCCTAGGGTGGTAAATGATTCCGGGAGGGCCAGATTTCCAAGAATCGGCAAAACCGCACTTGGCGCATATGATTGCAAGTCCCATAGGGAATAATTTAGGCTTGCTGCAGTCTTGCCGCAAGTGAGCCGTTATGCAGCAGATGCAGCAACGATGCCAGATCTGCAGCGAAATGGCAGAAAGCGCTGATGTGAAAGCAGTCTAAGGCACCTTTCACATCAGCGTTTCTGCACGTTTGCGGCAGATTCGTCATCTTTGCCGCATCTGCTGCATAGTGGCTCACTTGCGGCAAGACTGCAGCAAGCCTAAATCATTCCCTATGGGACTTGCAATCATGTGCGGTTTTGCCAGACCCGGTAGATCCGACACTTGCCGCACGTGACCGCAAGTCCCCATGGGGACTTGTCCGTGGGTCTCTGCACGCTGAGGATTTCAGCCCCCCCGCTGCCAAGTTGTACCTGGCTGGCAACCAAATATAAGGCAAAACTCCATGTGTGTTTGTTTTTGTTTTTTTTTTTTCTATTTGTAGAAATATTTAATTTAAAAAAAGAAAAAAAAAAAAAGTGGGGCTTAGCTATATTTTTGATTGCCTGCCAGGTACAACTTGGCAGCTACGGACTGACACCCACCTCCAGCTGCCTCATTGTACCTGGCTGGCAACCAAAAATACAGCAAAGCCCGACTTTATTTTTCTGTTTATAGAGCTAATTTGAGAAAAAAAGACGTGAGGCTCCGCCATATTTTTGGTCCACACAGATACAACTAGGCAGCTGGGGGCTAGAATCCTCCGCATGGAGAGCCCCCAAGTGTTATGGGCCCCCCATGCTGTGAATTGCATCCCGAAGCCACCCTAGAAAATGGTGCATTCATTAAAGTGCCTTTTTTTTTTTTTTTTTTTTTTTTTGAAGCTGTACCCAGACTCTTCCAGTTGCCCTGGTGCTGGTGGCAAACTGGCTAATAAAGGGGTTAATGCAAGCTTTTTTTATTGGCAGCTGGCACGAAGCCCGAGATTCATAATGTCAGGCCAATGTTGGAGCCGGCCATTAGGAATCTCTAGTAAATATTAAAAAAATATGCCACGCAGAGAAAAATCTTTTTATTATGAAATAAACACAAACAAAATTTGGACTCCATGTTTTTTTTTATCTGACGTAGTCCAAAACGATGGTCCGTCGACGCTCGATCACCCCTGCTACATCCAGATACTGCAGCAAGGGCTCAAGTGTCGTCTTATTGCAATCTCTGGTGTCATAGTAATGGTGTACTGTATGGCAGATCATTGCCACAAAGTGCACCATCTCTGTGACCCCACAGACTGCAACAAGAGGACACTTCATCCCTTGTTTCAGTCTCTGGGGTCACGGTGATTGTGCACTGTATAGCAATAATCTGCCATACAGTGCCCCATCACTGTGACCCGAGAGACTACAAGAAGGGATCAAGTCTCCTCTTGTTGCAATCTCTGGTGTCATAGTAATGGTGTACTGTATGGCAGATTATTGCCATACAGTGCACCATCACCGTGACCCCATAGACTACAACAAGAGGACACTTGATCCCTTGTTGTAGTATTTGGGATCACGGTGATAGTGCACTGTATGGCAATCACTGACACCAGAGGATCAAGTGTCCTCTTGTTGTAGTCTGTGGGGTTATAGTGATGGTGTACTGTATGGCAACTGATTGCCAATGCAGTGCACCATCACTGAGAAAATCCAAGTGCCAGAGATCTCATGATCTAAGGCTTGGGTCGGGTGACTTGACCCATACAACATCGGGTTACCATGGTGATTGGCTCATTGCCGATCACCGCCGGGGGAGAGGTAGGTGACCCTGCACTCCTTGTCCCAGGACCCAAGTGCTGTGATCGTAAGATCACAACACTTGGGGGTGTGACAGAGCCCCTGTAGCATGGCGGCGGTGCAGGTGGTGTCCGCTGCTTCTCTGCAGCCTGATGTTCCTGCATGGATATCTGGCTACAGAGAAGCAATCTGACACCCGGACACAAGCGATCAGCTATACCCAGCTGTTGGATCGCTTCCTTGCAGCCCGATCTCCATGTAGGGAGATCTGGCTGAAGAGAAGGATCTGACAGCGGGGCATAGCAATCACATAGCGGATCGCTGTACCCGCTGTCGGATCCTTCTCTGCAGCACGATATCCATGCACTGACATCGGCTGCAGAGAAGCAGCGGACACAAGCGGCGGGTGGGCTCAGTGTCCTGCACAGCCGCCATGCTTCAGATGTTGGAGAGCGATATGATGATCACTCCCATCAGTGTGGAGGGGGCGATACATGCCCACTCCAGCCTATGGTAGGGGCTATGACAGACCTTTCCATAGCTGGAGAAAGAGGATCACTGTGATTGGCAGTTCAATCTTTGAACTGCCAATCACAGCGATTGTGGGGACGGGCCAGATAATCCATCCCCCCGACCTCAAGCCCTAGTCTTCAGTGATGAGAATCGCTGAACACTGTGGCCCCATGGCGGTTACCGCGGCAATGACGCCTTGGTAACCACCATGACATTGTACAACGTCATAGGTCAGGAAAGGTTTAAGCATCTGTATACTGTATAAAAAAGTCTGCACCCCTCAAAATATTTAAACTGCATTCAGAAATTTTAGTTACTTCACTCTTGAGTCAGATAAAAACATATTGATTATTAGATCTTCCGGTCACCTCCGCCTTTATGAGGTAGTATGGGAGATTTATTTTTCAATAGTCTCCCAAGCCCACCTCACAGCACAACCTTCCTGGGTTCCTTGGTATATGCTCTGCTTTGGACTCTGAAATAGGTGCCTTCAGGAGGTTACTCAGCGCCTCAAGACTAGCATCTACTGTTCAGATGGGAATAATATTTATTACAGTGGTGTGACAAGGTGTTTTGCCTCTTCCTAATTTCTGAAGGCCACTTGACACACACAGATATCTATGTTCAACTTCTGAACAGATTTCTGGTTGCAGTGAAATCATGGACACATTTGTACACAGCCATAAAAAATGGAACAATGTGTCCATGATTTCACTGCAACCAGAGATCTGTTCAGAAGTTAGACACAGATATCTGTGTGTGTAAAGCGGCTTTTATTCTTTTGCATGGTTGTCGCACTTCAATGTTTCAGATCACCAAACAAATGTAAATATTAGACAAAGATAACTTGGGTAAATACAGTATGCAGTTTGTAAATTAAGGTCATTATTATTAAGGGAAAAGGAATCTAAATCTACATGGCCCTGCGTGAAAAAGTGATTGCCCCCTAAACCTAATAACTCTGGAGGAATTTTGGCTGCTCATCTTTGCAGAATTGTTGGAATTCAACAACATTGGAGGTTTACATGCAAGAACTGTCTTCTTAATGGCAACCTGTCACCTCATGCTACCCCCTTGAGCTATCTCTAGCTGTTCCTACACCTTCCTCGCTTCTCCCTAACTATCACTCTCTGCCAGGGTGGATAAAAATTAATGTTTTTTTTTAAAAAATCAAAAAAATCTGATATTTTTTTAATTTAAATCGGATTTTTTTGATTTAGATCAGATTTTTTTCAATAAACTGCTTTTTGAGGAAAATATTTTACCATACAAAGGTTCTTCCATCATGAGATAAAGCTGAGTTGTTTAACTCGGTAGAATAAAGGCTGTATATGTGTAACATTCACAAATGCCATGCTCTTCCAGAGGTTTCTGTAGGATTAGTGGGCAGTTTCTCTCCTATATTATCAAAGACGCTCGCTTTACTTGCGCAGTTCTCAAAACTGAATTTGACTCCGCAGAGGTCCCAGCCTCTTCTTCACGGCAAAAATGTTACAACATGAACAGAGTTGAGAAAAAGACCTTAATTCTATTGTTCTACAAACCTATGAATACAGAATCAACCCCTTCAGTGCCAAGTCCAAGAAGTTAGACAATATGTTTCTGATTGTTTGGAGTGGAATAGATCTGCACAACACAAGAAGAATGTGAATCTAAGTGTGAGGAGGAGGAAGGGCAAGCAGACAAGAAAAAAAGTGAAACTTTGAGCACAATACTGCAGCATAGCCACAGACAGACAAGTCTGGATCTGTTTGTGTGTACGATCTGAGGTTTATTACATTCTTTCCTTATAATGGCAGCAGGCCGTAAAAGAGACCCAGTTTGGGAATATTTTAATGAAGCTCCTTCGCCTATCGGTAAGGCAGGCATGCGTGCAAAATGCAAACGATGCAACAAAGAGATGCAAGGCCTGGTGGCGCGAATGAGGCATCATCATGAGAAGTGCGGTGATGAAGATGACCAAAGAAACACTTCTGAACAGGCAGGATCTTCAGGTTGGTAAACATTTTTATTGAATCCTATTTCTAAAGACTGAACTGTCATGTGTGAGAACTGCATGTTACTGTCATTTGGTACAGTTATGAAGAAAAACAAATATTCCTTTTGGGGCAGGGGCAGTGATGTGTTGTGTACAATAAGCAGAAATTGTATAATAAACAATAAAATAACAGCATTGACTTTTTTTTTTTTAGGGGAATTCATGGATTCTGGAAACTATCCACCTCCAAGATCACCATCATCCTGTTCTACAGTTTCAGAGTTATCCATCCAGGATAGTGCTTCATTAGCATCAGCATCATCATCAGACACCCACAGCCACATATCTCCATCACCCAAAAGGTAGAAAAAACCTTTACCTCCTGGAACCACCATAGATAGGTTTGTGATAAGAACTAGCAGATTAGAAAAAGAGTTGATCGATTGAAAAAATTGCCCAATTTATTTATGCAACGAACTCTTCTTTCCGTCTGACTGAGAACCCACATTTCATTAATATGGTTCAGTCACAGACCAGGATACAGTCCACCCAGCAGAGCTGATGTTGCAGGGAAACTGCTGGATCAAGTGTATGACAGAGAAATGGAGCAATGTGCAACAGCTCTGGAGGGTAAAATTGTTAACCTAAGTATTGATGGGTGGAGTAATGTCCACAATGATCCTATTGTATGTGCTTGTATAACAACAGAAGAAGGTAAAGTCTTCCTTACACAAACAACTGATACGTCAGGAAATGCACACAGCGCAGAATACTTACAAGAAGTGGCAGTAAAAGCTATAACGACGTGTGAACAAAAATTCAAATGTCTAGTACGCAGTTTGGTCACTGACAATGCTGCAAACGTATCCAAGATGAGAAGAGATTTAGAAGAGCAGGGAGGGAATACAAAGCTGCTAATAACATGGTTGCAGTGCTCATTTGCTGCACCTCTTAGCCAAAGACTTAAGTGTTCCAGAAATAAAGGCTAATGTTGTTGAAATTGCTAAATACTTCCGTAACAATCATTTTGCTGCAGCAGCTCTGAAAAGGATGGGTGGAACCAAGCTAATGCTCCCACAAGATGTTAAATGGAACTCTGTGGTGGACTGTTTTGAGCAGTATATCAAAAACTGGCCTATTCTGATGACACTTTGTGAAGAAAATCGAGATAAAATAGATGGCACTGTCACGGCCAAAATCCTCAACATTGGGCTTAAGAGAAATGTTGAACATATGCTGAGCTTCCTGAAACCCATCTCTCAAGCTTTAAACAAAATACAGAAAAATAGCTGTTTTATTGCGGATGCTGTTGAAATTTGGAAGGAACTGAGTGAACACTTAAAAACAGAACTACACATGGACAGAATTAAATTACAAGCAGTAAACAAACGAATGGGACAAGCACTGACTCCAGCTCATTTTTTGGCAAATATTGTCAATATCCAATATCGGGGTCAAAACCTAAGTGCTGAGGAAGAGGAGTTAGCTATGACATGGGTATCCAGCAATCATCCATCTTTAATGCCAACTATAATAAACTTCAGAGCTAAGGGGGAACCATTCAAGAAATATATGTTTGCTAAAGATATTTTAAAATTAGAGAGAGGGGGAGCGCACTAAGGCGGTAAATGAGGGACACCAGCGTGTTATTAACAAAGGTAATCCACTCACCTGGTATGGTTGTGAGAGTCACAACCACCTGTAGAAGTTTTGGCCGCTGCAGATCCCAGGATGCAGATACATACAGTATAGGAGAAAAAGAGCCGGGGTTTGTCCGCGCTAGACCACAGGGAAAACCGAGGATGCAAGCAAACCTTTATTTACACTCAAGCCAACGCGTTTCATGGCCACCTGGCCACTTCATCAGGGCAGTAGTGTTAGTCAGTTCACAAGAAGCCATTTTATACATTACAACCAATGACATCATGGTGATGTCAGTTCCTGTGGGAACGCCCACATTGGATAAAATCCTAGAAATTAAGATTCTGATAAGAAATTATTATAAAAGTGTGGATAAAAAGACATTTCTATGTGCAATTCAGCAAAAGGGATAGCCGCATAGAACCCATGTTTCAACGGCTAAAAAATGGATAAAGCAATCTGATTTCCCATTCTAGCTGCTTATAGCTTCTGAGGTCATCATCTAAAGTTACTTAAAAGTATCTAGGTTAGATCATTTTTATAAAAGAACATTAGAGCTGGTGCGGGGGTTTGAACTCACATCAGAGAGCCCACACTCCAACATCCACTGGTGTCACCGCTAGCCCACGGCTCCACCAGGGATTCATCTGGTTTATCAACACCAAAAAGGTGATGTCTACAATAGACCACTCATATGATGAGAAAACAATCATTATCGGTTAAAACTATTTATATAACTAAACCAAAGAATTAAAAATGAAAGGGAATGGGATAATTCTTATACACTAACCATAACCCAAAAACAGAATATTTAATTTAACATATGGATCCATTAGTACTCTCCCAATCTAACACAGATATTGTGCGGATCAGCGGCAGCAACAGAAAGAAAGAAAACACGCAGGAAAGGAAAAAAGAAGGAATCAATCCATTTCAGTGACAGTCCCCTTCTATTTAAATTATATATATATATGATTACGATTATTTCAGGTACCTATTTATTTAGTCACCATTGCTCCAAGACAGGGAGTGTATGGACCAGTGGCAAAGGAGGATGAACAGGAAAGTTTAAACAAGGGAACTTCAGCAGCGGTCAGTTCAAGGGAGCAAGAGCCCATCTAGAATTGACAAAGAACCAGAGGAGAATTAGTCACATGGAGGACCTGCAGGAGCAAGGAGACCCTGATCCACCTAGAGTTAAAGGGAACCTGGGACCAAGGAGATAAAAGGAGAATTGAATTAAAATAAACTAAGGAGAAACCACAGAATTTAAAACAGATCTGAAATCTCATTTAGCCCTCCAGGATTTATCGTGCCCAATTTATAGATCCAAAAAATCTCACGCTTATTCAAGACTTGAACCCTGTTGGGAGTATCAATAGGAATATGATCTATAGGGGTCATTTTCAAAGCGACATGACCCCTATGTATAGTGCTAACATGTCTTGATAACCCATGTTTTAAAAAACCTATTTTAATATTATGCCTGTGCGCATTAATCCTTTTGTGTAGCAGTTGGATAGTTCTACCTATATACTGTTTACCGCATATACACTCTACAAGGTAGAAGAAGCTGACCGCCTTATGGTTAATCCAGGCGCAGCATAAACAATTCTTTTTATTGCACTTATACGATCCCACTTTTTCATCCCAAAATAAGGAGATTAAGGATATCATTCATAAACATTGGGGGGTTTTGTTAAATGACCCCATATGTAAGAAATGTTTACCCCTGACCCCGTTGGTGACATACAAGAGAGCACCGTCTTTAAAAAGTATATTGGCCCCAAGCAGATTGAGGAAAAAGAAATTGGCTATAAAGGGATCCAATACTTTCTCTAGGACAATGACAGTGGGATCGTATAAGTGCAATAAAAAGAATTGTTTATGCTGCGCCTGGATTAACCATAAGGCGGTCAGTTTCTTTTCCCATAATGACGAAGGGACAATCTTTAACATCAAGTACAGGCTAGATTGCCAGTCAAGTTTTGTAATCTACCTTGTAGAGTGTATATGCGGTAAACAGTATATAGGTAGAACTATCCAACCGCTACACAAAAGGATTAATGCGCACAGGCATAATATTAAAATAGGTTTTTTAAAACATGGGTTATCAAGACATGTTAGCACTATACATAGGGATCATGTCGATTTGAAAATTACCCCTATAGATCATATTCCTATTGATACTCCCAACAGGGTTCAAGCCTTGAATAAGCGTGAGATTTTTTTGGATCTATAAATTAAGCACGATAAATCCTGGAGGGCTAAATGAGATTTCAGATCTGTTTTAAATTCTGTGGTTTCTCCTTAGTTTATTTTAATTCAATTCTCCTTTTATCTCCTTGGTCCCAGGTTCCCTTTAACTCTAGGTGGATCAGGGTCTCCTTGCTCCTGCAGGTCCTCCATGTGACTAATTATCCTCTGGTTCTTTGTCAATTCTAGATGGGCTCTTGCTCCCTTGAACTGACTGCTGCTGAAGTTCCCTTGTTTAAACTTTCCTGTTCATCCTCCTTTGCCACTGGTCCATACACTCCCTGTCTTGGAGCAATGGTGACTAAATAAATAGGTACCTGAAATAATCGTAATTATATATATATATATATATATATATATATATATATATATATATAGATTAGTATATTGGTGCAGCACAGCTCCCCTAGGTGCTCAGCAGTTACAGCTCCTCTCCTCCTTGCTGTGTAAGTATACAAATAAAGGACTGCAGCACTCTTCTTTGTGAAACAACCGCCTTTATTCGGCCATCAGGTGGGTGGTGACAACGTTTCGGGATCCTGTCCCTTTCTCTAGCAGCTATACAATGTCAAGGCTAGGTTTTTTATACCCTTGATTTTCATATGCTCACATAATTGCCAATTATCACATTCAGTTGTTTTTTATCTATATAGTGCCCTCTAGTGCAAAAACAGTGCTAGTGCACACTTATTCACCTTTTATATCATTATATTTAGCCCTTATTTTCCACATCATATATTTACATTATCTGTTCCATATTGATACTTATTTGATTGCTTTACATGTCGATATTCATCACCTTGCACAGCAATGACTTCCACCTGGTCCGCCCTCTCCTATGCAGCATACAGTTCTCCTACTTGCTTTCCTGCCGCCATTGCACGTGTCCAGCGTCTCTATGAGATCGCCCGCACATGCGCGGTGCAATTTGAGTAGTTTACCGTCGCTATGGCGATACCGGATATCCGGCGTCCGCCATCTTGCGACTCGCATTATATGCCTTTACACCTGCATTTGCATTTCAGCGGTGTTTATTGTCAATGTCCACTTGGTAGTTTGTGCAAATTGAGCAAAATTGTGTATGTGCAGGTCACTTATATCCAAAAAGTGCTATGTGCACATGCTAAAAAGTATTTTGAGACTATACGTTAATTTTATTTTAAAACTACCGTTACCGTTATTAGTCTCCCCTATTTTACTTGTCATTATCCCTCGCCCATGAATCACCAAGCACAGTGTGTATGCCACTGCGGTCAGGTGTCAGCCTTACATGGTGATAGGAAACCCCCTCGCTCACCATGTATGCCGATCTTGGGGTCAATAGGATTTCTTATACTATTGGGGATACCCTAGATTATCCATTTAGTAGTTCCATGATTAATAAACCATAGTCATATCATATAGTCACATTATTTTATTTTTTTGTGCTTAAAGTGCTGAAGTTTCATACATTTAAAGTGCTATGCATTGCATCCATAAGATGCTTGTGTTATTGTACAGAATTAAAGTGCTTATCGTCATGTGCTTTGTGCATGGCATCTACAGGTCAACCAGATAGTCTGTTCTGCAAATTTGATAGCGGCCACTGTTTCTGCCTTGCTGTGCTTTCTACCGGAACATTGCTCTGGATCATTAGATGGGCTAAAATATGAATAATAATAATAAAACATATAAATATATTAAAATACATTAAAATTCATCTATATGAATACTAGTGTGCATCAAAATTACACCTAAAAGTGATTAATATCTGATTATCATAAAACTCGTATACAGTTTGTGCCTTTATTGTGACTAGTGCTCTCTATCTACAAGTACCATTTTTTTCGTCAGAGTTACTTTTCCTATCAGGGTTCTCTTGTTTATTTCCGATTTCCTTACTACCTGCTTTACTTTGTTACAAAATCTCTATAATGTCAGACTCATTTTGTATTCAACATTCATCCCTGACGGCCTCAGAGTGTTTAGTTTATAAATCCACTCTAATTCTCTTATCTTCAATAATTTGGTCCTGTCTCCGCCTCTTCTGAGTGGGGGTATTGCATCGATTAATCTAAATTTCAGATCCCTCTCTTTGTGATTTTTTTCTACAAAATGTCTTGGAACTGGCAGGTCTTTCCTCTTTGCTCTGATGTCATGTCTATGCTGGTTAAAACGCGTTTTAAATTCTAAAGTGGTCTCACCTACATATTTGAGGCCGCATGGACATTCTAGCAAGTAGATCACGTGGTCACTATTACAGGTCAGGAAGTGGTTGATTTTATATTCGACTCCATTATGTGTGAAACTTGGACCTTTCTGCATGTACTTACAATCAATGCACGAGATACACGGATAACACCCCTTTCTATCTCTCGATGTCAGAGTTGTTTGTCTACTCTTTTTCATAGAGCCAATGTCTGATCTAATAAAAGCATCCTTCAGATTTTTCCCTTTCCTATACGCTGTCATAGGTCTATTGTTGAACTCCTCAACCTCCGGTATACAGCTACTTAAGATGTGCCAATGCCTTTTTACAATCTTGTCTATCTCTGGTGCTTCCTCATTATAGGTTATTATTAATGGAATCCTCTTCTCCCTTTGCCTTTTCTCTATGGCCTCACCCTTGTTGTCTATAACTTTCTCCATCTGTTGTTCTAACAGCTTCTTCGGGTATCTTCTTTCTACAAATTTACTCATTAACTGGTTTGCTTTTTCTTCTAATTCTGTCTGTTCGCTGACAATCCTTTTTACCCTCTGCATCTGTCCCATTGGTATCGCTCTCCTTAGGGCTGCTGGGTGATGACTATCGTATCGTAGAAGTTTATTTTTATCCGTCTTTTTAACATATAGTGTCGTACTGAACTCTCTTTCATGCTTCTTCACCAATACGTCTAGGAACTGTATCTTATCTTCCGATTGCACTTTAGTGAATTTTATGGTGGGATCTATTAAATTTAAGAACTCAAAGAATTCTTCCAGTTGTGTCTCTGTGCCCTTCCATATGACAAACGTATCATCCACGTACCTCCACCACTCTACTACATTAGCAAAGTGATGGGAGCCGTAGATTACGTTTTCTTCCATGACCGCCATGACCGTGTTGGCATAAGCACATGCCATTTTCGCGCCCATGGCGGTCCCAGCCAATTGTAGGAAAAAGGAATCACCAAAGAGAAAATAGTTTTGCTTTAATACAATTTCCAGGAGATCGATGATAAATTGTTTGGCAGCATCGCTATATTCTGTTTGTTGTAACTTCTCTGTTACGGCTGCTATACCTCTATTGTGATCTATAGAAGTATATAGCGATACTATGTCAAAGGACACAAGTATCAGGTTGTCTTGTTGTAGTTTCACCCCTCTTAGTTTTTTTAGGAAATCGTTGGTATCTTTTATAAATGACCTCGTGTTTGTGGCAAAGGGGTTCATGACCTTGTCTAAAAAGACCCCAATATTCTCAAAAACGGACCCTATTCCCGCCACTATAGGTCTACCTGGGGGGTTTTGTAGGGTCTTATGTATTTTTGGATTGATATATAGCACCGGTGTAACTGGGTGTTCTATATATAGGAAATCCGCCATTTCTCCGTCAATAACTCCTGCCAACTCTGCTTCTCCAAGTACCTTTGAGATGTTTCTCTGAATTTCAAATTTGGGGTCTGTACTCAACTGTCTATATACTGCTTGGTCACTTAGCTGCCGCATCACTTCCCCTATATATGCTTGTTTTTCCATTAGCACCACCGCCCCACCTTTGTCGGCCTGCTTAGAGGGCACTATATAGATAAAAAACAACTGAATGTGATAATTGGCAATTATGTGAGCATATGAAAATCAAGGGTATAAAAAACCTAGCCTTGACATTGTATAGCTGCTAGAGAAAGGGACAGGATCCCGAAACGTTGTCACCACCCACCTGATGGCCGAATAAAGGCGGTTGTTTCACAAAGAAGAGTGCTGCAGTCCTTTATTTGTATATATATATATATATATATATATATATATATATATATATATATATATATATATATATATATATATATATATATATATATATATATATATATATATATAATTTAAATAGAAGGGGACTGTCACTGAAATGGATTGATTCCTTTTTTCCTTTCCCGCGTGTTTTCTTTCTTTCTGTTGCTGCCGCTGATCCGCACAATGTCTGTGTTAGATTGGGAGAGTACTAATGGATCCATATGTTAAATTAAATATTCTGTTTTTGGGTTATGGTTAGTGTATAAGAGTTATCCCATTCCCCTTTTATTTTTAATTCTTTGGTTTAGTTATATAAATCGTTTTAACCGATAATGATTGTTTTCTCATCATATGAGTGGTCTATTGTAGACAACACCTTTTGGTGTTGATAAACCAGATGAATCCCTGGTGGAGCCGTGGGCTAGCGGTGACACCAGTGGATGTTGGAGTGTGGGCTCTCTGATGTGAGTTCAAACCCCCGCACCAGCTCTAATGTTCTTTTATAAAAATGATCTAACCTAGATACTTTTAAGTAACTTTAGATGATGACCTCAGAAGCTATAAGCAGCTAGAATGGGAAATCAGATTGCTTTATCCATTTTTTAGCCGTTGAAACATGGGTTCTATGCGGCTATCCCTTTTGCTGAATTGCACATAGAAATGTCTTTTTATCCACACTTTTATAATAATTTCTTATCAGAATCTTAATTTCTAGGATTTTATCCAATGTGGGCGTTCCCACAGGAACTGACATCACCATGATGTCATTGGTTGTAATGTATAAAATGGCTTCTTGTGAACTGACTAACACTACTGCCCTGATGAAGTGGCCAGGTGGCCATGAAACGCGTTGGCTTGAGTGTAAATAAAGGTTTGCTTGCATCCTCGGTTTTCCCTGTGGTCTAGCGCGGACAAACCCCGGCTCTTTTTCTCCTATACTGTATGTATCTGCATCCTGGGATCTGCAGCGGCCAAAACTTCTACAGGTGGTTGTGACTCTCACAACCATACCAGGTGAGTGGATTACCCTTGTTAATAACACGCTGGTGTCCCTCATTTACCGCCTTAGTGCGCTCCCCTCTCTCTAATTTTAAAATATCTTTAGCAAACATATATTTCTTGAATGGTTCCCCCTTAGCTCTGAAGTTTATTATAGTTGGCATTAAAGATGGATGATTGCTGGATACCCATGTCATAGCTAACTCCTCTTCCTCAGCACTTAGGTTTTGACCCCGATATTGGATATTGACAATATTTGCCAAAAAATGAGCTGGAGTCAGTGCTTGTCCCATTCGTTTGTTTACTGCTTGTAATTTAATTCTGTCCATGTGTAGTTCTGTTTTTAAGTGTTCACTCAGTTCCTTCCAAATTTCAACAGCATCCGCAATAAAACAGCTATTTTTCTGTATTTTGTTTAAAGCCGTTGAAACATGGGTTCTATGCTGCTATCCCTTTTGCTGAATTGCACATTGATTTATACATTTTAATATATGTTAATCATTGATTTTAGCATTTTATATCATAGAAATGTCTTTTTATCCACACTTTTATAATAATTTCTTATCAGAATCTTAATTTCTAGGATTTTATCCAATGTGGGCGTTCCCACAGGAACTGACATCACCATGATGTCATTGGTTGTAATGTATAAAATGGCTTCTTGTGAACTGACTGTAACACTACTGCCCTGATGAAGTGGCCAGGTGGCCATGAAACGCGTTGGCTTGAGTGTAAATAAAGGTTTGCTTGCATCCTCTGTTTTCCCTGTGGTCTAGCGCGGACAAACCCCGGCTCTTTTTCTCCTATACTGTAAAGATATTTTAAGGAAGGTCACACCAGTAAACTGGTGGAAGTCACTTAAGCGCTTGGATTTAGAGACTGTTCAAGTAATGATTTCACTTTTAACAGCAGTAGCTTCTTCTGCAGGCGTTGAAAGAATATTCTCTTCCTTTGGACTCATTCATTCTAAATTGAGAAATCGGTTGGGACCCAATAAAGCAGGAAAGCTTGTTTTTCTTTTCCTGATTATGAATAGGAACAAAGAAGAAGATGATGATGAAGATGAGGACAAGTGAGCTACAGAGGACAGCAGGGACAGTAGTATTTAAGTTTTTCATGTGTCTGCTGGGCTGACAGTCTGTTTCTTAAAATATATATATGTTTTGTTTAGCCAAATTAGTTAACAAACATGGATGTTTGTTTAAGCAAATAACTTATGCTGTAATGTTATTGTTTCAGTTGAATAAATCTATTTAAATAGTTATTAAGGTCAGGATTATTTTCTCCTTCCTAAGTACAACAGAACAGTGGTGTCCAAATATGAATGATTAACCCATTAAACTGGGGAGAAAAAAGTAATCTAAAAAGTGATTCTAAAAATCTTCATCTACTTGCATGTTAAAGTAGCAAGAACTAGTTTAGGTAGGAACTTTGATTTAAATCACTGATTTAAATCAAGCCTTACTGACTAGTGATTTAAATCATGATTTAAATCAGATTTAAATCAAATCCACCCTGCTCTCTGCTGTAAGTCCGCACTATAAAGAGGTTTAATAATGACTTATAACTTACAGGCCGTTGCTCAGTCAGCAGACTGGAAAGGCGGCTCCAGGCTCCATTCTCCACTCCTTGCTGCATCGCTGCATGCCCCACTGGGCGTCATTATTCTTTTTTGATCTTCTCATTTGTTGGAATCTCCTGTCCTCCTCTCCTCCTATGATGCATCGGCCGGTATGTCATATCCCGCCTGGTGCATTGTGGGGCTTAATCCCGTGGTACGGCAACGGCCTCTATATGCGCACTGCGCATGGGCTAGAAGCCGGCGCAGAAGTAGGAGGAGAGGAGGGCGGGAAATTCCAAAAGAGGAGGAGGTCAAGAAAGAATAATGACTCCCAGCGGGGCATGCAGTGAGGAGGGGAGAATGGAGACTGGAGCCGCCTTTCCAGTCTCCTGATTGAGCAACGGCCTATATGTTATAAGACCTTTTTAAACCTCTTTATAGGGTGGATTTACAGCAGAGAGGGATGGTTAGGGAGCAGCTAGGAAGGTGTAGTGATAGGAAGGAAGCTAGTGATAGCTCAGGGGAGTAGCATGAAGTGACAGGTTCCCTTTAAGGTCATTCCACATATCAATCGGATTAAAGTCAGGACTTTAATTAGACCACTCCAAAGTCTTCATTTTATTATTTTCCAATGTATTTTTTATTGGTTTTATATCCATGGCACGATAAAAGAATAATACAGTATTTCAAGGCCGATAAGAAATAAATCAGATTGCTTAGCAAGTACATAATAAAAACAAACATGGATCAAAATAACAAGTCCCCTGTATCCCACCCTCCTCCCTCTGCCTTCAATTCCAGATAAAAGCAAAAAGCTCGAAAAACGCCTGAAAACGTGTTCATTGTGCACAGCGGAAGATATTTCCGTACCCCACTCGAAATATTCGAGTCAGTGAGAAGTCCCCAGGTCTTATAGTTTTAAACTACCCAGGGTACCTTTTTAATTCCTCCCGACTGTACCAAGCGGAGCGTGAAAAGGGAAGGACTGTGCTTGATCTCCTCGTTGGATAACTGAGAGGATATGAATCTCCTCCATTGTTTAAAAAACTTGTCTGCCAGCTTATCTACATCCTTTTCAGCTTCCATTTTCTCCTAAGACATCACCTTTTTCAATTTAGCACAATGTCACTAGTCTGTGGTAATGACTCAGTCAACCACCTCCCCAAGATCAGTCTTTTGGTTGCCATTGCCGTTAGGTGAAAAATACGTTCCTCATCCCTCCCCAGTTCGGTGCCTTTTGCGTCGTGAAAGATCCACCTTACAGGATCTAGTGGAATATCTATATCTGTCATTTCCCTCGTCAATTGTCTGGTCCCAAGCCAGACACGTCTGACATAAGGATAGAACCATAATCCATGTATCAAATCGGTCTTTTGCTTTTTGCATTTGGGGCAGTAATTCAATCTTTCAGGTTTGTCATTGGTGATCTGATGATTAAAGCCCAAAATGGCCCTGTGGATGAGACGGAAGAAGGAGTCTCTCCATTTCTCATCTACTATGTTCTCCTGCAGTTGTTTCCATCCCGCCAATATTTTGATGTCTATTTCTGGGTCTTGTAGTTGCGTCGCCCATCCCTGAAACATCTTGTCATTCCCAATCGGGAGTAAATAGTCCCTCAGAGAATGGAATATAGTGGATATGTTTATGATCGACTAGATGGCGGCCCGATTCTAAAGAATCGGGTAGTCTAGAATCCATATATAGGTTATTTACTAATATTTAGGGGAGTGCGGTGAAATTAATTGTGTGTATACAGGTGGCTCAGTGGGTAGCAGATTATACGGTGGCTGAGTGGTTAGCACTGCGCGGCGGCTGAGTGGTTAGCACTGCGCGGCGGCTGAGTGGTTAGCACTGCGCGGCGGCTGAGTGGTTAGCACTGCGCGGCGGCTGAGTGGTTAGCACTGCGCTGCGGCTGAGTGGTTAGCACTGGACAGAGGCACTCTGCCTGTCATACTTACCACCGGTAAGAGACACTTGAGAAAGGCGCAATTAGCGCCGAAACGCGTTGTGGAGACTGGGCATTCTACATCGATTGAATAAAGCTTTAAGGTAATTTATACAGAACGATCGCCTGGAGTGGTTTGTAGCGCTAATCTAATACCACATCTTTATTTGAACGCATTATGTCGCTACGGACTTGGTTGTATTGGAGTGTATGTGATTCCTTCAGCCCAAATCTGTTCCTTAATTCATCCCAAGTCGCCCATCTCGGTTCTGATGTGTGGAACAAGTCTTGGACCTTCATTATTCCCCTTTCCCTCCAGTATGTAAAAAGTTTGTTTTCCCTTCCCATTGGAAATGCCGGGTGCCTCCATAATTATAGATGTTTGGAAATTCTCCATGCTAGATGAAGTTTTTTGCGCACCGCCTTCCAAGAGGCTATAGTATCTCTGAAAACGGCCGCTGATTTAATAAAGGGGGGTAGAGTCGAGCTAGGAGCATGCAGCATCGAGACCAGACTCCACGGGAGACACAGCTCGCTTTCCAAAGAGAAATCAGAAAATTTACTTGTCCCTTTCATCCAATCAACAGTGTGTCGTGTCAAACAAGTTAGATTATACCCACGAATATTTGGGAAGTTTAGTGTAACCACCCTCCTTGGTGCCATCTAGGTGCTTAACTGGATTCTAGGCTTCTTGCCTCTCCAGATAAACCTCATAAAGAGTTTTAGTTTTATGACCTCTACATGTTTTAATAGTAGGGGCAGGGTTTGGAGTGGGTATAGCAGCCTTGCAAATGAGATCATCTTGATAAGGTGGCATCGCCCAAGTAAAGTCAGCGGTAGGGGTTCCCATTTCTTCAATTTTAAGTATCAGAGAGCCATAGTTTAATCGGTATGTGAGCTCCCCTGATCTGGCTATGTATATACCTTGAAAAAAATTCTCCGCAGCACTCAGCTACTACCAATGATGTACAAATGCTAACAAGCTGTATGTATTTGAGAAAAAAGTTTAAAAACTTATGTTTTTTTTTCAAAAAACTCAAAAATCTTATTTTTTTTATTTCTGAAATTCTTAGTACACATTGGCCAATGTCTGATTGCTCATCAACTGCGACAGTGACTTCAGGTCTGAGTCCTAACGCTGATATCCCTATTCTCCTTGTCCACCCCCCCACACTTCTCAGTGGGTGGACACCATCTCGACCCTAGATCACCTGTAGATGAAATAAAAAAAAAAAAGACTTGAGTTTTTTGAAAAAAAAACTTACGTTTTTAAACTTTTTTCTCAAATACATACAGCTTGTTAGCATTTGTACATCATTGGTAGTAGCTGAGTGCTGCAGAGAATTTTTTTCTAGATGTTTGACCCAGCGTCCCTGCTGGCACCAGTTCATATTTTGTCTGTGAGTGCTGTGCAGTTTTTTTTCTTGTGCAACAATCGGACTAGGATGGGGCCGTCTTGCCTGTTTTGGGGGGAAGTGCCCCCCTCCCTCAGGAATAGAATTTCGGATTTGGTTTTATTGAGTTTGAAGCCCGAGAATTTCCCGAACTCTTCTAGGCAACGCAGAGCCCCCGGGAGGTCCCTCTGGATGTCTTTGAAGTATAATGCCATGTCGTCTGCGAACAGGCTTGCCCGTAACGTCTTTTTTCCCATCTGGATGCCCTCGAATAGTTTGCCCGAGGTCAGCATCTTTGACATTGGCTCCAGCGCCAATTGAAAAGGAGGGGGGGACACGGACATCCCTGACTAATGCCTCGTCCAAGGGGAAATAACATAAGACAAAAAGCCTGGTATGCTAATCCGTGCTCTTGGGTTGGCATATAGGCAATTCAAAAATGTCCGTGCTGGGCCTATCAGTCCTACGCTGTCTAGGACCAGGTTCAGCCACGGCCACCAAACCTTGTTAAAGGCCTTTAAGGCGTCCAAGGTGATCATTGTGGTACCCGGCCCTCAATGTCCCAGCCACGTCGACAGTCAGCAGAGCCCTCCTAATATTGCTGGTCGCCGAGCGTCCCTTAATGAACCCCGATTGTTGTTCTCCTATTATTTTTGGTAGTATCAGGGCAAGACGGTTCGCCAGAATCTTGGATGCAATTTTCAGGTCGATATTGATGAGGGATATCGGCTTGCAATTTGCCGGGTTCTCAAGCTGCCGGTCCCCCTTCGGTATAAGTTTGATATGGGCCAGATTCATCTGGTCTGATAGGGGGGCCCCCTCCATTAATCCATTAAAAACTTCAGTTAGGCATGGCGCCACCCGATCACTCAAGGCCCTGTAAAACCCACTGCTGAATCCGTCAGGTCCCGGGGCTTTGTTGGGATTCAGTGACTTGATTATGTCTATCACCTCTCTGTCATCAAATTTTGCGTTCAACGAAATCAAGTCAATGTCTGGGATCTTTGCCACTCCTGCCTCTCTCAACCACTCTTGCCCCCTCCCTCCTCGTCTGGGGTCTTGTATAAGGTCGCATAAAATTTGCGTAGTATGGCAACCATCTTTTTAGGGTCTGATGTCAATGTCCCATCTGTGTCTAACAGTGAGGTTATGAGCGTTTTGGGATGATTACACCGTGCTAAATTCGCCAGCAGTCTCCATGCCTTGTTGCCATGTCTATAAAGCTTCGACTCCCACTCCGACCTGTACACACCATCCCTCATTTTCGTCCATTCATCAAAGTTGGTTTTGTGTTTTAATCCATAAATCTTTTTTGTGTTGATCAGGGTACTCTTTGAATGCAGCATAGGCCGCCCTAACTTCCTTGCTATATTTTGTGTACATGGATGATATTTTCTTTTTTAATGTGGCCATGTAGGCAATTATTTTTCCCCTCAGTACTGCCTTGGCAGTGTCCCAAATCAGAGATGGGTCATCTCGATGAGCAGCATTGTCCGAAGCATACACCGACCACCATTCTCCCAAGAGTTTGTTGAAGTTGTTAGTGTCTCTGAAGAAAGACAGGGAATCTTCATATTTAGTGTCCCCCTAGGGCATCTATCCGATAACTCCAAACCAACGGGGCTATGGTCCGAGATCGCCAAGTCTCCAATGTCTACATTTATTCTATGCGTAATCGATCGGTGACCAAGCTTCGTGTGGATGGGAGTAGTGGTTGTATTCCCTTCCCAATGGTTTTTTTTAGCCTCTAGATATTCCGCAGACCCACGCTTTTAGCGAAGGACGGCAGGTCCAGGTCTCCCGGCCTCCCTCTTCCCGTAGCCACATCCTCAGGTTTATTTAGTCGGTCTGATCGTCTGTCTTCCCCTCTATACATGGTGGTATTAAAGGGAACCAACCACCCCCAATGACCCCCCCGGACTATTAATATCAGTGCCTACACACAGCACATACATGTGCTGCACTGATTTTGGCTAAAAAAACTGTTTTTTAAAACTAAAGATAATGATTTTTAAAGTTTAAACCGGAGCGACGGATGGGCGGTACTTATCTGTGGAAACCGACGATATCTGATGTCAATCATCCCCCCGTCTCCCCTCGCAGCAGTTATGGCCACCCCTTTGTGCAGCGTCACAGCCCTGTGCACGGGCTCGCATGCCCGTGCACACGTCATCATCTGCAGCCGGGAAGCGAGCGCGCGCTCTGTCTTCCTGCGCTCAGCTATGGAAGACAGAGCGCGCGCTCGCTTCCCGGCTGCAGATGATGACGTGTGCACGGGCATGCGAGCCCGTGCACAGGGCTGTGACGCTGCACAAAGGGGTGGCCATAACTGCTGCGAGGGGAGACGGGGGGATGATTGGCATCAGATATCGTCGGTTTCCACAGAAAAGTACCGCCCATCCGTCGCTCCGGTTTAAACTTTAAAAATCATTATCTTTAGTTTTAAAAAACAGTTTTTTTAGCCAAAATCAGTGCAGCACATGTATGTGCTGTGTGTAGGCACTGATATTAATAGTCCGGGGGGGTCATTGGGGGTGGTTGGTTCCCTTTAAAGTCGCCCCCCCCCCCCCAGGATGAGATGCGGGCAGTCTTGTGCAAGAATTTTGTCATGAATGGAGGAGAAAAAAGATTTGATTTGACTTAGGGGCATAGATTTTGTGTATGTGTAGTATTGTTCCAGAGACGTCAAGAGACACACTAACATGTCTCCCCTCGTTGTCATGTTCACTAGATATCAGCTTAAAGGTTAGATATTTATCAGGATGAGCGCTCCCGCACTCCTCCCCCGTGCGCCTGATCCAAACACTGTACCCACCCACTTTTTCTCCATTCGCCTTCCACGACAGCATTGGAGGATGTCGTCCACGCCCTATTGGGGGCCAGGAACACAGAGGTTAAAAGCCCCTCCCCTTTTTCAGTACTCCAGTGTCTTCCTGTCCCCCTTGGGGCATGGAGAGGTTCCTGTGCTGTCAGGCAGGCAGAGGCAGCATTGTGGTATACTGACAGCTGGGCCAGGGATGGACGTCAGGGGCTGTCGCCTCATCCTTCTCGGGGCTCCTGTGGTGGGACCATCCGGCCGTCCTATGGGGCAAAGCAGGCCGTGTATTGCAGCGCCGGAGGCCTGTTCAGCTCTCCAGCGTCTCCCTCCTCCAGCTGCGGTCCCTGGGGCATGCATCAGAGGTTCCAGGATGGCACTTCCGGTTTCGGGTGGGGCACTTCCGTTTCCAGGATAGCACTTCCTGTTTTGGACGTCGGCTCCTGTACGGGCTGTGGCAGGCTGGGCGCGGCTCCAGGGAACCCAGCAGGCCTATCGCGCGCTACTGCCCGCGGCCGTTGGGGGCACGGTACTTCTGGATAAGTACCGCCGGAAGCTACACTCAGGTAAAGCTGATCCCTGAAACATGGAGGGTGATAGGCTTCCACCTCTGCTTCTGCAGAGCCCAGCGTTCCCCCCCAGCTCCTGTAAGTGTTTCTGGGGGTGGTCACAAGGGGTAGAGTTATTTAGACCCTGCACTCCCACTGGGACCCCCTTCTCTTTCCTTTTTTTCTATAGGAAGACAAGGGCCGCCTGTGAAAGGAAGCAAAAACCTGTCCAGGAAATGTGGCTGCGGCACGAAATTTCCCTCTTCCTACAAAAAGGTGTCGGCCATGACTGTCAGTGTTGTCAGGATGGACTCCACATCCCTGCTTGAGGAGCTCCAATTCATTAGGCAAGAGGTGCAGGCTTCTATCTCGGCACAGCCGGTTTTTGCTGCAGCTTCCAGGCCTTCCCCTCCGAAAGAGAGCAAGCTCCAGGATTGTGACTCTGTGGATCTCATGGAGGCTGGCCAGAGCTCAGCGTCAGAGGACTGTGAGGATATTGCCTCTGTTGCCTCTGTCCAGACACGAGAATCTGGACACTACTGTTTTTCCACGGAGTCCATGGGTGACTTGGTGGACACTGTCCATTGTACCATGGGAGTAGAGGTGGTGGAACCCCCTTCTTCTGTGCAGGACTAAATGTTCAGAGGCCTGAAGGCTAAGCGGCAGTTGGGCTTCCCTGTCCATGAGGTCATCCGGGTTCTCATCCGCCAGGAGTGGGAGTCTCCAGAACAGCGGCTGATCACCCCATCCGAGTGGATTGAAGGGTGATGACTTTGTCTGGGAGGTCCCGAAGGTGGACATCCAGGTGGCCAGGTAGTATATAAAACCGCGTTACCTTTTGAAGATTCCTCCAGTTGAAGGACCCCCTTGATCGTAAGATGGAGAGTGTCCTCAAAAACTCCTGGGAGGCGGCAGCTATGTCTTTAAAGGTGAACATTTCCTCTACATGTGTGGCCCGGTCTCTCTTTAAGTGGATCACCCAGCTGGAAGAATTCATCCTGCAGGGTACTCCCAGGGAGGAGCTTTGTACTCCATTCCACTTCTGAGACGTGCTACAGGCTTCCTGACCGATGCCTCTGCTGAATCGATCTGCATTGGCGCCAGGTGCGCAGTGTTGTCTAAAGACAGCTCACAGGGCAGTGTGGCTTACATTGTGGAATGGGTAAGTCACGTCTAAGCTCCAGCTGTGTGGCCTCCCCTTTCAAAGGTCTTTTGTCTTTGGTCCGGCATTGGATGACATCCTGGGAAAGGTGTCAGACCGGAAAATGTGTCTCCCGGAAGAGAAGCCCTTTCAGAGGCAGTCCTTTCGGCCTGAGCGTAGCCAACCCTCCTAGTCTAAAGGGAAGGGTAAGTCTGGTCGCTGGGCATTCCAGAAAGTGGACAAGACCCGTAATATCTTACTCCCCCAGCAGCGGCATC
Source organism: Allobates femoralis (assembly GCA_033576535.1). Taxonomy (NCBI): domain Eukaryota; kingdom Metazoa; phylum Chordata; class Amphibia; order Anura; family Aromobatidae; genus Allobates; species Allobates femoralis. The sequence continues at coordinate 344,462,567 of JARQOC010000005.1, read as the reverse complement.
AACAGCTGCCCCCTAAACAATGCCGCCTTTCCCATTGCGGGGCGGCTCCTGCGGTTTCTGCCACAGTGGCAAGCAATCTCCTCGTGCCCTTGGATCCTCTCGACCGTTTGGGAGGGTCTGCGCTTGGAATTCGAGAGCCAGCCCCTCCGTGTCTTCGAGTCCTCTCCCTTCCTCAGGGGTACTGTCGCACATTTTTTCTTGTCCGGTCTGCGAGACCTGTTAGATTCGGGTGTGGGGTTCCCGGTTCCTCCTGGAGAGGAGGGCCAGGGGCGTTACTCCAGGTTGTTTGTGGACCTCCATAACGCGTATTATCATGTCCCCATTCACCCCAAGTGTTTTCTGCGATTCCGGGGCAGGCGGGATGGCCCATTATCGGTTTAATGTGCTACCCTTCGGGTTTTCGTCGGCCCCCAGAGTTTACCAAACTCATGGGGGAATTGATCGCATTCATCCAGACCCAGGGGATATGTGTGCTTCCCTATTTAGACGACATGTTGGTGGTGGCTCCTTTGGCAGTGGTTCTGCGCACACTGGTCTCCAATACGTTGGAGATTCTCCAGTCCCTGGGGTGGGTGCCCAATCTTTGGGAATCGGAACAGGTGCCGGCAAGCCGTCGTCAATTTTTGGGAGTATTGTTGGCCTCCTCCAGACAGACCTCGTTCCTTCCTGCGGCACATCGCTTCTGCGCTGCGTGCATCTGACCTGCTTCTAGACAAGGTCGCCCTCCTTGCGAGAAGCAATATCCCTGTTAGAGGTCATGACGGCCTACATTCAATCGGTAACATGGACTCAGGCTCCTCCCCGACTGCTCCAGGAACACATACTGACTTCCAGGGACAGACGTCAAGATTTCTTAAACTCGCGGGTCCGTACCCCGGGGCGGGTGGTAACTTCGCTTTCCTGGTGGATGAATCCCAGACACCTTCGGACGGGGGTGGCCTGGCTGCAGGCTCCTGTGACCTCCGTTACCACTGATGCCATCGGTTTCGGTTGGGACGCGATGGTGGATCGCACACCGTTCCATGGGTTTTGGAGTCGCTCGGACAGTCGCCAGTCTTCAAACTGCCGGGAACTACTGGCAGTGGAGGAAGCGCCTCATGCGCAGCTCACGTTCTTCGGGGTCTTCATGTCAAGGTCCTGTCAGACAACGTGACTACGGTTGCCTTCTTGTGGCACCGAGGCTGTACTCGAGGCTTACACTTGCAGGGGCTGGCAAGACTGATCTTTTCGTGGGCAGTACGCCATCTTCTCTCCTCCTCGGCAGTACATCTGAAGGGAATGGCCAATGTTCAGGCAGATTTCTTGAGCCGCACGGAGGTCCACCCAGGAGAATGGTGCCTCCATACGGATGTATTTCGCTCTCTTACGGACATGTGTGGTGTCCCTTCGATCGACCTGTTCGCTTCGGGCTCGAATACAAAGGTGCCGCCCTTTTTCTCCCTGACGCGGTCGGACCATCCTCGGGGGCTGGACGCCTTTGCTCATCCCTGGGCCTTCGATTTGGCGTATGTATTTCCTCCAATTCTGCTACTTCCCAAGGCATTGCAAAAGATTTGGGCGGAGGGGGTGACGACTATCCTGGTGGCTCCCCTATGGCCCAAACGGGCGTGGTACAACGCCATCCGAGACCTGGGCCTGCAGGGACTAATTATGTTGCCCCACTGTCTCGACCTACTATCCCAGGGCCCTTTTTCACCTGGGGCCTCAGTGGCTCAATCTGGCGGCCTGGCTGTTGAGGCCGGGATCCTAAGGACCAAGGGTCTCTCCCAGGCAGTGATCCGCACGCTTCGGCAGTGCAGGCAGCCTGTGACGCACGCTTTTTATGGGAGGGCTGGAATCTGTTCCTGTTTTGGTGTGCTCCTTTCATCCGGCCATACATCATCCTAATGTGACCCAACTCTTGGATTTTCGCAGCGTGGCTTGGATTTGGGGCTTCAGCCGAGCACTCATTAAGTCCAGGTGTCGGCACTTGGGGCAGTTTTTGCCCAGGATCTTGCTTCCCATCGATGAATCAAGCGTTTTTTTTACTTCTGCTTGGGGGCGGCGGCCCCGGTTCGGCCTTCTGTCCTCCCTGGGATTTTAAGATTGTTCTCCAAGGGCTTTCTCGAAGTCCCTTTGCATCCTTGTCTGCTGCATCCCTTCCGTCTCTCTCACAAGGTGGCGTTTTTGGTGGCCATCACTTCTGCTCCCAGAGTTGGAGAACTGCAGGCACTCTCTATCCGGGCTCCGTGCCTCATGGTGTCCGTTGTTCGCATTACGCTTCGGTTGCATTCATCTTTTCTTCCGAAAGTTGTCGGCTTTCCATCAGTCCCAGGTTGTGGTTCTACCTTCATTTTGTCAATCTCCTGCTAATGCGGTTGAGGCAGTGTTTCACTCCTTGGATGTTCATCGGACTGTCCTCCACTACCTCCGAGAGACCGCTTCCTGGATCAGAACCTGTTTTTGTTTCAGCATTTTGGGAAAAATACAGGGAATAAGACTTCCAAGGCTATCATCGCTTCCTGTGTCACGAAGGTGATCTGTGAGGCCTAAGTCACTCCGGTTCTTGCTCCTCCGGTGGGGTTGAAGGCTCCTTCATCTCGGGCTGCTGCTACGTCCTGGGCAGAGCAGGCTGGAGCTTCGTCAGAGCTGTTTTTCAGAGACGCTACACGTGGTAGTCTCTCCTCTCTTTTTTTTTTTCTCGCCACTATAGGTTAGATCTGTCATTCAGTCGGGATCTGTCTTTTGGTAGGAAAGTCCTACAGGCAATAGCCCCACCCTGAGGAGTATCGGTGGTATTCCTCCAATGCTGTCGTGGAAGGCGAATGGAGAAAACTGAATTAGTCCTTACCGGTAATTCCTTTTCTTGGAGCCTTCCACACTGCATCAGTCCCCCCCCCCCCCCCCTTGTTGGTGTTTGGTTCCGGTTTGTATTAGGTAATCCATGGCTAAGGGTGATCTTGGTGAACACTGGAGTACTGAGGAAGGAGAGGGGCTTTTAACCTCTCTGTGTTCATGTCCCCCAATAGGGCGTGGACGACATCCTCCAATGCTGTCGTGGAAGGCTCCAAGAAAAGGAATTACCGATAAGGACTAATTCAGTTTTTTGCATGCGGTACATCTCTTTTTAGGTGGGTCTCTTGAAGTAAAACTACCGTATATACTCGTGTATAAGCCGACCCCCCCCCCCCCCTACTTTTGCCCCCAAAACCTGGGAAAACCTATTGACTCGTGTTTTAAGCCGAGGGTGGACCCCAGCACAGGTATACAGCCCCCAGCAGTGTAGTATACAGTTAATATACTTCATCAGAGATGCATGTTAATTACCCCAAAAATGGGGAGCACACCACTATGCAGAAAATCGCGCCATCAGGCATATTTGTATAGAAAAGAGGAAACCGCGACAGTTCAGTATAATGCAATATCAATTTATTAAAGGTTAAAACCAGCATGACAAGACATGGGAAACAGAGGGACCGAAGTCCACAACCCACAAGTGGAAGGCACCCACCAATTGGGACCAATGGACAGAAAGAACAATATTAATTATTTATTATTAGTATAAAGTGCTGGTGCAGTGCAAAAATAATTAATTTATTGTATAAACCTAAAGCTCAATGAATATTAATGAGTCAGCAGTCAAACTGGAGATTTACATGTAAAGTTGCATTTGCACAAAATTAGTTCATGCTGTATTCAGAACTATATTAGTCCAATATGTACATGTACACTTGGCCAGCAATTACAATCAGCCAAAATGGAGGAGGCTATCAAATAACTACGGTAGTTCAGTAAGGTTGCTGTTTAGATCCTCAGTTAAAGAGCGCTGACAGGCATGAGACTACAGTAAGTACGTAGTATTGCTGTCCCTAAACCGGGAACAGTGATTGTAGTCAAAGCAAAGGAACCAGCACTGGTTCTATCAATTGGTAGCTTACCTAATGGTACATTGGTCCGAGGTGTGGGTGCCGACCCCAACAGCCGTTTCGATTGACCTTCGTCAGGGGGTCACTAAAGACTGGGGAGGGTGCTCTTTAAAAAGGCTGGCCAGCCGAGGGAGATTAGGGTCTGGTGCGCACCATCGCGTGAACGCTGTTCCCGGAAGCCACGGGGCGGGGAGCGCACCGCGTCATTGCGTACGCCGTCACGTGGATCACGTGACTGTGCGCAGCAAATCAGAGCGGTGCAGCACCATGGTAACGGGGCAGACGCGTCTCGTCACCGTACTATAGATAAATCAACTACGCGATTTTTAACCCATACTACTGCTGATAGTGGATAAAGAAAGTACATGGAGACAATTGTATTAGATCTATAGGTGGTACAGCTGGACAGACATTCCCCATATATTAAAATATGCATATATACAATGCAATTCAGAATATTATTACTAGTTACATATATAATATAATATTTGTAAACATGCATGATATATGTGAGAAGTCCATTTTATATAGATCCGCAATTAATATTGAAATCTCTTAGGTGATCTTCATCCAATTAATCGGTATCATAATGTTGTTATCCAGTAGAGACTTTATCCATTGTACATGATAGATTTTGAGCAGAGATATAGAAATAAATCCGATTCTCCCTTAAATAGCTAGAGACCAAACCTAATAAAAACATAGAAAATAAAAGAAACCTGATTAGGTCACTAGAGAAAAACAATTACAGCCCAGAATATGTAACCTACAAAAAAGATGCAAAGTTCCAATTTTCATTTAAACCTTGAGGTTGAAGAGTACCAAGGCGCCATATCCACCTGGTTTCCGATTGGGAGAGTTTTTTGGAGATCGGACCACCCCTTATGCCTAGATCTACCGTATCGATGCCACGTACCAACAGAAGATCGCCTCTACACTGATGATGTTGGTGGAAATGTCTGGGTAATGTTTTAAGACTTTTAATATCGTCACAGTCCGCCGCTCCATTTATAGCTAGCACATGTTCCCTAGTGCGGACCTTAAGGGCTCGCGATGTCAATCCTATATAAATTTTTGGACATGGGCATGTGGCGTAGTAAATCACCCCTGTGGTATTGCAGGTGATAAATTTACGGATATTAAAAGTTGTTGTGCCAGATGTATTAGTGAAAGAGTTAGCCCCCACGATGTTAGGGCAGGCTACACATCTACCACAGGGAACACATCCCGTCTTTTTTGGTAGGGAATCTAGAAAAGTTTTTTTGTTATTAGTAGCATCATAATGGCTAGAAACTAATATGTCGCACAAATTATTAGACCTCCTGATAGCAAATTTCGGGTGAAAAGGTAAAATTTTAGAGAGAGTTGCATCTGTCCGTAATATGGGCCATGCCCTGTCTAGACATTTGCGCATCTCTCCAAATTTACCGTGGTATCCAGTTACAAACCGAATTTGCTTATCACGGGTGGGTATTTTATTCTTATAGAGGACTTCATTACGCGATACATGTTTCACCCTGTTAGCTGCAAACTTAATGGAGCGGTGGCTGTACCCACGCTCTAGAAAGCGGTTTTTTAATTCATCAGCTCGTGCGTTATAATCTGAGTCTGAGGAACAGATCCTGCGGAGCTGCAGAAACTGTCCCACTGGAACAGATCTGATCATGAAAGGGGGGTGAGAGGAGGAAGCATGCAGTAAAGAGTTCGAGGCCGTGGGCTTTCTGTAGATGTCGGTCTGTAGAAGACCACAAGTATCCCTCCTCACAGAAACATCGAGGAATTCAGCCAGATTCTCACTGATCTTATAGGTAATCCTGATATTAACATTATTATTATTAAGATCATCAATTAAAGTATGAAAAGCAAATTCAGACCCATGCCAGATAACAAAAATGTCGTCGATGTACCGCGCCCAGAGATGGACGCGGCACATCGACGGCAGACGATCTGACATGAAGAGGTCCCTCTCCCACAGCCCCAGGAAAAGGTTCGCATAAGAGGGCGCGAAGGAAGCCCCCATTGCGGTCCCCTGGAGCTGCAGGTAGAAGGACCCCTTAAAAACAAAAAAATTGTGAGAGAGGCTGAACTCCAAGAGTTCTAAGATGAGAGACACCATGTCTCCAGACAGCACCGACATACCCAGAAAAAACCTCACAGCCCGAAGACCATCTGCATGCCTGATGCTGGTGTAAAGCGATTCTATGTCACAAGTAGCTAGCATTGTACCCTCCTCCAGTTGCATCGAATCAACCTTTTTCAGGTATTCACTTGTGTCTTTGATGTAAGAGGGTAAACTCTCCACCAAGGGCTGTAGTTTAGAGTCAACCCATTTCCCTACATGCTCGAGGAAATTCCCCCGACCCGACACAATGGGTCTGCCGGGTGGTGTATTAATGTCCTTGTGGACCTTGGAAGGAAGTAGAGAGTGGGAACCACGGATCTGTGACCAGCAGCCTCCCCCTGTGGTAGTATCACAGCCTCCCCTGTGGTAGTATACAGCAGCCTCCCCCTGTGGTAGTATACAGCACCTCCCCTGTGGAGTATACAGCAGCCTCCCCCTGTGTAGTATACAGCAGCCTCCCCTGTGGTAGTATACAGCCTCCCTGTGGTAGTATACAGCAGCCTCCCCTGTGGTAGTATACAGCAGCCTCCCCCTGTGGTAGTATACAGCAGCCTCCCCTGTGGTAGTATACAGCAGCCTCCCCCTGTGGTAGTATACAGCAGCCTCCCCCTGTGGTAGTATACAGCAGCCTCCCCTGTGGTAGTATACAGCAGCCTCCCCCTGTGGTAGTATACAGCAGCCTCCCCCTGTGGTAGTATACAGCAGCCTCCCCCTGTGGTAGTATACAGCACCTCCCCCTGTGGTAGTATACAGCAGCCTCCCCCTGTGGTAGTATACAGCAGCCTCCCCCTGTGGTAGTATACAGCAGCCTCCCCCGTCGTAGTGGGTATACTACAGGCAGCCCAGTGGTGTTATATACAGGCAGCCCCAGTGGTGGTATATACAGGCAGCCCCAGTGGTGGTATATACAGGCAGCCCCAGCCCCAAAGGTGTTTACAGGCAGCCCCCAAATGCTGGCACTTGCCCCCCTGCTTGTAAGCCCCCCCCCCGGCTGCTTAACTTACCATCCTCTGTCTTCTTCATCGCGCGCGCAGGTGCCTCGGTGCTCCCGTCCTCCATGCATCCGGGTCCCCGGCCGTCGCATAGCGATGACGTCATGTGACCGGCCGGTCACATGACCCCGGATGCTATGGAGGACGGGAGCACGGAGGGACTTGCGCGCGCGCGCGCGCGATGAAGAGGATGGTATGGTAATAATAGCAGCTGGGGGGGGCCTTACAAGCAGGGGGGGCAAGTGCCAGCATTTGGGGGGGATATATTTAGTTATGCACTGCTTCCCCCTGCCGCTGATTGACAGGGGGAAGCAGTGCATATGTAATGAGCGGCCCCACGTGACGGGGCCGCTCATTCAGCTACCTCCCACCGCCTCCTCCAGCCTCCCCAGCCCTGGACACAGCCCCCACCTACCGTATTGACCCGTGTATAAGCCGAGGGAGAGACTTTTCAGCCCAATTTTTGGGCTGAAAAACTCTGCTTATACACGAGTATATACGGTATATGCCCTTTCAGTTTTTTTTAAATGTCTCAGGATCCTATTCCTTTTACCCGGGGACTTCAGTCCTTTCACATTCCAAGTCAAGATGTTGACCATGATGCATATGTTAAGTGATAATAGCGGCGTAATGAGGACTTATAGTGATCAAACACAGATGGCAGTTAACTTCCCCAACCTTAACGTAATATTTTCAGGTCTAAGATCCGATTCACAACATTGCAATTCCCACCCCCCCTCCCCAACAAGCCCCTCTTACATAGTCTTGGTTAACCTAGCCTCCTTCCCAACAGCAATTGAATACAATGGACTTCCATATTTCCGATGGCAGCCTTCAGCTTCCATCTATTCCCTTCGGCCTTATTAGGCAGTCTAATAAAGTTTCCTGGTGTGGCCCCATCGGGAGGGTGGGGTCCGGAGCCTCCCCCCCAGTACCTGCAACACCTTTCCCACCTGCCAGTCAATCACGACCCAGTCTCGAGTGTATACACAGGAGAATGCAGCACCTGTATAGGGGAAGAAGAAGGAAAGAAGAGGAAAAAGGGGGAAACAAACTCAAGTTGGAGCACTGGACGTATAAAGAGCAATCTTCCGGGGTGAATGAGCTCCCTTCGCAATCCTCCGAACAATCTATCATTCAGGGGTTTAAGGGTGATGACCTGCCTCCATCTTTAACCAGCGAGAGTACCGTCCATCGTCATTATGTTTTCGAGTGAGATCTCAATCTCTGCATTCGGGTTCAGTTTCATCTGGTTCAGTCTCTGCCATGGGCGACTGCATAGCTTCAAGCTCCACCTTCCCTGTAGGTGACTTATGAGACGAGGTCGGAGCCAGAGTGTCCCCTCCAGAACTTGGCGATTTGTCTGGTACTGGTCGTAAATTTCTTCAGTGCCTCTCGAGCATCCCTGAAGTATAAAGGGGGACCATTACCATCTGAGACCTTGAGGGTCGCAGGGTACAGGGGTATAAAATGCTGCATATTTCATTGAACAATTTCCTTTTCCTTGACACCTCCGGCGAGTAGTAGTTGAAAATGACCACCTTATGACCTCTGATGAAATAGGGTTGTCCCCTCTTCCGTAAGGCCTGCATTATCCTTTCCTTTTCTTTGAAGTCCAAATAGCGTGCAATAGATTGACGAGGTTTTCGGGGCGCCTCCCTTCTCTCGCCGTCTTCCCCCCAAAGTCTGTGATCTCGTCCCTGAAGCAGGAGGTGGTCCTAGGCTATGGGCCCTTTCTACCTTGCTTTGTCTGCCACGTTTAGTGCGGTCGGTATTTCTTTTTCAAAAGTGTCATTCAGATGGGCATAGGGAATGCTCTGAGGGAGACCCAGCACTCTTAAGTTATTTCGTCTCGAGCTGTTTTCTAAGTCATCGACTTTTTCTCTTGTCCATCTCGAGACATGGACAGCCTCCACCAATTCACCCTCCAGCTGGGATATCCTGTCCTCTGCATCGGAGAGACGTTGTTCTACCTCTTCCAATCGTTTGTCATGTTGTGACAGTTCCTCTTTGATTGCCGCCATTGATGTCTTTATAGTGTCTCTCACTATGACCTGAAGGCTATCCGATAGGTGGCTCTTGAGGTCTTTAGCCATGGCTGCGAAGGTGTCAGCAAAGTTAGATGGTAGCTCTGGGTCTCCTGTAGATGAGCCAATCCCCCAGCTCTCCCCCCTGGATTGTGTCTTGGTAGTGTTGTCATTTGTCTCCCTCTGTTGTGTCACTCGAGACTGGGGGGTCTGCGTGGGCTTTTCCTTTGTTAGCGAGTTTGCCATATCCGATAAACCGGTGGCACCTGGTGTAGCCTTGCCACCACTCTGTATGAGTTCACTGTTACGTAGCCACCGTCTCATTCACCTCTGTCTCTCCGTGGCAGAAGTAGTGTAAGCTACAGGTCAACAACGAGGCTCTATCGTTGAGTCTTGCATCAGCTGTATGTTCCGCGACCCCCTGGGTGGCAAGGGGACCCTTAGAGGAGCAGGGACTAGCTGTCTCCGTGCAATATGGAAGCAGCTACTCCTGGATCCAGCTCTCCAACAGATTCCCAGAACTTGCCCAATAGACCCTGAATCGCCACTGCTGTTATGAAGCGTCCTGGTGCCTACTGTACAAACCGGTATTGTGCACAGAGTGGCTGTCTCTCACCAGACATTGATCTGCACCCGACCACAGCTCTCACTCCCACCACATCTCCTATGGATATGATACCATCATTCTCTGTTTTGAACAGTCTTAGTTGTGGTACGAACACCTTCAGTGTCTCAGAGGTCTTGTAGGCTTCCGCAGCGTCTCCCCTGTGTGATGCCTTATGTGCAGCTTCTGCCCTCACTCCCGCTCCCGTATCTCCCCTGCACCTCGCAGCCACAGGAAGCAATATGTCCGCAGGGCTCCTCCTTCCTCTCCGTCCCCCAAGAGCAGCGGCGGATTTGCGAGGGATATCACCAGCTTCCGCGGATCTCCCTAAGCCGCTCACCTCCAATTATGTTGTTGCTGTTGCTGGTTTTACCCCGGGGGCGAGGCGCAGCAGGCCGCATTGCGCACTTCTCCCTGCTGCACCTCGTGGCGGCGGCTTCTGAGCCGGGAGCGGAGCCCTCTGATGTCTCTGGGACTCTCGCCCCTCTCCTCACTCGATCCCGAATGCGGCCACCTCCCGGAGTGGTTATAAGATGCGGGTATTTGGCCGAGGACAATTGGAGCCCTTCACCCCCGTGCTGCCGCCATCGGGGCCGGAATCTGAAGTCTCATCTTTATTTTTTTTTTTTTTCTTAAACCATTTAGAGGTGGACTTGCTGGTATGTTTTGGATAATTGTCCTGCTGCATAACCAAGTGCTCTTCAGCTTGAGGTCACATACAGATGGTCAGACATTCTCCTTCATGATTTTTGGTAGACAGCAGAATTTGAGGTGCCTTTTACCACAGCAAGTTTTCCAGGTCCTGAAGCAGCAAAACAGTCCCAGACCATCACACTATCCCCATAATATTTTACCGTTCGTATGATGTTCCTTTTTTTAAATGCTTTACTTCTACGCCAGATGTAATGGGTTAACTCTTGTCTAGTCAGTCCACAGAGTATTCTTCCAAAAGCCTTGGGGCTCATCATGATGTTTTCTGGCAAAATTGACATGAGCCTTTTATGTTTTTTCCTTAACGGTGGATTTTTGTCTTGAACTCTGCAACTCAGACCATTTGTCCCCAGTCTTTCTTGCAATGTAGTCATTGTTCCATTTTTATTCGCTATTTGTAGATAAGGACTCACGGTAGTAAACTGATAGCTTTGTGTCATCAGCAATCAGCAAGGAGGGATACGTGTTTTTGCAGTTTTGTTGCCTTTTTTTGGTTCAATCTCTTTTTATTAAGAAGCAAATAGAACAGACAAAATACAGTGCCGCTATAGTGAACATATAAGAACAGATGCATATTGAGTGGCATTGGGTATAAACAGCTGGACCGTATTCAGGGTAACATAGAAATGAAAAAAACAAACAAAAAAAAAAAAACAGGAAAAATATAGGAAAGTCAACAATCATCCATGGCTCAGTGGTTAGCACTGCAGACCTGCAGCGCTGAGGTCCTTATTTGATTCCCACCAAGGACAACATCTGCAAGGCGTTTGTATGTTCTCCCTGTGTTTACTTGAGTTTCCTCCGGGCACTCCGGTTTCTTCCCACATTTCAAAGACATACTGAAAGGATGTTTAGATTGTGAGCCCCAATGAGGACAGTGTTGCAAAATGTATGTGAAGCACTATGGAATTAATAGCGCTATATAAATGAATAAATAATATTATCTGCATGTTGGGTGCCGGCCAGGCATCGGCACAAACTGGTACTTATAAGAAAAAAAAAAAGAAAAAACAAACACTTGTTCTAATCTAATGAGTCCGTAGGCCAAGTGGTGTTGGACTGGATGACTCACAGTTGGTCCTGTAGAAAAAAACTTTCGTAGGCTGGGTGAACTACAGGTAAAATGTAAATCCAAAGGAGAAACTTTACGTGAGAAAGAAAGTGCCAAAGGAGAGAGAGAGAAAATAGGGGAAACGGGGGTGGTAGAGTGGGAGGGGTTGGGAAGGGGGGGGGGGGAGTGGAGGCTGATGGGGTACACCTGGTTTCTTAGGTCTTGTCTCTAGGCCTCGGGGCCCTGGTTCAGTACTGCTGTAGGAAAAGTTTGGGGACTTTCTGAACATGATCCACTCCATCCAGGTGGCATTGTATCTGTCCATTGACCTGGTGCCATAGGCCGCCAGCTCCTCCTTCTGGCAAATGTCGAGGCTTTCCGTGCACCTGTCCGCTATGGGGGGTTTTGCTGGTGATTTCCAGTAGCGTGGGATGACGGACCGGGCGGCCGACACGCAGAAGCGTAGGATGTCTTTTTTTTTCTTATATAATGTTTTTCAACGACCCGGGATAGACCCGACAGCAAGGCCATTTAAGGCTTGTTGACCACTCTTTTGCCCATGAGGTTCTGGTTTCAGAACACCCCTTCCCAAAATCTAATTGCTGAACATTTCCACCAAATGTGGAGCATGGTTCCTTCCTCTGTTCTGCAGCGCCAACACGTTTTCGAGATTGAGGGGAAGATTATATGGAGCATGTCTGGGCAGCGATACCACCTGTAAAGAATTTTGTAATTTCTTTCTTGGGCTGCGCATGTATTCGCAATCTTACGTGTAAATAGGAAGCTTTTCTTCCATTCAGCCCGGTAAAACTCTGTGTGCTGTTCCCTTAATATCTTCATATTGTTCAATCCACTGTTATTGTTATCTGTGTCATGCTTGTCTGCTGCCACCTGTGCTTTGTGTCACTCCCTCGCTCCTCCTTTTATGCTTTTTCTAGGATGTGGGAGTGTTCTGCAGCCTTGTGTACTACCTAACTTCCTGGCATCCATTTTACTCTAGCTACCAGTGTGAGAAGGACACATATTCTTCGGCTGCAGAAGGCAAAGTCTTTTGACCAGCAGCAGCTTCAGCAGTGGCTCCAGGGGTGAACACCCACAAGAAAATTACCCTACTGCTGTTTGTACCATCTGCACTGTATCACCTTACTGTCTTCTGGTACGGTTCAATAAACCACCGCTGATTCATCTCTGCGTCTACACTTGACTCCATCCATCTGGAGCTGCACTTGGTCCTATCTGCCTTGCTTCAAGGATAAGAAGGTAATACTTCTCACACCACAACTTACTGTGCACCTTCATTCGCCTTAAGCGGGGACAGAACACTCTGTACCTTAGTTCCTGCTCCTAGGCCATTTGAAAAGTGCTTTTGCCGGTCGCTCCCTTCCCTGCGATAACACGTTGGATCTCGGAGACTGCATAGAGGGGAGTCTCCTGTGAACAGTTCCTCCATAAGGGAGGGGAGCTGTCTGATCCCCCACCTAACTGTTCCACCGTGGAGAAGTAGGATTTTAATTGGAGGTATTTGAACCACTATAGTGGGTTGGGCTTCATTGCATCAATTAGAATGAGGGCAGTTTTCCGTTATGTTGTATATGCCCTATGCGGACGTCCTCCATACTCGTCCAGCACAGAAACTTATGTCTGTGTATCCCTGGTTCGAAGGTAAGGTTTGAGAAGAGGAGTGAGTGGGCTGAACATCCCCTTCCCTGGGGATTTGGATTTGGGAGAGGAGGTCTGTGATTGCTTTGGACCGAAGCCTTTTGAGCCTGGCTCTGTGTTTTATTAGGGTTCCCCTCAAGCAGCACTTCAGGGCCTCACATTTGAAGGGCTAGGAGTTGGGTCTGAGTTGTGGACCTGGGTGAATGTCTCTATCCTTTTTTCATTTCTGTCTGACAGACGATATCTTTCAAGAGGTAATCGTTTAGTCTCGCGGTCCAAGGTTTCTGGGTTAAGTCTGGTAGGGTTAGAGTTAGGGATGCCGGGGCATGGTCTGATAGGTATAGGTCACTGATAGTAGCAGATGGGTCCAGGAGAGGGCCTTGTGACTCACCAGGAACATATCTATGCGATTGTAGGAGTTGTGTACGTGCGAATAGAAGGTGTAGTCTGTATGTAGAGGGTTAAGGGTCCCCCTTATGTCTACAAGCTGGAGCGTATGCAGAAGCCTTCTGAAGGCTTTCAACCATCTGTCTGAGATCGTGCCTCTCCCAGATGTGGAATCACATACGAGGTTCATTGTGTACTTAAAGTTCCAGCTAATTATTGTTGTCTCCTCTGCAAAGTCAGCGAGGCGGGTCAGAATGGCTCTCCCAACTTTAGTTTGGTCTCCATTAGGTAGGTACAAGTTGGCCACCGTTAAAATAGTGTTAGGTGTTCCTAAAACTACAAATAACCATCTCCCCCCTGGGTCAGTTTGTGAGTAGAGTACCATGTGTGTCAATTTTGTGGATCGCGATTGATACTCCCCTCTATCTGAATTCGGGGTTGGTGCTGTGTAGCAATGTCTAGTAGTATTTGTTGTTCAGGTTAGGTATAGCCCGGTTTTCAAATGCGTCTCCTGGCGTAGTATGATCTGGGTCTGTCTCTTCTACATGTCATAGAGGATCCGGGAGCATTTTTGGGTGCTAAAGCCTCTCGCAGTGAGGGTCCTGATTTTCAGGGTGGCCATGCTGTGGGTCATACTCCCGGTCAAGCGATATGTGAAGGCTCGAGGGGTGGGTCAAGGCCACGCGTCAAGTCGTGGCTGAGTAGTCAGGGGGAGACTGGTGTGATATGGGGGGTGGGGAGGGTTGGAGAGCGTATAGAGAGAGAGAGGAGAGTGTGATATCAGGCTAGGGAGTGGGGGGGAAGGTGGCGAAATGGTTATGTTTTGTGGAAAAGAAAGTCCACTCCAGGCGTAGAGTTCGTGGCATAGGTGGGGTCTATGTTAAAGTTGTCGCACCTGCCCACAGTGTGCGGCTCCCCTTTGGGGTTGTTGCCTTTCCTACTAGAGTGGAGACTCCCCACACCAAGGTCTCGGTTTGTAGTAATAACACAGTAACTAGATAACATGGTGACTGCAGTTGTTATAAAATTTAGTGATTTATATTGAGTATATAAAGCAAGTAAAGAGGTAGTTAACATTTGCTTCCCCATGTTGAGAGAACAAGGAAAACCTATTGGAAAGCAAACTGGGGAACAAGTTAGGGGGGTGTTAGTGGACCAGTGGCCTCTGTTAGGTCGGTAGGTGTGGGCTGCTGTAAGGCACAAAGTTCCATTGCACCCTTAGGTGGTGGGTGTGTAGGGATCAGCGTTTGCTGGTGGGATTGGGGTCTTCCTTCCTGCTCCGCCCTCACACCTGGCGCTGTGTTCTTTGCTCTCTAGGGGTTCGGGTCTCGGTTCCGCTTTCCGGCATGTAGAGCTACTCCGTGATATGGATCCCACAGGTGGGTATTCTTAGGCCATGCAGGAACGCAGGGATGTCCCTTGGATGGGAAACTTAGAATGATTGGCCATCCCCGCGGACCTGGAGGCGGTATGGGAAGCCCCATGAGTATGGGATATCACGTCTGCGGAGCACCTCTAGTAGCGGTCTGAGAGCTCTGTGTTTTTTGGAGTGTGCAACAAGACAAGTCCTGCAGGAGTTGGGTTGGGTTGCTTTGGAATAGTAGGCTTTCTCTGTTCCGTGCCCTTGCTAGTATATCCTTTTGTAGCTCTGAAGTTATGGACTCAACAGATGATGTCCCTGGTTGTAGTGCCGTCTGTTGAGGGTGGGCCCAGGAATCTGTCTGCCCTATTGAACTCTAGAGGGGTATTTTTGGGCATGTTACAGATGGGATTGAGGAACCCCTGAAGTGTGGTGTTTTAAAGGGATCCCGTCACCTCCAGAACGCCTCCTAAGCTACCAAAACATGTCCCTGCAGAATATTATCACTGATCTCACACTTCTTTTGTCTCCTAAAAGCATCCTGTGAAAGTGCATAAACTATTTAATACTTACTCATTAGTGATTATAATTAGCAGGGGCTATATTCTTTAGTCCTTAGGGCGTGTTGTTTTTCAGCCTCGAGGATCCAGCACTCTGTCTGTTTGCTTTGCTTGTGCAGGTATGCCCTCCCCCCTCTCTGTCACTCACAGAATGCAAATAATTAGTCCTGCCCTCAGCTCCACATCACAGCAGAAACTGCACAGAGAGGGTGGATCAATCAGGCTGCAAAACACACCCTAAGGGCTAAAGAAATAGCCCCTGCGCTGACCACTCTGCCCTCCAGCCTGCGCTGACCACTCTGCCCTCCAGCCTGCGCTGACCACTCTGCCCTCCAGCCTGCGCTGACCACTCTGCCCTCCAGCCTGCGCTGACCACTCTGCCCTCCAGCCTGCGCTGACCACTCTGCCCTCCAGCCTGCGCTGACCACTCTGCCCTCCAGCCTGCGCTGACCACTCTGCCCTCCAGCCTGCGCTGACCACTCTGCCCTCCAGCCTGCGCTGACCACTCTGCCCTCCAGCCTGCGCTGACCACTCTGCCCTCCAGCCTGCGCTGACCACACCACTGAGCCACCTTACTGTTCTAATTATTGAGCCACCATATAGAGTGCTAACTAGTGAGCCCCCGTATGCTCTGCTAACCACTCTGCTGCGGGCAGGAGGGGGCCGGGAACAGCGATTGAACTGAGATTGAAGGGACCGAAACTAGGGGGTCCCTCCTGGCGGCGGAATCCCTGGGAACAGTGCGAAAAGATGAACTGCTGGGAACATCTCGAGCGTTGCTGAAAATCTTGGGGGGGAGGGGGGATACGCAACGGGATGGGCGAAGCTGCCTCCTGATGAGATCCCTCTTGAGGCGTTGCGGTGGCTCATCTCCTCGTTGAATCTCTGTGTGGAGGGGAGGTGGTCCTGAGAGGCTGAGTGATATCTTAATCCACGGCCGAGTGATGACGTTGGAAGAGTTTACTGCCAAGTATCCTGCCCTGGCTGGTTCCTTTATGCAGCTCCATCAGATTTCACATTCTCTGCTCAAAATCATGACCTGGGCTTACCAGGAGCTCCCTCTTCACTCCGTCAGAGCCTGCTATCAAGCTCAGAGATTCCAAGGGGTCTGTCACATCTGTACACTGAAATTCAAGAAAGAGACATGCCTGCCAAACTGATATATATGGAAAGATGGGAGAAAGACTTGGGCTTTTTTGCGGGGGTGGAGGATTGGGAGGATGCATCACATTGTGTATTGGCGGCTTCAAGATGCATCAATCATTTGGAGCTGCTAAAGAAAATCCACCTGAGGTGGTACTCCTCCCCCTCAAAACTCGCAAAATTTGTCAGAGGTACAACTCCCCTATGCTGGAGATAGTGCAGGCAGACGGGGGACCTAGCCCAGATGTGGTGGAAATGCCCCAGGTTGACCCCATTTTGGCACCTGGTATCGGGGCTGCTCGTGTCTACTACGGGCATAATGTTCCCCTTTCACTGCAATTGGCGGTCCTCCATGTGGGGGTCATGCCTCACCCCCCCCCAGTGGTGAGACATTTGACGTACGTCCTTACTGCGGCCAGAATCTGCGTGGCTGCCAAGTGGAAAAGTGCCTCTCCTCCTACCATGGGAGACCTAACAGACAAACTAAACACAATTTTCTGCCACGAATATTAGTTGGCCATGAAGAGAGGAGCGAGAAGATATGTGGGCTAAACACCCTTTTGCAATGCAAATACACATTGATCCCTCCCGGGGGTTAGGGGTTAGATGTTGCCTCCTGGTTGCCAGTCTCCTTTGCGAATGTCCTCACAGCTTTTGGACCCGGACCCCATCCCTACTCCTGTCCTGAGTTTCCCCACCCTCTGGATCACACAGTAGGTTCCTTTATTATCCTTTATTCTTTCCAGTTTACCCTCAAGACCCTTCTTGGCTCTAAGTATTTCTATCTTGTATCTCTACTACCTGACTTTGACACAACGTTTTTATGGTGAGCTGCTTGCTCCCTGGCAAACTCTTACACTACTGCTTCACTACAACTAGCAGGCTACTCCTCGGTTATTGCAAGATGTTGATTGAGAGTCAGAAGAGACCCCAAAGAGATCTTTGAAACAATGTTGGAAGAACTTTATTTGAACTAGGTGTGCTTCCTAAGTGGCTCCAATGATAGAAAATAAGTAACGGCATATATATTTTTAGGATTCATATCCCTTACAGAACCTTTGTAGAACTGGAGTCTCAAAAGAAAACAAGAGTCATTGTCGCCTGATCCTCTTTTTGTAATGACCTACCATCCCTCCCCAGTGTTTTTTATATTTGTATTGTTTGAAAAGTGGTGGTAATTCAATAAACCTCATAATGACAAAAAAAAAAAGGTGGACATTAACGGGTCTGTCAAATAACATGGGGGTCTATGGAGATGGATCTGTGAAAAAAAACTGAGCCATTAAATGGGTCCCTTTAGCTGTACTGAACATGCTGAGAAGCAAGGTACAGCTCCTCCCAGCCCTATATCTGCTAATTGACAGATCTGTTAAAAAAAAAAAAAAAACGTCTGTGGGCATTAGTTGCCATCTATTGGCACAGTGCCTGCCCGTGTGGTCCTTTAAATTTAAGGATCAACACAGATTGTGCAAAAAAACAGTGTGAAGGGGGCTTTATATTGTGAACCTTCTAACCATAATTATTTACTAAAGAAACCGCTATCAAGTATTGAGATAATTCACAACATTTACAGCTTACCTTTTTCCTTAGCATATGATTGTATCATTTTATACAATAAATAACATCTATTCTTCTTTTCTAGGGTTGGATAAGATGATGGTGGACCATGATGGCCAGGTGACTATAACTAATGATGGGGCAACTATTCTTGGTATGATGGATGTGGATCATCAGATTGCTAAATTAATGGTCGAATTGTCCAAATCTCAAGATGATGAAATCGGTGATGGGACAACAGGGGTTGTTGGTAAGTTTATTCTCTGATATCATTCAGATGCAATTACACATGACGTTAGATACTAACTAAAAAATGGATATGAGATGGCATCAAAATATTAATATTTATTTTTTTTAAATCTAAACCTTTCCCCTCTTGCAGCCATTTTTTATCTTGCCGACAAGACCCCATTTTTTTAAATCTGACATGCCAGGGTATCTGGTGATAACTTTGGAATGCTTCTACACATCCGAATGATTTGAGTTTGTTTTGCTGTATCGATATATTTGTTGCTTGTAAATTACTAGTCCTACATGAACTATTCTATTAGTATTTTATGCCCTTTGCAGCTGGGCGGTTTGTTCTTTTTTTTTTTTCTTCTTCTGCGTTTCCCTAGTTACCCGCTGTGTACCTTAGATACCAGCCGGTGAGCGGAGGAGGCTGGTAACTAAGGTACACGTCGGGTATCTAGGCAGCGCGTGCTGCCTAGATACCCGCAGTTTACCTTGGAGACCAGCCTGCTCCCGCTTCCAGCAGCCTGGCAGCGGGAGCAAGACATCGTGGAAACGATATTTAAATTGTTTCCACGATGTTTCTGGTCAATTGATCGCTGGTGAGTCTGTCTGTGTGACAGCTCACCAGCAATCAGCCGTCAATGTCGTCAGCAATCATCTCACTGACGACATTGACGCGTATGACACCCCCTTAAGGGCCCCTTTACACGCGGCTACATTTCTTGGGTGGCTACAGGTAACTTACTGGTTGCAGTGAAATCATGGAGACAAGGGTCTATCTTGTTGCTGTGTACAAATGGAATAATCTCTCCATGATTTCACTGCAACCAGTAAGTTACCTGTAGCCACCCAAGAAATGTAGCCGCGTGTAAAGGGGCCCTAAGCTCCACATTGGGGAAAAAATTCCTTCCTGACTCCAGATATGGCAATCGGACTAGTTCCCTGGATCAACTCCCTATCAAAGTATCTAGTATATATAACTGGTAATATTATAGTTTTCAAGAAAGGCATCCAGGCCCTTCTTAAATGATAGTAATGAGTCACTCATTACAACATCATGTGGCAGAAAGTTCCATAGTCTCACTGCTCTTACAGTAAAGAATCCCCCCCCCCCCCTCCACTCATTCTGCAGCAGCACCACCACTGCTGCAGAACCTCCTCCCCTGATCTCTGCCGCCACCACTTGTTCTGCAGCAGCTGCTGCAGAACCTTGCCGCTACCGCCACCACTTGTTCTGCAGCAGCACCACCACTGCTGCAGAACCTTATAGCCGCCCCCCCGATCACCACTGCCACTACCGCCACCACTTGTTCTGCAGCAGCAGCACCACCACTGCTGCTGCAGAACCTCGCCTGCTGCCCCCCCCAAATTCCTGCTGCAGCAGCACCACCGCTGCTGCAGAACTTCCTCCCCTGATCTCTGCCGCCGCCCCTGCTTCTTCTGCTGCAGCGCCGCCTGCCCGTGCCCGCTGCTTAGCCGTCCGCCCGTGCCCGCTGCTTAGCCGTCCGCCCGTGCCCGCTGCTTAGCCGTCCGCCCGTGCCCGCTGCTTAGCCGTCCGCCCGTGCCCGCTGCTTAGCCGTCCGCCCGTGCCCGCTGCTTAGCCGTCCGCCCGTGTCCGCTGCTTAGCCGTCCGCCCGTGCCCGCTGCTTAGCCGTCCGCGTCGTGCCCGCTGCTTAGCCGTCCGCCCGTGCCCGCTGCTTAGCCGTCCGCCCGTGCCCGCTGCTTAGCCGTCCGCCCGTGCCCGCTGCTTAGCCGTCCGCCCGTGCCCGCTGCTTAGCCGTCCGCCCGTGCCCGCTGCTTAGCCGTCCGCCCGTGCCCGCTGCTTAGCCGTCCGCCCGTGCCCGCTGCTTAGCCGTCCGCCCGTGCCCGCTGCTCAGCCGTCCGCCCGTGCCCGCTGCTTAGCCGTCCGCCCGTGCCCGCTGCTTAGCCGTCCGCCCGTGCCCGCTGCTTAGCCGTCCGCCCCTGCCCGCTGCTTAGCCGTCCGCCCGTGCCCGCTGCTTAGCCGTCCGCCCGTGCCCGCTGCTTAGCCGTCCGCCCGTGCCCGCTGCTTAGCCGTCCGCCGTGCCCGCCGCTTAGCCGTCCGCCCGTGCCCGCCGCTTAGCCGTCCGCCCGTGCCCGCCGCTTAGCCGTCCGCCCGTGCCCGCCGCTTAGCCGTCCGCCCGTGCCCGCCGCTTAGCCGTCCGCCCGTGCCCGCCGCTTAGCCGTCCGCCCGTGCCCGCCGCTTAGCCGTCCGCCCGTGCCCGCCGCTTAGCCGTCCGCCCTGCCCGCCGCTTAGCCGTCCGCCCGTGCCCCCCGCTTAGCCGTCCGCCCGTGCCCGCCGCTTAGCCGTCCGCCCGTGCCCGCCGCTTAGCCGCCCCTCGTGCCCCCAGCGTCCCTGCCCCGCACTGGAGCCCCTCCCGTACCCTCGGCTGCGTCCCTGTAACACTTCCCACCCCGCACCTGACACACAACCTGCCCCGCACAGCTCCCGGACCTCAGTGTCATTATGTCACCAACAAGATGGCGACCGTCACATTTGGTGACACTTTACTGACGCCATCTTGCTGGTGGCCATAACGAGGGCGTTCTGGAACTCTCGCGAGATCCATGACGCCATTTTAAAAGCCTGCGCGCCGTTTCTCCGCCTCAAGCCACTCCTCCGGACCGCCTCCTCCCCGCCTCAGATAAGACTTAACATTGTTTGAATAAGAGTTTGTTGCCTGTCAGTCCGCCATTACTCCGCCTCCAGCCTCTCCCTCAGCACTCCATGTCTCATTCACTAAGCCTCCTCACATTAACCCTTGCAGGAGAACATTGAGATAAAGCCTGACAGGAGAGCATTGGTATTAACCCTTGCTGGATAAAGCCTGACAGGAGGGCATTGGTATTAACCATTGCAGGAGAACATTGATATAAAGCCTGACAGGAGAGCATTGTTATTAACCCTTGCTGGATAAAGCCTGACAGGAGAGCATTGGTATTAACCCTTGCAAGACAACATTGATATAAAGCCTGACAAAAACAAACAATAAACCGTGACGTTTCAACGATATCGTTCAACGATATCGTAGCATGTGACGGTACCTTTAGGCATGTAGCAGAGCTGGGAGAGCTTCTATAAATCCCATCCACTGTGCTTGTACTGTTTAACGCAATGTTATGAACCCAGTTCAAATGCTGATCATGCAGCCTAATACTTTTTATGCATTGTGAATTTTTATTCATGCTTGTGTACACTGGTTACAATATGAATCATGTTTTAAAATTTATCTTTAGTTCTTGCTGGAGCATTATTAGAACAAGCGGAACAATTATTAGATCGTGGAATCCATCCCATCAGAATTGCAGATGGTTATGAACAAGCTGCCAGAATTGCTGTTGATAACCTGGATAAAATCAGTGACAGTTTTCCAGTTGATCCTGAAAATCTGGAACCACTTGTGCAAACTGCTATGACCACGCTGGGATCAAAAGTGTAAGTGTATGTAATTTTAGAGAGCACTTTAATCACTTAAGGGGAGAGGTCATAGATGGCATATTTTTTTGGCAGCCTTTGCTTCTGGTATCTTCTGCAGCAAAAATGTGTGCAGTTTGTGATTTTCACACAACCATAGACTTGTATTGGTAATTATGATCCATGACTAGGATAATATGACATGTCAGTCACAGTGTTCTTTCAGTGAAAACTACAGAACACATATGGGACTGACATATTAGCGAGGTATTATATGACCAGCACTACACACTTCTACGATAAACCCAAAGGAGATACAAGAGGCGCAGATTGTGCCTTTATCACAAGAGCCACACAATTCACTGTGGTTGCAATGAGTTCCACTCACCTTTTCAGGTTGTGAAACCCACAACCAGTTTCAGCGCTTTTGATGGCAGCTGCTGCAGAACCTCCACTGCCTTGTATGTAACATGTAATGTACCCTGAGGAAGGTGCGAGGGTAGCACCGAAACGCATTGGTTTGTATGGAGGAACAAAGAAGGAGATGGAGAAAGCAATGCTTGTGGAGTACTCTGTTTGAAGCAGCAGCGTGGACCGTTGACACCATTCCTGTTTGAACTTATGCACTACACACTGTCCTGTCCCTTCATCCTCTCCAACCCCACAAAAAAAGGCATGTTTTTATCGAGGGTATTTTATTCATGCATTTATAAGAAAGTTAAATAAGAAACTAAATAGGCTGTTATCAACGGTGGTTGTTGTTTTTTTTTTTTCCAAATCATATTTGATTTTTTTTGTCAGAATAACATGAAATCAAAACATGTACTTAGTTTAACACACAAAACATTGCAGTAAACCACAATATCACATCAGCAAGTGGCGTGAAAAAAAAGATGTAAATAACAAGTTACAAAGTAGAATGATCAGAATTTAAATTGGAGGGGGAAGTTGAAGGGGATAAGAAAAGAGAAACAGGAGGCGTGGCCTGTGGCTCTATGTGAAGTCACACTCACAGGAGCTCCTGGTGCTTTATCCAAAGCGACGGACTTAATGACATTTTAATGCCATTCTGATTCCACAACTAGCTACCAGCCTAACCAGCTACCCGCAGTGACCGAACGAGGCGAGTTCTGATGAGATCTGATGAGGAGAAAGCCACACAAGGAGAACCCCATCTTCTTAAGTCTGAGGTAACGGCGCCATATTGGGCTCCTGCTGGCAGAGAAGATCATTCACGATTGTATTCTCCTTCATTGTTGACTGTTTCAGCGCTGAGGTACTGAGGAGACACAGATTCTACCTCATTATTAACTGTTTCAACGCTGAGCCCTGAGGTACTGAGGAGCCATAGATTCTACTTCACTGTTAACTGTTTAAGCGCTGAGGTACTGAGGAGAAATAGATTCTACTTCACTATTAACTGTTTTGGCCCTGAGGTACTGAGGAGCTAAAGATTCTCCCTCACTATTAACTGTTTCAGCGCTGAGGTATTGAGGAGCCATATATCCTCCTTCACTATTAAGTGTTTCAGCGCTGAGGTACTGAGGAGCTAAAGATTCTCTCTCACTATTAACTGTTTCAGCACTGAGGTACTGAGGAGCCAGAGATTCTCCTTCACTATTCACTGTTTCAGCACTGGGGCACTGAGGAGCCAAAGATTCTCCTTCACTGTTAACTGTTTCAGCCCTGAGCGCTGAGGTACTAAAGGAGCTACAGATTGCATTCTTCTTCACTGTTAACTGTTTCAACGCTGAGCGACCTGCAAGAAAAGGTTCGGACGGGAAGATCGCTTCTAGCAAGTGGGGTTATCGGGCCCCCCACGCAAGCCAGCTTCGTAGACCAGGATTCCAAGATCCACGGCGCGATTCCCTTCACCCTTGGTCATCCAGGTTTCAGATAAGTACTGTATTATTCTAAATATCTCTCTCTGCAAAACACAGCCTGAGTCCACGAACCTCCCGATTGTTCCTGATACTGGGGGACTAATGCCCTCCAAATCCAGATCTACTTCCAACACAGATCATTCTGATAAGAACATGGAAGCGCAACAAAGCAGATCCAAGAGCAAAATACCTACCATGGCACATAGCCCTGGTAAAACCTTTAAGGGAAGAGATCATCCCACCAAAACCCTACCACTAACTGAAGAATCAGACCCTCATGAGGACTCGATGCTATATGAGAATTCCCAACATAGTTCAAAGAGGAAGGAGATAGACTCTCCCCCCGCCAACACATTGAATCGCCTCCACAGGATGAGGCACAATCACAATGCAGAAGCCCAGCGAGGCAAAAAATCAAAGTCACTCAAGCTGAGAGCGAAGTCAATCGCATCTTGGATCCAAACCAAATTCCTGACAAGAAATTTCTCCTTCAGCTGTTCTCTTCATTAAAGGAGGAGATGAGAGAGCAATTTACAGATGTGAAAGCATCAATTAACGCCATAAACTCAAGATTAGATAAAACTGAAACTGATGTAGACAATTTAAAGAAAGAGATTAAAGCATGCCGTACTGAGTTGCCTAAAGCCAAAGGTGACATCAAATACCTCTCTGACAAACTTATTGACAGAGAAGATCGTGACCGTAGATCTAACTTAACCTGTTCTGGTACACCCCTAATTTTTAAGTCACACGAATTGATTCCTTTCATTAAAAATCTGACAAAAAAATTGATCCCTTCTCTGCCAGACATAGAGCTTTCAATAGAAAGGGCGCATAGAATCCCTAAACCTCCGCGCTTCCCTGAAGACGTCCCTCGGGATGTTATTGTAAAATTCACCTTTTTTCAGACAAAAGATAAAATAAATAATTATACCAGACAAAATGGCCTCCTGCCTGCCCCTTACGACTCCCTAAAAATATACTCTGACATCTCCAGAGAAACTGCTATGAAGAGACGATCCTTGAGACCAATCACTGAAGTTTTAAGGAAACAACAGCCTACAGATGGGGTCGCCCTACTACCTCTGTCATATTCTACCACAAACAAAAGCAGATCACAATAGAGGACTCCACGGAAGGTTTAAAACTCCTCAAACACCTTCACATACATGAGTAACTCTGCCGACTTCCCTATTGTTGGCATTAAAACTAGCACCAAAGGCCCCACCGTTAGCCCAAGAGGAAGACTCGCATCAGTTCCCTGGAACTCTTCCTTCCCATTACGATCTAATTCGTATTGTTTACATTCTTTCTTGTATTCTTGTTGTATTTTACCCAAGTACCTCTTTACCTCCGTTTCTTCATCCAAACCCCCCTTACCCTCCCCTTATCATAAAGCTTTAGTATAATTCCTTGACTAGCACAATGGCACTAAGATTTATGTCACTAAATACAAACGGACTTAATTCGCCGCAAAAACGATTCAGCTTATGGAAGGAGATGAAATCAAATCGTGTTGATATAGCGGGTATCCAAGAGACTAGATTCCCCTTACAGAACCCTCCCAAATTCACCAATAAAAATTTTCCTCACATATACCTATCGTCCAACCCCAAAAAAAAAGCGGGAGTAGCATTAACTATCAAGGACTCACTGAAATTTGAAGAGCTCGAGCTTATTAAAGACAACGAGGGAAGGTACATAATCTTGATTTGCAAGATCAATGACACCACCTATACACTCGCGAACGTTTACACGCCTAATAATGGCCAAATCACTTTCCTCAGACGTCTTTTTGCCCGAATCCATGAAAAACAAAAGGGGACACTCTCTTAATTTTTGGGGATTTTAATGCAGTCCCGAATCCCCTATTAGATTCTTCTAATAAATCGAGGAATCTTAATACTAAACTTGACCCTCTCTTACAAAAGGAAGAACTCTTCGACGTATTCCGATGCTTACACACATCATCTGTGGAGTTCACCCATTATTCCAACTTGCATAAATCCTTCTCTAGAATTGACTTACCGTATATACTCGTGTATAAGCCGAGTTTTTCAGCCCAAAATTTGGGCTGAAAAGTCCCCCCTCGGCTTATACACGAGTCATATATGGGGGGGCTGTGTCCCGGGGGCTGTGGAGGCTGGAGGAGGCGGGGGGGGGGGGGCTGCTGTATGAGCGGCCCCGTCACGTGGGGCCGCTCATTAAATATGCACTGCATCCCCCTGTCAATCAGCGGCAGGGGGAAGCAGTGCATATGGCCCCCCCAAAAGCTGGCACTGTCCCCCCTTGTAAGGCCCCCCCCCCCCGGTGCTTATACATTACCATCCCGGTGTTCTGATCGGCGCCGCTCCTCGGTGCTTCTTCATCCTCCCGCGCTGGCTCCATCCGTGATCTCCGGCTGTCGCAGCGATGTGACGTCATCGCGCGACCGCTGGAGAACTCAGAACCCGGATGCAGCCAGCGCGGGAGGATGAAGACGCAGCACGGAGGAGCGGCGCCGATCAGAACACCGGGATGGTAATGTATAAGCACCGGGGGGGGGGGGCACTTACAAGGGGGGACAGTGCCAGCTTGGGTGGGGGCTGTTGGTACCCCCATGGGGGCTGTTGGTACCCCCAGGGGGATGTTGGTACCCCCAGGGGGCTGCGGGTACCCCCTGGAGGTTGTTGGTACCCCCAGGGGTTGTTGGTACCCCCAGGGGGCTGTTGGTACCCCCAGGGGGCTTGTCGGGGGCTGTTGGTACCCCCAGGGGCGCGCTGTTACCCCCGGGGGCCGCTGTATAAACCCCTGGGGGCCGCTGTATAACCCCTGGGGGTCGCTGTATAACCCCTGGGGGGTGCTGTATAACCCCTGGGGGCTGCTGTATATACTGCTGAGGCCTGTATACCACTGGGGCTGCTGTATATACCACTGGGTGCCACTGGGCCTGTATACTACCACTGGGGCTGCTGGGGCTCCTGTATACTACCACTGGGGCTGCTGTATACTACCACTGGGGCTGCTGTATACTACCACTGGGGCTGCTGTATACTACCACTGGGGCTGCTGTATACTACCACTGGGGCTGCTGTATACTACCACTGGGGCTGCTGTATACTACCACTGGGGCTGCTGTATACTACCACTGGGGCTGCTGTATACTACCACTGGGGCTGCTGTATACTACCACTGGGGCTGCTGTATACTACCACTGGGGCTGCTGTATAACTACCACTGGGGCTGCTGGGGCTCCTGTATACTACCACTGGGGCTGCTGTATACTACCACTGGGGCTGCTGTATACTACCACTGGGGCTGCTGTATACTACCACTGGGGCTGCTGTATACTACCGCTGGGGCTGCTGTATACTACCCTGGGGCTGCTGTATACTAACCGCTGGGGCTCCTGTATACTACCACTGGGGCTGCTGTATACTACCACTGGGGCTGCTGTATACTACCGCTGGGCTGCTGTATACTACTGAGCCTGTATACTAGCTGGGCTGCTGTATACTACCGCTGGGGCTGCTGTATACTACCGCTGGGGCTGCTGTATACTACCGCTGGGGCTGCTTATAACTACTGCTGGGGATGCTATATACTACCATTGGGGCTGCTGTATACTACCACTAGGGCTGCTGTATACTACCACTGGGGAGGCCTGTATACCACTGGGGGGGACCTGTATACCACACTGCTGGGGGCTGTATACCTGTGCTGGGGTCCACCCTCGACTTATACACGAGTCAATAGGTTTTTCCAGATTTTTGGGGCAAAAGTAGGGGGGTCGGCTTATACACGGGTCGGCTTATACACGAGTATATACGGTAGTTATAACTGACATTCATTCCCTATCTAAAGTTAAAACCATATCCATTCTCCCAAGAACGTGGTCGGATCACTCCCCCATTATTTTCGAATGTTCCAACTGCCCCCCCTTTAATGCACATTCCCCATGGAGGGCCAATTCTTACCTATTCACTCACCCTCAATATAAAACAGAGATTCAAGAATCACTCAAATTATATTTTAAAGAAAATGAAACTCCTGAGGTATCCTTATTCACACTATGGAACGCCCACAAAGCGACTATAAGAGGGTCACTAATTTATTTAAATGCGAAACACAAAAAAGCTCAACAAGAGGACACGAAAAAGTTGATCCACCAAATCTCCAACTTAGGCGGCCGTCACACGGAACGATTTCTTGCCCGATATCGTTTAAGCGATCTCCTTTTTGATCGCTTATGCGATATCGGGCAAGAAATCGTTGCATGTAATCAAGCGATTTACGATGGTAAATCGCTTGATCGTGACATCGCTGATCTGAGGTCCGGTTCTCAGATCTAGCGATGAGCGATTTGACGATCTGTCTCATTGTGGTGTATGACACCACGATGAACGATCTCCCAGCGCAGAGTCTATGCTGGGAGATGGTAACTATGATACACGTCGGGTAACTAAGCGACGCGCGGCGCCTAGTTACCCGATGTGTACCATAGTAACGAGCGAGATCGCGGCTCCGCATCGCTGGTGAGTCTGTCTGTGTGACATCTCACCAGCGATGTGAGCGATATTGTAAGCGATCGCGCGTGCACGTGATCGCTTACAATATCGTGCTAGATATCTCAGCGTGTGACGGCCGCCTTAGAAAGAGATATCTTGGCAGATCCATCCGAGAGGAAACACAAAGATCTTCTTGAACTCCGGATCCGACTGAAATCTCTTCTTTTATCAGATTATGATAAAATGGCCCGTATCTCCAGATCAAATTTCTACTCTAATATGAACAAGCCCTCCAAAACCTTCGCAAATTTGATTAAAATCCATAGATCTAAAACTTGTATCCACCAAATCAGGAACAAACAAAACCACGTGGTTAAAACCCCCGTGGAAATCTCTAGAGCCTTTGTAGAATTTTATAAAAGCCTCTATAATCTCAAAAATGATCCATTGGAGCATCAACCCACAAAGCAGAATATTAAGTCCTTTCTGGATTCCATTACACTCCCGACCCTTACAGAGGACACCCTAAATAGACTCAATCAACCTTACACCGAACAGGAAATAAAAGATATTATCATTAAACTTAAAAAGAATAAATCCCCAGGCCCTGATGGTCTCCAAAATGAATACTTCATAGCTTATGAAAGTTTACTTACTCCCTACATCACTAAATTAATTAATTCTTTATCCAATAACAATCAATCGGTTCCGCACGAGATGCTTCAAGCATTAATTTCAGTGATTCCGAAAAATAAAGGAGATAGAGAATTGGTATCTAATTACAGACCCATTTCTCTGCTCAATACTGACATTAAAATTATCTCTAAAGCAATTAATGTCAGACTGCAAAAAATTATCCCGCTTTTGATCCACCAGGACCAGGTGGGTTTTACCCCAAAAAGAAGCTCCACTGACGCGACGAGAAGAATTTTAAACCTGTCAGCTCACGCTGAATCCTCTGGAACCCCTATGATAGTGGTCTCTGTCGACGCAGAAAAAGCGTTCGACAGAGTCCACTGGGGATACCTATTTGAGGTCCTGCACAAATTTGGAATAAATGGCCCCATATTTAACTCCATTCAAGCCTTGTACACTGCCCCCTCGGCAAGGTTACTCACTAACAATCACTTATCTGCCCCATTTATGTTGACTAACGGCACAAGGCAAGGCTGTCCCCTCTCGCCCTCTCTTTTTAATTTATTCATTGAACCGTTGGCCGAAAAAATCCGATCTCATCCGCAAATCACTGGTATTACTCTGAACAGCGAATCCTATAAAATTAGTCTATTTGCGGATGACATAATTTTAACTCTCACAGATCCAATATCCTCAATGTGTAATCTCCTTTCCCTCATGGAAGACTTCACTAAGGTCTCCCACTATAAAATAAACATCGCTAAAACGCAATTACTTAGTTATAACCTCCCAGACCAGATTATTTCCTCCTTACAACAAAATAATGGTTTGGATTGGGAGAAGAATGTGTTGGATTATTTGGGAATTATAATTACTAAACCCATATCTCATACTTATGAATCCAATTTAGGAAAGATATACAAAACTGTACAAATAGACCTAACTATTTCCAAAACTGAGTTGACATGGTTGGGCAGGATAGAAGCGTATAAACTATTCATTTTACCTAAACTACTTTATATTTTTCGCTCGATCCCCCTCCAGGTCAATTCTAATTGGTGCAAAAAACTTCAAACCCAATTATCCAACTTCATCTGGGGAGGGAAAAAACCCAGAACTGCTCTTTCTACTTTAGAAAAAAGCAAACCACATGGTGGTTTAGCTGTGCCCAACATATCGGCCTATTACCATTCGGCGTTGATCAAACTGAGTCAGAATTGGTGGAGTTCGGAGGAGACTCCAAGATGGATAAACATAGAGAAAGCATTTCACCAGACGGCAGATCTCCACTGGTCATTACTCTCCTATCTGTGTGACAAAAACAAGAAGTTGCCCTCTATGCCTACATTAAAAGCAACCATACGCGCCATGGAGATGCCTGACAATGAAATCACAAGCATCAAATCGATTGTCTTCTCCTTATTGGATTCCTTTGTCTCTCCTACCAGCACTCTCGTCAGCTGTAGATATCAATACATGGACTATTAGCGGTATTCACACCTTGTCTGACATACTCGATGAGGATACACAACTTAAATCCTTTACAATCCTGCAGACCAAATTTGGCTTACCAGAGGAAGAATTCGGAACTTGGACCAAAATCAAACGTATACTCAACAAAAACAGTCTCAATCTTAACCTCCCGCTAAACATTACCCAGCTCTTCCGTTTCAACCAGTCGAAGGTTTTCTGGTCTTTCAAATCCATTTACAGAGAATGGATTCTTGACTCTGCATGCTCGATCACTCCAAACATTGAAGCCTGGAGTAGAGAACTTCAAGTCCCGCTCCCTATCAACTTAATTGAAGAAACATTACAAACTGTGCTCAAAAGTCTCTCATGTGCAACTTTACTTGAGTCCTATTACAAAACCTTGACCAGGTGGTATTTCACTCCCACAAGACTTCAAAAATTTTCTAACACTTTGTCTCCTTTGTGTTGGAGGAACTGCGGTCACCCTGGCTCAATGTCACATATATTTTGGGACTGTCCTTCCCTTCGTCACTTCTGGGGAAAAATTCATCTACTTCTTTGTGATATAACTGGACTTAATTTAGATCTTACTCCAGAACTTGCATTGCTATCAATAGGAATCAACGACATACCTTCAGACCTCAGAGCCCTTATAGTGCGCATTCTCATTGCGTGTAAAAATGGTATTGCAACGCGTTGGAAGGACCCGGATCCACCCACGCTTGATGCAGCTTTGGGGACCATCGCATCACATAACTCTTACGAATATATGCACTCTCTGAGAAATAATCTCCAAGCAAAATACAAAAAGAAATGGACGCCATGGAACCAATTTTTCTATCAACAAGATGTCCCTTTTACTCGGACCTGAATTGACTCCTTTCCAATTTGCTTCAGAATAGTCTAGTCAAGCATAACTGTGAATCATTTCTCTCCCTTCCTTCTCCCCACTGCCCTCCTTCCCAGTTCACTCCCCCCCCCCCCCCCCCCCCTCCCTGTTTGGAATTATCGAGAATACCGAACTTTCTTATTGTTTATTGTTTGATATTTTCCGTTATCATCATACTATTGTAACATGTATTTTTTTTTTTTTTTTTTTTTTGATCATCCTATTGTACCGTCATTGTTAAGGCAACCTTTGTAAAATTGTGTATAACCAAATAATGTTGAACAAGAAAAAAACAAGACCTTGCATTCTCAAAAAAATCTTAAACAGGAATATAAATCTGATTACTATGGCATAAGTTTACTCTACAAGAGTGGTATATATTATATCCCATTGTTTTCCTGGATCAGTTATATTTAATAAATAATAAAGGGGTAAGTTGGAGATATTACCCTCACTTATGACGTATAAGTAATACTATACAATATCTTTATGGGGATATATCAGCAGTAAAACTGTCACTTATTACATATACAGTGCTAAATGTATATCATGTGTTATTTGTACCTATTACACTGGAGTAGGCACTTTGCAACCATGGGTGCCATATAGATTGTATTTTCTTTTTTGCAGACATAGAATGTGCCAGCATCAGTTCATGTTGGCAATGGGTATTAATTTTATCTATAACTTCAGTAATAGTGGGAGTAGTGGTACATTTCCATTTACCCACTATGAGTAATCTAACTGCTATGAATATGAGAAGGTTTTTCTGAGCACATGCGGGATCTCCCCAGTTCCTATATGTATAAATACAAGAGGGGTGGGGGACAAGAGGCGCAATAGTGCCCTATCACTAGAGACACTTCAGGCTGCAAAGGTGGTGCTGTGGAACCACTCACCTGATTCGGTTGTGTTCCCCACAACTGGTTGAAAGAACATCAGTACTCCAGCTGCTGCAGGACCTCCACCGACCACTCACACGTGGTGATATCCAGAAGATGATGGGGAAAAAAAGGGGTATCACGGTCCACACTGCTCAAGTCCAAGAAAACTCACACGAGAGTCAGAGTTTCACAAAACAAATCCTTATTCTTTATTCTTCCACTCAAACGCATTTCGGTGCCAGGTGGGGCACTGAAACGTGAGCAGCGCAGACCGTGATGCTCCTTTTTTTCCCATAATCTTCCAGTTCCTATATGTAGAATTGCTAAGCACGCTAATAACGTCAGCTGTATCTCCAAAATGTCTTTAATCGGGCATCTGGTATCCTCCCACAAACAATCGAGGAGAGGGCAAGACCACCACATGTGCTCTAATGTCCCTTTAGAACCTCACCCCCCTCCAGTAAAAATTCGATTGATCTAACCCAAAGATGCGCTACTCGTACTGGATATTGATACCAGCAGAGATGGTTTTTTTTTTTTTTTCAGTTCGAGATGATTAATGCAAGAAGACGCCCACATCACCTCTTTAAGCTCTTCTCTCCAAAATTCAGGATCAAAGGATTCCCCTAATTCCCGTTCCCATTTAGTCTTATAGGCTATTTAGGATCTATGGAGGGATCATTTAGGGCATTGTACATAATGGATACCCCCTTTGATCCTGATTCTGGTATCAAAAAATAGCCATTAGCTCGTCTAACTAGATGAGTAAAAAAACGGTGATTCTGGAGAGGTGGTGAGCAAATGGTGTATCTGTAGATATTGATAGAAGTATCTACGTATGCCCGGGAATTTAGAGGTTAACTGGTCAAAGGGCCGCATCCCAATTGTATTCTCTAAGGCTGCCTTCACAGTTGCGCTCCCCGCCGCTGCGTATTACGGCGGGCAAGCGCAAGATCAGCTTTCAGGGTGGGGACGAGAATGGGTGATTTGTACGCAAGCATCCGCATGCGTACAAATCACACACGGAAGTGAACGGGTGTGCACGGCAATCCGCAGCAGAGCGCATCACCGTGCGTCCCCATGATAAACATAGGGATGGACAGTGCTTGTGCTCAGCTTGCGTTCGCCGTCCGCAAGACTCTACAGGAAGAACCTTTTTTTTAGAAATTTTCAATTTGAAGCCACCTATGATCTCTGTCAATCTGCCACCACTCCCTAAGTCTTATCAATATTGAGGCTCTATGATATGCAAGATTTGGCATACCCATCCCCCCCAGATCATAGGGGTAATACATTACATTTCTTGCTACTTTTGTAAAATAATGTCCCAGCTCTGAGGAGACCACCTTCACCATCATTCAGTAATAAGGACTCATTTAAACGCCATCTAAAGGCGGTATTGACTTGATGTGAAAGTGCAATTGTCGGGGATAATGGCACATGGTCAGACCATGTAATTAGACCAATGTCAGCAGACTTGCATCTTGTAAGAACTGCGTTATTTATCTGAAAATTATCCTACTAGAAGTGTGATGTCGGAAAGAGTAAAAAGTGTAGTCTTTCACTTGCATGCAAATATCTCCAAAAGTAATGCTAGTGGTATCCATGCGCTAGCAGTGTTAGCTCCCTCCAACATCGCCTTTTCCCTTGTGAACAGTCCAAGACTCTGTCCATAAGAAGGTTGAAATCAACACATATTATTTTACCTCCCTGTTCTTTTTGACATACAATACGGAAGACTTTCCTTAAAAAAGTGTGCTGACCTTCCTTTGTAGCATAAACAGTTGTCAAAGTATGTGGTCCTCCATTTAAAGTGCATACAAGGATGAGAAATCTACCTGTGGGATCAGCATATATTGCTGTATAGATTTAAATGCCACAGTATGTTTCACTATGATACACACTCCCGCTCTTTTGTTGGTGCCGTTGGCAAAGATATGGGGAAATTGAGGATGGTGAATCCTACAATTGTCTACTTCTAATAAATGCGTCTCTTGTAGGCATCCGCCTGAGACTTTCTAACCTCCCTCCATATCTAGCCCCTTAACATTTAACGATAGCATCTGTATACTCATATGTGCAACATAGAATAAAACTAGTTATAGCCAACAAAAAAACATTCAGGTTTACATTAAAGGAGTATGTGCCAGCTGTTGAGTATTTACACTCAATGTTCCTAAGATTGAATTTGTACTAGCGTTCAATGTAGAGATGCCAAAAAAAAAATGAGGGAAACATACACACTGAAGATTAAAAATAAAAAAGAATGGAGAGGAGAAACCAAACCAGAGAAAGTCCTGAACTCAAGGTCCGATTTTACCCACAATAATGACCAACACAACTCGGACGTAATGGAGATCTAATATCTGCAGGGGGCAGTGTGAAAATATCAGTCCAAAAAGCCGTCTAACAAAGGGGCCTTTCAAAGAACGGCAGTCTTCCATACCATGACCCATCCTCCAATTTAAGCTGTGTACCATTCTGAGACAACTTTTTTTCCCCGCCATAGGCTGCCTGGAAGTATAGGGGATCTTCCAGCTTGATAACTTAATTTATCTTCTGCTTGTTTAGGAGAGAAACATATAACCATACGTCCTACATAAGAGAGAAATAGACGTACAGGGTTAAAAACCCCATCGGTACCGTACGGTAGCTTCTCTAAAGGTACCGTTACACGCAACTTCACGGGACCGCGCACGTTTTTGGCACTTATCCAAGATTGCCTTGGAGATGTCACACGCAGAGATATAGGAAACGCAACTACGATGTTGAAAGTAACTTTCATTCGCTGGGTTTGGTTCAACCCAGCGAGCGATACTTATCAATGTAGTGAATAGGGGAAGTTGCTTTCAACATCTCTATTGCGGTGTCAAGCAGAGCGATAGTAGCAGATCGCCTGAGCAACATCGCCAGGTTTCAGAACATGTTCATAAACCTGGCAACTCCGCTCTAGCAGCGTATCCCTGTTGAATCTCTCTGTTAAACGTTGCAACGCACTAGCGATCTCAACGGCAACAGCGATGCCTACGTCACTTTTCGGCGATGTTGCCGGAAATATCGCCTAGTGTAACTGTACCTTTTAGAGCCTTGCAAACATGGGCGTACTCTCTCCGTTTAGCTAAAGTAGTCGCAGACAGGTCAGGGAACACCTGCAAATTCTGTAGTTCAGCAGGTAACCCAGGAGGTTTCCTCATTTGTCGTATAAACGCATCTTTAGTGGTGAAAAAATGTATCCGGGCCAGGGTATCCCTGGGTATGGCTGAATCTAAGTTCTTGGGCTTCGGTGTCTTGTGGATTCTATCAATCATTAAGTCTCTAGGAGTCAATGTAGGGAGAACAGCCTGCAAGAAGTTGTGTAAAAAAGCAGCTAAATCCCTGTCAGCAACATCTTCTGGTATACCCTCGTATACGTGTTTTGTTTCTCCTGGATCTGTTTTCCAGGTCATACATTTTGTCATATGCACCAGCTAGTTCCCCCTTTATTGCTTTGTTTTCATCCACCAAAGCATTAAAGGACCTATCCGACCACAAAACTTGTTATTTTAAAAAAGCTAATGTGTGCTGAATTGTGTTACAAAAGCCTCCCACAGTGTTATTTTGTTTTCCTACCTGAATTTCTGTGTTCAGTGCCTCCATGTTGATGTTTTCATGCAGCATTTCATGATTAGGTAGCTTCCTGTTGTTTTTTTTTTTTTTTGTTTTTTTACTTCTTACAGCCTGTGCTGATCACCACCCCCTGTACACACCTCCCTGCCCCCTCCACACTCCTCTCTGCACACACACTGCACCCTGATTGGCCAGGACTCTCTACAGTGTCTCAGTGCTACAGCAGTGAAGGATCATTCACAAACAACTGATCATTATGACACAAACAGGCTCCAGCAAGCAACTCCTACAGCAATGCACCTGAAAGTGCAAGGAGGGAAAAATTGGGTGAGAGCAGGCACTGCATACAGAGCCACAGAGCCACTTGTCTGGGAGCTGCTCTGTGTACCTGCAGTGTCCATGCAATCCTGCCTCAAACTCAGCACACATGGGCTGGGTTAGCAAATGGGAGTCGGCTGTCACTCAGTGAACTGGGCTGTGATGCTGTGTACAGGGCGGGGGATAAGCTAATGCTGTGTGGTCGGGACGTGACATCACAGGAAGCAGCAAATTCACTGCAGGAGAGGTCATGTGACCGCTCTAAGAAAGGTGATGACACGAGAGAAGGGCTTAGAGCAGATCAGGTAGGTAATTACCATCTATCTACTTGTATCTGTGTAGCCCAATACTGTAAAGATTGATTTAAGCCAGATAAGTCCTTTAATGGTTGTGGCATATACTGCCATTTTGCTTTCTAAATGGGCAGTACGTTCCCCTAAGGAGTTAATTTCTTCCTTAACCTCCTGCAGCATGGAATGCATGTCCTCTTTAAGTGAGGAACGGATAGAAGCTAGGAAGTCTTTCATATCCCCTTTAGTGAATGGGGAAGAGCTGCTGTGCTGCTGCACTGATGCGATCTCACCTCTGCCTGAGCCACGGGAAGATTGTGAAGATCCGGTGGGAGAAGCTGCCGCCATCTTCCCTGAGGCCTGCGCAGTCTGCCCCTGGGAAAGAAGTCCGGGAGATGCGGAGGGGGAAGTCCTCTTCTGTTCTCTGCCGCGCGTCATCATGGGCCCAGCAGTGAGGTGAAGCCTGCGGTGTATAACCCAGAGGTAGGGGGAGCCGCGGAGAGCTGGTATATGCCGTTTTAAATCGGGTATAGTCGGAGCTCAAGCTCTAAGCGGCCGCCACGTTCAGCGTGCAGGCCACGCCGCCATCAACGGGTTATTTTAAAACGTTTTACAACTCTATAGCACTATGAGAGACTACAGAGGAAAGATCCCTTTTGTGGCCTATCACTTGCAAGATATTTAAATAATATAGTATTGTTGTTACGTTTTGTTGCAAATATATTGATGATTGAACTCTGACTGATAGTCTGACCTGATGTTGTCTGATCCACTGATTTAACATGATTTTTTTTTTCCAAGGATCTTGTTACTTGAGGATGCTTCTTGCCCATTCACTTGAATGGTTAGGAATCACCCTGAAGCAGCAGGATCCCTGGAAAAAATCAGAAGTGTGATACCGGTTGGGCCACAACACCATTTAATGTCGTAAACAATTAAACGAGTGTTTTGAGAAACAGTTTAAAATCTAAAACTTTAAAAAAAATAAAAAACCTTTCTATATGATTTCCTGTGTAGTACCTATATAATGTGTCTGCCAGCTCTGCTTGTCTCTGTTCTCTGTAGTGAAACGTTTTTGCCTTTTTATTTTGAATTGACAGGTTGCATTTAAAAGAAAAAATGCACTGAAAAGGGATGCACTAAGAAGAATGAAGAAATGTAATAAATAAAAATGAACTTAACTTTGCTTGGGCATCTTAGAAATGGAATATCTGTAAATTACAAGAAAAATAAATACCTATCTTATATTTATATAATCTGCAGTTTGGAATTCAGGCGTTGTAGCCGAATCCCAGAATGCTTTGCGCCACTGCGAGCGATGACGCGTAGCGTCATCGCGAGAAGCAGCCGCAGTGCACCTCCGGGACAACAACCCCCACACACAGACACAGGAGACCCGGCCAGAGAGAGAGGGAGAGGAGCTCCGGCCCCGCACACTCCATCCCCCGGGACAGCAACCCCCACACACAGCAGCTGACAGCCTCAGCCGCACTGCACCTCCCGGAGAACTACCCCCCGCCTGCACACCCCCGCCAGCCATACACCCCCGCCAGCCGTAGTTCCCCCCCCACCTCTCCTGCTGCTCCGGCACACTCCCGCATCTCTCTCTGCTCCGATCATCTTCACTACAAGGCTAAAGGACCTTTGGTGATGTCAGAGTCATGTGATCATTCACATGACTCAGACATCACTTCAGGCCCTCTATTAATCGATCAGAGCTGGGAAGAAGGTAAGAAGCCACACAGGGCGCAGGGCGAGTTAAGACACTGCAGGGGCAAATAGAGCCCAGGGGAAACAGGGGGGGGGAGCCCATTCTGCCCCTCTACAGTCTACCCCTGCTCTGCTTCGGCCCCACACCCTGCACCTCCCCCACACACAGCAGCTGAGAGACAGAGAGGAGATCCGGGGAGAGACACACCACAGGGGACAAAAATCCCCCCACACACAGGACGACTAACCAGCAGCACAACATACACATATACATACACTCTATATACATACATACACTCTATATACATACATACACTATATATACATATACACTCTATATACATACATACACTCTATATACATATACACTATTTCAACACACACATAGATATAGAGTATCTACACATACCTTATATTCACATAAATATATTGATATACTGTATATACACATAGATACACACTATATACACATATATATTGATATACTGTATATAAACACATACACATATACATATAGTGTATATACACATATATACATACATGCACATATACAGTCTATACACACATATATAGATATACAGTATATACACAGATATACATTATATACACATATATACATATACAGTATATACACATCTATACATATATATATACATATACAGTATCTACACATACACTTAGATATACACTATATACACATATATACATAGATATACATATACAGTATATACACACATATATACATACACAGTATATACACACAGATACATATACAGTATTTTCACATATATAGATGTAGTTATAGTTTATATACACATATATAGAGATATATAGTATGTACACATATATACATATCCTGTATATACACATATCGCTATACAGTATATACACATATATACATACATATACAGTATATACACATATATACATGTAGATATACACTATATACACACATATTGATAGATACACAGTATATACACATACATAGATATACAGTATATACACATATACATAGATATACAGTGTATACTCACATATAGATATACAGTATATACACAGACATACACTATATACCCACATATAACACTATATACACAACACATATATAGATATACAGTATATACACATATATATTATACAGTATATACACATATATATATATATACAGTATATACACATATACACACAGATATAATATATATATATACAGTATATACACATATATAGATAGCTGTACATATACTGTATATACACATATATAGATAGATGTACATATATAGTTTATACACATATCTACTTATATAATCACCAGTTTGGGATTCGCCCGTTGAAGCCGGATCCCATAATCCTTTGTGGCACTGCGAGCGATGACGCTTGCGTCATCGTGAGCCGCACCCGCACTACCTCACACCACCGCCATCCTGCCAACCCTTGGCCCCGCCACGAAGTCGACGCTGCCCGGATGCCGCCGGTGCCTTCCACCCCTCGCTCACCGCTGGGGCCTCGCTGCTGCTGGACTTGCCGTGTAGGGCCTGTGGCCGCCTGCCGCAACCCACTGACGTCGTCCTGTGCCCGGCGCCAGCCAATGGGAGTGAGCGGGGCATCTCTGCCTCCAAAGCCTCACACGCCCCACTCACTCCCATTGGCCGCCGCCGCCCCTGCAAGCGGATTGGGCGCTGTGTTGTAAACACAGCACGCCCATCCAATTGACCAGGACTCGGCGTCCTGGACCAATCGGATGCCCCTCCAGCCCAGAGCCCTTCTTCTCACCCCTCCAGCCCAGACCGCTTCTCTCCTCACCCCTCCAGCCCAGACCGCTTCTCTCCTCACCCCTCCAGCCCAGAGCCGCTTCTCTCCTCACCCCTCCAGCCCGGAGCCGCTTCTCTCCTCACCCCTCCAGCCCGGAGCCGCTTCTCTCCTCACCCCTCCAGCCCGGAGCCGCTTCTCTCCTCACCCCTCCAGCCCGAGCCGCTTCTCTCCTCACCCCTCCAGCCCAGAGCCGCTTCTCTCCTCACCCCTCCAGCCCAGAGCCGCTTCTCTCCTCACCCCTCCAGCCCAGAGCCGCTTCTCTCCTCACCCCTCCAGCCCAGAGCCGCTTCTCTCCTCACCCCTCCAGCCAGAGCCGCTTCTCTCCTCACCCCTCCAGCCCAGAGCCGCTTCTCTCCTCACCCCTCCCCACAGAGCCGCGTCTCTCCTCACCCCTCCACCACAGAGCCGCTTTACTCTCTACCCTCACCACAGAGCCGCCTCTATACTCTGCTACCCACAGCGCCTCTATACTCTGCTACCCACAGAACTGCCTGTATACTCTGCTACCCACAGAGCCGCCTCTATACTCTGCTACCCACAGAGCCGCCTCTATACTCTCTACCCACAGAGCCCCTCTATACTCTCTACCCACACAGCCGCCTTATACTCTCTACCCGACAGAGCACCTCTATACTCTGCTACCCACAGAGCCGCCTGCATACTCTGCTACCGACAAGAGCAACCTGCATACTCTGCTACCGACAGAGCAGCCTGCATACTCTGCTACCGACAGAGCAGCCTGCATACTCTGCTACCGACAGAGCAGCCTGCATACTCTGCTACCGACAGAGCAGCCTGCATACTCTGCTACCGACAGAGCAGCCTGCATACTCTGCTACCCACAGAGCAGCCTCCCATACTCTGCTACCCACAGAGCCGCCTCCATACTCTGCTACCCACAGAGCCGCCTCCATACTCTGCTACCCACAGAGCCGCCTTATACTCTGCTACCCACAGAGCCGCCTGTATACTCTGCTACCCACAGAGCCGCCTCTATACTCTGCTACCCACAGAGCCGCCTCTATACTCTGCTACCCACAGAGCCGCCTGTATACTCTGCTACCCACAGACCGCCTGTATACTCTGCTACCCACAGAGCCGCCTGTATACTCTGCTACCCACAGAGCCGCCTGTATACTCTGCTACCCACAGAGCCGCCTGTATACTCTGCTACCCACACAGCCGCTGCATACTCTGCTACCCACAGACCCGCCTGCATACTCTGCTACCCACAAGCCCCTGTATACTCTGCTACCCACTGACCCGCCTGTATACACACAATTCATTTCACCGCGCTCCCGATGCAATTGCATCGGGCCTTTTTACTAGTTCCATATAAATTCGTGTGTGTTCCCTGTGCTTGTTAGGTTATTTATTATGCGTTTCTTGTATAGTGCCAACATATTCCACAGCGCTTTACAGAGATTATAATGATTTGTTCCCATTGGGACTAACGATCTAAAATTCCATACCAGTATGTCTTTTGAATGTGGGAGTAAACCTACACAAACATGAAGAGAACATACAAACTCTTTGCAGATGTTGTCCTTGGTGGGATTTGAAACCAGGACCCATAGCCCAAAGCAGCAGTGCCAACCACTGAGCTATCGTGCTTAGGAAATATATGTACAATGTGTTCCAAATTATTATGCAAATTGGTTTTAAGTGTCATAGGGTTGTGTTTTTTTTTTTTTTTTTAATGAAACCCATTGATCGGATTGTGTCTCAGAGTTCTTTGGATCACTGAAATCAATCTGATACCTGTGATAATTAGTTTGGCAGGTGAGCCCAATAAAAGGAAAATTGGGTGTTCCATAATATTACGCTGGCCACAGTTTTCAAGTAACATGGGAAAGAAAAAGGATCTTTCTGCTGCCAAAAAGCAACAAAGTGCACTGCCTTGACCAAGGGATGAAAACATTAGATATTTCACGAAAACCATGAGCGTGATCATCGTACTGTGAAGAGATTTGTGGCTGATTCTGAGCACATATGTGTTCGTGCAAATAAAGGCAGAATGAGGAATGTTTCTGCCAGGCAAGTTCATCGGATTAACAGAGCAGCTGCTTTAAAAAAAAAAAAAAAAAAAAAAAAGCCTTACAATACCAGCAAACAGATATTTGAAGCTGCTGCTGCCTCTGGAGTCCCTCAAACCTCAAGGTGTAGGATCCTTCAAAGGCTTGCTGTGGTGCATAAACCTATTATTCGGCCACCCCTAAACAGTGCTCACAAGCGGAAACGATTCCAGTGGGCCCAGACATACATGAAGACTAATTTTCAACCAGTCTCGTTTACTGATGAGTGCCGAGCAACCTTGGAAAGTCCAGATGGATGGAGTAGTGGATGGTTGGTGGATGGCCACCATGTCCCAACAAGGCTGCGACCTCTGCAAAGAGACGGAGGAGTCATGTTTTGGTTTGGAATCATGGGGAAACAGCTGGTAGGCCCCTTTTAAGGTTCCTGAAGGTGTGAAAATGATCTCTGCAAAGTATATAGAGTTTCTGACTGAGAATTTTCTTCCATGGTACAAAAAGCAAAAACGTGCCTTCAGGAGCAAAATCATCTTCATGCATGAGAATGCACCCTCTCGTGCTGCAAAGAATACCTCGGTGTCATTGGCTGCTATGGGCATAAAAGGAGATAAACTCATGGTGTGGCCACCATCTTCCCCTGACCTCAACCCTATAGAGAACCTTTGGAGTATAATGAAGCAAAAGATCTATGAGGGTGGGAGGCAGTTCACATCAAGAGTAGCTCTGGGAGGAGGGTACGATGCTACACATTTGGTGGGGCTGCTCCCTGATCAGAGAGTTCTGGGAGAAGGTCTTTCGGAATTATAGGTTAGTTACAGGTAAACAAATAACCGGAACTCCTGAATTGGCCTTGCTCTCTTTGTTACCTGGTTCGGTGAGGACCCAAAAGAAAGAC
Source organism: Allobates femoralis (assembly GCA_033576535.1). Taxonomy (NCBI): domain Eukaryota; kingdom Metazoa; phylum Chordata; class Amphibia; order Anura; family Aromobatidae; genus Allobates; species Allobates femoralis. The sequence continues at coordinate 344,419,909 of JARQOC010000005.1, read as the reverse complement.
ATTTTGAGATTCTGCCTTCCGGCGGCCAGGGCGGTGATTCCCAGGCATTGGAAGAAATCGGTCCCCCCTTCCGTCACCGAGTAATTCTCGGAGATGGAGTGGTATTATAGAATGGAAGAGATGGTGGCTGGACTTTCCCAGTCTCTTTCCTCTTTCTCTGTTACTTGGTGTGAATGGATAATTTTCAAAGATTCCAATAACTATGACTTGTTGCTTTCTTAAAGGAGGTCTGACTCTTTCCTCCAAGCCCCTTCTGGAAACCCATATTCTGGACTTTCCTTTGTCTCCCTGACGGATATAGGAATTCAGTAATTGGACAGCTCATTCTTTCATTGTCCTTCTTCTCCTCTTTCTTTACTACCCCTCCCCACCCCTCCCCTACCCCCACCCCGGGCGGTTTTTGGTCTTTGGCCAATGGTCTGGTCGAAGATATGAAAGACCATCACTTGACCTTTTTTGTCTAAAAAGAAAAATTTAGTTTTCTTATGACAATTTAATCTTGATTATATATTTACTGAAAATATTTGTAAGTGTATTCCTATTGATTTATTTCCAGGACTTTGGTTATTTTCTCTGAGTCTAGAGTATTGGCAAAATATACTATGTACTTTAACTCATGGTTTGAGTCTGGTACTTCACGACTCTAATGTGTTCTGGATTTTTGACAATATTTCTTGTTTGCAATGTAAATAATTTATATCTCTGCTCAATAAAAACATATTTACCAAAAAAAAAAAAGAGTAGCTCTGGGAGGCTATTTTGACATCATGCAAAGAAATACAAGCAGAAACTCTCCAGAAACTTACAATATCAATGGGTGCTAGAATTGTGAAGGTGAGATGAAAGAAGGATTCCTATGTTAACATGTAACTTGGCCTGTTAGGATGTTTTGGAGTTAAATAGCTTTTTATTTCAGTGAAGGTGACCTCCTAATGCTGCAAATTCAACAAATGAGCATTTTCAGTTCTTTCAAACATGTCAAATGTTTAGAAACTTTACTGTGCCTAACTATTTGGATCAGTGCATTTAGAGTGTTTTTTTTAATTTTTAAGATTATACTGTTATCAATGGGAGGTTTCTTCAATAAAATTCTATGTATACTCTAACTGGTAACTTTTATTACACTGTCATTTGCCCTGACCATTTAGGAAAATCGGAGAAAAAAAACTTTTGCATAATAATTTAGAACACAGTTTAAAATACACTGGAATAATATTCTACATTCATAATTACGAGTTGGGACTTCCGTCCGCTGTAAATAAATACCATAATGCACTGCTGCAGTGTCCCTTGCGCAGGGGCAGTTTGTGGCGCAAGGCCACAAACTGCGCCTGCGCAAGTGACATACACGTCACCGCTATTCCCGCGCATGTGCATTAACATCCATGTCATTACTGCGCATACGCGGGAATAGCAGTGTGTATGTCACTTGCGCACTTTTGGCAGCTTACTCACAGGAGTGTGTGCACTCAGGGCTCACTCACGGGAGTCTGTGCACTCGGGGGCCGCTCGCTCACGGGTGTCTGTGCGCGCTGTCTCTTCCAATGACTCTGCCTTCCATCACTGAACCACCGTACAGTGCTAACCACTGAAGCGGCTTGGAGGAAGATTTGAATCTCGCGCCACTCAGCCTATCAGCGGCGCGGGATTCAAATCTCCCGCCAGGGTATGAGCCACTTCGCTGATTAACCGACCACGGCATCCAATCAGCGCTGTTGGCGCGTGGCGGATTTGGCGGTGGATTTGAATCCCGTTCGCCATATCGGAACTTGGGTGTTCCAAAATTGCGGTTGGGACACTTCTGCGAGCAGCAGGGAGATGAGCGGCAAGCATCGCTCATCTCACGGCTGTGTCGCCGCTAACCTTCATGCGACGGGTGATGAGCCGCGGCTACCGTCGGGAGATCAGCGGCCAGCGTTTCTGATCTCTCGACGGTAGTGGTGGCGTTTGTGTCCCTTAGACTCTTGTCGCCTGTGTCGCTATCCCACAATGGTGCCGCGGTGCATTGTGGGATAGCCGGAAGTCCCCGGTCGACTTCCTGGTTCCTCCGGCAATCCCTGCCGAGCGCAGGACCTGGACATCAATCACCGCCCAGACGCGGCCAGATGACGTTGGGGCCTCTGATTGGCCCAACGTCATCAAGCCGGGACACCGCACCGCAGACCAGGAGAGGAGCGGGGACACCACCGGACGGCCGGAGGAACAGGGCATGACAGAAGGGACAGCACCGGACAAGGTAAGACACGGTGTGTGTGTGTTTTGTGTAGCTGGGGCTGCCAATATAAGTCCCCCCCGAGAATAAGACAGGGGGCCACTTTTGGCCCCCCAAAAATATAAGACCGGGTCTTATTTTCGGGGAAGCACGGTAAGAAAGATGGATAGAGATGGGCAGATTGGCATGCTTGAATCTCAGTTACTACATAGTAACATAGTATTTAAGGTTGAAGGGAAGACCTTCAGTCCATCTAATTCAACCCATAGCCTAACATGTTGATCCAGAAGAAGGCAAAAAAAAACCATGTGGCAACACTAAGCTCCACAGTGGGGAAAAAAATTCATTCCTGACTCCACATACGGCAATCGGACTAATTCCCTGGATCAACGCCCTATCAAAGAACCTAGTATATATAACCGGTAATATATTTTTCATCAAAGGTATCCAGGCCCTTCTTAAATGTTAGTAGTGAGTCACTCATTACAACATCATATGGCAGAGAGTTCCATAGTCTCACTGCTCTTACAGTAAAGAATCCATGTCTGTGATTATGATTAAACCTTCATTACTGCAGCAGAAGAAAAATACTCAGCTGGATCAGTCTGTAGCTGAGATCAAAGTATTCAAGGACAGGGCAGCAAAAAGTGATGTTACAATTAAATGTTGAACTACAAGCTCTGAATTAAGAATTAATAGCATGTGGGGGAGTGGCATGACAGGCAATGTGAGAGGTTGCAGCACAGAGCTCTCCTGCCCGAGATCCTGTGTTGGGCTGTGACTGCCGCTCGGCTGGGCACATTGAAAGACACTACAGTGCATCGGAGGATCCCTGGACCCCAAGGGAGTGATTTACGGCAGCAGGAGCAGAGGCGATGACCCGTAGGAGACAGAGTGAAGCAGGCTCCATGGACACACACAGGTCCTAAGATGGCACAGAGTCTGTGGAGGAGGCGGAGAAGAAAAATAGAGCATGGGAGTGGAGGATGGCAGCAGCAGCCAGACTGGAGAGGTTTGTGAGAGTGAAGGAAGAGAGGGGACAGTGACTCTGAGGCTGAAGATTCAGTGGAGGAACTAGAACAGCCTGGGAAGGAGCCGGAGGAGGGGGCTGATGAAGCTGCTAATGGCCCCAGGAGAGAGACTGTCACTGGACACACAGGGATGCAGGCAAAGTCTGCAGAATCTGAGCCCACACTTAAAGATATATTTGCAGCAGTTAACTTTTGCAAGGATGCCCTGACTACACTCACTCAACAAGTACAGGGAATGCAGAGTGAGATTAAAGGCATAGTCTGACATGACGAAAGCGGCTGCAAGAACAGGAGAGGTGGAGGACAGAGTCAATGTGGTGAATTATATTGTGCAGCTGCAGAAAGGTCACAAACTTTGTGCTAAACACCTAGAGGAAGTCATGGCCAAAAACGATGACTTAGAAAATCGATCCTGCAGGAACAATGTAAAAATAGTGGGGGTGCCTGAGAAAGATGATGGTGCTAACCCCACAGAATTCATAGAGAACTGGCTCCTGCAGAAACTGGGCACGAAAGTACTATCTAAAGTATTTGTGGTGGAAAGAGCGCGTAGGATCCCGATGAGGCCCCTGGCCCCTGGATCAGCTCCTTGTGCCATGCTGGCCAAAATCTTAAACTACAGGGACAGAGATGCAATCTTGAGGAATGCAAGGAATTCGCAAGACATGACTATTGATGGTCACAACATATCTATATATTCTGACTATTCGCCTGCGGTACAGAAGCTTAGAATGAGATTCGGAGAAGTGAAGAGGAGACTGAGAGGTTATGGGATTCAGTACTCTATGCTTTACCCAGCCAAGCTGAGAGTGGTTGTATCAGATGGGGTGCAGTTCTTTCAGTCCCCAGAGGAGGTCTCGAACTGGATGGATCGCAATGATGAGGCTAATGGAGGTGCCGAGTAGTGGCGGCGGTTTACCAACTGTTTATGTTAACTGTTTAATAAGGGCGGGAGAGCACGGTAAACGTACACAAGGTTGTAGGTTACTAGGTTATTGGCATACAGTTGTAGCGGAGTAGTGAGGGTGTAGTTGGGCGCTATTTACCCACTCTCAGGAGAGAGGACACAAACGATATCGGGTATGGGGAAAGGGGGAGGGGAGGAAGAGAGGGGGAGGGGGGACCCTGTGGAGGGTGGGGGAGGGTACTCATGAACGGGATGAGATGGGGAAGATGTGGAGAGACGTTGTTGTGGAGAATGTTGGGTATCGTGCCACTAATGAAACACTATGACGAGACAGATTAAAATTATAAGTTGGAACGTCAGGGGCAGGGCCGGTTTTAGACCAAGTGGGGCCCTAGGCGAGATTGAGAGTGGGGCCCCAAACTATGAAATAAAAATAGTACCCGTACAGTTGTATACAGTATATACAGCAGCCCCAGTGGTATCCAGCAGCCTCCCTAGTGCTATATACAGGCCCCAGCAGTATATTACAGCAGCCTCCCCAGTGGTATATACAGGCCCCAGCAGTATATACAGCAGCCTCCCCAGTGCTATATACAGGCCCCAGCAGTATTACAGCAGCCTCCCCAGTGGTATACACAGGCCCCAGCAGTATTACAGCAGCCTCCCCAGTGGTATATACAGGCCCCAGCAGTATATACAGCAGCCCCAGTGGTATACAGCAACCTCCCCAGTTGTATATACAGGCCCCAGCAATATATACTGCAGCCCCAGTGGTATACAGCAGCCTCCCCAGTTGTAAATACAGGCCCCAGCAGTATATACAGCAGCCCCAGTGATATATACAGGCCCCAGTAGTATATACAGCAGCCCCAGTGGTATCCAGCAGCCTCCCTAGTGCTATATACAGGCCCCAGCAGTATTACAGCAGCTTCCCCAGTGGTATACACAGGCCCCAGCAGTATTACAGCAGCCTCCCCAGTGGTATATACAGGCCCCAGCAGTATATACAGCAGCCTCCCCAGTGCTATATACAGGCCCCAGCAGTATTACAGTAGCCTCCCCAGTGGTATACACAGGCCCCAGCAGTATATACTGCAGCCCCAGTGGTATACAGCAGCCTCCCCAGTTGTAAATACATGCCCCAGTGGTATATACAGCAGCCCCAGTGGTGGTGTATACAGGCAGCTCCAGTCAGTGGTGGTGTATACAGGCAGCCCCAGTCAGTGGTGGTGTATACAGGCAGCCCCAGTCAGTGGTGGTGTATACAGGCAGCCCCAGTCAGTGGTGGTGTATACAGGCAGCCCCAGTCAGTGGTGGTGTATACAGGCAGCCCCAGTCAGTGGTGGTGTATACAGGCAGACCCCCCCCCTGCACACCTGTAAAGGAATACAGATCATGATTATTATCATTATACTTATCCTCCCTGCCTGCCGGCTGCCGCTGTCGCCGCTCTGCACCGCGCTCCGACTTCCTGCTTCCTCTGTCTGGCGCACAGGCAACGTGACGTTACTGCCTGCGGCTGCGCCCGGCGCCGGTCACAAGGATGAAGCCGGAGCGCGGTGCAGAGCGCTGCAAGCCCCGCCACCCGCCGGCTATAATCCGGCCCGGCCCTGGGGGCCCTCTGAAACTTGAGGGCACTAGGCAAATGCCTAGGCTGCCCCCCCTTTCCTAACGCCGGCCCTGGTCAGGGGTGTAGCAGACAGGAGTAAGAGGGCAGTGGTGTTACGTCATTTGTTGTCTTTTAAGCCATCAATACTATGCTTGTTAGAGACACATTTGGTCAGGGAGAGGTGAGGTGTGTGTTGGCAAGGTCCTGGATTCGACATGCATGTCATGCTACCTATTCTAGTTATGCAAGGGGGGTTTCGGTCCTGGTTCACGCTTCAGTACCGTATGAAGTAGTGGAAGTAAATGTAGATAAGTATGGGCAGTATGTGTTTGTGGTGTGCCGGGTGTATGGACAGATGATGTGTCTAGTGGCAGTATAATTCCCTCCGCCATATTCAGATAGCAAACTTCACGAGATCATGGACCTGGCCGGGCGCAGGGTGGGACTACCAATACTAGTTGTAGGGGATATGAATAATGTTCTGAATTGGTCCTTGGATAGGGAAGGGCGGGGGCCCGGGGAGAGTAAAGTTGAGACTCCCTTTGCTAGGCATGTTACTGAGTTGGGTTTTGTGGATTTATGGAGAATAAGTAATCCAGGAGTACGATGTTTTTCGTGCTTCTCAGCCTCGCACAACTCCATGTCCAGAATAGATTTGGCATTGGGAAATAGACAGTTGGATAGGATAATTAATAAGGTGGAATACCTGAATAAGGTGATGTCTGACCACAAATCGGTGGAGGTCAACATACAGATCGGGCCGAGAGGTGGGGCTCATGGGAGAGATTGGAAGGTTCACCCAACATGGCTGAAAATGATTGATATGGAACATTAAAGGGGAAATAGTTATTTTTTCAGGATAATGAAGGAAGCGCAGCCGTGGGAGTGGTGTGGGATGCTATGAAAGCCTACCTGAGAGGTCTTTTTATACGGGACATTTCAAGGTGTAAATCTGAATCCAGAAGGGAGGAACATGAGACTGTGGAGGGACTGAGATTGGCAGAAAGGAAGGCGGTGAGCTTGCCCACCCTGGAGACTCAAAGGAAATTGAAAAGGGTGCAGGAGGAGGTTGATAGAATTCGTATGGGCTCGGCAAAAAAAAAAGACAGGAGTTTCAGAGAGTGGCCTTTTTTGAAGACTGTGAAAGTGGGCCATTTGTTATCAGTGGTGGCAGCGGCTCAGAGGGATTAATCATATGTATATGCTTTACGGGATAGAGAGGGTAGTATGGTGGAGGATACTGGGGGCATATTGAATGTTTTTATACAGTTTTACGAACACTTGTACACCTCCGGGCTTACGTCCTCTAGGGAGGATATTGTGAACTATGTGGAAGTAGCCAACCTTAAACAAATACAAAATGAGGAAAAACTGATTTTGGATAAAACATTGACATTGGAGAAGTTGGAAGAAGCGTTGGCATCCATGTCAAATGATAAGGCTCCTGGGGGTGATTGGTTGCCTGTGGAGGTGTACAAACAACTTAAGGATGTGCTGTTACCCAGACTGTCAGGTATTTCAGGAGGCCTTGGGAGAGGGACATCTGCCAGACTCCATGAGGGAGGCCACCATAGTGGTTCTTCCGAAGGAGGGTAAAGACAAGTGTAAGGCTGAGTCGTATAGGCCCATTTCATTGTTGTCGGTAGACGCTAAGTTGTTAGCCAAAGTTATGGCACGTAGGTTAACGGGTGTGGTGTCGGGCTTGATTCACCCTGATCAGTCTGGCTTCATGCCGAATAGGTCGACCGCAATCAATCTACGGAGATTGTATGTCAATATGCAATTGCCGGCAGATAATGCAGGTTTTAGAGTAGTTGTGTCTTTGGACTCTCATAAAGCGTTTGACAGCGTGGAGTGGGACTATTTATGGGCGGTATTAGAAAGAATGGGCTTTGGACAGACGTTCCTTCAATGGGTAAAGTTGCTTTATTCCTCCCCGCTGGCCTGTGTAAGGGTGAATGGAATAAGATCAGATAAATTTGCTCTCACCAGAGGTACCCGACAGGGACGCCCTCTATCTCCGTTATTATTTGCCCTTGCGATTGAACCACTGGCAGCTCATATTGGACAGTCAGTTGAAGTGGTTGGCTTCAAATATGGTCAGGTGGAGGAAAAGATCGCACTTTATGCTGATGATATACTTATTCCTGCAGGACCCCCGAGACGCACTTACACATGCAGTGGAGGTAATTGAGAAATTTGGAGCAATGAGCAATGTCGGGATTGCGGATAAATTGGGAAAAATCCAGTTTAATGCTGATAGACAAAGATGATGAAGCAGAGGTGGGAACTATAGAATGTGCTGAGCTCAAAGTTGTAGAGCAATTTAAATATCTGGGCATGATAGTGTTACCGGTTACAGATTTTGTCTGATTGAATATAGACCCGTTGTTGATCAAACTAAAAGATAAGGCACAAGCATGGTCCAAATTGCGTCTCTAAGTGGTGGGCAGGGCGAACCTGGCTAAAATGATCCTTATGCCTAAAATTCTTTACGTGTTTCATAACTCTCCTGTGTGGCTCGTGTGGGGGTTGTTCCAGAGGTTAAACTCTCTATTTAGGGAATTGGTATGGGGCAGGCCGCAACCCAGAATTAAACTTGAAATCTTGCAATGGCCAAAGTCTGAAGGGGGAATTGCTTTACCAAATCCTTGGATTTATTTTTTAGCGTCCCAGAGCCAGTATCTTAGAAGGTGGGTTTCGAGAGGGCAGGGGGACTCCGTAAAAAAGGTTTTGGAACTTATGACTGGCATGTCCCCACTGGTACAGAGCTTGGAGGCGGGAGATCTGGGACAGTTTGGGGGGGGAGGTTTCCCACCATGTGCTTGGTACAGAGGGTGTGGTCTCGAGTGAAGAAACTGAGGGGCATAAGTGGCTTCACGAAATATACTCTTGTGTGGATGAATAGAAACTTAGGTTAACTCTGTAAATTGGGAGGTCAGAGAGCATGGACACGTGGTGGTCTTGAGTATCTATGGCAGCTTAAAGAGAAGGGGAGGTTGAAGTCCTTTGAGTCATTAAAGCAAGACTTTGGGATCCCGGACACAGATGGGTTCTTGTATCACAGGGTTGCACATGCCTATAACAGACAAAGGAGACTGAGTAATCTCAAGATTCACAAGGACATAGTGTTGGACTATATTTGTATGGATGGTGACACTAAAGAAGTGATTTCAACTATATATGGTGATCTGTTGCATACATTCTTGCTGCGGCATCCTGTACGGGCTCGGGATAAGTGGGAAGAAGAAATAGGGGAAATAAATGAGGTGTGGGCAGTGTGGATTTGATTTAAATCTAAATGATTTAAATCACGATTTAAATCACTAGTCAGTAAGGCTTGATTTAAATCAGTGATTTAAATCAAAGTTTCTACCTAAACTAGTTCTTGCTACTTTAACATGCAAGTAGATGAAGATTTTTAGAATCACTTTTTATATTACTTTTTTCTCCCCAGTTTAATGGGTTAATCATTCATATTTGGACACCACTGTTCTGTTGTACTTAGGAAGGAGAAAAATAATCCTGACCTTAATAACAATTTAAATAGATTTATTCAACTGAAACAATAACAACATTACAGCATAAGTTATTTGCTTAAACAAACATCCATGTTTGTTAACTAATTTGGCTAAACAAAATATATATATATTTTAAGAAACAGACTGTCAGCCCAGCCGACACATGATAAACTTAAATACTACTGTCCCTGCTGTCCTCTGTAGCTCACTTGTCGTCATCTTCATCATCATCTTCTTCTTTGTTCCTATTCATAATCTGGAAAAGAAAAACAAGCTTTCCTGCTTTATTGGGTCCCAACCGATTTCTCAATTTAGAATGAATGAGTCCAAAGGAAGAGAATATTCTTTCAACGCCTGCAGAAGAAGCTACTGCTGTTAAAAGTGAAATCATTACTTGAACAGTCTCTAAATCCAAGCGCTTAACCTTCCTAGCGTTATTCCCGAGCCTGACTCGGGGTTAACATTCACTACCAGAATCGTTAACCCCGAGTCAGGCTCGGGCTTACCCGCGTTCGCGGCAGATGCGGTAAAAAAACCGCATCTGCCGCACTTGCCGCATAGCTGCCGCACTTGCCGCACTTGCGGCGCGGTTGCGGTAATCTGCTTAGTAAAGGGAACCTAAGTGACATACACTTACATGCCTGCGTTCTTCTGGGGGTCTCCCTGTGTGTGCTGGGACTTGTGGGCTGTGCCCATCATGGCTGCTCTCCCCCTCCCTTATGCACGGCCCCTCTCAGCCTGCTATTGTGATGTGAGGCTGATCGCGTCATAAAGGGGCGGGGCTACCGGGATGCCGCGATTGAGCCCCGCCCCTTTATGACGCGATCAGCCTCACATCACAATAGCAGGCTGAGAGGGGCCGTGCATAAGGGAGGGGGAGAGCAGCCATGATGGGCACAGCCCACAAGTCCCAGCACACACAGGGAGACCCCCAGAAGAACGCAGGCATGTAAGTGTATGTCACTTAGGTTCCCTTTACTAAGCAGATTACCGCAACCGCGCCGCAACCGCGCCGCAAGTGCGGCAAGTGCGGCAGCTATGCGGCAAGTGCGGCAGATGCGGTTTTTTTACCGCATCTGCCGCGAACGCGGGTAAGCCCGCTTTTTGTTGATTTTTTTGCAAAGAAACAGACCGCCAGGGAGGTTAAGTGACTTCCACCAGTTTACTGGTGTGACCTTCCTTAAAATATCTTCAGCAAACATATATTTCTTGAATGGTTCCCCCTTAGCTCTGAAGTTTATTATAGTTGGCATTAAAGATGGATGATTGCTGGATACCCATGTCATAGCTAACTCCTCTTCCTCAGCACTTAGGTTTTGACCCCGATATTGGATATTGACAATATTTGCCAAAAAATGTGCTGGAGTCAGTGCTTGTCCCATTCGTTTGTTTACTGCTTGTAATTTAATTCTGTCCATGTGTAGTTCTGTTTTTAAGTGTTCACTCAGTTCCTTCCAAATTTCAACAGCATCCGCAATAAAACAGCTATTTTTCTGTATTTTGTTTAAAGCTTGAGAGATGGGTTTCAGGAAGCTCAGCATATGTTCAACATTTCTCTTAAGCCCAATGTTGAGGATTTTGGCCGTGACAGTGCCATCTATTTTATCTCGATTTTCTACACAAAGTGTCATCAGAATAGGCCAGTTTTTGATATACTGCTCAAAACAGTCCACCACAGAGTTCCATCTAACATCTTGTGGGAGCATTAGCTTGGTTCCACCCATCCTTTTCAGAGCTGCTGCAGCAAAATGATTGTTACGGAAGTATTTAGCAATTTCAACAACATTAGCCTTTATTTCTGGAACACTTAAGTCTTTGGCTAAGAGGTGCAGCAAATGAGCACTGCAACCATGTTATTAGCAGCTTTGTATTCCCTCCCTGCTCTTCTAAATCTCTTCTCATCTTGGATACGTTTGCAGCATTGTCAGTGACCAAACTGCATACTAGACATTTGAATTTTTGTTCACATGTCGTTATAGCTTTTACTGCCACTTCTTGTAAGTATTCTGCGCTGTGTGCATTTCCTGACGTATCAGTTGTTTGTGTAAGGAAGACTTTACCTTCTGTTGTTATACAAGCACATACAATAGGATCATTGTGGACATTACTCCACCCATCAATACTTAGGTTAACAATTTTACCCTCCAGAGCTGTTGCACATTGCTCCATTTCTCTGTCATACACTTGATCCAGCAGTTTCCCTGCAACATCAGCTCTGCTGGGTGGACTGTATCCTGGTCTGTGACTGAACCATATTAATGAAATGTGGGTTCTCAGTCAGACGGAAAGAAGAGTTTGTTGCATAAATAAATTGGGCAATTTTTTCAATCGATCAACTCTTTTTCTAATCTGCTAGTTCTTATCACAAACCTATCTATGGTGGTTCCAGGAGGTAAAGGTTTTTTCTACCTTTTGGGTGATGGAGATATGTGGCTGTGGGTGTCTGATGATGATGCTGATGCTAATGAAGCACTATCCTGGATGGATAACTCTGAAACTGTAGAACAGGATGATGGTGATCTTGGAGGTGGATAGTTTCCAGAATCCATGAATTCCCCTAAACAAAAAAAGTCAATGCTGTTATTTTATTGTTTATTATACAATTTCTGCTTATTGTACACAACACATCACTGCCCCTGCCCAAAAAGGAATATTTGTTTTTCTTCATAACTGTACCAAATGACAGTAACATGCAGTTCTCACACATGACAGTTCAGTCTTTAGAAATAGGATTCAATAAAAATGTTTATCAACCTGAAGATCCTGCCTGTTCAGAAGTGTTTCTTTGGTCATCTTCATCACCGCACTTGTCATGATGTTGCCTCATTCGCGCCACTAGGCCTTGCATCTCTTTGTTGCATCGTTTGCATTTTGCACGCATGCCTGCCTTACCGATAGGCGAAGGAGCTTCATTAAAATATTCCCAAACTGGGTCTCTTTTTTTACGGCCTGCTGCCATTATAAGGAAAGAATGTAATAAACCTCAGATCGTACACACAAACAGATCCAGACTTGTCTGTCTGTGGCTATGCTGTAGTATTGTGCTCAAAGCTTCACTTTCATTTTCTTGTCTGCTTGCCCTTCCTCCTCCTCACACTTAGATTCACATTCTTCTTGTGTTGTGCAGATCTATTCCACTCCAAATAATCAGAAACATATTGTCTAACTTCTTGGACTTGGCACTGAAGGGGTTGATTCTGTATTCATAGGTTTGTAGAACAATAGGATTAAGGTCTTTTTCTCAACTCTGTTCATGTTGTAACATTTTTGCCGTGAAGAAGAGGCTGGGACCTCTGCGGAGTCAAATTCCGTTTTGAGAACTGCGCAAGTAAAGCGAGCGTCTGTGATAATATAGGAGAGAAACTGCTAAACACTAATCCTACAGAAACCTCTGGAAGAGCATGGCATTGTGAATGTTACACATATACAGCCTTTATTTTACTGAGTTAAACAACTCAGCTTTATCTCATGATGGAAGAACCTTTGTATGGTAAAATATTTTCCTCAAAAAGCAGTTTATTGAAAAAAATCCTTTTGGTTTAAAAAAAAAAAAAAAAAAAAATTGATTTTTATCCACCCTGGGTATGGGACACTATACTGGAATATGGTCCGAAGTTGTCTTTGAGTGAGCCGGGTAGGATGTCGCAGCTCTATTTGGTGCACAGAGTTTATAGATCGCCTGAGTTTTTGCACAGGATTGGGGTTAGGAGTACATCAGAATATCCGCGATGCATGCATGAGGGTGCGGAAGTGCTACATATGATGTGGGAATGTCCGAGACTGCAAGCTTTTTGGATAGTTGTGATAAATTTGAGGGGAGGTATGGATGCGTTATTCCGAGAATACCAATTGTGTGTGTTAGGTTATGTGGAAGAAATAAATGTGACGAGTGTGCAGAAGATTGCGGTGGCAAGATTGTTATTCATGGCAAGGAAGTTGATTGCGAGGGCGTGGATCAGGGCCGAGCCTCCCTCCAGGATGGAATACTTACGACAAGTGGCGTATATCATACGAACAGAGGAGAATATATATAAGAAAAGGAATGCCTTTACAATGTTTGAAAAATTGTGGGATCCATGGTTGCGGGTGGAGGATAATGTGTCAGGAGGTGTATGACCGACGACTGTGACTAATGTTTTTCTTTTATACTGCTGGACCTGTGGCTAAAGAAGAAGATGGAGAATGTATATACGAGGATTCTAGATAGAAGTGCTATTGTTTGTATAGAAATGCATACAGGGAATCTGTTCATGAGTATGGAGGGTGGGGGGTGGGATCCATAGTTTGGTTTATATCATATAAAAGGTAAAATAATGTGATATTGTCTTTCTGATGTGTGTTGCAATATTATGCTGAGTTTAATAAAAAACATCTGACCAAAAAATGAATTAATATCATGTGGCCAGCCTTCTCTTTTTTTTCTCTGAAACCCAGGCCAGATTCAATCCCAAACTTGCCCTGTTCAGGGCAAATGGGGGGGGGGGGAAAGAGGTGAATTAGGTGAGGGATCAAATATGTCTAATTGTAATACCCTCGGTGAATGTAAAAAAAAAAAAAAGCCTGTAAAGTGAATAAAAATAAGTTTTAAAGTGAAGGAAAGAAATTGTTTAAAATACATACATTTAGAGATCCTAAATCAAGCATGGCAAGACCTACTGTTAGGATGTTTAGATTGTGAGCCTCAAGAGGGACAGTGCTGCAAATGTATGTAAAGTGTTATGGAATTAATAGCGCTATATAAATAAATATATATTATTTTTGACATGTTAATAAATTGCATCCTTTCACTTCTTTAAGGTACAGTTACACACAGATATCTCTAAAGACATTGCTTGCAACTCACTGGTTTCAGTGAAATCATGGACGCATTGTTCCATTTTGTTGCCGTGTGCAAAATAGAACAATGTGTCCATGATTTCACTGCAACCAGTGAGTTGCAAGCAATGTCTCCAGAGATATCTCTGTGTAACGGTACCTTTAGTGCTTTTTGGTCCACATTGGCAACAGACAATCACACACACCACAAACTGCACAAAACAATGTTCCACCTCCAATTTGTCACAACTGCTTCCAAGAGCCGTATAGTGTATATATAGTGTATAGTGTAAACACACACAGAGGAGACACCACATAGTGAACATTGCTCAAGAATCAACACCAGATACCAAAATACAGCACACAAGTAGGGAAAAACAGTGCACAGGTGTGAAAGAAGTCAAATGAAGCAACAAATACAATACTCAAATGCAGAGGTACATTGAAAAGATATGTTGGAAAGAGCAAACTGTGTGACATATGTACACTGCTCCTGTCAGCACCACTAAGCATACACAGATGTTCATTTCACCACACTCCCGGTGTGATAGCATCGGGCCTATTTCTAGTGTCCCATATAAACAGGTGTTTATTATGTTCTCTGTGCTTGATATTTAGGGAATGAACATGCAATTTGTTCAAAGTGTTTTACATCACATAGCGTACTTACTGATCTCACTTTATCAGGAGAGAGAAATGTAAAAAAGTAATAGTTTATTTACTTACAAATTTGGTAACCTGTGTGTGTGACAGATCAGGCACTGACAGCAGACCGGTGAACAATCACACAACGTTTGTAACCTGGAGAGTATTCCACAAACATACAGTGGTGAGAAAGTGTTTTTCCCCTTCCTGATTTCTTATTCTTTTGCATGGTTGTCGCACTTCATTGTTTCAGATCACCAAACATATTTAAATATTAGACAAAGATAACTTGGGTAAACACATAATGCAGCTTATAAATGTAGGTTTTTATTAAGAGAAAAAGGAATCAAAAACTACAGGGTGCTGTGTGAAGTTTGACCCCCCCCTAAACCTAATAACTGGATGGGGCACTCCTAGCTGCAACAACTGCAATCAAGTGATTGTGATAATTGGCAAAGAGTCTTTTACAGCTCTCTGGAGGAATTTTGGCCAACTCATCTTTGCAGAATTCTTGGAATTTAGCTTCATTGGAGAGTTTCCGAGCATGAACTACCTATTTAAGGTCATACCACAGCATCAATCAGATTAACGTCAGGACTTTGACTAGGTCACTCCTATGACTTCATTTTGTTTTTCTTAAATGGGGTTTCCCACAAACAATGGTACTTTTACATTTAATTTTAATTGATAGATCTTGGAATAATAAATTTCGGGATCCCATGCTGTAATGTCTTAGTTTTTTGCGTCCTCCTCCTGCCCAGCATCAAACCATGCTCCATACATGGTCAAATTCAGCCATTTTACATAGCAGGGATACATAAATATTGCTATGACCGCACCATTTTGAGAGGTTTGGCCATCCACGGCAGGAAACTCCTGTAATAAATAGGTGGCACCCTGCTTCAGTTTGGTTTCCTGTCCTGGAGATGGAAGCCTTTGAGTTCTGCTCCCGTGGATTTGCATTTCACTGGGTTGACCTGGTGGCTGGAAGTAGTGGCTTACCCGGCCGTGGCTTCAGACTCTGCTTCAGATGCGCTTCCCTGGGGTATCGCCTTCACGGTGGCAGGTACGGGGCCTGGAAAGGGGCTAGAAGCGGTTACACCTTGGCCCCTGCATCTCCTTTGGCTACGCGCATGGACAACTCCTGCCCTATCACGCTGTGCGCCCAGATGAAGACTTGATGATCGCACTTTTGGAGCACTTCCGGGGGTGGTGCCGAAAGTGACGTCCGGCACATGCACACTGGCCTCCAAGATATCAGCACCCAGTGACCAAATGCTGCGTTTTGCAGAGAAGGGTTCCTTTGATTCAGGAGGCTATTTTTAGGGCGGGCCTGATGAGTGGATGGTTTCTTGCAATCCCAGGTATGGCAGATGAGCAAGACCTCCTGTATTCCACGCAGGACGGAGTGAGTGATTCTACATCTGTAACCACTCCATGGGGGGTTGATGCTGCTTCAGTCGAGGAACTGGTAAACCAGCTAGACCCTTCCCCAGCTAGCCTTCAAAGTTGATATACCAGCATTCAGCAGGTGGTATTTGTATTCAATGCGGTCTCTGTTAACTATGGAGGAAAATGAAAATATCCAGCACCAGAATCCTCAATGGTCCTTTAAGCGGTTAAAACTTGATGTCATGAAAGTATGGATATAAAACGCGCTTCGTGTTTCATATACCCCCTCCTTCTTTCCCCATTTTAACATGTATCACCTGTACCGTCTGGGGTTCCAAAAAATGAAGAATAAAATTTTAGCTTCTACTTCACATCATTGGGGGGCGCAGGACAATGGGTGTATTCTTATCTCCCACTAGGAGGCGACACGAAGTATAGAGACATTTTGAGTCGTCCTTCCTGCAGTATACACCTCTCTGTTGGCGTAGTTAGTCAGTTTTTAGCTTGGTGTCGCAGGAGGCACATGTGATCTGTCTCTGGGATCACACTTACTCCCCTGACAGACACCCTTGTGTAAGGGATTGTATCTCCAGGAACACAGTACTGACGCTGGAAAGGTAGTAGCTTTACACCATCAATTTTAAATTATTTCTGCATTAAATCACAATGTGTTTGAAATCCACAATTCTGGGAACATTTTTTAACAATTCATCTTTTAACAAAGCATTGTCTATAACAGAGGTCACCAAATCCAGGCCTCAAGGGCCGCCAACAGTGCAGGTTTTCAGGATCTCCTTAGTATTGCACAGGGCTTTAAATCATTACCTGTGCAATACTAAGGAAATCCTGAAAACCTGCACTGTTGGTGGCCCTTGAGGCCCTGGAGTTGGGGACCTCTGGTCTATAACATCTCCCTCAATGTTGTCATCACTGTCTGAGCTGAAACTAGTAATGGTTCATTTATGACTCTCACGTTCCTCCTGTACAGGCACAATCACAAAACAGATGCTCTTTTGTGAAGCCACCATACTTTGTTACATAAATTTATCAGTAGTACCCATATCTTCTAGTACATACCGTGTTTCCCCGATGGTAAGACCCCCCCCCCCCCCCCCCCCGAAAGTAAGACAGGGTGGGGGGGGGGGGTCTGCTAATGTAAGACCCCCCCAGATTGTAAGGCAGGGTAGGGGGGAGGGGGGTCTTACTATCGGGGAAACACGGGGGGTGGTTTTACATACATACACACATACAGACACATGCATACACATATATACACACCATACACACCACACACACACATAGCACCGCTTCTTACCGGGTCCGGTGTGGGGTCCCCGATGGTCCTGTGCCGTCCTCTGTGCTCCGGTCCGGTCCCCGAGATGATCCGCTGCCGTCCGCCGTGTTCCGGTGCCGTTTTGCATCGGTATTGCCGGTCCTTGGCTCCATGGTCCCTGTTCTTCCGGAGTTCAGGCCGCAGCTCCGCCCAGGTCATAGTGTGGGCCAATCAGCATAGCGGCGCTGACGTCAGAGGCAAGCGCCCGATGACGCTTGCTTGAGCGCCGCTATGCTGATTGGCCCACACTATCACCTGGGCGGAGCTGCGGCCTGAACTCCGGAAGAACAGGGACCATGGAGCCAAGGACCGGCAATACCGGCGCAAAACGGCACCGGAACACGGCGGACGGCAGCGGATCATCTCGGGGACCGGACCGGAGCACAGAGGACGGCACAGGACCATCGGGGACCCCACACCGGACCCGGTAAGAAGCGGTGCGATGTGTGTGTGTGTGGTGTGTATGGTGTGTATATATGTGTATGCATGTGTCTGTATGTGTGGGAATGTGTGGATGGATGGCTGCAGTGTGTGGATGGATGGATGGTGGGGCCTCCAATGTAAGGCCCCCCCCCCCCCCCCCCGAAAGTAAGACAGGGGGCCACTTTTGGCCACAAAAAGAATGTAAGACCCTGTCTTACTTTCGGGGAAACACGGTAGGTCCCCTGAATTGTGGACCCTAACTGTGGGTTTACACATAAAAATACATTGAAAAATCAGACATTTCTGGATCACATTTATCTCCCAGCTGGGATGGCTGTTACAGAAACGGCATCAAGGGGTTGAGTAAAAGGCTCCTTAAAGACAGGGTTAACCATTTGAGGACCATTATACTGCTGATGCTATCTGGGATCATTAAAAGGTGGATATGGAGTTCTAACTCATTAAGGTGTGGGGTAACCTTGGGGCATAGATGAATTAAACTGCACCAATAATTCAGTCCTTGAATTCAAAATGAGGACACACTTTTAATATGTCCTGTCTGTTTACACAAAAAACACAGGTGGACCCATGGGACTCCGGGGGAATCTGCCGACTGGGACCTGCCCGCTTTCGGCATATGGCTCTATCCCCCAGGAAACCCTGGTCTCCTGACATTAGCAGGTGCAACCCCAAAAAAAAAGGTGATAGACAAAAATATTGACCTCATCACTCTTAGGAAAAATGCCATCCGAGACTAACATTAGTTAATGCCTTAACTATGTCCGCAATAAATCTAGCATTCTGTAAAACTCATGACTTAAAAATCCTTTCTAGGGGCACCTTCTTTACAAGCTGTTCCGTCATATCATAATTGTCATCCTGATCTATTATCTAAAAATGTATCAAACGCTACACACCAGACAGCAGCCCATTTACTTCTAATTCTAATATAATTCCCTTTTCTTAATTCTGAAGGACTCTAACAACCATGGATGGTTTTATTCCTTTTAACTCCCTGCAGCTGCTGTATCTGATACCCTTCCCTTTCTGTTACTACTACTCCTCTCATTGTCTCATTAGCTGCTGTGTTCTCTCCACATACACTGCCCCTCCCTGGGTGACCACATTAACGTACTGTCTTTGAAGCTGTCTATCACTCGCCTGATCTGAGCTATAACTAACTTATACAAAGCCGATATTCGTCTGTCTTTTTGCTAATATTTCTTCTTGTCAAGTTGTCTGTTCTTCTGTGAACCACTGCATACAATTTAACACTGTGGTATCTGCGTTAACCCCTTCTATAGCTGCGCGGTATTAGTGGGATTTTCTGCCTGTATCCTTTACCACCCAATACTGGTGATCTACAAGGACGAATCTTTTTTTTCTGTTCTAGTACTAACCAATGCGATTTAAGCAAAAGTTAGATACTCGCACCTCTCCGTATGGAAGACATCTATGCACTTGAGTCGACCAAAAAAGGTGTGGTTGCACTCCAGCCTCTCTCGCTACGTTGGCTAGACGTCTCCGTTCTGTCTCACCACTCAGCCACTTTTATATTTTCACGTCCTTGTAGATAACTCTCATATAGGTTTCTTCTTGGTTACACATGTATTTTTATACGCCTCAGTGGTTTTTTTTTTTTTTTTTAGTTTTTTTTTTTTTTTTTGTAAAATCGGGTAGACTGGGACGCACTTGCCGAGAGGTTCTCTTTCTGGCTGGCTTCGTTTAAGCGACTTCATGCGCGCCACACTTTTTTTTTTCTTTTTTTTTTCTTCTTCTTCCAGCCCCTGGCTGGCTCGCCATTTAATTGAAAGTCTGTGTCCGTTAGTTACCAAAGTCCGAGAAAACTCTGTAGCCAGTTCTTCTAAAGCAAGGGCTGGGTTTATTATAGAGGATGCGACAAAACAGATGGATACAGGATACAAGGCATGATACACGCAGGTGTCCAGACTCAAGATGGTATCATGATTCTGGCATTGCAGTCTGGTCCTGAACTATATCCTAAGGCCTTTTTTATACATGGCTAAAACTCGGAGGCTACCTTTAGAAAAACAGGCGTTAAAAGTGACTTCATAGAGGTGTGTGTATACTCGCCATAACAAGCATCGCTTTAATATTAAAGGGGGCTTCCAGCTTCATAGTCTTTCAAGGTACTATGCAATAGCCCATCAGAAAGATCATAGGAGAATGAAGCTTGTCATTATTGACCAGATAGGAGAAAATATCAAATGTGAGAGTTTTTGGATTAATAAAATGGGGACCCTGAGTCCGGAGCACATAATTTCACCCTTGACAATGTGGCAAAACATTAATAGACAGTGCAAGTGCAGTATTGGATTGTAATTTTGGCAATGATGGAAAGTTTTTCTGATACTGCCTCTTTTGAGTAGTTTTTGAAAACATTAATAGACCGTAATTATGGTACATAAGCATAAATGGAGAGAAGAACGAGTAGCGTAATAGTGTAAATGTTTATATTCATATATTAATATTAACTTTTAAGTGTATTTCCATGAAATTCTTTTCAACATATTTTTATTAATATTAATAGTGTGTGTATGTATGTATATATGTATATATGTATATGTATGTATGTAATATGTATATGTGTGTGTATGTATATATATATATATATATAACTTTTTTTTTTTTTTTTTTTTTTTTTTTTTTGATATTTTGAATGGGTGCTTAACGTTATTGATATATGTATAAGTACAGTGAGCGCCTGGAGTGGTTTATATAAGTAGCCACTATGGCTTATGAGTAGTAAGTATTTCATAATGAGCGGCCCCGAAAGTGATAGGAACAGGAGCGATGTTAGAGACAGAATTTTATTAATTTTTGGAATTTTGTCAATTGTTGGAAGCTTTTTGATCTATTTTTTTTTTTTTTTTTTTTTTGTTGGAATGGCTTGATAAATGAGGACACGTATATGTGCATTGATAAATCTATAAGCAATAGGAAAGGCTTTAGTATTCGGTTAAGGTTTAAAGAGCCTTCCGCTCATTGACCAATTGAACAGCTTTAGTAGCCATAAAAGGGTTGTAGAACCGCCCCCCCCCTCACCCTCACCACCTGAGCAAGATGGAGAAAAACCATGTTGAAAAACCATCCCTGTGCCTGCTGCCTTTGTGCCTGAGCGCCTCCAATTAGACCACTTACTGTTTACCTTCTATTTTGACCCTAAAGACCGAGGCTTTTTTGTCAATTCTGACCAGGGTCCCTTTAAGAGGTAACTCTAAAACGCTTCAACGGATCTCAGCAATTCTGAGATTTAGGTCGATAATTTTTGCGATTATTTGTGAAAAAAATAAATTTGGCAAAAATTTGGCAATTTTCAAATTGATTTTTTTATTCTGCTAAACCAGAGTTATGTGACACAAAATAGTTAAATAACATTTTCCACATGTCTACTTTACATCAGGACAAATTAAAAAAAAAAATAAATAAAATTTTTGTTAGGAAGTTATAAGGTTTCAAAGTTCATCAGCAATTTCTCATTTTTCCAGCAAAATTTACAAAACCATTTTTTTTTTTTTTTGTGACCACATCACATTTGAAGTCCCTTTGAGGGGTTTACATGACAGAAAACACCCAAAGTGACACCATTCCAAAAACTGCACCCCACAAGCTACTCAAAACTATATTCAAGAAGATTATTAACCCTTAAGGTGCTTCATAGGATCTAAAGCAACATGAAAGGAAAAAATGGAGATTTTAATTTTTCCAACAAAAATGTTTTTTTAGCCTCAATTCTTTCATTTTCACATGGGCAACAGGATAAAATGGATACTAAAAATTGGGCAGTTTCTCCTGAGTACACCGATACCTCATATGTGGTCATAAACCACTGTTTGGGCGCACAGCAGGGCTCAGAAGGGAAGGAGCTCAATTTGACTAATGGAGCCAATTTTCCATTCAAAAAGTGAAATGATCCTATTATGTTTCGCAGCCCTTGGTCTCCATCCCCTCTATTTTAAAGGAGTTGAACGGTTTGGACAACTAATCAATTTTAAAGTGAATTGTACCAAGACCGAGGCACTTAATATCTCTCAGCCCGGAGACTGTGTTTCCCATCTATCTAATCAGTTACCGTTTAAGTGGAGGACGGAGTCCATTAAGTACTTAGGAGTTTTAATACCAAAAGATCTTAAACACTTTTTCAACCTGAACTACCGGATCCTTTTGACTAGCGTGGAATCGGCATTTAACTCTTACAGACAGCTAAAGCTAATCTGGTTTGGGAGAGTAAATGTGGTCAAAATAAACATCTTGCCTCGACTCCTATATACTTTCCAAACAGTCCCTGTCTGGTTTGATAGGGGATTTTTCTCTAAATTGCAATCTCTGATCCTTAGATTTGTCTGGGGAGGAAAGCGATCCCGATTAAGGATGAATATTCTCTCTTTGCCTAAGTCCAGGGGAGGAGTTGGACTGCCCAATATACGGGAGTACTTCTTGGCTTCTTCACTCGTTAGAGCCCTGGACTGGCAATACAATGCGTCTTCCAAGAAATGGGTTGGGGTGGAGCAAGAGGGTCTGGGGATCCCGTTGAAGCATTTGCTTTGGATCCCCCCTGGGGATTTTACGGACATAGAACATTTGACGGATATGACCAGGACAACCTTAAAGATATGGCATTCCGTGACGAGAACCCTCCACTTGGAAGATAGACTTAGCCCTTTGACCCCCCTTTTTTCCAGTCCATATTTTTCTCCTGGATTTGGAAGACAGAGTTTTTTATGTTGGAAGAGTGTGAGTGATACCCGCATGGGTCAGACTCTGTCTGCTGGTGATTTGCCCTCATTGACAGCGAGTTGCAATCTAAAGACCCCACGAGGCCATTTAAGTGGTTTTGAATTTTTCCAGTACAGAGCATTCCTATACTCAGCTGACCGCTCGTGCAGGGTGAGATCGATGCCCAACGAATTGGAAAAGTTATTCCAATTAGTCTTCCCCGAGGCGCAAAATATCAGCCTTATATCAATCTTTAGGGTCCTTGAGAGATCTGGGTACCCTATATTTCCAGCGCGCATGGGAGAGGGAGCTGGGGAGGAACATCTCAGACGATGATTGGCAGAAATGCTTTGTTTACACATAAACTAGCCAGTGCACAGGAGAGAAGTTATAAGCTGCTCTCTAGATGGTACTTGTGCCCGGCGACTCTTCGGTGCATGTTCCCTGGAACCCCCGACACATGTTGGCGTTGTGAGAAGGAGACAGGTACGATACTACACATCTGGTGGAGTTGTAAGAGGATCCGGCAATTTTGGTCTGAGATTTTTAACACATACACCCGGATAACAGGTAAACAGGTGGATTGTTGCCCAGAGGCTGCATTGCTATCTATCTTCCCTGGCCCCATTGGGCTCCAGAAGAGAGATTCTTCGTTTTTGTGTCTCGGACGCACGTGCTGTGATCCCGAGGTTCTGGAAATCAACCCGGGTTCCATCTTTGATTGACTGGTCCAGGGAATTGATGGACATTTTTCGAATGGAGGAACGTATGGCAGAGGCTTCGGGATCTAGTGACAAAATCTCGAGGATTTGGTTTGATTGGATTATGTTCCAAGACTCTGCCAATTTCAAGAATATCTTGACCAATACGGCCATAATGACACGACATTCGGTAGACGGGGAGTCAGTGACATAAACCTTTCCTCTTTCCAATGCCTAACCCTTCTTTTTTCATGACCCCGTATACTCTTGATTGTCCCTCTATTTGACTTTCCTTCCTACCATTTCCCCCCCCCTTCTTTCTTTTTCTCTTCTTTTCTGATACTCTCTATTAGACTATATATATTCTTCTTCTATACCCTTCACCCACTGATAAATGTTAATTGTATATAGTTAAGAAGCTCTTTACATAAAGGCTTCCCTTAATGGGACCCCAGATGTTAGGTGAGTCTGTGCGAAATTTTCAGTGGGGGAATAAATGGGCAGCACACTAAATACCCAGTAAATCCGGGGAAGTTGAGAAGTTATTGATTTGCAGTGGAGTTTTTTTGTATCCATGTGACCTGCCTATTTCTTCTCTCGAAGTGCTATATGATTACATATTTGTTTACTTTGAATTATTTAAGTGCAGCAAATACGATAAGAAAAGATGTATCCGGATGATGACTGCTCACATTAACGATGATTCTACCAATGTAATCTGTTTTATTTCTTATTAATGTACCAACTGAATATGTGTTAATTGTTATGTCCTTAAAACCCAATAAAAATAAGATTAACCATAAAAAGTGAAATGGCACTCCTTCCCTTCTGAGCCCTGCCGTGCACCCGAACAGTGATTTATGACCACATATGAGGTATCTGTGTACTCAGGAGAAATTGCTCAACAATTTTTAGGATCCATTTTATCCTGTTCCCCATGTGGAAATGAAAAAAATTTAGGCGCTACGGATGAATTTGTGAAGCACCTGGGGGTTCAAAATGCTCACCACCCATCTTGATAAGTTCCCTGGGGGATCTAGTTTCCAAAATGGGGTCACTTGTGGGGGAGCTCCAATGTCTTGGCACACAGGGGCTTTCCAAACCCGACATGGTGTCCGCTAACAATTTGAGCTGATTTTCCATTCAAATTGTTGGTGGAGACCATGTCGCGTTTGGAGAGCACCTGTGTGCCTAAACAATGGAGCTTCCCCACAAGTGACCCCATTTTGGAAACTAGACCC
Organism: Allobates femoralis; assembly: GCA_033576535.1. Classification (NCBI taxonomy): domain Eukaryota; kingdom Metazoa; phylum Chordata; class Amphibia; order Anura; family Aromobatidae; genus Allobates; species Allobates femoralis. The sequence goes on along the minus strand of JARQOC010000005.1, from coordinate 344,395,342 downwards.
CGAAGGAATGTATCTAGATGCATAGTGAGCACTTAGAACTCCCAGGTGCTTCACAAGTTGATCTGTAGAAATGAAAAAGTACATTTTTTTTTCCACACATTCTTTTTCATTTTTGCGGATCAATTTGTGAAGCACCTGTTTTTAAGTCAAATTGTTAGCGGACACCATGTCGCGTTTGGAGATCCCCTGTGTGACTAAACATTGGAGCTCCACCACAAGTGACCCATTTTGGAAACTAGAACCCCCCCCCCCCCCAGGGAACTTGCCTATATGCATAATGAGCACTTTGATCCCCAAGTGCTTCACAAATTGATCCGTAAAAATTACTTTTTTTTTTTTTTTTTTCACTAAAAATCTTTTGTCCCTTATACAGACTAATTTGTGGGTTCAAAGTGCTCACTATGCATCTAGATAAGTTCCTTGGGGGGGGTCTAGTTTCCAAAATGGGGTCACTTGTGGGGGAGCTCCAATTTAAGGCCTACAGGGAGGGGCTCTCCATACGCAACATGGTTTCTGCTAACAATTGGAGCAAATTTTCCATTGGAATTGTTAGCGGACACCATGTCCCATATGGAGAATCCGTGTGCCACCAGCACAAGGGCAACTGGAAGAGTTGGGGTACAGCACCAGAAAATGCCGCCTCTAAAGAATCCGCTATTTTCTTGGGTGGCTGTGGGTTGCAATTTGCAGCGTGGGGTCCCACATTTGGGTCTCTCCACGCTGAGGATTCCAGCCCCCCAGCTGCCAAGTTGTACCTGGTTGGCTACCAAAAATACAGCGAAGCCCATTTTTTTAAATTATATTTCTAGAACTAATTCCAGAAAAAAAAAAAATATGACGTGGGGCTCCGCCATATTTTTGGCCCAGCCAGGTACAACTAGGCAGCTGGGTGCTGCAATCCTCAGCATGGAAAAGCCCAAGCATTCTGGGCCCCCCATGCTGCAAATTGCAGCTCGCAGCCACCCCAGAAAATGGCGCATTCATTGAAGCACCAATATCTGGCGCTGTACCCAGGCTCTTCCAGTTGCCCTGGTGTCGGTGGCAAACTGGGTAATAAAGGGGTTAATGCCAGCTTGTTTATTGGCAGCTCGAGATTCATAATGTCGGGCCAATGTTAGACCCGGCCATTTGAAATCTCGAGTAAATAGTCAAATACACCACACAGAGAAAAATCTTTTTGCAAAGTAGAGATCTGGCAGCCCAGGTGCAGTGATCAACTATGTGGATCACATAGTGTACCTACAGCCCGAGTGACAAGTCATTGAGACCCTCACTCGAGCTGCAGGAGTGTTTTACCCTGATGGCAGACGCTGTGCATTCGGTCGGGACGGCAATAGATTTCATGGCACAAACGCTGTGCCATTTGTCGGGAAGGGGTTAAAGAAGTGTTCGGGTATGGTTATCGGGACAGTTTGGAAAAGATAAATGAAGCTGTTAGCTGAGGATATCCTGGCGCTAATGCGGCCAAACCATGAGAGCTGGGCGCTGTTGTATTTCTTTAGGTCTGTTAATGTTTTATAAAGGAGCAGGATATAATTAAGGGAGAAGAGGTCTTCTGATACCCTCGGGATCATCACTCCGAGATATTTCAAGGCCTTATCTTGCCATTTAAACGGGAATGAGGACCGAAGCCTGTCCACCACTTCATCGGGCCTCTGACTTAGAGTAATTCACTTTGAAGTTAGATACTTCCCCAAATTTCTGTAACTCTCGCATCAACACTGGGAACACAACTGAAGGGTTAGTCACACAGAGCATAAGTTCATCAGCATAAAGTGAGTTACGTTTTAAATTAATTACGGTCAAATACGTAGTTCCAGAATATCAGGTGAGTTCCGCAGGGCTATAGCGAGATGTTCCATGGCTATGACATATAATAGTAGGGAAAGGGGACAGCCCTGTCTTGTGCCATTAAAACTTGAACTGTTTTGAAAGGTTCCCGTTAACCTTAAGGCAGGCTGAAGGACCCGTATAAACTGCAAAGATCCTCCCCAACATAGTCGGCCCCAAACCCAATTGTTGTAGAGATGAGCGTAGGAAGTTCCATCCAAGGCGGTCAAACGCCTTCTCAGCATCGATCGGCAGGAGACAGGCTGGTATTTTCTGTTTGCGCATGTGAGAGGTGAGGAGCAGAGTTTTGATAAGGTTATCGCTGGCTACTCTTCGTTGCACAAATCCTGTTCAATCACCGTGGATGGAGCCAGGGAGTAGTGGTCCAAGTCTATTTGCCAAGATCTAAGCGAAAGTCTTGACCTCCACATTGATTAAAGATGTATAGGGCGGTAATTCAAGCACGAGAGGGGGTCCCTACCAGGTTTAGGAATAACGATGATATTGGTTGCCAGAGATTGTGGGGCAAAAAGACAGTGCTCAGAGATGGAGTTAAATAGGGTAGTCATAAATTGGGTGTGAAAACCGCTTTAAGCAGATGAAATTCTTGGCAGGAAGGTGTTGGCGGCAGAGGTTGCACAAGTGTGGCAGTCTAATGGCTGGCATCATACCACGTTTTTTGGATTCTTGTTCTGTCTGTTTTGAAAAGGACAGAACAGGATCCGTTTTTGTCTACCATGTATCCCTATGGTGCCGGATTGTTCATAAATGACCATCCGGTTTTGTGAATGGATTGTTCATAAATGACCATCCGGTTTTGTGAATTCAGTCCTGGATTAGTTTCTGTCCTGTTTTTTTGCTGGCCCCAAAATCAGAGACTGCTCCGATTTTGGGCCTTGTTAAAAAAAAAAAAAAAAAAAAAAAAAAGGACCAAGCCAGACAAATTTAATCCGGGCAATCCGGCTCACTTAAAGAGGACCTGTCACTCCCCTGGTGCTATGCTAACTGAATGCAGCACTGAATGCAGCGTGTCCGCTGCTTTCAGGGATGTCCTCCCATGTTTCTAGCCCTCCTGTAAGCTGTTAAAAAGACTTTAGAAAGTGTACAGATAACGAGACCGGAGGGACTTACTCAGTAATGAGTCATCACTGTTGCTGGTGTCCTCCCCGCCTCCAGCCCTTTCTTGTTCAACCTCCTGTTTGTGTCATCACTGAGGACTGGAAATGGCACAGAGATGGCTGGAGGCGGGGAGGACACCAGCAACAGCGATGACTCATTACTGAGTAAGCCCCTCCGAACTCGTTATCTGTACACTTTCTAAAGTCTTTCTAGCCCCCCTGTAAGTTGTTAAAAACATGGGGGTCCCCTTCCCTGAATGCAGCATTCACGCTGCATTCAGTTAGCATAGCACCAGGGGGTTGACAAGTCCTCTTTAAAATGAGTCTATGGGCGCCAGATCCGGGGAAAAAGCAGGATAGTTTCCCAGATCTGGTTTTAGTGTTCTGATCATGCTCAGTACACTAAAACTGCTCAGTTCCCGTGTAATTTCAATTTTGCAGTGTATCTACATACACTGCTAAAGAGAAATTAAAGAAAGCAATGATTAAAAATAAAAAAAAGTGCTTACCTCTCCATCCAAGTGTCCCGCAATGCCAGGCGTCTCCACGTCCGATGGCTGCAGAACCTTTAACAGCTGACCGGGTGGGTCGGCAACCCGATCAGCTAATGCTTCACATGACCGCATCAGCTGAGCGGTTTAAAGGGAACCTGTCGCCCCCCCCCCCCCCCTCCATGACCTATGAAGGTAAAAGATCCACCTTCAGCAGCATTTTATGAAGGTGGCTCTTATGTGTAATGTCCCCAGGGAATTAGAAATAATGACACTTCTAAATCTGTCTTCATACCTCTGTTGAGTCAGGAAGGTACTTTCTCTCTCCAGTTATCAACTGCCTTTGAGCTGTCGATCATCACCTTGTTGTTCCAGTTGTTCCAGGCGCTGCCTATCCTCTGCCACCTAATGGTTTACATTCATTCTTGGGCTTGTGCAGTGAGTAATATGTGACTGCAAACATCTCCTTACCACCTCTTTTCTCCCCAGACAGCTGCATACGTCAGGGTGTCTTGCTAAATTTACCTGGATCGGGACAGAGCCCGTACTTATGTAGCGCTCACTGACTTACAAATCAGGCATGAATACCGTATATACTCGTGTATAAGCCGAGTTTTTGAGCACAAAAAATGTGCTGAAAAGTTCCCCCTCGGCTTATACACGAGTCATATAGCGGTATACAGCGCCCCCCACCCCCATCAGTGGTATACAGGGCCCCCCCTTGCTGCCGCACACCTGTAAAGTAATGGATCATTATACTTATCCCTGTCGCCGCCGCCGCTCTGACACCATGCTTCTTCCTGCTTCCTCTGGCGGGCGCAGGCAATGACGTCATTGTGCGCCGGAGGAGGAAGCATGAAGAAGCCTAAAGACCCGGAGGAACGCGGTGTCAGCGGTGCCGACAGCGATAAGTATAATGATCTATTACTTTACAGGTGTGCGGCAGCAAGGGGGACCCTGTATGCCCTGTATACCACTGATGGGGGGGGGGGAGATAGATACCGCTGGGGAGGCTGCTGTGAATACCGCTGGGGAGGCTGCTGTGGATACCGCTGGGGAGGCTGCTGTGGATACCGCTGGGGAGGCTGCTGTGGATACCGCTGGGGAGGCTGCTGTGGATACGCTGGGGAGGCTGCTGTGGATACCGCTGGGGAGGCTGCGTGGATACCGCTGGGGAGGCTTGCGCTGAGCTGCGCAGTAGATACCGCTGGGGAGGCTGCCGCTGCAGTAGATACCGCTGGGGAGGCTGCCGCTGCAGTAGATACCGCTGGGGAGGCTGCCGCTGCAGTAGATACCGCTGGGGAGGCTGCCGCTGCAGTAGATACCGCTGGGGAGGCTGCCGCTGCAGTAGATACCGCTGGGGAGGCTGCCGCTGCAGTAGATACCGCTGGGAGGCTGCTGCTGTATATACCGCTGGGGCCTGTATATACCACTGGGGAGGCTGCTGTATACCACACTGCTGGGGGCTGTATACCTGTGTTGGGGTTCACCCTCGGCTTATACACGAGTCAATAGGTTTTACCAGGTTTTGGGGGCAAAAGTAGGGGGGTCGGCTTATACACGGGTCGGCTTATACACGAGTATATACTGTAATAATAATCTTTATAGCAAGATTAAATTTATTTGTTTACAAAGTAGCACATGAATTGTCATCAATTGAATACAGGCTTAACACAAAGTATACCAATTATACCTAGACTTAATTATAGCAAATAAGCATCAATACATATATTACCTGATATTGTAGCTGCTTCACCTTCTCCATTTGGGGGAACACGTATCGGTGAGAAGGGAGCAATATTGAGGCTTGCATCGCAGGAGGTGTACGCCCATCTTGCCCTGGAAGAGCTCCCCCCTCACAGAATGTGACCAGCTCCATTTATACCTTTTAACATATCTCTGATCATGCGCTGATGGCATGATCCAGCCGTGCTCATCAACTACAAGATATTTACTTCTTTCCTGTGCAATACCCCCATCTGTTTCCCTGGCAGAGGATGTGGTTTCCTGTCACAAAAATTTCAGCTCAGCTCATGATTTCATCATAACGACATAATGAGAAGAAACGATCCACATCCACACGCCATTCTTATCACATTGGTATCACAATCGGTCCTTGACCACAGGAATTATCTTCATTTTCCATAAAAAAAAAAAACCATCAGTACTTTTGGCCTTCTACAGTACTTTTTGTTTGCTATGTAACAATTCCAGTTTAAAAAGTGGAATTGCCATAATAGCTATCACCAAGACAAGGTGAATCAAGAAATTCAAAATTCTTCCAGCAGAGGGTGAACATTCCATGAGCACATTATGCCACTCATGAGAAATTGCATCTGCAACTATATTTGATCAATACATCAATAGGAAATCACTTTTACATCTGATTTCAACTTCCTTGTTTTTTTTTTTTTTTTTGTTTTTTTTTTTTTTTCAAACAACATTGAAATAAAAATACCATCACTTTAACTGATATATATTAAAACTAAAACCAATATGACCTGGAAGGCCCCTTGCAGAAGCCCCATTAACCTTCCTCCAATTCCTTTTAACCAATTTGCCGTATTCAGGAAAGAGAACATATTGGCCCACCATCTATCTTTGTGGTCATTATTATCTTTCTGATATTTATAAGCATTTTGCCCACATATCCACTACATCCCTCTGGGAGATCTCATATAGCTGAGTGTTGTAAAACTGGTCGGGTGTTCTAAATCAACAAAGACACTCACATTGGTTAATATACTCCCCCCGGTTTTTGCCTAATAGGACTACAATATCCTGCATCAGGGTTACTACACCTTTGTTTATTAGCTTAATATTCAGAAGATGCATTACACATTAAATTACCTGGTATTACGACAGGTATCACTAGTTCCATTAATAAACATAGTGGCATAAGGCCAGAATACATAATGAATCGTCCTTTCTAGTAGACTAAGTTTGAAAACATCTGCTGTATTTGTATATTGTCCATATCAGTCAACCCAGTTCTATTTCTCGGCCCCCAAACTCCTCCTTTTAAAGGCCATATACTGCAAATTCTTTATTGTCCCGCTCAGATTTCAAACTGTCTGAGCAATTGTCCCACATCAGGATTTCTTCCATTGTTACCGGTATAGCCAGGAAAGGAATACTGGTAGCTGTCACAGGCGAATGTGTACAAATCCAACAATCTGTGGGTTGAGTGTGATTCAATGCCTCCGTTATCACTTTTTTTTTTTTTAAATCAGATAAATTTTATTAGAATCAGCAAGGAATAACAAAGCATAATACAATCCTTCACAATGTCTATTTTTCCCCCTTGTGTAAACCTCCCAAAAACTGTCCCCTTCCCCACAAAACAACAACCCCCCCCCATTTCCCTTACCCAGGCTAGACAACAATCAATCTATTCCAAATACTAACATGCTCCCATACATTTAGTGTTGACAGTGTTCTCACTAGTATCAAGCTGTACCGTTATATCGTACTTATCAGTTATCATATTAGACTGGCGTCTGCCAGAGACAGCACAATTATTTCCACGGTGCCCAGAGGCGGTCCAGGTATTTAGCATTTTTCCTCTTAAAGTATATTTTTTCTTCCATTTTAATCACATAAGAGACTTGTCTAAGAAACTCCCTCCTAGAGGGTGTTTCCTCCAAGATCCAATATTTGGCAATGAGTTTCCTGGCTATGTACAGGAGGCGAGCTATGGCTATCTTCCCCATAGAGTCTACCTCTATTTCCTCCACATACCCCAGTATGCAGACCACCGGGTCTCGCGGAATCACACAATGATATTTCCCTTCTATTAGGGTGAGGATTACAATCCAGAAGGATGCGAGGCGTGGACACTCCCAGATCATGTGCAGGATGCCCGCACCTTCTAGACTACATCTCGGACATTCCGAGTCTGACCGCAGCCCAATCCTGTGCAGAAAGACTGGGGACCGGTATGCCCTGTGAACAAGCAAGAGCTGGGACATTCTACCTGGTTCACTTAAAGATAATTTGGGGATGTACTCTAAAATTGTGTTCCATTTATCCTCAGACAGAACTCCCACATCCCTTTCCCACCTCACCTTCGCTTTCACAGGATGTTGCAGAAGGAATGTATGCAATAGGTCAGCATAGATCGAGGAAATCACCCCCTTCGATCTTCCAGACATGCAAATGTAATCCAGTACAATATCGGTGTGTATGCACAAATTCCTTACTTTACTCTGTTTATGATATGCATGTTTAACCTGTGCATACTGAAAGCCATGCCTATCCGTCAGACTGAATTCTGACTTCAAGGATTCAAATGATTTGAGGCCATGTCGGTCGATCACCTGATGTAAGCATATTATCCCTCTGCAAGTCCATTCCCTCAATTCTCCCATTTTATAGAATTCCCCAAGATGCATATTATTCCAGATTGGGGTATACACCGTCGCCCCGTTGACCCCCCTGAGTCTTCACCTTCGTCCACAGTCTGTGCACCAGGTCAAACGTCGGACACCTCCTACCGGCCCTCCCAAACAGACCCATCTCTAAACCCTGTACCAACGGGCGTCTATTAATGTAATTTTCCAGAATAGCCTGAAGCGAGCCTTCTCTCGCCCCGTCCACCCATCCCCTCAGATGTTGGGCCTGAGCAGCTATGAAATAAATCCAAGGGTTGGGCAGGGCAAGACCTCCCTCCTCCTTGGGTCGCTGCAAAGTCTCCAATTTAATTCTCGGTTGTTTGCCTCCCCAAACCAGATCCCTAAAAATTGCCGTAATACGCTGGAACATTGCCTGTGGAATCCACACAGGGGAGTTGTGTAAAACATAAAGTAACTTTGGCATTAACACCATCTTAATCAGATTGGTGCGACCCACCGCCGATAGGGGCAGCCTACTCCACGTGTCCGCCTTAGCTTTCAGAAGCCCAATTATCGGCCGCACATTAAGATCTAGAAATTCCTTAATCGGTGCTGCAATCTGAATACCTAGGTATTTAAACACTTTCACTCTTTTTAAAAGCGTATGGGCCACCTCCTCCACACTTCGATCCTCCACACTGTCCACCTCCATCAAATGTGACTTACCCCAGTTAATCTGGAGACCAGACAGACGTCCAAAGCTATCCACTATGTCCATGGCATTAGTCAGAGAGTCCTTCGAGTCTTGTAAGAATAGTAGAATGTCGTCAGCATACAGGGCTACCCTCTCCTCCACCGAACCATATCTAAATCCAGTAATCGAATTAGTTTGTCTCAATACCGCCGCCAACGGCTCAATGGCCAGGGCAAACAGTAACGGGGAGAGAGGGCAGCCCTGTCTGGTCCCCCTCGTCAGACTGAATCTATCCGTCCTACCTCCGTTCACCCTAATCCGGGCCAGCGGGGAAGAGTACAGCAACCGCACCCATGTTGTGAACACCGGACCAAAACCCATATGATGCATGACCCGCCAGAGATACTCCCACTCCACACTGTCGAAGGCCTTGTGTGCATCAAGGGACACCACCACTCTGTGGCCAGAATTATCAGCAGCCATCTGAATATTCAAAACAGCCGACGTAAGTAAATGGCAGTCGATCTGTCCGGCATGAATCCAGTCTGGTCCGGATGCACCACACCAGTAATCACCCGAGTCAGCCGGCCCGACAGTACCTTGGCCAACAACTTGACATCAGTCGACAGTAGAGATATGGGTCTGTACGAGTCTGGCTTCGTGACATCCTTGTTTTCTTTGGGTATAACCACTATGGTCGCCTCCCTCATAGACTGGGGCAATTGTCCCTCCTCCATAGCTGTCTGTAGAACCTCCCGCAGTCTGGGTAGCATCACCTGCCCCAGAAGCTTATATACTTCTACCGGCAACCCATCCGCCCCAGGAGCCTTGTTATTAGTCATGGATGCCATGGCTTCCTCTAGTTCCTCCAACGTCAGTGGTCCCTCTAAACTATCCCGGTCCAGGGCACTCAGCCTGGGCAGGTCAGCGCTAAGCAGAAAACTGTCAATGGCGTCACTAGGTACCCCAAGTTTGGATGTGTATAAGTCGCGGTAGTACTCCTCAAATATCTGCAGGATCCCCTCTGAGTCCGTTGTCAGAGGACCGTCCGGACGAGATAGCCCATAGACATAGCTCGATGTTCTCTGAGCCGCCACTATAGTGGACAGCAGGTGTCCTACCTTCTCGCCTTCCTCAAAAAAGGTTGTCTTTTGAAATTCTCTCTTCATCTCCGCCTTAGCCAAAAACAAGCTGTCCACCTCATCCTAAGCTTTCCTCATTTTCTGCTGTGCCTCGGCGGTGGGCCCCACCATCAACTCCTCCTCTGCTCTTCTCAGAGTATCCAATGCTCCAGCTTCTGCTTCTCTACTCCGGGTCTTACATCTTGATATTTCCCTTATCAATAACCCACGCAAGAACGCCTTGGCAGTGTCCCACACCATTCCTGCCCCTGCACTACCCACATTGTGTAGAAAAAATTCTTCCATCTCCTCAGCTATTTTGGGCATGTCTATCTTATCCAACCATACGGGATGTACCTTCCATTCCCCACCTGATCGCATTCCACCCGCTCCCATCTGCAACTCCACCAGCAAAGGGCCATGATCAGAGATGACCCGGGGCAAGTACGCAACCCCAACAACTCTAGAGTCCAGCAGCGTGTTCCCTATAGCCAGATCTATTCGAGACATAGAACTGTGCGAGGAGGAGTAGCAAGAGTACCTCCTCACCCCAACATTCCTCACTCTCCACAGGTCCACCAATCCCATTTCTCCCATAAATCTAGCAAATTGTGTCTCCTCGTCTCCCGTGTGTCCACTATGGTCCTGCCACATCTGTCCCACCGTACATTCATGACATTATTAAAGTCTCCAATGAAGAGAATAGGAACTCCAGCCCAGCGCCTGGTCAGGTCTATGATTTCCTGCAGTTTTGCTCTGTTGTACGGCGGCGGGAAGTAAACCGCCACCACACAAAGCAGCCTCCCATACACCTTACACACCAAGAAGATATACTGCCCTTCTTTGTCCAGTTTAACCTCCACCTCCTCAAACGGTACCAGAGTATGCACCAGTATCGACACACCTCTCGCATATGTAGAGTATGTAGCATGATATGTCCTCTGGAGCCATGTTCTAGCCAGGACCCCAGTGTTTCCTTTGGTCAGATGAGTTTCCATGAGACATATCATGGAGGGTTTAGAAGTCATGGCATAGCGCAGAGTAGCTGCCCTCTTACCCCTGTCCGCCAGTCCTCTCACATTCCAGCTCAATATTTTAAGTTTCTCCGCCATCCTGTTCTCGGTCGAATAGTTTCCCACAACTTGGAACATGCAGATCAAAACCACACCATCGCTCCCTAGCCTTTCCCCTCCCCTCCCCTCCCTCTATCTCAGAACAATTTCCCCCCCAATCCCTATCCCATTGAGCCACCCCACCCAACATTTTACCCTCTCACGTCTCCTCAACCTCGTTTATCGTTATCACCCTCTCTAGCAGAGAGTGGGGGAATACCACCAGCCAATACGTTATGCAACGTAACACAACTGTAACAATTGTTTAAAACGTAACCGTTATCTCAACCAAGGCCTCTCCCGCCTTTTGCTTTGAACTATGGAAAAGAAAGTAATTTTCCTCAACTCTTTGCCGTGACCGGGCCGCATAAGTTTCTAATGTCCCTAACACCTGCAAAAATAGAAGAACAAGAATACACAGGAACCCATGCACCAATATTTCAACTCTCCTTATAGTCCCGGACTCGTCTGCTATTCTTTTCGATCCACTCCATGGCCTCCTCAGGGGACTGCAAGAAGTGGACTTTACCCAGCGCAACTAGTCTGAGTTTAGCTGGGTACATCATAGAATATTTCAGGCCCATGTCTCTCAGCTTCCGCTTTATATCAGAAAATCTCATCCGCAGTTTTTGGACCGTAGGGGAGTAATCCGAATAAAAGGAGATATGTTGTCCATCAATTGTCAAATCATGGACATCTCTAGCCTTGCGGAGTATAGTGTCTCTGTCCCTGTAATTCAACAGTCTGGCCAGCATGGCTCGGGGGGGAGCACCCGGAGGCTGCGGTCTCAGTGGGATCCTATGGGCTCTCTCCACCACGAAGACTTTGGACAGAACATTTGCTCCGAATTTAGACATTATCCACTGCTCAATAAATTCTGTTGGATTGGCCCCTTCCGCCTTTTCAGGGACCCCCACAATCTTAACATTGTTCCGGCGTGATCTATTCTCGAGATCATCATTCTTGGCCAGAACCTCAGCAAGCTGTTTGTCAAATTTAGATTGATTCTCTGCAAAGTCACTATGTTATCTTCTGCATTGCCCACACGTTCCTCCACCTCTCCTGTGCGTACCTCAGCCTTCTGCATAGCTGCCTTAATCCCAGTAATCTCAGCATGAATCCCTGAGACCTGGTGAGTCAGTGTAGTTAAACTGTGTTTGCAATATGACACCACAGCAAAAATGTCCCTTAGTGAAAGCTCTCCTTGCACACTGCTCAATGCATCCACTGTGTCAGCAGCGATTGCTGCCTGCTGAGCAGCCTGGATGTCAGCCTCCTGGCTCTCCAAGTCACTGTCCTGCATCTCCACCTCTGCTCCAGCCCCAGCTCCAGTGTCCCCCTCCATACCTCCAGCGTCTGCTCTCCCCTCCTCCTCTCTCATCAACTTCTCCAGGCAAGCAGCTGCAGTCTGTCTTCTAGCACATGCAGAATTAGCTCGTGCTGCATCCTCCCGAGCCTCTCCACCATCTTGGCTTCTTCCTCCTCTGCCTGCACCTGGATCTCGCTGCCGTGTGCGGGTCATCTTGGGCTCCTGCAGCTCCAGGCCTGCTCCCAGCACCAACAGCAGAGTACCAGCAATGTTTCTGAGCACTTTGGGATCTCTGCAGGACCAGCCACCGGCAGAATCAGTGTGTGTCGGCAGGAGAGACCTCACACACACGTCCTCTCACATTGCAGGCTAGGCACCACCCCCCCCTCAGTTATCACTTGATGGTGCACCTGGAACTTGTTGGCTATCGGCCCCTCTCAGTGTAGGTTGCTCCATCCATCAGCTACGCCTAAAAATACGCTTCCAAGGATTCTACTGTCAGTCATACCTAGGGTACAATAAAAGATGGCATCATTCCCGTACATAACATTTTCCTGTGGGACATATTCCCACTTCTTCACTCCTGGTCTCAGTATCAAGAGTGTTCTATCTTTTCCCACTGCAATGACCTCAGCCTCAGATGGCGGTCCTTGGGTATTCTGTACCCTATTTTGGCCCCCACATTAGTGATATTGGAGGACCCAAAACCTTTATCTCCCCTGACTGTCAATTCTATAGGGGCTGTTCCTTCCTTAACTTGGAGCAAGTTTACAGGCATAAGTAACATTTGGGCAATCCTTTGGCCCGTAGACAACACTAAGGGTTCTGTCTCTAGATTCAACAGGAGAACCTTAATTTCTCCTTGATTATCAGGATCGATAACACCTCCTACTACTATTGCACCTTTTACAGCAAAACTATATCTTGTTGAAATTTCACCAAAATGTCCTTTAGGAATCTTGCATGCAAAACCAGTAGATATAGTACTTACCTTACCTGGTGCTATGAGCACTACCTCTATTGAGTAGAGGTCCAGTCCTACAGCCGCTGGAATAGCTCTGTAAGGAATGTGTGCTTCCTCATTCAATTTTTCCAATAGATCAGTGTATCTATATGTACTTTATGTATTCTCAGATTATGTGTAATCAGTGATAGGTGTGTTCTATATTATTTGGAGAGCCTCTCTCAAGTTATCTCTCCATTGTCCAGTTAAACCTGTAATTGAGTACCGTAATACTATGTGATCTGTTTGTGTTCTCAAAGTACTCCACTGGGTGGCAGATTTACAAAGAAACCTCACACTCAGAATTGATGATGTGTCTGCAGCTGTACAGATAATTTACAACTTCTACTCTGTGGCAGAGGACCGATGAAATCCATCTGCCAAATCTAAGCTGGCAATTCACCTATGTGTCCCATTACAGTATGTGGTACTGCCCTTTTCTGTGAATGTTAACATATGAGACATTGTGCAATGACTTGTTTTATAACATCTAAATTTAAGGGCACTCCTCTGTCTTGTGCCCACCTGTAAGTGGCATTTTCTCCCAAGTGTCCACTTTTCTGATGCGTCCAGACAGCTATACCTTGCAACCATATTTCTCTCTCTTTATCAGGTTCAGTACCTGCGACAGACATTGAGGCTGCCACATCTGCTTGGGAATTAAACAAACATTTCAATGAGTCAAGAGGAACATGTGCATCAACATGAAAAGAGTATTTTTGGTTGTTTGGACATATTCTTCAATATTTTGCCAAACTTCTTTCCCCCACAACTCTTTCCTATGAATTTGTCAATCATTTTATTTTTCATCCTATAATCCAAGTAGCTGCACCACTAACTACACCAGGGGTCTCAAACTCAGCTGGGTTGGTGGGCCGCACATAGAAAAACATTTATAGCGGGGGGCCGCATCCCTTGTAGTACTAAGTGATATTTTTAGTAATACCAGAATTTTTTGCTCAATGTAGTAAAGTACAAATCCTGATCCCCTTCTTGTAGTAATGTGCCCATCCTGTAGTCATGTCCTTTTCTAGTAATGTCCCCCATCCTGATCCCCTTTTCTAGTAATGTCCCCCATCCTGATCCCCTTTTCTAGTAATGTCCCCCATCCTGATCCCCTTTTCTAGTAATGTTCCCCATCCTGATCCCCTTTTCTAGTGATGTCCCCATCCTGATCCCCTTTTCTAGTGATGTCACCATCCTGATCCCCTTTTCTAATGATGTTCCCCATCCTGATCCCCTTTTCTAGTGATGTTCCCCATCCTGATCCCCCTTAGTGGTGATGTTCCCCATCCTGGACCCCTTTTTTAGTGAGGTCACACATCCTGGTCCCCTTTTGTACTGATGTCCCCCATCCTGATCCCCTTTTCTAGGAATATCCCCCATCCTGATCTATTTTTAGAGTGATGCCCCCATCCTGTTTTACCTTCTTTTTACACACTCTCACACACCCTCACACACAAACCCACACACACACATACTCTCTCACACACACACACTCACACATCCTCATATACACACTCACACACTCATACATACACAAACTCACACACACCTCACACACACACTTTCTTACACACATATCCTCACTCACATACTCACACCCTCACACACACACCCTCTGACACACACTCACTTTTCTCACTTTAATGATGCATCGCTCCAGTGCAGGGGGCCGCTGCGGTCCCCGCTGTGCTGACTTCCGGCCTCCGCTGTGCTATGACTTCCTCCAGCCGCCGCTCAGACAAGCTCTGTTGCTCAGCAAGATCAATGCAATCTGCCAGCTAGAGGCCCGCATGTGACGTCATATTCCGCCACCAGCTGCGGACCTCTCATTGGCTGGCAGCTTGCATTGATCTTGTTGAGTGGCAGAGTTTGTTAGTGCCGGGGGCAGAAGTCAAAACACAGCGGGGACAGCAGCGACCCCCTGCAGTGGGGTGATGCATCATTAAGTTGTCCAAGGTGCCGCGGGCCGCATAGTGAAGACCCAGGGGCCGCATGCGGCCCTCGGGCCGCGTGTTTGAGACCCCTGAACTACACCATGAATCAGTGACCAAATAACACTTTAGTCCTTGTTCACATTTATATTTTTTGGGCTAAGAAAATAGCTAATACCCAATTTCACCTTCTAACTGTATAGCATCACCTGCCTTGGCAGGGATTCCCTCGAGTACATTAACAACATCGAGGGTTATAAACCCTTGATCTTATTATTTCAAGCATCAGCTAATCTACTATGTACCAATTTCAGCGCTATGATATTGTAGGGAGCCTCGGACCAGCCTTGGACATCCAACTTTTATAAAACCCACACAAAAATCTGCAGAACATTCAACACAATCACTTCACTTGCAGCCTCCCCAAATATTAGTTAGTTTACTGCAAAACCATAGGCCACCGGCAAAACACGGACAGGACAAGCCTGACTACGTGTATTCCCAGTCTTTCTGCTTAACTTCGCAATGTTAACAAAATACTTGGTTTCAGCTTATCTCATTCTCACAAGTGTAACTGTGTGTTTTTTCACTTGCTAAATGTTCCTCCATTTTATCCCTGATGCAGGTTGACAAGGGATCACAACTAATTGGACTAAGTGGACTCCTTTTATACAATCAGGATTTTTATTTTTAAATCCTTATTACATGCATGCGGTCATTCAGTTCAATCAAGGAGTCTCATACCAGTCACGTTCTTTCACACACAATTATTCGACAAACAAATGTTACACAAATGCAATGTGTGTGCACTATACCTTTAAACAGATTTATCTATTTTACCTTAACTAGCTGAGAATTTTTCCTATAAACTGTCCTATAGACTGAAGCTAGCATCCAGTTTCACTTCCCCAATATTACTTTATCACCTGCCTTTGCAGGTACCCTCTCGAGTAATTTTAACAACATCGAGGAGTCACCACATCACCTGCCTTTGCAGGGATCCCCTCTCGAGTAATGTTAACAACAATGAGGGGTTACCACATCACCTGCCTTTGCAGGGATCCCCTCTCGAGTAACTTCACAACATCGAGGAGTCACCAGATCACCTGCCTTTGCAGCAGGGATCCCTCGAGTAACTTCACAACTCGAGGGTTACCACATCACCTACCTTTGCAGTGGCCCTCGATAACTTCACAACATCGAAGGGTTACCACATCACCTGCCTTTGCAGGGATCCCCTCTCGAGTAACTTCACAACATCGAGGGGTTACCACGTCACCTACCTTGGCAGCAGGGATCCCTCGAGTAACTTCACAACATCGAGGGGTTACCACATCACCTGCCTTTGAAGCAGGGATCCCTCGAGTAACTTCACAACATCGAGGGGTTACCACATCACCTATCTTTGCAGCAGGGATCCCTATAAGTACATCAACAACATTATAGGGTTCAGAATTTTTTAACTTATCCTGCCATTTATCCGCCAGTCCACAATTGACCAATTCATGTGCTAGAATATTATATGGAGCCTAGGTCCAGCCTGCAACCTCCATAACAATTTCCTTAGCTGTTTCCTTACTTTTTCTTAACATTTTGGTACTCTGCCAAAAGTTCAAGAAATTTGGAAAAATGCCAAATAAGAGAATTACTAAAAAATAAGGTGTTCTTTAAATACCCCACTGTGAGGTATCCTGCCGACTACGCCAATTAATGTCTTGCTAAATTTACCTGGATCGGGGCAGAGCCCGTACTTGCGTAGCGCTCACTGACTTACAAATCAGGCATGATGATAATATTCTTTATAGCAAGATTAAATTTATTTGTTTACAAAGTAGCACATGAAATGTTATCAATTGAATACAGGCTTAACACAGTATACCAATTATACCTAGACTTAATTATAGCGAATAAGCATCAATATATATATTATCTGATATTGTAGCTGCTTCACCTTCTCCGGGGGAACAGTGAGAAGTTAGCAATATTGAGGCTTGCATCGCAGGAGGTGTAAGTCCATCTTGCCCTAGAAGAGCTCCCCCCTCACTGAATGTGACCAGCTCCATTTATACCTTTTAAAATATCTCTGATCATGCGCTGATGGCATGATCCAGCCGTGCTCATCAACCACAAGATATTTACTTCTTTCCTGTGCAATACCCCCATCTGTTTCCCTGGCAGTGGATATGGTTTCCTGTCACAAAAATTTCAGCTCATCTCATGATTTCATCATAACGGCATAATGAGAAGAGACCCTGTTTGTATTTCAACCAAGAATTGATCATTTATATGGAATGAATGATAAGGCCTGTGGTCACTACTTTAATTATGACTACCTGTTCTATACCTATTCTATCCACATCCACACGCCATTCTTATCACATTGGTATCATACAGGGTCATAGAGAGCCGAAGTGAAGCAGAGCTGAGTGAGCTCACAGTGTGTGCGAGGAGATCCCAGACAGCACACATCACTTCACAGTAACTGTAGGAAGGCTGGCAAAATCACATTACTGTATAATTGTCACCTTTTGGGTTCCTACTTAAGTATCCCTCTATCTATCCATCTGTCCATCTATGTATCTATATATCGATCTACCCATCTCTGTATGTATCTATTTATCCGTATGTATGTTTGTGTCTATCCATATATCTCTGTATGAATCTATCCATCCATATATATAGAGATGTATGTATATCTATTTATATATATCTCTATGTCTATCCATCAATCTATATATCTCTCTATATTATCTATCCATCTATGTATCTATTTATCCATATCTATGTTTGTTTCTATCTATCTATCCATATATCTCTGTATCCACCATACATCTATGTATTTATCTATGTATCCATGTCTATCTGTTTCTATCAATCTATGTATCTGTCTGTCTGTAGATAGATATGGATAAAAGGATAAATACTTAGATGGATAGATGGATATATATATAGAGATAGATGCATACAGAGATATATGGATAGATAGAAACATAGGTATGGATAAATAGACACATAGATGGATAGATAATATAGAGAGATATATAGATTGATGGATAGACATAGAGATATATATAGATAAATATACATACATTCTATCTTATCTATATATATATATATATATAACTAGATGGTGGCCCGATTCTAAAGAATCGGGTAGTCTAGAATCTATATAGAGTTTATTTAGTAATAGGGGAGTGCTGTGAAATTAATTGTGTGTATACAGGCGGCTCAGTGGTTGGCACTGTATACGGTGGCTCAGTGGTATCACTGTATATGGTGGCTCAGTGGTTAGCACTGTATATGGTGGCTCAGTGGTTAGCACTGTATATGGCGGCTCAGTGGTTAGCACTGTATATGGTGGCTCAGTGGTTAGCACTGTATATGGTGGCTCAGTGGTTAGCACTGTATACGGTGGCTCAGTGGTTAGCACTGTATATGGTGGCTCAGTGGTTAGCACTGTATATGGTGGCTCAGTGGTTAGCACTGTATATGGTGGCTCAGTGGTTAGCACTGTATATGGTGGCTCAGTGGTTAGCACTGTATATGGTGGCTCAGTGGTTAGCACTGTATATGGTGGCTCAGGGGTTAGCACTGTATATGGTGGCTCAGTGGTTAGCACTGTACGGTGGCTCAGTGGTTAGCACTGTATACGGTGGCTCAGTGGTTAGCACTGTATACGGTGGCTCAGTGGTTGGCACTGTATACGGTGGCTCAGTGGTTAGCAGTGTATATGGCGGCTCAGTGGTTAGCACTGTATATGGCGGCTCAGTGGTTAGCACTGTATATGGTGGCTCAGTGGTTAGCACTGTATATGGTGGCTCAGTGGTTAGCAGTGTATATGGCGGCTCAGTGGTTAGCACTGTATATGGCGGCTCAGTGGTTAGCACTGTATATGGTGGCTCAGTGGTTAGCACTGTATATGGCGGCTCAGTGGTTAGCACTGTATATGGCGGCTCAGTGGTTAGCAGAGTATACGGCGGCTCAGTGGTCAGCAGTGAGTGCGGTGGCTCAGTGGTCAGCAGTGAGTGCGGTGGCTCAGTGGTCAGCAGTGAGTGCGGTGGCTCAGTGGTCAGCAGTGAGTGCGGTGGCTCAGTGGTCAGCAGTGAGTGGGCTGGCTCAGTGGTCAGCAGTGAGTGGGGTGGCTCAGTGGTCAGCAGTGAGTGCGGTGGCTCAGTGGTCAGCAGTGAGTGGGGTGGCTCAGTGGTCAGCAGTGAGTGGGGTGGCTCAGTGGTCAGCAGTGAGTGGGGTGGCTCAGTGGTCAGCAGTGAGTGCGGTGGCTCAGTGGTCAGCAGTGAGTGCGGTGGCTCAGTGGTCAGCAGAGAGTACGGTGGCTGAGTGGTCAGCAGAGAGTGCGTTGGCTCAGTGGTCAGCAGTGAGTGCAGCACAGGCTGGAGGGGGCAGAGGCTGGAGGGGGCAGAGGAGGGAAGAGGCAGAGGACGGAGGAGGCAGAAAATGGAGGGGTCAGAGGAGGGAGGGGTCAGAGGAGGGAGGGGTCAGAGGAGGGAGGGGTCAGAGGAGGGAGGGGTCAGAGGAGGGAGGGGTCAGAGGAGGGAGGGGTCAGAGGGAGGGAGGGAGGTCAGAGGAGGGAGGGGTCAGAGGAGGGAGGGGTCAGAGGAGGGAGGGGTCAGAGGAGGGAGGGGGCGGAGGCTGGGGGGGCAGAGGAGAGCGGAGGCTGGGGGGGCAGAGGAGAGCGGAGGCTGGGGGGGCAGAGGAGAGCGGAGGCTGGGGGGGCAGAGGAGAGCGGAGGCTGGGGGGGCAGAGGAGAGCGGAGGCTGGGGGGGCAGAGGAGAACGGAGGCTGGAGGGCTAGAGGAGAACGGAGGCTGGAGGGCTGAACACTCACTGGGCTGTCGGTGGTTCCGGAGGCCGGCCCGGAGTGCGGGCGGGGCTAGCTCCGTGATGGAGGAGAGTCACCGGGTGTGTGGAGAGAGCGGCAGGACTGGGAGCGGTGGCGGCGGAGGCCGCACACCGGAGTGTGGGCCGGTCCGGGCCGGTTCCCGCATGTTGGTGGGCGCACACCAGGCTGTGTGCGGAGCCAGTGGCGGGATGGCGGTCCCTGATGGAGAGTGGGCGGTGAGCTGCAGGGCTGTGGGCCGGATGTGGGTGGGCGCAGACGGGGCTCTGTGCAGGGACTGTGGCGGGATAAGGGGGAGTGGTGGCGCTTTAGCGCCCACCGCGAGGCGCTGTGGCATTTTGACAGCGGCTCACGGTGAGCGCTATGCGCTCACCGCTCGTGAGTCTGGTACTCCCGATTCCGGTCTTTGACACAGGGCGCAAGCCATCACGGAAGTTGAGCGGATTGGCGGGAAGTGGCCTTCGGGTTTTATATATAAGATATATATATAGCAGTACGATGGTATATGGTGGTAATGAGAGCACATGTATAGCAGCACTATAGTATATGGCGGTAGATTATAGTAAATGTATAGCAGCACTATAGTATATGGCGGTACATTACAGTACATGTATAGCAGCACTATGGTATATGGCTGTACATTATAGCACATGTATAGCAGCACTATGGTATATGGCAATACTGCGGTGACCGCGGTCCCTTACTCCTCCTGGCCCCCGGTCGTCCACAGTAAAAATAAAAAAATCCTCAGTGAGGATACTCACCTGTCCGGCGGCTCGCTCCACCTCCGCCTTGTAGGTCCTACAGGCCTTTAGGACCTGTAGTTGCCTGGGCAAGCGATCAGCTAAGGAGGGGAGGGGGGGCAGGATTGTGTTGGGGGGGCAGAATGGAGCGAGTGGGGCAGGATGGAGCGAGCGGGTCAGGATGTAGCGGGAAGGGGGGACAGGATGGAGACGGCAGGGCAGGATGGAGACGGCAGGGCAGGATGGTGGTGGGGGAGGGGTAGGATGTAGGCGGCGGGGCAGGATGTTGGCGGGGGGTGAGAATGGTGATGGGGGTGCGGGATGGAGTCGGGGGGGCAGGATGGTGTTGGGGGTGTCAGGATGGTGTTGGGGGTGTCAGGATGGTGTTGGGGGTGGCAGGATGGATAGGGGGTGGCAGGATGGATAGGGGGTGGCAGGATGGATAGGGGGTGGCAGGATGGATAGGGGGTGGCAGGATGGATAGGGGGGGCAGGATGGAGGCGCTCCTCCTGACCCCCTCCGCTCCGCGCGGCACCCGTCCCTCTGGGCCTCCAGTCTCTGGGGGGGGGGGGGCCCCCTCCCCTCCCTCCCTCCCCTCCCCTCCCTCCCTCTGGGGCTGCACACCCCCCGCCCCCGCTCCTTCATGGTGATAATAAAGATAAAAAAAACCTCAGTGAGGATACTTACCCTGCGGCGGCTCGCTCCACCCGTCTTGTAGGTGGCAGGACAGGACCTGTCGTTGGCT
This sequence comes from Allobates femoralis, assembly GCA_033576535.1. Classification (NCBI taxonomy): domain Eukaryota; kingdom Metazoa; phylum Chordata; class Amphibia; order Anura; family Aromobatidae; genus Allobates; species Allobates femoralis. The sequence continues at coordinate 344,374,051 of JARQOC010000005.1, read as the reverse complement.
GGGAAACCGATCTGCTGGGGGTGAGTGGGCAAAGCGGGGTCAGTGGGCAGAGTGGGGGATGAGTGGGAAGAGCAGGGGTTAGTGGGCAGTCATTGGGCAGAGCAGGGGTGAGTGGGCATAATCAGTAGTCAGAGCAGGGTCAATAGTCAGAGCTGGGGTCTGTGGGCAGAGCTGGGGTCAGTGGGCATGGTCAGTAGCCAGAGGGGGGGGGGGGTAAGTAGGCAGAGCAGGGTCAGTGGGCAGAGCGGGGGTGAGTGGGCAGAGTGGTGGGTGAATGGGCAGAGCAGGGTCAGTGAGCAGGATTGGGGCGTCAGTGGTCAGAGCAGGGTAATAGCGGGGGTCAGTGGTCAGAGCAGGGGTTAGTGGGCAGAGTGATTGGGCAGAGCAGGGGTCAGTGGGCACAGTCAGTAGGCACAGCAGGGGTTAGTGGGAAAAATCAGTGGGCAGAGCAGGGGTGAGTGGGCACAGTCAGTGAGCAAAGCAGGGGTCAGCGGGCAGAGCGGGGGTGAGTGGGCAGAGCAGGGTTTAGTGGGCATAGCAAGGGTTATTGGGCACAGTCAGTGGGCAGAGCAGGGGTCAGTGGGCAGAGTGAGTGGGCAGAGAAGGGTCAGTGGGTAGAGCATGGGTGAGTGGGCACGGTCAGTTGGCAGAGCAGGGGTCAGTGGGCATGGTGAAAGGGCAGAGCGGGGGGTGAGTGAACAGAGGGTGGTCAGTGGGCAGGGTGAGTGGTAAAAGCAGGGGCGAGTGGGCAGAGCGGGGGTGAGTGGGCAGAGCGGGAGTAAATGAGCAGAGCAGGGTCAGTAGGCAGTGTGAGGGGTCAGTGGGCAAAGCATGGTCAGTGGGCAGTGTGAGGGGTAAGTGGGCATAGCATGTTCAGTGGGCAGTGTGAGGCGTGAGTGGGCAGTGTGAGGGGTCAGTGGGCAGAGCAGGGTCAGTGTGAGGGGTGAGAGGGCAGAGCAGGGTCAGTGGGGCATGTGAGGGGTCAGTGGGCAGAGCAGGGTGAGTGGCAGTGTGAGTGGTCAGTGAGCAGAGCAGGGTCAGTGGGGCGTGTGAGGGGTCAGTGGGCAGAGCAGGGTGAGTGGGCAGTGTGAGTGGTCAGTGAGCAGGCAGGGTCAGTGAGCAGAGCAGGGTCAGTGGGCAGAGCAGGGTGAGTGGGCATTGAGGGGTCAGTGGGCAGAGCATGTTCAGTGTGCAGAGGAGGGTCAGTGGGCAGTGTGAGGGGTCAGTGGGCTGAGCAGGGCGAGTGGGCAGAGCAGGGTCAGTGAGGGGTCAGTGGGGAGAGGATGGTCAGTGGGCAGAGCAGGGTCAGTGTGAGGGGTCAGTGGGCAGTGAGGGGTGAGTGGCCAGTGTGAGGGGTCAATGGGCCGAGCAGGGTGAGTGGGCAGAGCATGGTCAGTGGGCATAGTGGGGGTGAGTGGGCAGAGAGGGGGGTGAGTGGGCAGAGCAGGGTGAGTGGGCAGAGTGGGTGAGGGGGCAGAGAGGGGGGTGAGTGGGCAGAGTTTGGGGGTGAGTGGGCAGAGTGGGGGTCAGTGGTCAGAGTGGGGGTGAGTGGGCAGAGCAGGGTCAGAGAGAGGGTCAGTGTGCAGAGTGGGGGTGAGGGGGCAGAGAGGGGTTCAGGGGGAAGAGTAGGGGGTGAGTGGTCAGAGTTGGGGTAGTGGTCAGAGTTTGGGGGTGAGTGGTCAGAGTGGGGGTAGTGTCAGAGGGTGTGTCAGAGTGGGGGTCAGTGGTCAGAGTGGGGGTCAGTGGTCAGAGTGGGGGTCAGTGGTCAGAGTGGGGGTCAGTGGTCAGAGTGGGGGTCAGTGGTCAGAGTGGGGGTCAGTGGTCAGAGTGGGGGTCAGTGGTCAGAGTGGGGGTCAGTGGTCAGAGTGGGGGTCAGTGGTCAGAGTGGGGGTCAGGGTTGGGTGTGTCAGAGTGGGGGTCAGTGGTCAGAGTGGGGGTCAGTGGTCAGAGTGGGGGTCAGTGGTCAGAGTGGGGGTCAGTGGTCAGAGTGGGGGTCAGTGGTCAGAGTGGGGGTCAGTGGTCAGAGTGGGGCACAGAGTGGGGGTCAGTGTGCAGAGTGGGGGGTGGGTGGGCAGAGTTGGGGGTAGTGAGATGGTGGTGGCAGAGTTGGGGGGTGAGTGGGCAGAGTTGGGGGGGTGAGTGGGCAGAGTTGGGGGGGTGAGTGGTCAGAGTGAGGGTCAGTGGTCAGAGTGGGGGTGAGTGGGCAGAGTTGGGGGGTGAGTGGTCAGAGTGTGGGTCAGTGGTCAGAGTGTGGGTCAGTGGTCAGAGTGGGGGTGAGGGGGCAGAGTTGGGGGGTGAGTGGGCAGAGTTGGGGGGTGAGTGGGCAGAGTTGGGGGGTGAGTGGGCAGAGTTGGGGGGTGAGTGGGCAGAGTGGGGGTGAGTGGTCGGAGTGGGGGTGAGTGGGCAGGGTCAGAGTGTGGGTCAGTGGTCGGAGTGGGGGTGGGTGGGCAGAGCAGGGTCAGAGTGGGGGTGAGTGGGCAGAGCGGGGGGTGAGGGAGCAGATCGTGGGTCAGTGTGGAGCGCAGGGGGATGAATAGGCAGAGGAAGTTAGATAGGGACAGGACCTTTGATGACGTCACGGTCATGTGATCTGTGACTCCACCCATCATCGTGACGTCATCAAAGGTCCTCAAGCAGGATGAAGAGAGATCGCGTGTGGTTGGGAGCTGTGGTTGGGGAGCTGTGGTAAGGGGGGGGTGACCGGACAGTGGAGGGGGTCTGTGCTGAGAGGCGGGGGGTGACCGGAGAGTGGAGGGGGGCGATCGGGGAGCGGAGGGGCAGTGGTGATAGGCTGGAGGTGACCGGACAGTGGAGGGCGGCTATGGTGACAGGCAGGGGGCTGATGGGGCAGCGGGGGGAAGGCAGTGGAGGATGGCTATGGTGACAGGCAGGGGGTGATGGGGCAGCGGGGGCTGTGTGCAGGGCCGGTGACGGGATAACGGCGAGTGGTGGCGCTTTAGCGCCCACTGCGAGGCGCTGTGCCATTTTGACAGCGGCTCGCGGTGAGCGCTACGCGCCACCACTCGTGGGTCTGCTACTTCCGATTCCGGTCTTTGTCACAGGAGGGAGGCCGTCACGGAAGTTGAGCGGATAGACCGGAAGTGGCCTTCGGGTTTTATATATAAGATTATTATTATTATTATTATTATTATTGTTATTATTATTATTATTAATAATATATATATATATATATATATAATTACAGTGCTGGACAAAAGTATTGACACCCCTGCAATTCTGTCAGATAATACTCCGTTTCTTCCTGAAAATGATTGCAATTACAAATTCTTTGGTATTATTATCTTCTTTCTCTTTTGTTTTTTTATTGAAGACAAATTAAATGAAGCAAAAAGCAAAACATTGATCATTTCACACAAAACTCCAAAAATGGGCCAGACAAAAGTATTGGCACCCTCAGCCTAATACTTAGTTGCACAACTTTTAGCCAAAAAAATGTTCCTGTGTCTACCGTGCGCAGTGTCATCAAGAAGTTTAAAGCCCATGACACTGTGAATAACTTCCCTAGATGTGGACGGAAAAGAAAAATTGACAAGAGATTTCAACGAAAGATTGTGCGGATGGTTGGTAAAGAACCTCGACTAACATCCAAACAAGTTCAAGCTACCCTGCAGTCCGAGGGTACAACAGTGTCATCCCGTACTATCCATCGGTGTCTGAATGAAAAGGGACTGTATAGTAGGAGACCCAGGAAGACCGCACTTCTTACCCCGAGACATAAAAAAGCCAGGCTGGAGTTTGCCAAAACTTACCTAAAAAAGCCTAAAACGTTTTGGAAGAATGTTCTCTCTTTTTGGGCAAAGGCATCAATATAGAGTTTATAGGAAAAAAAAGAGGCATTCAAAGAAAAGAACACGGTCCCTACAATCAAACATAGGGGAGGTTTCCTGATGTTTTGGGGTTGCTTTGCTGCCTCTGACACTGGACTGCTTGACCGTGTGCATGGCATTATGAAGTCTGAAGACTACCAACAAATTTTGCAGCACAATGTAGGGCCCAGTGTGAGAAGGCTAGGTCTCCCTCAGAGGTCATGGCCCAAAACACACCTTCAAAAAGCACTAGAAAATGGTTTGAGAGAAAGCACTGGAGACTTCTAAGGTGGCCAGCAATGAGTCCAGGCCTGAATCCCATAGAACACCTGTGGAGAGATCTAAAAATGGCAGTTTGGAGAAGGCACCCTTCAAATATCAGGGACCTGGAGCAGTTTGCCAAAGAAGAATGGTCTAAAATTCCAGCAGAGCATTGTAAGAAACTCATTGATGGTTACCGGAAGCGGTTGATCGCAGTTATTTTGGCTAAAAGTTGTGCAACTAAGTATTAGGCTGAGGGTGCCAATACTTTTGTTTGGCCCATTTTTGGAGTTTTGTGTGAAATGATCAATGTTTTGCTTTTTGCTTCTTTCTCTTTTGTTTTTTCATTGAAGACAAATTAAATGAAGATAATACCAAAGAATTTGTGATTGCAATCATTTTCATTAAGAAACTGAGTATTATCTGATAGAATTGCAGGGGTGTCAATGTTTTTGGCCAACACTGTGTATGTACACATGTATGTATGAATGTATGTGTGTGTGTGTGTGTGTGTGTGTGTGTGTGTGTGTGTGTGTGTGTGTGTGTGTGTGTGTGTGTAAAATATATATATATATGTGTATATATATATTATAATATAATGGATGGACAGATAGAGGGATAGTGAAGTAGGACCCAAAAGGCACTTTATTATTTATACTGTAATGTGATTTTGCCAGCCTTACTGTGAAGTGATGTGTGCTGTCTGGGGTCTCCTCACACACACTTTGAGCTCACTCAGCTCTGCTTTCTATGAGCCTGAAGTATGCAGCTGTCTGGGGAGAAAGGTTTAAATTGCGCTAATGCAGTCATGTGGTCGGGTTTCCCCACCCCTCCCAGTGACATCATGCAAGGTCCTCAAACTGCCAGATGATGTATTCAGCATCGCCGGAAAGGTGAGAATGAGATTTTTTTTTTATCCATCCTTTTATTTAATATCACTTAAGCAGTGTATATATGGGACTTGCAGCAAGTGCGGTTTCGGCAGGTGCGATAGCACCTGCCGCAAGTGCCAAAACCGCACTTGCCGTACCTGCCGCACACTTACCGCAAACCCCATAGGCATTGTATGGGAAATCGCGGCAGTTGCAGTTTTTTTCACCGCAACTGCCGCGATCAGCGAAAAACGCTGATGTGAAAGGACCCTTATATGGCGTGCACCCCAGCAGCATAAAGGGTATATAGTGGTGATTCCAGTAGAACATGCTGTCCCTGAAATTTAAAGCAGTGCCCGGTATTTTCTTTACATGTGTTTAATGTTATAATTAAAGGGCTTGTTCAGGTTTGAGATGAAAGTCTAGGTGACTGCAGGCCTCCGAATTCTCATGGCCCATGCACTGCACACTTTCAGGATTCTCCCATATCAATGGTAAGATTGGACGGTCATGTGAACACAAGTATGCAATCTATATACTTTTGGGCATATTCTGTCTAGACACGTCCGGCCTCGCACAATTCATTTAATTGATCGAAGCCTCGCGTGTCTAGTCAGCACGTGACTGCATGTATGTAAATTGTATTCCTATTGTTACGTGACCTTCCACTCTCACCGCCAGCACCACACAATCCTGACAGCAGGCAGTGTGTGCTCTGGGAGAATTCAGAAGTCTGCAGTCACCTAGAGACACATAGGGTGACTGCAGACTCATCACAAGCTTGGGACAAGCAATTTAATGCTTCTAACAAATAAATACATAGAACCCTTAACTTGTTAGAATGCACAACACTTTATTAACATAGCCATATATCAAGAAAGCTTAGAAGTTATGGATTGTTAGATGTGTACAGGATCCGAACATTTAACACAAAACTACATCACTAGACCCACTAGAGGTACTGAAATACATCCATATAACCCCTATCAGTACAGAAATAAAGTCAAAACCCTCATCAGTACAGAAATACATCACCAGACCCACCAGAGGTACAAAAATACATAAATATAACCCCCCATCATTACAGAAATCACAATCCTCATCAGTACCAAAATTCAACATCAGAACCACCATCAGTACATGTTAAAACAATTGTAATGTTAGGTCAGACTCATACACAAATGTACTGCATGAACCTTAGTCATTATCACAAATAATCATTTACATTTTGGTATCTTATAGATGACCTTCTCTCAGATCAGGGTCATCCTTTTCTTTTCTTCATCTTGTGAAGGCATCATGATGACTTTTGACATCCACAGCTTGCCTCTGCAGATTTCCATCTTCTCCGGTCTTCAACATTTTTGAGTAAAAATATCTGCCCTACGCTGTGCCCCGGAATAAATAATTGCTCCTTCTCGCTGTTCCCTTCACAAAATATGGTTTACGCGCCTCTTCTGGCGCATGCCCTTTACACTGCCCCCCTCATCACACTGTTCTCTCCTTTTCATACTGGGCTCCCTGGTCACTCTATCCTCTACACTGTATCCTTCTATACTGCCCACGGTTTATACTGTTCTACCTCATCAAACTCGACCTATTGTCCCTGCATGCTGCCCCATCTCCATACAGCTCCACACATGCTCAATCTCTATTCTGTGCCCCTTTAAATTTTTCTCATCCCCTACTGTTTCTTCATTTCTTCATCCCTTTCTCACTCTACATACTGTATCTACACCTATTCCCTCCTCCCTCCCCATACTGTGTCAGCAGCCATCCTCCCTCACTCCCCATACTGTGTCCACACCAATCCCCCCTCCACGTACTGTGCTGCAGCCATCCCCCTGTCACTCCTCATACTGTGACCATACTGATCCCCCTCCCCCCTCACTACATATACTGTGCCACATCTATCCCCTTACTCCTCATAATGTGTCCATACTGGGCAGCTCCAATGTGGCTGCTGCCTGGCACTGCGTAGTCAGACATGTCCACCATTCAGCATCATCCACACACCACATGCAATGATCTGCAGTCCGAGCATCAACAAGCTGGGAAAATGGCTCATCTTCCCCCAACAGACCATGCCTCCTTCTCCCAAAACGCTGAGCCAATCACATGCACTGCACACGGGGCTGTCCAGAGCCAATAGTAGGGGCTGTCCAATTAGGTTGAGCAAAGGATGTGGTAGTGAGAAGGGGAACGAGCACCACCGATGAACTGCCGCTCAGGAGAAACATGGTTGGATGCCTGTATATACTGATGGGTGGCACTGGATCTGGTGTGTAAGTTATGGCCAATCAGTCCTGCAGCAGAAGAACAATGCATGCTGCACGAGGGGCCTACATAGAAATCATGGGGCCCCTTAGTAGAAGTTCTTATTGCCTCCCCAAAAAAATATTTGCCTGGGTCACATAATAATACCGTGTTTCCCCGAAAGTAAGACCCTGTCTTACATTCTTTTGGGGGCCAAAAGTGGCCCCCTGTCTTACTTTCGGGGGGGGGGGGGGGGCCTTACATTGGCGGCCCCAGCCATCACCCATCCATCCACACTGCAGCCATCCATCCATACACACTGTGCACACACACACACACACACACACACACACAACATCCATACATAAAATCCATCCATACCATCCATGCGCATCCATCACACTGCGACACACACACACACACACACACACACACACAACAACACACACACACAGATACATCCATCCATTCACACTGCACACACACATCACACATACCCCCCCCCCCCCCCCATACAGCTGCGCTGCCGGTACTTACCGGCACAGCTGTTCGGTGTCCCCGTCCCTGGTGTCCCCGGTGCTCCCGGCGTTCCTCTGTGTGGTGCAGCCTCATAACTATGTCATCCGGGCTGCCGGGCATATCCCGTTCATAGCCCGTCCATTTACAGCCCCCCGGCCCTCTCTCTGTAATCACGGAGCTTCCGGAAGCTCCGGTATCCAGGCAACAGCAGAGCGTGATGACGTCGGGCCAAAACGTCTCGGAGCGCCTATGCTGATTGGCTCAGGCGTCTGAGCCAATCAGCATAGCCGCTGCGATGACGCTCTGGCCTCTGATTGGCCAGACGTCGTCATGCTGCTGTTGCCTGGATACCGGAGCTTCCGGAAGCTCCGTGATTAGAGAGAGAGGGCCGGGGGGCTGTGAATGGACGGGCTATGAACGGGATATGCTCGGCAGCCCGGATGACATTGTTATGAGGCTGCACCACACTGAGGAACGCCGGGAGCACCGGGGACACCAGGGACGGGGACACCGAACAGCTGTGCCGGTAAGTACCGGCAGTGCAGCGGTATGGGGGTGTGTATGGGGTGTGTGTATGGGGGTGTGTATGGGGGTGTGTATGGGGGTGTGTATGGGGGTGTGTATGTGGATGTGTATGTGATGTGTATGTGGTGTGTGTGATGTGTGTGTGATGTGTGTGTGATGTGTGTGTGATGTGTGTGTGATGTGTGTGTGTGTGTGTGTGATGTATGGATGGGTGTGTGTGTGTGTGATGTATGGATGTGTGTGTGTGCAGTGTGAATGGATGGATGGCTGCAGTGTGGATGGATGGATCTATGGATGTGTGTGTATGCATGTGTGTACCCCTCCCCCCCGTGTTTCCCTGATAGTAAGACCCCCCCTCCCCCCTACCCTGCCTTACATTCGGGGGGGGTCTTACATTAGCAGACCCCCCCCGTCCCCCCCACCCTGTCTTACTTTCGGGGGGTCTTACTATCGGGGAAACACGGTATATCTCACAACTTTGCAGCCCTTACAAAGTAATTTTCCTCCTATTGAAGCCCCTTGATTCCCCTTTCGTGACTACTATAAAATGTGATGCCAACAAAAGTGCCCCCCAGCAGTGCCCTCATACCCCACCACCCCACTTCCCGCTGCACCCAGGGTTCATGCCCCGCCAGCTTCCCTAGATACGGCCCTGCCTTGGGGCACGCTATGATATGGCATATATAAGAGCATAGGACTGTATATTTTGCCCATATACCAAAATCCTACATAGTCTTAGCTTAGTTCACCATACCTGTTTAAATCAATCCTGTGTGTCTCATGCAGGCGCCCTTATGCTTATTTGGGAAAATTAACCTTCTTCGGAGGGCATGTGAGTAAACAGGAAGGGGAGGGTTAAGTCAGGTGAGCCAATCCGATGCCGCTTCGTTGCCATAGCGGTGGACGCTATTCCCCGGCGCCACGTCGGGGCTCCGCGTCGTCAGCGGCGTCATGGAGGGGAGTGACTGCAGCACCTCCTCCGTAGAAACGCCGCACAGGAGAGCGGACCCATGGCAGCGGGGAGGTGCCCACATGGCACAGTGTGTCTGGGCAGCCTCGTTTTCACCAATCTATTACTATTATTCCACATAGAAAATATTATTTGTACCTCATATCCATTGTTAGGTTGATTCTCAATGGAGAGATCAATACCAAGTGGTTTCATAATATACATACATACTATCAAGATCAATATTAGCCCATATAAGAGGACATATATATTTGTGGTCCCAAAATACGTCACAAAGGGACTCCTAGTCCCACATCATCCCCATATATGAGTAGGTACAGTTGTGGCCAAAAGTATTGACACCCCTGCAATTCTGTCAGATAATACTCAGTTTCTTCCTGAAAATGATTGCAATCACAAGTTCTTTGGTATTATTATCTTCATTTAATTTGTCTTCAATGAAAAAAACATAAAAAGAATTGTCCTAAAGCCGAATTGGATATAATTCCACACCAAACATAAAAAAGGGGGTGGACAAAAGTATTGGCACTGTTAGAAAATTCATGTGATGCTTCTCTAATTTGTGTAATTAACAGCACCTGTAACCTAGCTGTGGCACCTAACAGGTGTTGGCAATAACTAAATCACACTTGCACCCAGGAAGACGCCACTTCTTACCCAGAGACATAAAAAAGCCAGGCTGGAGTTTGCCAAAATTTACCTGAGAAAGCCTACAACGTTTTGGAAGAATGTTCTCTGGTCAGATGAGACAAAAGTAGAGCTTTTTGGGCAAAGGCATCAACATAGAGTTTACAGGAGAAAAAAAAAGAGGCATTCAAAGAAAAGAACACGGTCCCTACAGTCAAACATGGGGAGGTTCCCTGTTGTTGTGGGGTTGCTTTGCTGCCTCTGACACTGGACTGCTTGACCGTGTGCATGGCATTATGAAGTCTGAAGACTACCAACAAATTTTGCGGCATAATGTAGGGCCCAATGTAAGAAAGCTGGGTCTCCCTCAGAGGTCATGGATCTTCCAGCAGGACAATGACCCAAAACACACTTCAAAAAGCACTAGAAAATGGTTTGAGAGAAAGCACTGGAGACTTCTAAGGTGGCCAGCAATGAGTCCAGACCTGAATCCCATAGAACACCTGTGGAGAAATCTAAAAATGGCAGTCTGGAGAAGGCACCCTTCAAATATCAGGGACCTGGAGCAGTTTGCCAAATAAGAATGGTCTAAAATTCCAGCAGAGCATTGTAAGAAACTCATTGATGGTTACCGGAAGCGGTTGATCGCAGTTATTTTGGCTAAAGGTTGTGCAACCTAGTATTAGGCTGAGGGTGCCAATACTTTTGTCTGGCCCATTTTTGGAGTTGTGTGAAATGATCAAGGTTTTGCTTTTTGCTTCATTCTCTTTTGTGTTTTTTCATTGAAGACAAATTAAATGAAGATAATAATACCAAAGAATTTGTGAGTGCAATCATTTTCAGGAAGAAACTGAGTATTGTCTGACAGAATTGCAGGGGTGTCAATACGTTTGGTCACAACTGTATAAATAGCACCCTTATGGACATATACGCATAGTAGTCCCTAAGAAGGTCACAAGATCACAATCCATCTCTCCCAACCTATAATCCAAAGGAAATGGATCAATATATAACAACCTTTTAGATATCTACACATAGTAGTCTCTGAAAAAGGTACAAGATCACAATCTATTACAACCTATAATCAAACAGAGATACAGATATATTTGAATAAAGTATGTCACATATCCATATAAATTGATACTCAGCAGTGCTTTTTGTGCGGGCAGGTATGGCGTACCATAAAATATGCAGAGGGGACGGAGCTCTATGGTGACTGCCATCCACTGCCTGGTGCACAGGATCTCCGGCCGCCCGACAGCCCCTGACCCCCCCCCCCCCCCCCCACTTCCCCCCCGCTTGTTAATCACGCTCCTCAACCAGCCGGCGCCTGACCGTGCCCCCCCCTCCCGCTCCTCAAGCAGCCGGCGCCTGACAGCAACCCATCCACCCCCCCTTCCCACCCCCACCCAATCGCTCCTTGCCTCTGCACTGGTAAATATTCTTTAACAAAAAAAGCACTGATACTCCGTGTGTATCTCACAGAGGTAGGAAATGTGACATATAGATGTGTTTATAGCAAAGCCGTAGGACAGAATATTATATTGATCTCACATCCATTTTTTCTGTATCAATATTAGATTTTCGCTTCATCTGTATCCTCTGATTCATGTAGATCCATTCATGCAAACTCTCACTGATGAACTGGGTGCCTAATACCTGCATAAAGTGATATTACACAGATTTACTATGGGTGCAGAGCAGCACTCCTGTTCTGAGCATGTTCTGTACCCAGGAACCGGATCTGGGAAACGATTGTTGTTTCCCAGATCCGGTGTTATAGGCCCCCATGATAAGTGTGCTGGACCTGACGGGATTCGTTTGTGTCCCATTTTGGCACCGGAGCCCACAAACGCTGCAGGCATCGTTTTTGGCATCAGTGAAAAACAGGATAGAAACTAATCCTGCCTGCACTGGATTCACAAAACCGGATGGCCAAATAGGGCCAATCCGGCCCCATGGGGATTTATGGGGGCCAAAAACGATCCTGTTTCGTTTGTTTAAAAAACGAACAGAACAGGATCACAAAAAATGTAGTGTGAAGCCAGCCTAAAATCTTCTACTTGTAGTCTTCATTAAGGGATACGGCACATGCATTCATTTATTTTTAGCTGCTTGCACTTTTCATGCTTAAATTTTCTTTTACTTTTCACTTTCTTACTAAATGAAGAGCAGGCAAAAATGTAAGTCTGCTGAGAAGGAGCTTTTTTTTTTTTTTTTTTTTTTTTTTTTTTTAAGTTGCCTTAAGATGTATTATTACTGTCCGCCTTCAGATGTCAGCAGACTAACCTGTGGTTCCTGTATCCCCCAAAGAAGTCTAAAAGAAAGAGCTTTTACTGTGAAAAATCTGAAATCTTCATCTTGCTTCACATCAGTGGTTGATGAATATAAATGCAGCTCACCTCTGCTGTATAATGTCCTCCATGTTGTTGTAACTGATCTCTGTAATTAAAAAAGGAATAAAGAGCTGTTGTTCTCTTATGTATGATGATCTGTCTATGGGAGATATCTCTGCAGCTAACTGCCCCCCCCCCCCCCCCCCCCCCAGGTTCCAGTGAGTTGCAAATTACAGCTAGAGCATACAAAGGGGAACACAGTTGAAAAAGCAAGGAGATAAGTCACTGAATGTCCAGAAATGTTGGTATTTATCATCTATCAACAGCACAGTTTATTGTGAAAAATGATTTGAAAACACAGTTGGCCTTTACCTGTTTTTATTTCTGTTGTTCAAATGTAGGATTAACCGTTGTCATGAGCAAATGGCAGAAATTGCAGTAACTGCTATACTTACTGTTGCTGATATGGAACGCAAAGATGTGGATTTTGAGTTGATTAAAGTTGAGGGTAAAGTTGGAGGCAAACTTGAAGACACACAGCTGATAAAAGGCGTTATCGTAGACAAAGATTTCAGTCATCCACAAATGCCAAAGGTAAGTTTGTTATATTTTACAAATTGACCCTCCTCCAGCATGGCTTTTTTCCGTTCCTGCGCTTTTATTTTCCTCCATTTCTAAGAGCTATAATTTTATTATTATTATTATTCATTACATATGTCCATTTGAGGACTTGTTTTTTGCGGGATTAGTTGTACTCTTGAATTACACCGTTAATTTTATCATTTGATGTACTGCAAAGCGGGAAATACATTCCAAGTGCAGTGACATCCAAGAAAAAAAAAGCCCAATTCTGCACATTTTCTCCTCCCATCGTCCATGACCTCACTACAGGAGGTTGCCTCTTGGCCCTAATAGGAGCAGGAAACACAGAGGTTAAATAGCCCCTCCCTCCTCCTACCACCAGTTTTTCCTGTCCCTTTGGGGTGCACAGGGGTTCTCCTGAGTGCTGCTGGCTGGCAGGCAGTTCTCTCCTTACCTAGGGCTGGGCAGTGAAGCGATCGGGCGCTGCTCCTTCCTCTCTGCTACTCCCGCTCGCTCGACCTCCCACTCTCCGACGCCTGATGGCCGAGCTGAGCAGGCTTTCCGGGGCCGGCATGTCCTGCAGTCCCGGCCTCCTTCCCTCCGCCCGCGATAGCTGCGCTCAAGTTTGGCGCCCGGAAGTGACCGTGGGTGCCTTCGCACGTCACTTCCGGGAGAGCGGCTCCGGTGGCTGTGCATCGCTGAGTGGCCGGGAGTGACTGGGCGACGTCACTTCCGGGGCGCGGCTGCGGTGGACCGCATGCCGCTGCATGTTCCGGGCCTCCCTGCTGCGCTCACTGGCTACAGCGTTGGCAGCAGTTGGAGGGGGGACGGACACAGGTGTTGGCGCTTACATCGCAGTTCCTGCTGGTAAGGACCCCTGGTGATGACACAGGATCAGGTAGGACTATAGTGGCATTATGTCTCCGGCTGCCCCTGATGGTGTGTCCCTGGCTATAGATGAAGAGCCTAGCGCCCCCTCTGGCCCTGTAAGTAAGACTAGGGTACGAGGTGTTTTATCCAAACGGGGCTCCGTCCTTGTTCCCTCTCTCCCTGTTGTTTGTTTCAGGGAGGCAAGGAACAGGCACTGAAGACCAACTCCTCTTCCTCCAGATGGTGTGGGGTCTGTAAATAAGAAGCTGTCCCCCTCCCGTACGAAGCTGTTATGCCCCGCCCGTACTGAGAAGGTCATAGGAGATGAAAAGCCATCGCTCATGGAGCTTAAAACTTATTCAGAGGGAAATTCAGACGTCTTTGGGTTCTGTGACTGGGCCTCCAGTTTCTGCCCCCCTTCGCCGTCGCCTAAGAGGCGGAAGATAAAGGATCCCACTTCGGAAGGGTCTGACGTCTGCTTCTGAGGAAGGCCTGGCAGATGAACACCCCAGGGCAGTGACTGTCTCAGTCAATATTATTTTTCATCGGAGGATATCTCTGAACTGGTCTCGGCTGTCCGGACCACCATGGGATTGATGGAGGAGGAAGCTTAAGACTCTATACAGGATATCCTGTTCGGGGGCTTGTGGTTGGAAAGAACTGCCGTGTTTCCGTGCATGATGGCTTGAGAGATATGGTCCTGGATGAGTGGAGGCTTCCTGAAAAGCGATATGTGATCCCTGGAGGGATGAAAAGTTGTTTCCCTATGGATTTGTCAGTGTCCAATCCCTGGACGGAGGTGCCACGTGTGGATGTGCAGATAGCTAAAATGGCCAACAGAACCACGTTGCCCTTGAAAGACTCATCGCAGTTATCGCAATGGATCGTAAGGCTGATGGCTTACTGAAGAAATCTTGGGAATCCTCGTCCTTTTTTGTTAACATCTAATGTCACTTCAACTTGTGTGGCTCGGTCCATGTTCCAGTGGCTGGACCAGTTGCAGTCCCATGTAGGGGGCGGAACTCCGAGAGACTATTTGCTGGCTTCCATACCCCTCCTGCTGAAGGCCGCTATTTTCCTTGCCAATGTGTCGGCTGAGTCCATCAGGGCTGCAGCCAGGAATATGGTCCTCTCCAATACCGCTAGATGAGCCGTCTGGCTGAGGTCTTGGTCAGGGGATATGGCATTTAAGAGTAAGCTCTGCTCTATTCCCTTACATGGGGAGTATGTGTTCGCACAGGTCCTGGACCAGCTTTTGGAGAACGTCTCCGAGAAAAAGGGCTTGCCAGAGGCTAAGGCGAAGACTAAGTCCTTTCGGCCACAGTATTCTTTTCGGTCCCACTATCAGTCGCATTCCCAGCCCCAGAAGGAGAAGGGGAAAAGCGGCTGCTGAAGTTATCCAAAAAGGGGGAAGGGAAGGAGCATCTTGCCCTCTCGTTTCCAGGATAGGAAGTGACGCCATTCTAATGGGGGGGAAGGCTCTCCCACTTCCTCCCCCAGTGGCAGCAGATTACAGCTTGCCCCGTCATCCTCCAGATAATCAGGCAGGCATTACTCTGTGACCACTCTGTCCTCTCCAAAATTGCAATCTTCCCTTTGCAAGGAGGTTCAGAGTCTGCTTCAGATGGGTGCCATCATTCCGGTTCCCACAGGGGAGGTAGGAGAGGGCCACTATTCGTGCCTCTTTCTGGTTCCGAAACCAAGGGGTTCTTGCCGCACCAATCTTCGGTCTCTGAACTCTCAGGTGGTTTATTCCCGTTTCAAGATGGAATCTTTCAGATCTACAGTTCCACTGATTGGGAAAATGCTTACGATCACATTCCCATCCATCCTGCGGATCAACGGTTTCTCCGGTTTGCAGTCTGGTTCCAGGAACAGGTCCATCATTTCCAATTCCTGGTGCTGCCATTCGGCCTGTCCTCTGCCCCTCGCATGTTCACAAAGGTTATGGCAGAAGTCATGGCCTTTGTCAGGACAAAGAACATAGTGATAGTGCCCTACTTAGACGACTTCCTGATCACGATGATCTATTGTTGGGAAGAAAGGTGTACCACAGTCCGCGCTGCTGTGTCACAAAGATCACAAGGGAGGCGATGCTCCGATAAAAACTTCCTTTTAATTCTCCTTTCCTACGCGTTTTGGAGCTACCTCCGAGGTCCTTCCTCAGGGACATCGTAGGAAAGGATGAATAAAGGAAGTTTTTTTTTTTTTTTTTAACAAATATTTTATTTGATTTCCAGCTTTCCATATTAACATAAATATACATATACATAGAAATTGAGACTATCAAACTTACAACCAACAAACGAAAGTTCCCCGCCTCCCCAAATCCCTCCCCCATCCCGGCAGTGCTCTTGTCCCAGATGAAACGGATAAAAAGAAAAGAATGAAAAGAAAAAATACATGAGAATAAATGTAAAAAGATATTCATACATCTGTTCAATGGCCCCGATCACGCAAACAGCTACGTAATTCAAGAAATCGCCAATCTCCCCAGGCCACCCTGTAGCTGCTCCAGCGAATACCAAGTGGAGTCCCGAAAGGGCAACCCCACGGATATGATTTCCTCATCCGACAGGTAATGTAATATAAATTCTCTACATTTCTCAAAAAATTTCTCTGTTAGTTCATCTTTGTTCGACTCCGCATCTATGCTTTCGATCCTCATTGCTCTTTTGATATCAGAGACGATCAAGTCTCTCGACGGCGGCCTGGCGTCCAACCAGTGACGCAGTATCGCCTTCTTGGCTAATATTGCCACGGTGTGTAATATGCATTGCTCATGTCTTGTACCGTGTGAGTCAGTGATGTAATGGAACACCCACCCGTCTCTGCCAAGGTCTTTTGAACCACCAGTAATCTCCCCTGCCATGGTATTCATGAAGGACCATAAAGGGCGTAATGCCCTGCATTCCCAGATCCCATGTAGGAGATCGGTTTTCTGTGTCTGACATTTCGGGTAAGCTTGCAGCCTGTCTACATTGGTTGTGTTGGGGTAAGATCTAAAACCATATATCGCCCTGTGTATGAAGCGAAACTGGGAGTCATGCCACTGCTCATTAATGACATTGTTTCTGAAGGTCCTCCATCCCACCAGAATTCAGTCTCCCAGGGTTGCATCCCCCAGCCTCGACTCCCATCCCCTGAAGATCCGCTGCTCTGTGCACAGTAAAAGTTGAGGACCCAGCTCTTTGTATAAAGTAGAAACACTTGTGTTAGTTATGCCTCTAGAGAGTAGATCATCCCACACGTTTATAATACATTCGCCAGTTTTTTCATGATGTAATGTTCAAGTTGTTTGAACTGTATCATGTGGTGTTCCGGCAAGGCCAGGGTGTTCAGCAGTTGGCTGCTGTTCAACCATCTAGACTCCGAGTGGCATAGGAGATCTCCCGCCGTCTCAATCCCCCTTTCCTTCCAAAGCTGAAAAAGTGCATTTTCCCTCCCCAGCGGGAACTCCGGGTGGACCGGAGGGAGACAAACTTGGACATACGCCACGAGAGACCCAGACTTCCAGACAGCTATAGTGTCTCTGGCGACTATGGAATGTTTCACCACCTGGGGGAGATTAGACCTCGACGTGTGTAACACCGATGCTAGACTCCACGGTCTGCAAAGCTCCGATTCTAACTCAAAATCGGAGAACTTGCTTGGCCCGCCCAGCCAGTCCAAGATATGCCTCACCAGACACACCAGGTTATACCCCCTGACATCAGGAATGGCCAGACCTCCCCCTTCCTTTGGCAACATCAGGGTTTTGAGTCGAATTCTCGGGCGCTTGTTCTGCCACAAAAATCTAGTAAAAGCCCTGTTTATTCTGGAGACGTCTTTGCTACGAAGCAATAAAGGCAGCACCTGGAGTGGGTATAGAAGCTTAGAGAAACTCATCATCCTAATTAAGTGACCGCGGCCCAGCAGAGGAAGCGGCAAACTCTCCCATCAACGAAGATCCTTTTCCAGTTTATCCAGAATCGGATCATAATTCAGCCGGTATATGAAATCTTTCGAGCGAGCCAGCTGTATTCCCAAATACTTTATCGACCTTTTGGCCACCGGAATGTCTAGGACCTGGGTAGGCCTCCCCCCTACACCCCGTGAAGACTGATGCTGGGCGGCTAAATAGAGCAGCTCGCATTTACTTTTATTCAATTTAAAACCTGAGAAAGAGCCAAATCTCTCTATGTGGGGCAGTATCAGTGGCAAATCTGTCACCAGATCTCCCAGGTATAATATCGCATCTGCAAAGAAATTTGAGCGTATAAGGCATTTACCCACCGAGATCCCCGAGAAACTAGCACCACTAATCAAATATTTGGCAAGAGGCTCAATCGCCAAGTTGAATAAAAGCGGCGACAACGGGCATCCCTGCCGGGTCCCCCTATGTAGTGTAAACTTACTGGATAGAAATCCCGGCGTTCGGACCCTCGCCCTTGGATTCGCATAAAGGTAATTCAGGTAGGATCGAAAAGGGCCCGTCAAACCCACAGCGTCCAGCACTTTTTCCAGCCATGGCCACCTGACATTGTCGAACGCTTTTTCCGCGTCCAGGGTGACCATGGCTGGATCCCTCCTCAGTCCGCAATTTCCCGCCCCAGGTGACCGAGTCAATCGTCAACAGTGCCCTCCACATGTTTCCTGTCGCCGAACGCCCCTTGATGAACCCCGCCTGATGAGTACCTATCAAGCTCGGAAGATATACTGCCAATTTGTTTGCCATCAACTTGGACAGGATCTTCAGATCCACATTGATGAGCGAGATCGGCCTATAATTGGTCCGGTCTTCCCGGTTCTTATCTCCTTTAGGGATCAGTGTTATATGTGCGGTGTTCATCTGATCAGATATCGGTCCCCCCTGTAAGATGTTGTTATAGCGTGCCGTCAGTGTAGGGGCTATCAATGGACATATCGCCTTGTAAAATCCCCCTCCAAAACCGTCTGGGCCCGGCGCCTTGTGGGAGCCCAAGTTCTTTATCGTCTCTGTGACCTCCGTTACCGTCACTGGTCTTTTAAGATCTCTAAGATCCAGTTCACCCAAACGCGTCATAGGGTAAGACTGTAGCCACTCGTCTCCCCCCTCCCCTTCTGATGCTGGTGTATTATAAATTTTTGCGTAATAACGCCCCAGTTCGTCTACTATTTGCTTTGGATCCCTCGTGATAGTCCCTCCTTTCTTCCGAGTTGCCGTTATCATGGTATATTGCCGCTTTCCCCTTGCCAGGCCGGCCAACACTTTGCCCGCCTTGTTACCATAACGGTGCAGTTTTGCCTCCCAGTGCTGTCTGAGTATGCCCTCTTTCTGCCGCGTCCATTCATTGAAGGTGTCCCTTCGATGCTGCCAAGCGGATTTGTTGCCAGCTGTCGGATTCTCAATGAAATCTCTGTATGCGGTTCTCACCGCCTCACTACTGCTCAAAAAAGATTGCTCTATCAAACTTCTCTTGGCCCTAGTGAAGGCTATAATCCTGCCCCTCAACACTGCTTTGGCAGTTTCCCAAAACAAAGTGCTGTCTTCTGCGTGGTGTTCATTGTCTAACGAGTACCGTATATACTCGTGTATAAGCCGACCCGTGTATAAGCCGACCCCCCCTACTTTTGCCCCCAAAATCTGGGAAAACCTATTGACTCGTGTATAAGCCGAGGGTGGACCCCAGCACAGGTATACAGCCCCCAGCAGTGTGGTATACAGGCCCCCGCAGTGTATACAGGCCTCCCCAGTGGTAGTATACAGCCCCCAGAAGTGTGGTATACAGCAGCCTCCCCAGTGGTATATACAGCAGCAGCCCCAGTGGTAGTATACAGCAGCCCCAGAGATATATACAGCAGCCCCAGTGGTAGTATACAGCAGCCCCAGAGGTATATACAGCAGCCTCCCCAGTGGTATATACAGCAGCAGCCCCAGTGGTAGTATACAGCAGCCCCAGTGGTAGTATACAGCAGCCCCAGAGGTATATACAGCAGCCCCAGTGGTAGTATACAGAAGCCCCAGAGGTAGTATACAGAAGCCCCAGTAGTAGTATACAGCAGCAGCCCCAGTGGTAGTATACAGCAGCAGCCCCACGGGGTATATACAGCAGCAGCCCCACGGGGTATATACAGCAGCAGCCCCAGTGGTAGTATACAGAAGCCCCAGTAGTAGTATACAG
This sequence comes from Allobates femoralis, assembly GCA_033576535.1. Taxonomy (NCBI): domain Eukaryota; kingdom Metazoa; phylum Chordata; class Amphibia; order Anura; family Aromobatidae; genus Allobates; species Allobates femoralis. The sequence goes on along the minus strand of JARQOC010000005.1, from coordinate 344,354,263 downwards.
CAGCCCCAGTAGTAGTATACAGCAGCAGCCCCAGGGGGTATATACAGCAGCAGCACACGCAGGGGTATATACAGCAGCAGCCCCAGGGGGTATATACAGCAGCAGCCCCAGGGGGTATATACACAGCATAGCCAGCCCCAGGGGGTATATACAGCAGCAGCCCCAGGGGGTATATACAGCAGCAGCCCCAGGGGGTATATACAGCAGCAGCCCCAGGGGGTTATATACAGCAGCAGCCCCAGGGGGTATATACAGCAGCAGCCCCAGGGGGTATATACAGCAGCAGCCCCAGGGGGTATATACAGCAGCAGCCCCAGGGGGTATATATATCCAGGGCCCCCCTTGCTGCACCTGTAAGGGAAGATGTCAGTATACTTATCGATGCCGCCGCCGCTCCGCTTCTCGGTCACCGCGATGCTCCGGGTCTTCATGTTTCCTGTTCCTTCTCCGACGCTCGAACAATGACGTCATTTCCTGAGCGCCGGAGAAGGAACAGGAAGCATGAAGACCCTTAGCATCGCGGTGACCGAGAAGCGGAGCGGCGGCGGCAGCGATAAGTATACTGATATCTTCCTTTACAGGTGCAGCAAGGGGGGCCCTGGATACCACGGGGGGCTGTATATACGGGGGGGCGGGATACCACGGGGGCTGTATATACGGGGGGGGGGCGGGATACCACGGGGGTGCTGTATATACGGGGGGGGCGGGATACCACGGGGGGGCTGTATATACGGGGGGGGCGGGATACCACGGGGGGGCGCTGTAAAGACTTCCTGACTACCAATTACCGTATATACCCGTGTATAAGCCGAGGGGGGACTTTTCAGCACATTTTATGTGCTGAAAAACTCGGCTTATACACGAGTATATACGGTATGTGGTCCACCATTCTCCCAATAGTTTCTTAAAATCAGGACTATCTTGCAGTGCCGTGGGAAAGCGCCAAATGATATCTGATCCCCTTGGGTAGACGTCTGTCAGAGATAAACTTACTGGGCTGTAGTCTGAGATCACTAAATTCTCAATCGTCATATCCAGTATTTTAGGTAATAGGTGTTCCCCGACCAACAACACATCTAACCTGGACCAGGAGTCATGGCGGTGGGAAAAGTGAGAAAACTCCCTCTCCTGAGGATTTCTCATCCTCCATGCGTCCCAAAGGCGCAGGTCAGACGCAAATTTTGCTAAAACAGACGTGTTTTGTCGCCCCCTGTTACTATTGGTCCCTGAAGCCGACTTTTCCATATCTGTAGTACTTTTACTGTCTTCCATAATGTTCATAACTAGGTTAAAGTCCCCACCCACAACAATGTTATGTTCAGTATCTTGAAGGATATGTGGCCGAAGGCCCTCCAGAAACACGTCTTGTCCCGCATTAGGGGCAAAAATATTGTGTATACTCAAGGTGGTGCCCGAACAGTCAATCAGTAACTGTATGTGACGTCCTGCCGCTAAACTCTTATGGGAGATTATCTTATATGCTAGTGATTTATTGATCAGAATGACAACTCCGGCTTTGCGTCCTAACGCACCTGATCCAATTACTTCCCCCACCCAGAGCTTCTTTAGTCTAAAGAAGTCTTCCTCACCCAGGTGTGTTTCCTGTAATAGGACAATGTCCCCTCGCAGCTGCTTCAGGTGTCTGAGAATGATTGAGCGTTGACCTGGCGATCGGAGCCCCTTCACAATCCACGATAGTATCCGTACCATGAAGAGCTATTACATGGTCGTGTGTGACAAAATCGGGTATGAGAAGCTTCCCGCACTCTCTGGTGACCAGCACTGCCATTGAACATAACAAAATCCCCTAGCATAAGAGCAATTATAAATAGATCCCAACCCCCAACATGTGAAGAAATCATTAAAAGTCCCCCCGCCCCATTCAACTCTCGCTAAGTATGTTATTGCTTCCGTTATCCTGAGTGACAAATCTCCCCCACTACGCTCCCACCCTCCTGCCTCTATGACAGTAGGACAAGAAAAAATGTCTTATGAAAACGTTCATCCCGCACCTAAAAGGCAAAAAGACCAGAGTCTCACCGTCTTTTACCCTTCATCATGTTCATGAACTCTCCATCACTTTCCAATTAAATTTGGACCTCCGATTATCCCGCACCTGGATAAAGGAAGTTTTTATCGGAGCATCGCCTCCCTTGTGATCTTTGTGACACAGCAGCGCGGACCGTGGTACACCTTTCTTCCCAACAATAGATCATCGTTTTCATCCACGTGTAGTGGCGGTGGAGGTCCAGCAGCAGCTGTATAAAACGCTCTAGCCGGTTGTGGGTATACACAACCAAGCAAGGTGAGTGGTTACCAAACCTCACCAATCTCAATAGTGTCACCATTGATAGGGCACTATTCTGCGCCTCGCTTGTCTCCTTTGTTTTTCACACAGTGACTTCCTGATCACGACTTCCTCCGAGTGTTCTACGGATGCAGACCCAGGAGCTCCTCCACATCTTTCGTTCCGTGGGCTGGCTGGTGAATCTTCCAAAATCAAGCCTATCAACTTCTCGGAGGAAGGTGTTCCTCGGGTGTCTTCTGAATTCAGCCAGGCAGATGAGTTTTCTTCCATCAGGCAAGCATATTCTTCTTCAGGACAAGCTTCGCTCTCTACTTCGCTGTCGCAGAATGTCTATTCGCAATGGCCGCCTTGGGGTCCATGACTGCCTGCATTCCCATGGAGTTCCATGGGCTCAAGCGCACTCGAGGGTGCTTCAGTCACACATCCTCGGCTGCTGGAATAGTCTTCTGTCAGGCCTCGATGCCAAGATCCTGTTGCCTCCGGTGGTTCTTCAGTCACTCCAGTGGTGGTTGGATCCAGTGATCCTACGGAAAGGAATTTCGTGCCTCTAGGTTCCCTTGGTGACAGTCTATACCGATGCCAGCCAAAGGGGTTGCAGGGATATGGTCTCCCATTCCTCCTTTCAAGGTCGCTGGTCCAGTTTGGTCAGCAAGCGGACTTCCAACTTCCAAGAGCTCTGTGCAGTGGAGGAGGTAGTCCATGCAGGTCAGAACTTGCTTCAGGGAAAACATGTCAAGATTTTTTCAGACAATGTCACAAAGGTAGCACATCTACGCCACCAAGGGGGTACCTGATTTCCCAGTCTGCGAGAGGTCTCCGCTCAAATCTTCTCCTAGCCACAGCGCCATCTTCTTTCCATCTCGGCATTTCATCTGGAAGGGCCCCGAAATGTGGAGGCGGATTTCTTAAATCGTCAGGACATCCTGGCAGGCGAATGGAGTCTCCATCCGGATGTTTTCAGGAATTGACCAGGATCTGGGGATGTCTAGAGGTGGATCTTTTTGCCAGTCATCAGAACGCACAGGTGGTGCAGTATTTTTCTCTACACCAGGATGGGACCTGTTTGGCGGTGGACGCTCTGGCCTACCCTTGGAGGTTCAACCTAGTTTATGCTTTTCCTCCAGTCCTTCTATTGCCCCAGAAGATCAGAACAGAGCAGGTTCCTGCTCCCTACTGGCCTCGGCGGAGCTGGTTTGCATTTCTCAATCAAATGTTAACAGTTGCTCCAGTTCATCTTCCCCTCCGGGGAAACCTTCCAAGTCAGGGACCAATCTTCTGGACGTAGCTGCCCATCTCCGCCTGATAGCCTGGCTTCTGAATGCGAGCTCCTGAGACGTCGGGGGTCTTTCGAAGAAAATTGTTACTCTGAGGGGTGGTAGAAAGCCGGTTACGAATGCCATCTACGCCAAGGTGTGGAAATTATATCATTCCAGGTGCAGGGCGTCCCCTCCGGATCACTTCTGGCCTAACATTGCTTCCATTCTGGATTTCCTGCAGGCGGTCCTGGATCAGGGTTTGCGCCCTAGTACCCCAAGGTCCAAGTGTCAGCCCTTAGTACCTTTGTGAACCAATCTTTGGCTGAACATCCATGGATCTATCGGTTTATGAGAGCAGCAGCCCATCTTCGTCCACGAAGTTTCAACTCTTGTCCTCCGTGAGACCTCAATGTAGTGTTGACTGGACTGATGGGTTCTTCGTTTGAGCCCTTATCATCCCTATCCTTGTGTAAGCTGTCCTGGAAAACAGCGTTTTTGGAAGCCATTACGTCTTCTCGAGTTGGTGAGCTCCAGGCCCTGGCCATTACTGAACCTTATCTCAGGGTCCTGGACGATTGCCTGATCCTCCGGCTCGATCCTTCCTTCCTCCTGAAAGTCTCCTCGGATTTCCATCGTACGCAGGAAATAGTGTTGCCTTCGTTCTGTCAGAACCCAGCCACTGACCGGGAACGGGAGTTTCATATTTTGGATGTTCGTCGTGCAGTATTGTCTTATCTTCAGCTGACGCGTCCTTGGCATTTGGACAATGCCCTGTTCGTTCACTACGGGGGTCACATTAAGGGAAAGAAGGCTTCGAGGAGTACCATCGCAACATGGCTTAAACGTGCTATCACTGAAGCATATTCATGTCAGGATCTGGTTCCTCCCCTCCATCTGAAGGCACATTCCACCCGGGCGGTGTTTCTCCTGAGCCGAGAAGGCGGATGCTTCCATTGAGCTGATCTGCAAAGCCGCCACCTGGGCATCTATTCATACCTTTACCAAGCATTATCGTCTGGGTGTCCTGAGACGTGCGGATCTGGGCTTCGAAAGGAAGGTTCTTCAAGCCGTGGTCCCACCCTAGTAATTTTTTCTTTGGTATAACTCCTGTAGTGCTGTCGTGGAGGATGGAAGGAGAAAACGGAATTAGACTTACGGGTAATTCTCTTTCGGGGAATCCTCCACGACAGCACGATTAATTCCCTCCCTATTTTTACAATTTCTTTTTCTTTGTACTGTTGTAAGTATGTCTTGAAACTACTTTTTCCTTTGGTCCTTGTTAAACACTGGTGGCAGGAGGTGGAAGGGGCTATTTAACCTCTTTGTGTTTCCTGCCCCTATTAGAGCCAAGAGGCAACCTCCTGTACAGTCATAGCCACAAGTTTTGAGAATGACACCAAAATTATATTTTCACATGATCTGCTGCCCTCTGGTTTGTATTTGTGTTTGTCTGATGTTTAGATCACATACAGAAATATAATTGCAATCATATTATGAGTACCAAAAGGTTATATTGACAGTTAGAATGAGTTAATGCAGCAAGTCAATATTTGCAGTGTTGACCCTTCTTCAGGACCTCTGCAATTCTCCCTGGCATGCTCTCAATCAACTTCTGGACCAAATCCTGACTGATAGCAGTCCAATCTTGCATAATCAATGCTTGCATTTTGGCAAAATTTGTTGGATTTTTTTTTGTCCATCCGTATCTTGATGATTGACCACAAGTTCTCAATGGGATTAAGATCTGGGGACTTTCCAGGCCATGGACCCAAAATCTCTGTTTTGTTCCCTGAGTTATTTAGTTATCACCTTTGCTTTATAGCAAGGTGCTCCATCATGCTGGAAAAGGCATTGTTGGGCGCCAAACTGCTCTTGGACGGTTGGGAGAAGTTGCTCTTGGTGGACATTCTGGTACCATTCTTTATTCATGGCCGTGTTTTTAGACAAGACTGTGAGTGAGCCTATTCCCTTGGCTGAGAAGCAACCCCACACATGAATGGTTTCAGGATGATTTACGGTTGGCATGAGGCAAGACTGGTGGTAGCGCTCACCTTTTCGTCTCCGAATAAGCTGTTTTCCAGATGTCCCAAACAATTGAAAATTGGATTAATCAGAGAAAATTACTTTACCCCAGTCCTCAGCAGTCCACTCCCTGTACCTTTTGCAGAATATCAGCCGGTCCCTGATGTTTTTTCTGGAGAGAAGTGGCTTCTTTGCTGCCCTCCTTGAAACCAGGCCTTGCTCAAAGAGTCTCCATCTCGCAGTGCGTACAGAAGCACTCACACCAGCCTGCTGCCATTCCGGAGCAAGCTCGGCACTGCTGGTAGTCCGATCCCGCAGCTGAAACAGTTTTAAGATACGGTCCTGGCGCTTGCTGGTCTTTCTTGGGCGCCCTGGAGCCTTTTTGACAACAATGGAAGCTCACTCCTTGAAGTTCTTGATGATGCGATAGATTGTTGACTGAGGTGCAATCTTTGTAGCTGCGATACTCTTCCCTGTTATATATAGAGATAGGTCTGCTCTCCCCTTCATAATGGAGGTGCCCAGAAAAATAAGTATGAACACTATAATGGGTATTTCTGTCACACTCAAAATGAAAAAATGAAGTCCAGGTCCGGTTAATGTGAAGCAAAAAAATTAAAGTTTATTTGGTTCTGATCTCACAGAAAATGCTGTATATCCACAACGTTTCGGCGTTACATGCCTTGATCACGTTACAGCTGGTTCAAACGTCATAAAAACAAAGATACAGAACATCCAGAAGAACCGTGCCCCCAACGAGGAACACCTGTTCCCTCCCTCCTCCTGGTCACCGGCCGCGGGCAGTAGAGCGCAAAAGTCCTGCTGGGTTCCCTGGAGCCGCGCCCAGCCTGCCACAGCCCTTACAGGAGCCGCCTCCCGAAACCGGAAGTGCCATCCCGGAACCGGAGGTGCCACACCCGAAACCGGAAGTGCCTCCGCGGCACCTCTGATGCATGCCCCAGGGACCGCAGCTGGAGGAGGGAGACGCCGGAGAGCTGAACAGGCCTCCGGAGTTGCAATACACGGCCTGCTTTGCACCGTAGGACGCAGGAAGGCCGGATGGTCCCACCAATGGGAGCCCCGAGAAGGAGGAGGAGGAGGAGGCCGCCCCCGACGTCCATCCCTGGCCCGGCTGTAAGTACACCCCAATGCTGCCTCTGCCAGCCTGACAGCACTGGAACCTCTCCATGCCCCAAGGGGGACAGGAAGACACTGGAGTACTGAGGAAGGGGAGGGGCTTTTAACCTCTGTGTTCCTGTCCCCCAATAGGGCGTGGACGACATCCTCCAATGCTGTCGTGGAAGGCGAATGGAGAAAACAAAGGTACAGAACATATGTTAATGCAGTCAAAAGACCCATAATAATATTGCAATTAGCATATCAAACAAACCAATCATAGCCTAACACCTACTTGAATAAGCGTGTTAATTTCTCTTTCATAAACATAATCGATATAATGATCAGTCTCAAGAAGCAAATAAATCATCCAAGGTGAAAAAGACAATGGTGTGTATATTCCTTTAAATCTGAGGTTTTCGCTAATGATTAATCTTGTGCGGATTTTATAAGACAGGTACCAATACTATATCTGGTAACTAGAAAAAATGTATTAATAATAAGCATATCCAGAATGCATAAGTTGTAGGAGCATGACAAACTAGGTAAAGGTGCCATAGTATTACCTTTTGTTGAGACTTCTGTTGGCATGTAAATATCACCAAGTCTAAAAAAATCACTCTTAATAATAGTGCCATCAATCTCATGCGTATGTACCAGGTACGGCAATATACCATCACCAGACAGGCACCACTGGAACAGAACCTGGCACATTACCCACTTGTCATATGTAGTAGTGCTGTTAGCAGTTAATCCTAGTTCCAGAGTAGTATGGACCCACTATAGGTAAACAAGAGATCCCAATATAAGGCCACATAACAGTGGCAAAGTGAAACAAAGTAAAATAAAAATCCCAGAGAAGGAGTGCTTTACCTGACCGTGTGCAGTATTTAATGCGAATGGACCGCTAGTATGGAGCAGCATCCACGCTGAACGCCGCCCTTTAATAACGAGCGGCCAGTGACGTCTTTCTCTTTACAACCGTTGTGCGCATGCGCGCGACATGGAGCGTCGCTACGGACAAAGCCGGAGTTTGCCGAAGTGAGAGGAGGCGGGTAAATGCAGGGGGTGACATCAGTCCTCCCGGACAGAGCCGGGAAAGGAGCTAAGTGAAACACTGTTGCTGTGTGAGCAAATTATGAATGCTGGCGCTGTGAGTGCTCGGTGAGGACGTGATGCCATCTGATTAAGCCTCTGGAAACTAAAAAGAAACATAAGAATATCAATACACATACAGAATCATGTAAATATAAGCATGTGTGTATAAGTAAATAAATAGTATATATTCCTATGTCACTATAGCGATTGACCAGATCCCTCACAGACTACAATCACAGCAAATGCATATAATCACCTAAGGCTGCTTTCACACTGCAGTTTTTTCACTGATCAGTGTCTATCAGATTTGTGTGCCAAAACCAGGAGTGTCTCCAAAACTCATAACAGGTGTCAATCTTTCAATTATAGTTTTTCTCTGCAAGTTCCTCTCCTGGTTTCTCTCCTGGTTTTGGCACACAAATCTGATAGACACTGATCAGTGAAAAAACTGCAGTGTGAAAGCAGCCTAAGTGTATCAATAAGATGTATAAGTAAAGGAGACTGGGTGTAATCCTCAGTATATGTATTATTCTGTATATATACACTGCACAGTACCACTTCTCCTGTCCTGTATACTGGGTGTAATCCTCAGTATCTGTATTATTCTGTATATATACACTGCACAGTACCACTTCTCCTGTCCTGTATACTGGGTGTAATCCTCAGTATCTGTATTATTCTGTATATATACACTGCACAGTACCACTTCTCCTGTCCTGTATACTGGGTGTAATCCTCAGTATCTGTATTATTCTGTATATATGTACACTGCACAGTACCACTTCTCCTGTCCTGTATACTGGGTGTAATCCTCAGTATCTGTATTATTCTGTATATATGTACACTGCACAGTACCACTTCTCCTGTCCTGTTCTATTTGTACATGGCAAAAAATGGAACAATGTGTCCATGATTTCATTGCAACCAGTGAGTTGCAAGCAATGTCTCCCAGAGATATCTCTGTGTGTGACAGTACCTTAAGGCTCCTTTCACATCAGCGGTAAACTGATGTTTGCGGCCAATCCATCAGGTGGCACCACATCTGCCAGGTCAGCCGACTTGCAGCCCAGATGCGGCAAGCCCCATGCATTGTGTATGGAGCTTGCAGTCTGGTGCGGCAAGTGGTGTTCTGCCAGGTGCGGCAGATCCGGTACTTGCGGCCGATGAAAAACAATGCTGTAAGTGGTGGGGTTTTTTTCCGCCGTCACAAGGGCTGGATCTGCCGCACCAGACTGCAAGCTCCATACACAATGCATGGGGCTTGCCGCATCTGGGCTGCAAGTAGGCTGATCTGGCAGATGCGGTGCCACCTGATGTAACCGCAGCAACGCAAGCCCCTATCTTTATAATGGGAGCGCACGGTGCTGCGCTTGACTGCGCATGACCGTGTGCACCCATTCACGGCCACAGATCACCCAGTCTCATCCGCACCACGAACGCGGCATGTTGCATTTCTAGTGCGGACGAGACTGTGTGATTTGCCTGCGTACAGATCACATATGGCAGTGAATGGGTGCGCACGGTCATGCGCAGTCAAGCGCAGCACCGTGCGCTCCCATTATAAAAATAGGGGCTTGCGTTGCTGCGGTTACATTGCGGATCCCCTCCGCAGAACGCTGCGGTGGGGTCCGCAAATGTGAAGGCAGCAAAAGGGGCGCAATAGGTGACAAAAAGAAAGCATTTAGGGAATTAAAGCATGTAGGTAGTGATGAAGCGTTAAAAAATACAGAAAATTAATTAACATTTGTAAAAAGCAAATCAAGGCAGAAAAGATTGAGACAGAGGACTCATTGACAGAGAAAGTAAAGATAATCCCAAAATATTTTTTAACTACATAAATAGTAAGAAACTAAAAAATTATTTTGTTGGCGTCTTTAAAAATAATCTGGGTGAAATGGTGGATAAGGATGAGGAAAAAACCAATATGGTAAATGACTTTTTTTCAACAGTATTTACACAAGAAAATCCTATGACAGACAACATGATCAGTGATAACAAAATTCTCAAATGTCACCTGCTTAACCCAGCAAGAAGTACAGCATCGTCTAAAAATCACTAAAATTGACATCCCTGTGCCCAGATGGGATACACACCCCAGAGTACTGCAGGAATTAATTATTGTCATAGACCATTATTTTTAATATTTAAAGATTTCATAATAACCTGGTCTGTACCACCGGACTGGCGTATAGCAAATGTGGTGCCAATATTCAAAAAGGGGACAAAAACTGAACTTGGAAATTATAGTCCATTAAGCTTAACCTCTACTGTGGGTAAAATCCTAGAGGATTTTCTAAGAGATGCTTTACTGGAGCATCTGAAGAAAAATAACCTCGTCAACCAATATCAACATCGGTTTACGAGGGACCGTTCCTGTCAAACTAATCTGATAAGCTTCTATGAAGAAGTAAGTTCTGGACTAGACCAAAGAAATGCAGTGGACGTGGTGTATATGGACTTTTCAAAAGCTTTTGATAAGGTGCCACACAAAAGGTTGATACATAAAATGAGAGCAATGGGGATAGAGGAAAATGTGTAAGTGGGTTAAGAACTGGCTTAGTGATAGGAAACAAAGGGTGGTTATTAATGGAACACACTCAGAATGGGTCACAGTTAATAGTGGGGTAAAACACTGGGCAGAAGTATCACTGAAAAAGACCTGGGTGTATGGGTAGATGACAAACTCACATTTAGTGGCCAGTGTCAGGCAGCTGCTGCAAAGGCAAATAAAATAATGGGATGCATTAAAAGAGGCATAGATGCTCATGAGAACATAATTTTACCTCTATACAAGTCACTAATGCAACCACACCTAGAATACTGTGTACAATTCTGGTCTTCAGTGTATAAGAGAGACATAGCTGCACTAGAGCGGGTGCAGAGAAGAGCGACCAAGGTTAGACTGAGGGGTCTGCAATACCATGACAGGTTATTAAACTTAGGGTTATTTAGTTTGGAAAAACGAAGGCTTAGGGTGATCTTATAATAATGTATAAATATGAGGGGACAGTTCAGAGACCTTTTTAATGATCTCTTTACTCTTAGGCCTGAGACGGGGTCAAGGGGGTCATCCACGACGTCTGGAGGAAAGAAGGTTTAATCATAATCACAGACGTTGATTCTTTAATGTAAGAGCAGTGAGACTATGGAACTCTCTGCCACATGATGTTGTAATGAGTGACTGACTCACTACTAACATTTAAGAAAGGGCCTGGATGCCATTCTTGAAAACTATAATATTACCAGTTATATATACTAGATTCTTTGATAGGGCGTTGATCCAGGGAATTAGTCTGATTGCCGTATCTTGGGTCAGGAAGGAATTGTTTTCCCCAATGTGAAGCTTAGTGTTGCCACATGTGTTACTGGCGTCTTCCAGTGTCATAATGCGCATGCGCGGATATGCGCTGCGTCATTTGACACTGCAACGCTATCGTGCATGCGCGAATCCACCGCGGCCATCTTGCATGATGGCAAACAGCGATTTTTTTTTTTGCCCATACAAATTTCTATATACCAAAGGCCACAGGGACACACCAACATATACACGACATAATCAGATTCACAGTGAATCCTACCCGAAATTGCCAAATTAAATATTTTTGGGCTGTGTTTGCATAAATAAAATTCACAATTTCTTGATAATCACATAAGTTTATGTATATTTTTTGAGGTATGGGACCGGTATGAATGAGCGTGATATGGGTTGACCTGGTTAGAGTGTGTAGTGGGTATAGTGTGATGGACTGACCATCCGCCATCCTGTCTCTAGGCTTGCACTGGGATTCCTTGGTCGTTTATAATGAACTTTCTGGGGTTTCCTTCCTGGCCAGCTCTGAGTGGTTTGGTCCCTTATTGTCCTTTAATTGAGGCCCATTTACATTTTGACTAATTTGGTTGCATTGAGAAATTTGTATGGGCAAAAAAATCGCTGTTTGCCATCATGCAAGATGGCCGCGGTGGATTCGCACATCCGCGATAGCGCTGCAGTGTCAAACGACGCGGCGCATTATGAACCCGGAAGACGCCGGTAACATAGCGCCATCTATACACATGTCTGAGGGGTGGATCAGGTAAACCGCACTATTTAAACAATCATTTTTATACACAGGTGTCACTGATTAACTCATTAGTACATAAGGTATGTGTACTGTATTAATAACTTCAGCTGGACTAAAGTATTTAGCACTATTAATGCACTTTAGATAAATATCAATATATGACACCGGACTGCACTCATTATTGTGTTATGTATTAGAGTTATACACAAAATTTATATAATTGCTTATTCAGCTATACATGTATATAAGACTTTTGATTCACTTGTTGCACTATGCTTGAGGAAGGAGGATTAACTCCGAAACGTTGCACACAAGGCTAGAATAAACCAAGTCCACTTTGAGATAACAAAGGAGTGCTGCCTGTTTTTTTTTTTTTTTTGATTCATGTGATGAAGCACCGTTTATGCAGGAAGTATTCCACCCACTTATATGAATAAGGTTGTGGTGATTCTGTATTTTATGTTATTTATATATATATATATATATATATATATATATATATATATATATATATATATATATATATATATATATATATATATATATATATATATACATAATACATAATAATACATACATACATATATACATATATTACATAATATACATACATACATACCAGAAAAAATTCACTGCAGCACTCAGCTACTACCAAAAATGTACACATGCTAACAAGCTGTCTATATATGAGAATAAAATTTAAAAACTTTAAGTTTTTTCAAAAAAGTCAATATTATTTTTTTATTTTCTGGGGTTCTTGGTACATACATTGGCCAATGTCTGTTTGCTCATCAACCACGACACGGTGACCCCAGGTCTCATGAGTCCTATGCTGACATCCCCTTTTTTTTTTTTTTTTTTTTTTTTTCCAGTTTGTTCCAGCTACTTTTTGCCTGCCACCTATCACTAGCTGTCCCTGTAGCTTCATAGTACATTCGTAAGCATCCCTGTCTGAGCTAAAATTTTGCATGTAAATGAGGCAGTGACTAGTCTTTAGGGGTGGTGTTTTTGTGTCCATGGGTCGCCTTCCTTTCGTGGTTATCACGCTTCAGTGGGCGTGATGACCTAATACATAAGCGCTTTCTCCCGCTCTTTCACCCAGCTGACTGCCCTGTCCTTTTGCATTGCACTCTTCTTTTGGGTGTAGTTGGCCTGCTTCATCATGCACGGTTTGCATGCTCTGTAGACGGCAAGCACGCAGAATGCTGCTATGCACCCAAAAGAAGAGTGCAATGTGCAGGACAGGAGAAACAGCCGGCCAGACAGGGGAGAGGAAAGAAGAAAGCACTTGTACATTAGGTTATCATGACAACCAGGGTGTGAGAACCACTGAAAGAAGGTGGCCATGTACACAAAAACAACGCCCCTAAAGATTAGTTCACTGCCTCATTTACATGCAAAATGTTATGTTATAAAATGCTTTTTATCAACAATATGGCTGAATTTACATTTAACCTCCCTGGCGGTATTCCCGAGCGTGACTCTGGGTTCATTTTCGCTGCCAGAAGCGGTAACCCCGAGTCACGCTCGGGGCAAATTGCAGAGCGGGCGCAACGGAGTTTCTTACTATCTCCCCGGTGATCCAGCGATGTCCCCGCTGTGATCGCCAGCGAGAGCTTGTGCAAGCCCCTTCTCACTTCCTGGTTCCGTCTCTGTGAGCCGCAGGGGCTCATGGGCGGCGGAACTGGGCGGGAGATTTAAATGTAAATGTAAAAAAAAAGTCTAAAAGTGACAGTACACAAATAGTCAGGTGATACAGTGTAATCTGACAGGATTACACTGTATCACCTCAGATTTGACATTTGCTCATCCTACACTGTCATCACTGTCCTGCCTACAATACATAACACAAAATTTCCATGCAAAAAAATGGTACCGCTTTTAGCATAAAATTCCAGACAAAATCATACCGCCAGGGAGGTTAAAGAGAACCTGTCACCATGAAAATGCAGCGCAATCTGCAATCACCCATGTTATAGAGCAGGGGGAACTAAGTAGATTGATATGTCTTTCTGTGAGAAAAGATTCAGTATAACCTGTGATTTTATCATCTTCTAAAGGGACACTTTCAGGTAATTGTATAATACTAATATTTCCCTTGAATAGTGCCTGTACAGACCTTTTAAAAACATGTAAAATCATTACTGTACCTTTTTGGAGTTCTCATGTAATAAGCATTTTCAGACCCTGCAGGGAGCTGCTTTATTAGTCCTCTAATTATAATACCAGAGGAATAGTCCGGCTGTAATAAACTGTCTCATTTAATTATGCTTCATAGGGAAACTGGGGAACCGGGATAAGGCTCACCACGACCTTCAGAGACGTCTGGAGCAGGGATCTCTGGTTGGTCTCCGGGATGTACACATACAATAGAATTATTTTATTATGCACTCACTTCTCCCTCTCGATCTCTGCTACTGAGGTTTCAGTTTCAATTAGGAGCTTCCGAGGGAGAGATTGGAAACACACTTGCCTTACTGCCTTACCTGATCTAGAAAAGGTATCTACTCCATTTGTTTCTCTAAGCAGGTATCCCAGCTGTGCTGCGACAGATTATTTGTTATATTTGACCTCTTGCTTGGATGCAGACACAAAGAGCAAGAGAGGAAGATACAGCATCCCCCTAGTGATCTGAGCAGTGATGTGTATGTGACATGAATATTCATCTTATGGGGAGTGTACAGCAGAGAACTAAGTGGATCATTCGCTGTGATTGACAAAGGGAATGAATCTCTTTGAAGTTTACAGAGGATAGGAGGGAAATATAAATAAAAGAACTGAATAGAGAGAGCTTAGATCTAGGAATTAGAAAATAGCAGTTACAAATGAATTTTTTTTGTTTATAACAGTCTTAATTGAAGATAGAGAAATATACAAATGCAGATGAAAGAAAGATATACAGGATCAGTGAGTTAAATATCACCAAGTTCAAAATAAGACTGGAGTTTTACAGTATAACAATCTCCTTTTCCCACCTAGGCACAAGTCAGACTGTGTGGCCATTCAATCAAGCTTGACCGGCGAGTTACCTGCGAGTAGCTCTAATGTACCAATCCGTGAACTGGAAGTACCCATGGATTGCCTGGCTGACCGATAATGGCTGCGTATTTATATAGGAAGACCATGTAAAGAAGCGTTCTGTATATTTTTCTTTTTGACGTATGGATTTTATCCAATCCATTTTGGAAAGATATTCAACCTTTGTGGTAATTAGTCTTATAGAAGGGTCTATGTCCTGTGCCCATAAATGAAGGATACTCTTCCAAGTAGCCACTGACCAAATGAACAATATGCCTCGTTGTCGAGCAGAGTGTGTAATCAAACGATCTTGTGGCAGTATATTAACTAACCCCTTTATGACAGAGCCTATTTTGACCCTAAAGACCGAGGCATTTTTGTCAATTCTGACCAGTGTCCCTTTATGAGGTAATAACTCTGGAACGCTTCAACGGATCCTAGTGATTGAGATGGTTTTTTCGTGACATATTGGGCTTCATGTTAGTATTAAATTTAAATCGGTAATATTTGCGATTATTTGTGAGAAAATAAAAAATTTGGCAATTTTGAAAATTTAGCAATTTTCAAATTATGAATTTGTATTCTGCTAAACCAGAGAGGTATGACACAAAATATTCAATAAATAACATTTCCCACATGTCTACTTCACTTCAGCACAATTTTGGAAAAAAACATTTTTTGGGTTAGGACGTTATAAAGGGTCAAAGTTCATCAGCAATTTTTTATTTTTTCAGCAAAATTTACAAAACCATTTTTTTAGTGACCACATCACATTTGAAGTCCCTTTGAGGTGTTTACATTACAGAAAACACCCAAAAATGACACCATTCCAAAAACTGCACCCCTCAAGCTACTCTAAACTACATTCAAGAAGATTATTAACCCTTCAGGTGCTTCACAGGAACTAAAGCAAAGTGGAAAAAAAATTGACATTTTAATTTTTCCAACAAAAATGTTTTTAGCCTCAATTCTTTCATTTTCACATGGGCAACAGGATAAAATGGATCCTACAATTTGTTGGGCAATTTCTCCTGAGTACACCGATACCCCATGTGTGGTCATAAACCACTGTTTGGGCGCACGGCAGGGGTCAGAAGTGAAGGACTGCAATTTGACTTTTTGAGCTAATTTTCCATTCAAAAAGTGAAATGGCGCTCCTTCCCTTTCGAGCCAGGCTGTGCACCCAAACAGTAGTTTATGACCACATATAAGGTATCGGTGTACTCAGGAGAAATTGCCCAACAATTTTTAGGATCCGTTTTATCCTGTTCCCCATGTGAAAATGAAAAAATGTAGGCAAAAAAACTTTTTGTGGGGGAAAAAAAAAGTACTTTTTCATTTTTAAGGACAAATTTGTGAAGCACCTGGGGGTTCAAAATGCTCACCACCCATCTAGATATGGGCTCTGGTTTCCAAAATGGTGTTACTTGTGAAGGAGCTCCAATGTTTAGGCACACAGGGGCTCTCCAAACGTGACATGGTGTCCGCTAACAATTTGAGCTGATATTTCAGACAAATTGTTAGCGGACACCATGTCGCGTTTCGAGAGCTCCTGTGTGCCTAAACTTTGGAACTCCCCCACAAGTGACCCAATTTTGAAAACTTGACCCCCCAAGGAACGTATCCAGATACACAGTGAGCACTTTGAACCCCCAGGAGCTTCACAAATTGATCCATAAAAATGAAAAAACTTTTTGTGAAAAAAAAAAAAAAAAAAAAAAGTACTTATTCCTTATTACGGATCAATTTGTGAAGCACCTGGGTCTTCAAAGTGCTCACTATGCATCTAGATAAGTTGCCTGGGGGGTCTTGTTTCCAAAATGTTGTCACTTGTGGGGGAGCTCGAATGTTTAGGCACACAGGAGCTCTTTATATGCGACATAGTGTCCACGAATAATTCCAATAGTTAGCGGACACCATGTTGCGTATGGAGAGCCCCTGTGTGCCTAAACATTGGAGCTCCCCCACAAGTGACCCCATTTTGGAAACAAGACCCCCCAGGCAACTTATCTAGATGCATAGTGAGCACTTTGAAGCCCCAGGTGCTTCACAAATTGATCCGTAATAAGGAATAAGTACTTTTTTATTTTTTTTTTTTTTCACGAAGTTTCTTTTTTCATTTTTACAGTTCAATTTGTAAACCACCTGGGGCTTCAAAGTGCTCAATATGCATCTATATACGTTCCTTGGGGGGTCTAGTTTCCAAAATGGGGTCACTTATGGGGGAGCTCCAATGTTCAGGCACACAGGGAGGGGCTCTCCATACGCGACATGGTTTCCGCTAACAATTGGAGCTAATTTTCCATTAAAATTTTTAACGGACACCATGTCACATATGGAGAACCTGTGTGCCACCAGCACAAGGGCAACTGGAAGAGTTGGGGTAAAGCACCAGAAAATGCCGCCTCTAATGAATGCGCTATTTTCTTGAGTGGCTGTGGGTTGCAATTTGCAGCGTGGGGGGCCCACAACATTTGGGTCTCTCCATGCTGAGGATTCCAGTCCGCCAGCTTCCAAGTTGTACGTGGCTGGCTACCAAAAATACAGCGAAGGCCTTTTTTTTAATTATTTCTAGAACTAATTCTAGAAAAAAAGTGACATAGGGCCCCGCCATATTTTTGGTCCAGCAAACCCCAGCTGCCTCGTTGTACCTGGCTGCAACCAAAAATATAGCAAATCCCTTTTTTTTAAAATTTCTATAACTAATTCTAGAAAAAAAAAATGACGTGGGGCTCCACCATATTTTTGGCCCAGCCAGGTACAACTAGGCAGCTGGGGGCTGGAATCCTCAGAATGGAAAGGCTCAAGCGTTCTGGGCCCCACATGCTGCGATTTGCAGCCCGCAGCCGCCCCAGAAAATGGCGCATTCATTGTAGCGCCCTTTTCTGGCGCTGTACCCATGCTCTTCCAGTTGCCCTGTGCCGGTGGCAAACTGGGTAATAAACGGGTTAATGCCAGCTTTTTATTGGCAGCTGGCACTAAGCCCGAGATTCATAATATTGGGCCAATGTTAGACCCGCCATCTTTATTATAAAAAGATTCGACGTAGTCCACAACGAAGGTCCCACGACGCTTGATCACCTCCGACGTAGTCCACAATGAAGGTCCCATGACGCATGATCGCCGTGCAGGTGGATCAGACTACAAAGTAGCGATCTGAGATCCCGGGTGCAGTGATCCACTATGTGGATCACTGCATCGGGGCTGTGAGATCGCTTTCTGCAGCTCGATCCGCATGCAGGCAGATCGCTGCTCTGCAGTCCGGTCTGGCAGCCCAGGTGCAGCTCCGGGGCTGCGAGATCGCTTTCTGCTGCTCGATCCCCGTGCAGGAGGATCGGACTGCAGAGCAGCAATCTGGCAGCCCGGGTGCAGTGGTTCACTATGTGGATCACTGTCAGATCCCTTCACTGCAGTCGATCCCCCCTGCAGGAGGATCAGGCTGCAGTAAAGGCATCCCACAGGCAGGGGGACTCACCAGGCAATGCCAGGAGGACCCGGGACTGGAAGAAGACTCGAGGGGGCCGGAGGTGGCAGCAGGCGGCACTGGAGGCGGCAGCAATAGCAGCAGGTGATCCCCGGATCCGTGATCACCGGGAGAAGGTGATCACTGCTCTGGCGGGGGACAGGGGTGATCCCCGAGGAGGAGCTGATGCCCGGAGCGGTGATCACCGCGGCGACGGGAGGAGGCGGCAGGGGGAGGTCATTACCGGAGCGGTGATTCCTGCTCCGGTAATCACCTGTGATCGGCGGTCGGGGGGCAGGAGACTGGGGAGATGGCCAATGAGCGGGAAGGGAGGGGTTACAGGAGGACACAGGGTGGGGGATGAGCGAGGGAGCAGGAGAAGCGAGGCAGGGGGAGACCGCACTTAGTACAGCCGCGGTAATTTGCAGTTTCATTTTCAACCACCAATTACTGCGGCTGTAGCCTCGGGGTGGCAAAGCGACCCCCCCCCGGGCTGTAGTGCATGTCTCCATGTACCTGCAGCTCAAGTGACAGGTCAGTGAGACCCTCACTTGAGCTGCAGCAGTGCGTTCCCCAGATGACACATACGCTGTGTCACCAGTCGGGAACGCAGTGGGTTTCATGACACATATGCTGTCATGTGTCGGGAAGGGGTTAAACAGAGCCCATTCCGGAGTTAAAAGGAAATGGAAGTCAAAGGTATTGATAAGATACATAGAAAGCATGTTCCAGACCATATGAAAAAGTTTGGGCACCCCTCTTAATCTTGCTTACTTTTTGTGTTTAAAATTGTGTTTTTGCTACAGCTATTTCAGTGTGATATATGTAATAACTGATGGACACAGTAATATTTCAGGATTGAAATGAGGTTTATTGTACTAACCGAAAATGTGAAATATGCATTATTTCAAAATTTGACAGGTGCCAAAGTATGGGCACCCTTCTGATTTTCATTATTTGAATACTCCTATCAACGTTTTACTGACTTACTAAAGCACTACATTGGTTTGGTAACCTCATTGAGCTTTGTACTTCATAGCCGGTGTATCCAATCATGAGAAAAGCTATTTCACTTGCAAGCTGTTCTCCTATTTGCATCTTCTCTGAGGAGTGGCATCATGGGCTCCTCAAAACAGCTCTGAAATGATCTGAAAAAAAAGATTGTCTCAGAGATTTAACTGTGAGGAACATAGTAAGGAAATGGAAGACCACAGGGACAGTTCTTGTAAAGGCCAGAAGTGGCAGGCCAACAAAAATATCAGAAAGGCAGAGAGGAAGAATGGTGAGAACAGTCAAGAACAATCCACAGACCACCTCCAAAGATTTGCAGCATCATCTTGCTGCAGATGGTGTCACTGTGCATCGGTCAACAGCACAGCGCACACTGCACAAGGAGAAGCTGTATGGGAGAGTGATGCGAAAGATGCCGTTTCTGCATGCACGCCACAAACAGTTCCCTGAGGTATGCAAAAGCACATTTGAACAAGCCAGTTTCATTTTGGAAGAAGGTCCTGTGGACTGATGAAACAAAGATTGAGTTGTTTGGTCATACAACAAGGCGTTATGCATGGCGCCACAAAAACACAGCATTCTAAGAAAACCACTTGCTACCCACTGTCAAATTTGGGGGAGGGTCCATCATGCTTTGGGACTGTGTGGCCAATGACGGCATCAGGAATCTTGTTAAAGTTGAGGGTCGCATGGATTCCACTCAGTATCAGCAGATTCTTGAGAATAATGTTCAAGAATCAGTGTCAAAGTTGAAGTTACGCCGGGCATGGATGTTTCAGCAAGACAATGATCCAAAACACCGCTCTAAATCTACTCAGGCATTCATGCAGAGGAACAATTACAATGTTCTGGAATGGCCATCCCAGTCCACAGACCTGAATATCATTGAACATCTGTGGGATGTTTTGAAGCGAGCTGTCCATGCTCTGCGACCATCAAACTTAACTGAATTGGAATTGTTTTGTAAAGCGGAATTGTCAAAAATACCTTCATTCAGGATCCAGGAACTCATCAACAGCTACAGGAAGCGACTAGAGGCTGTTATTTTTGGAAAAGGTAGATCTACTAAATATTAATGTCACTTTTCTGTTGAGGTGCCCATACTTTTGCACCTGTCAAATTTTGAAATAATGCATATTTCGCATTTTCGGTTAGTACAATAAACCTCATTTAATTCCTGAAATATTACTGTGTTAATCAGTTATTACATATATCACACTGAAATAGCTGTTGCAAAAACCCAATTTTAAACACAAAAAACATGAGTAAGATTAAGAAGGGTGCCCAAACTTTTTCATATGACTGTATGCTCTATGAAAAATCATGAGCCATAGTTAAGTAACGGGCATATGGCAACACTATGTTAATGCGTTGCATGCCCGTCAGAATGTCTTGTAATGTACAACTGGGTAGTTATAGTGTTAATTTTCCCGGGCCTGGTGATGAATCCGTCCATGATATAGTAGGTCTAAAAGATTTATATATCGGGCTCAATGAATAAGCACCTTTATGGGCTGTAAGGGAGATCAAATGCAAGGGATTCGCTCTAGTATTGTCTGGTATGTCTCGTAATACTGATATATATGTGCCTGATCTGAGCAATATTAAAAGTGTTCCCTTCCAGAATTGTATATCTGGATATTATATCTTCCGGTACCCGAAGATGTTGAGTGACTGTCAAGACATCGCATACCATTCTGCACCCATTTTCCCATAGTAAACTATAAATTGAAGGTGGTCTACCCTGTAGAAAAAACAGATTACCCTGGAAAGGAAGAAATATAGAGACGTAGGATTTAGTCCGCTAAGTCTTCTAGCATGTCGCCAGGCCAGGATAACTGACCATAGAAGAGGGCTGTTTCTAATCTCAATAGGAACCCTATTTTGTTGTAGATGGATTAAAGCTGGAAGACTGATGGGGTTACAAAGGGCTTAGTCAATGGCAGTGTTGTAGTGGCTAGAGGCCCAGATCAAGTCTAGGGAATGTCTATAAACCACAGCAATACTGTAGAGTCATACATTTGGAAAGTTGAGACCCCCCCATAGATTTAAGTCTACTGCAATTTATAGATACTGATCCTAGATCCTCCCCCTGATCCCGATATAAATTACCTAAAGATTTTAGTTAACTGTTTATCATGAGCCTTAGATAAGAGGGTAGGTAATGTCTGTAGTGGGAAAAGTAATTTGGGGAAGGAGACCATCTTAATAAGGTGAGCTCTACCCATAAATGATAACCTAAGAGGCTTCCAAGATTGAACTTCCCGTATTACCACCGAAATTAAGGGCCAAATATTGAGCTGGTAAATATTGTAAGGATTAGAGGATAGAATACCTAGGTAGCGCAGAGAACTACCTTCCCACTGGAAGGAAAAAGAGGATATCCAACGTTGCCGGGCTTCTTTAAAAATTGCCAACGTGCTGGATTTGTTGTAGTTAATGCAAAATCCTGAGATTGCCCCAAACTCATGAAAAACCCTCATTATGTGAGGATTAGAATTTTTTGGATCGGCCACCATAAGCAGGATATCATCCACAAATGCTAAAGTTTTTGAGTATATGGTGGCCGATCTTGATACCCTCAAAAGAGGGAGTCGCTTCTAAGTATCTAAGCAATAGGTCTAGGGCAATATTAAAAAGCAGAGGGGATAGGGAACATCCCTGCCTTGTACCTCTGACTATAAAGAGGTTGACCGCGTACCCTGGAGCCAAATTGAAGACTGAGGATTAGAATAAATCATCCAAATATTATAGAAGATGTGTCCAAATAGCCTAAACTTAATTGTATGAATAAGATGAGACCAAGACACACATCTAGACTGACCAATATATTCTGCTAGGACTCATTTTGATGACTGTGTGATGGCAGCTAGTGTCGTTATATTATAAGTAATGGAAAGACCATGAGCGAAGCCCGTTTGGGACCTAGTGAGAATGCTGGGCAGTAAGGATTGCAATCTGTTGGCCATGATTTTAGTAAGTAATTTGAAATCTACATTCAGAAGATAAATTGGGCGGTACGTGGCAGGGAGGAGCAGGTCTTTACCTGGTTTCAATAGAAGTGAAAGGCACGCTTCATTGAATCGGACCAGCATGGTACCCGATTCTACAATATGGTTAAAAAGGGAGGTAAGATGGGGTATAAGTATAGGTCTCAACAATTTATTAAATTCTGCCTAGTATCCGTCAGGGTCCGGTGTTTTAAACAATTTGGAAGACTGAATGACTGATCCGATCTCCTCCGGAGATATTTATTTATTTATTTATTATATTTTTTTTTTTTTTTTTTTTAGTATTTCTCTCGGAGGGTTGGAAAGTTTTGGTGCCTCAACTTTACGTAGAAAATCGTATCTCTCATCCATAGTCGGTAGATGGGCCATAAAGATCCGCGTAGAAATTTAACATTGCACACATTTGTGTCGGGTCCCAGCTGATTGAGCCATCAGGGAGTTTGGTATTAGGAATTTTAGTTGTTGTTTTAAACTGTTTTGTTAATGATGCCAAGAGGCGTCAAGGCTTATTGCCCCACCTGAAGTATTTGTTACATTGATGAGCTAGTTGATTATGTGCCTGTTCATGCAGTACAGTGTCTATGGTCTGCTTGGTGGTCAGATAAGCTTCTCTGTTTGAAGGGGTATCATGCTGCTGAAAATCCCTGTAAGTTCGAAAGAGCTGGTCAAGGAGAGGGCTCAGGGAGGATAATAACTTCCTTTTTTCTGTGAAAAGAAATAATGTATCCTCTTAAAGTACCGTTTTAGCGGTGGCCCAGAATAAATTATGTTCTTCCAGGTGTTCCAAATTGTCCTCCATGTAAAAGTTTCCCACCAACCCGTCAAGTTAATCTTAGTCATCCGACGTATAAAAATAGGAAGGGAAGCACATCGACTTGAGACCGTTTTGCGCGTGGGGAAGTCAAGGGCCAAAAGGATAGGGACATGATCTGATATTACCATTGGGAGAATTTCAACTGTTTTCAAAGATGAGAAAATAGGTGCAGAAATCAGCCAGTAATTGATGCGAGTATGAGCATCATGGACCCTGGAATAGAATGTATATTGTTTATCGGTAGTGTAACATCTCCTGGCATCGACTAGATCAAGCCCGTCTAGTAAAGTAGAGACCGTCCCTGTCTGTGAGTGGGATGCAGGTGGTGGAGTAGACCTTTCTAGAAAGGCGTTGTGGAGGGCATTTAGGTCACCTCCTAATAAAATGTTAGTAGTGTGCCATCTATGGATGACCTCCAAAATTTGCTGATAAAGGGCCAGCTGTGTTAAGTGCATAAAAATTGATCAAACAATACTCTCTTTGCTCAACAAGAGCTTTGAGCAAGTAACATCCTGCTTTGTGTCTTACCACGTCTTGAATGGCATGCTCAAAATCTTTATGGAACAGGACAGCTACCCTCTGCTTCTTTGAGAAAGAGGCCTCAACACATTCCGGATAGTGTTTGTTGCGAAGGATGTCTTCCACAGATCCAATGAGTTTCCTGTAAAAACACAGTATGTGAACGGATACGAGTAACATGGTCTAATACCTTTCTACGTTTCACCGGGGCTTTAAGACCAGCCACGTTCCAGGATAGAACTTTAAGAGTATCATTATGGAGATGAGGAGCTAAATTATTAGTAGTAGCCATATTAGCCTATACCACACAGGCCACAGATGGATAATATCAATATTAAGTCAGTTGGGCCAGAGTCTGTCCCAGCAAGCAGACTTCATATGGATTTTTGACCTGGCAGATTCTCTTTAAACCCATGCTCTTTCTGGATTTTGGGTCCAGAGGGCGATGCTAAAAGTGATTGGCAGCTATCCTTGTATAAGTGGCATACGGAAACAGCTGTGTCTAACTGATAGGACCTACCACTCTACCCAGAATCTCAGAGCAGAAGATTAAATGATGAAATCACATGTTATACTAAACGTACCGTTACACGCTTAAATATCATTAAGATATCACCATCTCACAGGAGCCCAGTCGTTAGGACATCTTTTTGACATCGTTGGTGAGATGTCACACGTCTAAATATCATGAATGATGCACCAACGATGTGGCTAGCAGCTATCATTCGTACATCCCAGCGAACACAATACTTGTTCACTGTTGTGAATAGGCAAAGTCGTTAACATTGTTATCGCAGTGTCACACACAACTATGCAGCAGGTTGGCTGATCAAGGATCGTCTGATTTGAGAACATGTTCTCAAATCTGCTATCAACGATGTATGCATAAAAGAATTCAGGCGGCACTCACCGATTTCTTTGAAGTGTTTTAATCCTTTACGGGGTTACATGTGCAGGGAGGGAAGGGAGGTGCAGAGTCGGACAACAGTCGGCTGTTGCACGCTGTATGTATTTCAACAGGTCCAACGATTTATCGTAGTCATATCTCGATGTAACACGCAACAACGTCCTAACAATGTCGTTTGAACGACTCCAAACCAGTGACGTTTGACCAATATCATTCACGATCTCGTACCGTGTAACGGTACCTTAAGTCTTTTCTCACAAAACTATTTATCAATCTACTCAGTTCCCCCTGCTCTATACCATAGTGCCTACTGATTGCACTGCATTTCTGGTGACAGGTTCCCTTTAAAGGTACCGTCACATGCCACAATATGGCTTCCATATCGCTGGTGATTTGACGTGAGCGCGCACGTTTCAGGGAATTTTTTCTGATCGCTGTGGAACTGTCACACATAGCGATCTCGCGTGCGTATCTTCGGCCATCCTGCTTTCTGGAAATTGCCTGCAGAAGACCGGAAGCGATCTTAACTGCACACATCGCCGCGTCACACGCCACAATCGTAGCGGCAATGTGGGCATACTGCTTTGACAGGGGCGTGCTAGAGTGGGTTTCACCGCGCCCCTATCACTGCGATTGGTGCACAGAACTGCGTTCCCGTTGGTCAGCCTTGTGTGAACGCACGGGTCATCAAATAAGGCGCCTCGGACACTGGCAGCCAATTGAAACACAGTATCACCCACCAATTGCCGCAGATGCGGCGTGAAAAAAACATCCAAGCACGCCTATGGGATTTATTTTAGGGTCACTATGTATGTCACTATCGCCCTGTCACACGGCACGATCCGCTAAAATCGCCTGGTGTATATCGCCTTACTTTCCCTGCAGTGCAGGGCAATCAGGCAACGCTCCACCAGCGATTTCTCGCCGTAGAATCACCCAGTCACACGCCACTACGAACATGCATGAATCCGGGAATTGCCAGCGATTTCGCCAGAGATATGGCGGCGTGTGATGATACTTTAAGGTTTTTCCTGCCAAATCGGGCAAATTCTGATTATTCAGCTAAAATGTTAACTTTTCAGGATCCTTTTTTTACCTATTAACTTTTAATGATGTAATGTTCCAACCTGAAGCAACAGGATTCTGTCTGACACCATTAACCCCTTCCCAACCCTTGACGTGGCATAGGCGTCATGAAAGTCGGTGCCTTCCCGACCCATGACTCCTATGCCACGTCATCAAAAGATCGGGCTCCTGTGTGTGGGGCTGGTGAAATGTCACCAGCCCTACACACAGGTGAGGACCTTAGGTGACGTTTGCCACCCCCTCGCCTGCAATCGCTGTGTTTAGCTGCAGAAACTTACAACAGCTAATCATAGCGATTTTCACTGTAACCGTATGTGACAGCCCCTTCTATAGGCTGGAGCGCTGGAGGGGGCAGGCATCGCCCCTTCCAGCTCTGATGGGAGCAATCTGATGGGATGATCACTGCCATCAGAGCCGCTCTGCACCTGCTGCCAGCTGCCGCCGCTGGTAAACCCACTGCCCAACGCCGCTGGTAATTTCTCCTCCCCTCCTCCTGCTCCGCTCATCATCTAGCCCCCCCCCCCACCCTTTTTCTCCTTCCTCTCCTCTTCTCCCCCCCCCCCCCCGCGTGCCCGGTGTTGCACCCACATACCTCCGTTCCCCACCGTGGCTTTCCCGAGCTCCTCAGCTGCAACTTGCAGGGCATCGGGCTGCCAGGAGGATCATGATGTTAGTATGGATGGGTGTATGTACAGTTGTGGTCAAAATTATTGACACCCCTGCAATTCTGTCAGATAATGCTCAGTTTCTTCCTGAAAATGATTGCAATCACAAATTCTTTGGTATTATCTTCATTTAATTTGTCTTCAATGAAAAAATACAAAAGAGAATGAAGAAAAAAGCAAAACATTGATCATTTCACACAAAACTCCAAAAATGGGCCAGACAAAAGTATTGGCACCCTCAGCCTAATACTTTGTTGCACAACCTTTAGCCAAAATAACTGCGGTCAACCGCTTCCGGTAACCATCAGTGAGTTTCTTAAAATGCTCTGCTGGAATTTTAGACCATTCTTCTTTGGCAAACTGCTCCAGGTCCCGGATATTTGAAGGGTGCCTTCTCCAAACTGCCATTTTTTTTTATATCTCTCCACCGGTGTTCCATGGAATTCAGGTCTGGACTCATTGCTGGCCACCTTAGAAGACTCCAGTGCTTTCTCTCAAACCATTTTCTAGTGCTTTTTGAAGTGTGTTTTGGGTCATTTTCCTGCTGGAGGACCCATGACCTCTGAGGGAGACCCAGCTTTCTCACACTGGGCCCTACATTATGCTTCAAAATTTGTTGGTAGTCTTCAGACTTCATAATGCCATGCACACGGTCAAGCAGTCCAGTGCCAGAGGCAGCAAAGCAACCCCAAAACATCAGGGAACCTCCGCCATGTTTGACTGTAGGGACCGTGTTATTTTCTTTGAATGCCTCTTTTTTTTTTTTTTTCTCCTGTAAACTCTGATGCCTTTGCCCAAAAACAGAGAACATTCTTCCAAAACATTTTAGGCTTTCTCAGGTAGGTTGTGGCAATCTCCAGCCTGGCTTTTTATGTCTCGTGGTAAGAAGTGCGTCTTCCTGGGTCTCCTACCATACAGTCACGTTTCATTCTGACACCGACTGATAGTACGGGTTGACACTGTTGTACCATTGCACTGCAGGGCAGCTTGAATTTGTTTGGTAGTTAGTCGAGTTTCTTTATCCACCATCCGCACAATCTTGCGTAGAAATCTCTCGTCAATTTTTCTTTTCCGTCCACATCTAGGTAGTTAGCCACAGTGCCATGGGCTTTAAACTTTGATGACACTGCGCACGGTAGACAAAGGAACATTCAGGTCTTTGGAGATGAACTTGTAGCCTTGAGATTGCTCATGCTTCCTCACAATTTGGTTTCTCAAGTCCTCAGACAGTTCTTTGGTCTTCTTCCTTTTCTCCATGCTCAATGTGGTACACACAAGGACACAGGACAGAGGTTGAGTCAACTTTAATCCATGTCAACTGGCTCAAGTGTGATTTAGTTATTGCCAACACCTGTTAGGTGCCACAGAAAAGTTACAGCTGCTGTTAATTACATAAATTAGAGAAGCATCACATGATTTTTCTAACCGTGCCAATACTTTTGTCCACCCCCTTTTTTATGTTTGGTGTGGAATTATATCCAATTTGGCTTTAGGACAATTCTTTTTTGCGTTTTTTTCATTGAAGAAAAATTAAATGAAGATTATAATACCAAAGAATTTGTGATTGCAATAATTTTCAGGAAGAAACTGAGTATTAGCTGACAGAATTGCAGGGGTGTCAATACTTTTGGCCAACACTGTATATGTATGTGTGCGTGTATGTGTATATATATTATATATTTATATAATATATACTCACACACACCCACATACACACACCACACACACATATATATACATATAACCACAAAACTGTTTTTGGTGAAAGGCGCATTGGGCTCTGCAGTGAATAAGCATCTTCATATACAATTCTACACATGAATTAATTTGTATCTTACCTGATCTTATATTTTAATGGAGTGTGTATACATATTGATATATATGTTCATCTTGGAGCCTTCAGCCAGCATTGGTAACGCCACACGGGGGTGAGAATGGAGGGGGGAGGACGGAGAACAGGGGGAGAGGCAGAGGCACATGGGGAGGCAGGGGTACAGAGGCACAGGAAAACACAGGGGCAGGCAGAGACAGAGGGGGACAAGACGGGGAGACAGAGGTACAGGGGGATGGTGCCCTTAGCCCCTTTCTACCGGGCACCCTTAGAATCACTTACAGGAGAGCGAGGTCCTTGGGGAATCGGCTGGTGCACAGCCATTTCCAGATGAGAGATGGAACTTTGCTTAAAAGTGATGTGAAAGGTTGCTTTAGGTGCGTGACTTGCACCTCTTCTGAGTCTTTGTCAACCACTAAGACTTTCACAAGCAATGTGACCAATAGAACATACACAATCTGTTCTTTCATAAACTGCAAAACCAAGGGAATCCTCTATAGAGCAGTCTGTCTTTGTGGCCTTGAGTATATAGGCAAAACAAGAAGGGAGTTTAGGAGAAGGATGGGTGAACACAAAGGGATATTAGAAATAAGAATGATGCCTCTCTAGCAAGACATGTGAACCAACACCATGGAGGTGAGGAGAGATGTGTCACCTTCATCAGAATAGATCACATTGCTCCACCTGTCCGAGGTGGTGAATGGGATAAGAAGATTCTCCAAAAAGAAACTTTCTGGATTTTCACCCCTGATACAGTATCCCCAAGGGCCTAAACAAAGCACTTTCTGTTCCCTTCTTTATAGGGGCACGTTAGCCCAGGGTGAGTTAGAAGGCATAGCCGACGTCCAGTGGGGACGCTAGTCTCGTATTCTTTTAGGGAGCCAACCTCCGCTGTTAGGTGGGGTAAGATCCAGTATAGGGTTTGGTTTAGCATCATTCTAGCCTTTCTTCTCCCCATACCCCTTCTCCTCTAAACTGTTTTTCCTAGAATTCTACATGCTCTGTATATTCATTCATACTCCCCTATAAGGCTTAATTCATCAATCCCCTCATATACCTTCCTGTGATTCAGTTGGTTTCCATCCTTTTGACACCCTACGTTCTAATGGTTATGAAAACGCTTTTGGTGTTGGGGTTGGGTGGTCACTTGTGTTTCTTTACTCAGTATGGATTCTGATCAATTCCTTTTATTGTGTATGTCTGTCCTAATACAGCTAAACCATGGTCAAATAATGTGTTGTTCCTGTTAAGTAGACTGAATCTGTATATATGTAGGTGTGGGTCAGTGGAGTTTGGACATTTCTTTGTGCCTCACTCCAAAAACCAATGCACGGGGCTAATTTAAGTAAAAGAGCCAGTGCAGCAATCATAATCCCTCTTTGATTGGTTATGTGACCCGACCTCTATGCCCCCTGGGGCTAATCAACCAAAGATGCTTGCGTTCCACGGACTTCGTTGGGGCGGAGGTGACTTAACACTGGAAGCGCGATGACTAGGCCGACGGTGTTTCACTTCCGGTCCAGCCGGCAGCGCAGGAGAGACCACATTTAACAGAGGTGCTTCTCTTGCGACGCTGCATACCTAGGAGGATACACGAATGGGCCACATCTGGTGAGTAAAGTATGAGTAACCAGCCCGGGCATACTGTGCCTACTGTGCCTACATACTGTGCCTACATACATTCCATGTGTGCCATGGGGATACGAGGTGAAAGTGATACTTAAGCATTCTTTGTTTTTTTCACTTAGAGACCATCCTCTGAATGCCATTCTAATATGGGGATATTCCAGGACTTGTGATTCCCTTTAAAGGCCATAACTCGCCTGATGAGTGGGGCAATGAAACGCGTAGGGAGTGTTGATACGTGACAAAGATCGCAGCTTTTTATTGAATTGATGGCTTTAGTACTGGAGTGTTTCTGCATGAAGGACAGATGTACTAACGTGTCTATCAAAGTGTGATCCTGGGGAATAAGCCGGTGAGAGTGTTCCATTAAGTGGGACAGATTTATTTTTCTCCTACACACTACCTACCCCTTGTTTTGCTTGTGTAATACATGATTTGTGCATATACAGTTGTGGCCAAAAGTATTGACACCCCTGCAATTCTGTCAGATAATACTCAGTTTCTTCCTGAAAATGATTGCAATCACAAACTATTTGGTATTATTTTCATTTAATTTGTCATCAATGAAAAAACACAAAACAGAATTGTCCTAAAGCCAAATTGGATATAATTCCACACCAAACATAAAAAAGGGGGTGGACAAAAGTATTGGCACTGTTAGAAAAATCATGTGATGCTTCTCTTAATTTGTGTAATTAACAGCACCTGTAACTACCTGTGGCACCTAACAGGTGTTGGCAATAACTAAATCACTCATCCTTGTGTGTACCACATTGAGCATGGAGAAAAGAAAGAAGACCAAAGAGCTGTCTGAGGACTTGAGAAACCAAATTGTGAGGAAGCATGAGCGATCTCAAAGCTAAAAGTCCATCTCCAAAGACCTGAATGTTCCTGTGTCTACCGTGTGCAGTGTCATCAAGAAGTTTAAAGCCCATGGCACTGTGAATAACTTCCCTAGACGTGGACGGAAAAGAAAAATTGACGAGAGATTTCAACGCAAGATTGTGCGGATGGTAGATAGAGAACCTCGACTAACATCCAAACAAGTTCAAGCTGCCCTGCAGTCCGAGGGTACACCAATGTCAACCCGTACTATCCATCGGCGTCTGAATGAAAAGGGACCGTATGGTAGGAGACCCAGGAAGACCCCACTTCTTACCACGAGACATAAAAAAGCCAGGCTGGAGTTTACCGAAACTTACCTGAGAGCCTAAAATGTTTTGGAATAATGTTCTCTGGTCAAATGAGACCAAAGTAGAGCTTTTTGGGCAGAGGCATCAACATAGAGTTTACAGGAGAAAAAAAGAGGCATTCAAAGAAAAGAACACTGTCCCTACAGTCGAACATGGCGGATGTTCCCTGTTGTTTTGGGGTTGCTTTGCTGCCTCTGGCACTGGACTGCTTGACCGTGTGCATGGCATTATGAAGTCTGAAGACTACCAACAAATTTTACAGCATAATGTATGGCCCAGTGTGAGAAAGCTGGGTCTCCCTCAGAGGTCATGGGTCTTCCAGCAGGACAATGACCCAAAACACACTTCAAAAAGCACTAGAAAATAGTTTTAGAGAAAGCATTGGAGACTTCTAAGGTGGGAAGCAATGAGTCCAGACCTGAATCCCATGGAACACCTGTGGAGAGATCTAAAAAAAAAAAAAATAGCAGTTTGGAGAAGGCACCCTTCAAATATCTGGGACCTGGAGCAGTTTGCCAAAGAAGAATGGTCTAAAATTCCAGCAGAGCATTGTAAGAAACTAATGGTTACCGGAAGCAGTTGATCGCAGTTATTTTGGCTATAGGTTGTGCAACCAAGTATTAGGCTGAGGGTGCCAATACTTTTGTCTGGCCTATTTTTGGAGTTGTGTGAAATGATCAATGTTTTGCTTTTTGCTTCATTCGCTTTTGTGTTTTTAGATTGAAAACAAATTAAATGAAGATAATACCAAAGAATGTGTGATTGCAATCATTTTCAGGAAGAAACTGAATATTATCTGACAGAATTGCAGGGGTGTCAATACTTTTGGCCACAACTGTAGGAACTGTGGGATAAAAAAAAAAGTGAGGTGACTGTTTAAACCTATTGAAAGGTACTTTTTTAGCATGTGTACTCTATTAAGGTTTCACTCTTGGAACCATAGTAACACACCTTTGTAGACTCAAGTTTCTTTGGGACAATATCTATGATACTTGACCTGCAGAATCTGTGGTGTAGTTATGTTGTTTGTTTAGTTGGTTTTATTCTCCTGGGGATAACACCATTCAGTTGCAGCCCTTTTTATATAAACATATTAAAGGTTAAGTTGTAAATGCACTAATCTGAAAATTGCTACTTTGAGAGTGGAGGGGGAGGCAGGGGGAGATAGGCACGGGGGGAGGACACAAGAGGAGACAGACGTGCAGGGGGGCACAGGCACAGGAGGAGACAGAGGCGCAGACAGCTACAGGGGGAGACGGTGCACACAGGAGAGAAGGGTCAGACAACCCCCGGGGGCGTGGGTGGGGGGTAAGACAGCACATGGGGGATTAGGTAGCACACACAGGACAGACAGGCACAGGGGGGGGGGCGGGAAGGGGAGAGGGAGAGTGACAGTGCATATGAGGGTTACAGCACACAGAGCCGAGAGACTGCACAGAGAGGAGACGGCTCACAGGGAGAGACAGGCATAGAGAAAAGGGACAGCGTACACACCACTCTCCCAATGCAATTGGGCCCTCATCTAGTATATTGTGTGTGTGTGTGTGTGTGTGTATATATATATATATATATAATGTGTGTGTGTATATATATATATTGTGTGTGTTATATATATATATGTGTGTGTATATATATATATATGTGTGTGTATATAGTGTGTGTGTATATATGTATATATGTATATATTTATATTATATAGTATATATATATTGTGTAGTGTGTATATATATGTGTGTGTGTATATGTGTGTGTGTGTGATATTGTGTGTGTGTTATATATATATATATATATATATATATATATATATATATATATATATATATATTATATATAATGTGTGTATATATATATATATATATATATATATATATATATATATATATATATATATATATATATATATATATATATGTGTGTGTGTGTATATGCCCGCCCACCATCCTAGGAGTAAGCAGGACTAAACATGAGCTCCTGAATTTCCATCACTTTATACCTTGTAATGAGGCGACTGTAAGACAAAACCTGGAAAAACTCAACCCCGTGGAACATAAAAGCGACCTGGACTGAACTGGACTTTAAATTTTTATGAAAAAAGGAAGAATTAGAGGATTTTAAGGACAAAACAAGAATCTCCTGGAGGACAGACTGCAAACAGCTGGCATCACACATCTGACATCCTGATACCTGGACCTATAAAAAGGTAGGAGAAATTCTCCAACTACAACACTACCTATAGACTTGTTACAAATTAATCTTCTTAGAAATAAGGATTACAATTAACATATAATTACAATATGGAAAATACAAATTTGGAAGAAATAAATGAACAAAGCGGAGAGCCAGAGACACAGGAATGCTGGGGGTCAGATCTGGAGATAACAGAGGGGCAGTGGAGCAATAAAATGAAAAAACTTGACACTTTGAGGGAGAATCCAGAGACACTATATGCAGATTACACAAAAGAAAAGCCTCCACGGAAAACCAATGTATTATTCTATACAGACCGACCCTCAGCCTGGCACGCTGCCCTGTGCGCAGAATATAAACACGTATCTAAGTCCAAGGCTAATAATGTCCAGCGGATTAAAATTAACAGCCAAACAGAGGATGACACCAATGGACTCACCATAAGCCTATATCACAATGGCACCATTATGGTTCAAGGGACTGAGGGAAATCTGCAACAATTTGAAAATTGTTTTCCCCAAATCAAAGAACAGGCACAAATCTACAAAGAACTACAAGCCCCATCGGACATCCCTAATGCTGAAATCCCTATTCCCAGACACAGCCGCCTAACCCCAGACACTTCACACCTCTCGCCTGATAACATCAAAGACTTCTTATCTGAGCTAGAAAGAGACTTGGCCCAACTGAAATTAGAATGTGAAAGAAACTCACAAAGAAATGCAA
The DNA here is from genome assembly GCA_033576535.1 of Allobates femoralis. Taxonomy (NCBI): domain Eukaryota; kingdom Metazoa; phylum Chordata; class Amphibia; order Anura; family Aromobatidae; genus Allobates; species Allobates femoralis. Next base: position 344,320,345 of record JARQOC010000005.1, on the reverse strand, counting down.
ATCACCAAGCAACAGAAGAGATCAATAAGCTGAAATACAGCGAATACAACACAGATCTACAGAAAATAAAGGCAGACATGTGTGACCTAAAATCTCAGCACAAGGCAGCTCTACAGGAAATGTATGAACTGAAAAAAGACAATGAGACACTTAGAAAGGAAATTACAGAATTAAAAGCCAATTACCCTGGACATCTGAACCAGCAGGGGCACTGGAAACAAGCCAGAGAGCAGACAACATGGCCACCACTGAGAAGAATGTAGAGACAATAACCAATAATATGACTGAACCTGAAACCAGAGAGATGGAAGAGAGAAGAGAACCAGCCACCAGCAAAGCCAGCATCACAGCCCCCCAACAGCAGCACTGTAACCCCCCCAAGACACCACAAAGTCCAGATATTGTCCTAATAATGGACTCAAATGGGATGTACCTAAATGCACAGCGGCTATTCCCAGAAAAACATGTCCGTACAATCCGCTGTACAAACATTGAACAGGCAACAAAGGTCATCAGCAATCCATGGTTTACCAACCCAAAGCATATTATTATCCACACGGGTACAAACAATCTGCCAGACCAGCACCAGCAGATCGCAGAACAACTGACTAAACTGGCAAAGACGACAAAACTACAATTCCCAGACACCAAAATCATTCTGTCATCGCTGCTCCCAAGAAAGGATATATCCAGGGAAACCACCCAAACCATCAACATGGAACTGACTGAAAGGATCAAGGCTGTGTCAAACGTGACCCTGGCACAACACCTCTCCATAAACCACCGTCACCTGTACAATAATAAAACACCTCAACAAACAAGGGGTCACCCTCCTGGCCAAAGAGCTGAAAGACATCGTGCTAAACAGAGACCCCAGGCCTGGATCCAACAGTGACCATGACCACACTGAAAGATTCCTGAGAATGAAAGAGCAGAAAACCCCAATCCTACCTCCGGATGCTGGAAACAAAGCTCCTCACCCAGTATCAGACCATCAGAGGAGGAGACCACCACGGAGGGGTCCACCGAGCCCACACAGACACATGCAGCCAATATCAGACCATCAGAGATGGAGACCTCCACAGTGGGGTCCACCGAGCCCACACAGACACATGCAGCCAATATCAGACCATCAGAGATGGAGACCTCCACAGAGGGGACCACCAAGCCCATACAGACACATGCAGAGCAGAGATAGGGATGAGTTAAAGACCCTGGTCAGCGAACTGTATGAGAGACTAATGTGACTGGATGGAACCAGGCACCTCTACAAATCAGAAAGAACTCCAGTGCGTCCCACACAGCCGTACTCATTACAAGGTATACACACAAGATACACAGAACAATGTCTTCACTTACAATCAGCAGCTGGAATATTCAGGTCTCAACGCCTCGACCTTTGGATGTAAAACAAAGGACCCTGATTTTATACAAAGACTGAAAAATATAGACATTCAGATCCTCCTGGAAACATGGACCAGGGCCGAAAACGAATCCCCAGTGCCTATTGGATACAAGGAATTCTTGGTCCATGCCCAGAAAAATAAAAACATCAAACAGGGCCGGGGCTCAGGAGGAGTACTGATCTGGTATAAAGAGGAGCTCCACCAGTACATCAAACTGGTGAAGAGAGGAGGCAGCCACATATGGATCAGAATCAGCAGCTCCATCCTCACCTCCCAGTCTGATGTCTACCTCTGCGCCACCTATATACCACCGCCAGAGTCCCCCTACTTCAATCCAGACTGTTTCGAGATCTTACAAGGAGAAGCCGCCCATTATCAGGCCCTGGGCAAAGTTCTCATCTTTGGAGACCTCAATGCAAGAACTGGGAGAGAGAGAGACTTCCTGACCACGGATGGAAACATCTACATACTTGGAGCAGAGAATGACAGCCAGGACTCTGTACACACAGAGAGAAACAGCTATGACAGTACAGTCACCAAAAGGGGCAGAAAGCTCCTGAACGTATGTAGAAGTTTAGGACTTCATATCCTTAATGGACGAAGCAAGGGTGACTCCCTAGGAAGGTATACACTAAACTCCCATGTAGGGAGGAGTGTAGTAGATTACGCCATTACAGACATGAACCTGGCGGATGTCAGCGCCTTCATAGTCACCCCACAAACGCACCTGTCAGACCACAGCCAACTTCTTCTGTACATGAAATCTACAGAGAAACCATCCACTCAGAAGCCACAGCAGAGCGGCCTCTTCAGCCGGCCTCCATCCTATAAATGGTCCAGAATGTCGGTACTAAAGTATAAAGAGGCTTCCAGCAGCCCTGAAATACAGCGGATGCTCCACCACTTCAACTACGAGTACAAGCCGAACCCAGAGGGAGTGAGCCAAGCCGCAAAGGACCTCAACAATATATTCCATGCAATGGCCAGACTGTCCGACCTTAAAAAAGTCAACTACAAGAGACCTAAAGAAACACAGGTCAACGGTTGGTTTGACAGAGAATGTAAAGCCGTACGGAAGACCCTGAGAACAGCCTCCAACAAGAAACACAGAGACCCCAACCACCCGGGCCTGAGGGAAGCCTATGACACCATACAAAGGCAATACAAAACCATCCTCAGGAGGAAGAGCAGAGTTACATCACTACCAAGCTTAACCAACTCCAAGATGCCCTCCAAGACAACTCCTTCTGGGATCTATGGAACCACATGGGCACAAAAAAGAAAAACAACACCTATATCCAAAATGGCAACATCTGGCTCCAGTACTTCAGAGACCTCTATAAAGACATCCCAAAGGAAGAACTAAGCCAAGAACAGGAAAGCATAATGGCAAAACTAAAAGCAATGGAGGAAAAAATCAAAAACTTCCAAAACCCGGTGGATACACCTATAACACTACAGGAAGTAGCCGAGAGGATCTCTTCCATAAGGTGTAGAAAAGCCGGTGGCCTGGATGGGATCCTACCAGAAATGCTGAAGCACAGCCCACCAGAAATACAGGCTGCAATGGTCAAACTGTTCAATATTGTGCTGAGGGCCGGCTACTTCCCCCGTACCTGGAACCAAGGCCTCATTACACCCATCCACAAGAGTGGGGACAGGTATGAACCAGCCAACTACCGTGGGATATGTGTCAGCAGCAACCTGGGAAAACTGTTCAACAGTATCCTGAACAAGAGGATCCTCACCTTCCTCACCGAGCACAACGTCCTCAGCAAGAGCCAAGCAGGGTTCATGCCGAACCACCGCACCACTGACCACATCTACACCCTGCACAGCCTCATTCAGAGACACGTCCACAATACAAAGAATGGGAAGATATACGCCTGCTTTGTGGACTTTAAAAAGGCCTTTGATTCGGTGTGGCACCCGGGCTTATTCCTGAAACTGCTGGAGAGCGGAATAGGAGGAAAGACCTACGATGTCATCAAAAGCTCCTACACCGAGAACCTCTGCAGTGTGAGTGTGAACGGCAAAAGAACGGCTTATTTCCAGCAGAGCCGTGGAGTCAGACAAGGCTGCAGCCTAAGTCCAACGCTCTTTAATATCTATATCAATGAGCTGGCTACCGCCCTGGAATCCTCCACCGCACCGGGTCTCACCCTCCATGACGCTCAGGTGAAATTCTTGCTGTACGCAGATGACCTGCTGCTGCTGTCACCAACCGAGAAAGGCCTCCAAGACAACCTGGAAATCCTAGAGAAATTCAGCTCCACCTGGGCCCTACCGGTCAATCTAAAGAAAACCAACATCATGGTGTTCCAGAGGAGAAGGAGAAGATCAGACCAGCACCCATCATTTGTCTTCAACAACTGCGACCTCACAGGAACAGACAAATATACCTACCTGGGCCTAGAGATTCACCGGTCAGGGAGCTTCAAACAGGCCATAGAGACCCTGAAAGACAAGGCTTGCAAAACCTTCTATGCCATCCGAAGGAAACTCTACCATCTGAAGCCACAGTGAGGGTCTGGCTAAAAATCTTCGACTCAATCATCGCCCCAATCCTCCTGTATGGCAGTGAAGTCTGGGGTCCTCACACCTACCCAGACTGGTCAAGGTGGGACTCCAGCCCAACAGAAATATTCCACCTGGAATTCTGTAAGCACCTTCTCCAGGTCCACCGGAGCACCTCCAACAGTGCCTGTCAGGCAGAGCTGGGCAGATTCCCTCTACACCTAACGGTTCTAAAGAGGGCGCTGTCATTCCGGGCTCACCTACATAGGAGCAATCCAAGCTCCCATCACCATAAAGCCCTGATACATATAGGTGAAACAGGAAAACCAGGACCCTCGGAACAGCCCAGCCAAGCCCAACACAACCGGAACACCAATCACAGCCTGACAAAAGCCGGAATCAGGAAGATGGTAGAGGAGGGCCAGGAGAGGTATGTCAGTGACTGGAAGAACGATATCTTCAGCTCACAGAAACTGACCATGTACCGGAGTCTACAGAGAGACTACAAACTGGCCCCATATCTGGAGAAACTCCCGGATCCCAGAGACCGCAAGATCCTGAGCCGATATAGACTCGGTGCCCACAGTCTGGCCATCGAGTCCGGCCGACACAGGCAGAGATACAAGCCCAGGGAGGAAAGACTGTGCCAACACTGTGACCAGGAGGCCCTGGAGGACGAAACCCACTTCCTGCTACACTGCTCCAAATACTCAGCAGTGAGGGACACTCACTTCAGGAGACTCTCACATCTCTTCCCGGATTTCATCACCATGAAGGAGGAAGAAAAAACATCTATCCTGCTGGGAGAAGAAGAGAGAGCAGTGGAGATAGCAGCACGGTATGTGAGCGAATGCCATAGACTGCGAGAAAAAGAGCTATGATGCCATGGACTCTATAGCCTCCACATTGGATCTGCCCCCATCCACCTTTCCTATGCCATGGACTATAGCCCCCACCCTGGACTTGCCCCATCCACCTTCCCTATGCCATGGACTATAGCCCCCCATCCTGGATCCATCCCATCCACCTTCCCTACAGCTCCTACCCAACATCCCCACAGTCCCTATCTCTATTCCCTTTATACAATTGCTTTGGCAAAACTGAGATGTATTTGGTCCTGCCAATAAAGCTTCTTTGAATCTTGAATCTTGTGTATATATATATATGTATATGTATATATATATATGTCCAGGGTGGGGGCTATAGTCCATGACATAGGAAAGGTGGATGGGGGCAGATCCAATGTGGAGGCTATAGAGTCCATGGCATCATAGCTCTTTTTCTCGCAGTCTATGGCATTCGCTCACATACCGCACTTCTATCTCCACTGCTCTCTCTTCTTCTCCCAGCAGGATAGATGTTTTTTCTTCCTCCTTCATGGTGATGAAATCCGGGAAGAGATGTGAGAGTCTCCTGAAGTGAGTGTCCCTCACTGCTGAGTATTTGGAACAGTGTAGCAGGAAGTGGGTTTCGTCCTCCAGGGCCTCCTGATCACAGTGTTGGCACAGTCTTTCCTCCCTGGGCTTGTATCTCTGCCTGTGTCAGCCGGACTCGATGGCCAGACTGTGGGCACTGAGTCTATATCTGCTCAGGATCTTGCGGTCTCTGGGATCCGGGAGTTTCTCCAGATATGGGGCCAGTCTGTAGTCTCTCTGTAGACTCCGGTACATGGTCAGTTTCTGTGAGCTGAAGATATCGTTCTTCCAGTCACTGACATACCTCTCTTGGCCTTCGTCTACCATCTTCCTGATTCCGGCTTTTGTCAGGCTGTGATTGGTGTTCTGGTTGTGTTGGGCTTGGCTGGGCTGTTCCGAGGGTCCTGGTTTTCCTGTTTCGCCTATATGTATCAGGGCTTTATGGTGATGGGAGCTTGGATTGCTCCTATGTAGGTGAGCCCGGAATGACAGCGCCCTCTTTAGAACCGTTAGGTGTAGAGGGAATCTGCCCAGCTCTGCCCGACAGGCACTGTTGGAGGTGCTCCGGTGGACCTGGAGAAGGTGCTTACAGAATTCCAGGTGGAATATTTCTGTTGGGCTGGAATCCCACCTTGACCAGTCTGGGTAGGAGTGAGGACCCCAGACTTCACTGCCATACAGGAGGATTGGGGCGATGATGGAGTCGAAGATTTTTAGCCAGACCCTCACTGGTGGCTTCAGATGGTAGAGTTTCCTTCGGATGGCATAGAAGGTTTTGCAAGCCTTGTCCTTCAGGGTCTCTATGGCTTGTTTGAAGCTCCCTGACCGGTGAATCTCTAGGCCCAGGTAGGTATATTTGTCTGTTCCTGTGAGGTCGCAGTTGTTGAGGACAAATGATGGGTGCTGGTCTGATCTTCTCCTTCTCCTCTGGAACACCAATGGTGTTGGTTTCTTCTTTAGGTTGACCAGTAGGGCCCAGGTGGAGCTGAATTGCTCTAGGATTTTCAGGTTATCTTGGAGGCCTTTCTCGGTTGGCGACAGCAGCAGCAGGTCATCTGCGTACAGCAGGAATTTCACCTGAGCGTCATGGAGGGTGAGACCTGGTGCGGTGGAGGATTCCAGGGCGGTAGCCAGCTCATTGATATAGATATTAAAGAGCGTTGGACTTAGGCTGCAGCCTTGTCTGACTCCACGGCTCTGTTGGAAATAATCCGTTCTTTGCCGTTCACACTCACACTGCAGAGGTTCTCGGTGTAGGAGCTTTTGATGACATCGTAGGTCTTTCCTCCTATTCCGCTCTCCAGCAGTTTCAGGAATAAGCCCGGGTGCCACACCGAATCAAAGGCCTTTTTAAAGTCCACAAAGCAGGCGTATATCTTCCCATTCTTTGTATTGTGGACGTGTCTCTGAATGAGGCTGTGCAGGGTGTAGATGTGGTCAGTGGTGCGGTGGTTCGGCATGAACCCTGCTTGGCTCTTGCTGAGGACGTTGTGCTCGGTGAGGAAGGTGAGGATCCTCTTGTTCAGGATGCTGTTGAACAGTTTTGCCAGGTTGCTGCTGACACATATGCCTCTGTAGTTGGCTGGGTCATACCTGTCCCCACTCTTGTGGATGGGTGTGATGAGGCCTTGGTTCCAGGTACGGGGGAAGTAGCCGGCCCTCAGCACAATATTGAACAGTTTGACCATTGCAGCCTGTATTTCTGGTGGGCTGTGCTTCAGCATTTCTGGTAGGATCCCATCCAGGCCACCGGCTTTTCTACACCTTATGGAAGAGATCCTCTCGGCTACTTCCTGTAGTGTTATAGGTGTATCCACCGGGTTTTGGAAGTTTTTGATTTTTTCCTCCATTGCTTTTAGTTTTGCCATTATGTTTTCCTGTTCTTGGCTTAGTTCTTCCTTTGGGATGTCTTTATAGAGGTCTCTGAAGTACTGGAGCCAGATGTTGCCATTTTGGATATAGGTGTTGTTTTTCTTTTTTGTGCCCATGTGGTTCCATAGTTCCCAGAAGGAGTTGTCTTGGAGGGCATCTTGGAGTTGGTTAAGCTTGGTAGTGATGTAACTCTGCTTCTTCCTCCTGAGGATGGTTTTGTATTGCCTTTGTATGGTGTCATAGGCTTCCCTCAGACCCGGGTGGTTGGGGTCTCTGTGTTTCTTGTTGGAGGCTGTTCTCAGAGTCTTCCGTACGGCTTTACATTCTCTGTCAAACCAACCATTGACCTGTGTTTCTTTAGGTCTCTTGTAGTTGACTTTTTTAAGGTCGGACAGTCTGGCCATTGCATAGAATATATTGTTGAGGTCCTTTGCGGCTTGGCTCACTCCCTCTGGGTTCGGCTTGTACTCGTAGTTGTAGAAGTGGTGGAGCATCCGCTGTATTTCAGGGCTGCTGGAAGCCTCTTTATACTTTTGACCCGACATTCTGGACCATTTATAGGATGGAGGCCGGCTGAAGAGGCCGCTCTGCTGTGGCTTCTGAGTGGATGGTTTCTCTGTAGATTTCATGTACAGAAGAAGTTGGCTGTGGTCTGACAGGTGCGTTTGTGGGGTGACTATGAAGGCGCTGACATCCGCCAGGTTTATGTCTGTAATGGCGTAATCTACTACACTCCTCCCTACATGGGAGTTTAGTGTATACCTTCCTAGGGAGTCACCCTTGCTTCGTCCATTAAGGATATGAAGTCCTAAACTTCTACATACGTTCAGGAGCTTTCTGCCACTTTTGGTGACTGTACTGTCATGGCTGTTTCTCTCTGTGTGTACAGAGTCCTGGCCGTCATTCTCTGCTCCAAGTATGTAGATGTTTCCATCCGTGGTCAGGAAGTCTCTCTCTCTCCCAGTTCTTGCATTGAGGTCTCCAAAGATGAGAACTTTGCCCAGGGCCTGATAATGGGCGGCTTCTCCTTGTAAGATCTCGAAACAGTCTGGATTGAAGTAGGGGGACTCTGGCGGTGGTATATAGGTGGCGCAGAGGTAGACATCAGACTGAGAGGTGAGGATGGAGCTGCTGATTCTGATCCATATGTGGCTGCCTCCTCTCTTCACCGGTTTGATGTACTGGTGGAGCTCCTCTTTATACCAGATCAGTATTCCTCCTGAGCCCCGGCCCTGTTTGATGTTTTTATTTTTCTGGGCATGGACCGAGAATTCCTTGTATCCAATGGGCACTGGGGATTCGTTTTCGGCCCTGGTCCATGTTTCCAGGAGGATCTGAATGTCTATATTTTTCAGTCTTTGTATAAAATCAGGGTCCTTTGTTTTACATCCAAAGGTCGAGGCGTTGAGACCCTGAATATTCCAGCTGCTGATTGTAAGTGAAGACATTGTTCTGTGTATCTTGTGTGTATATACCTTGTAATGAGTACGGCTGTGTGGGACGCACTGGAGTTCTTTCTGATTTGTAGAGGTGCCTGGTTCCATCCAGTCACATTAGTCTCTCATACAGTTCGCTGACCAGGGTCTTTAACTCATCCCTATCTCTGCTCTGCATGTGTCTGTATGGGCTTGGCGGTCCCCTCTGTGGAGGTCTCCATCTCTGATGGTCTGATATTGGCTGCATGTGTCTGTGTGGGCTCGGTGGTCCCCACTGTGGAGGTCTCCATCTCTGATGGTCTGATATTGGCTGCATGTGTCTGTGTGGGCTCGGTGGTCCCCACTGTGGAGGTCTCCATCTCTGATGGTCTGGTATTGGCTGCATGTGTCTGTGTGGGCTCGGTGGTCCCCTCCGTGGTGGTCTCCTCCTCTGATGGTCTGATACTGGGTGAGGAGCTTTGTAAATATGTTACAATGACTACATTGACAGTGTGTATATATATATATATATATATATATATATATATATATATAATGTGTGTGTATGTATATGTATATATGTATGTGTATATATATATATATATATATATATATATATATATAATAAATGTGTGTGTATGTATGTGTGTGTATATATATATATATATATATATATATATATATATATATATATATGTGTGTATATATATATATATATATATATATATATATATATATTATATTATATAATATATATATAATATAAACTAGCAGTAAAGTCCGGCGTTGCCTGGGATAGTAACTAACTGGTCTTGGCTGTAAGAATATAGAATGGGTTAAGAAAATATCTTGTTTCTCTCTGGATACAAATGTTATACAGGGGATATGTGTGGGCTGCTTGTTTAATAGAAGGGATACGTGGGGGCTCCTGGTGTAATGCAGGGCATATTTGTGGGCTCCTGGTGTAATACAGGGGATAAGTGTGTCTCCTGGTGTGTAATACAGGGGATACCTGTAGGCTCCTGGTTTAATAGTGGGGATACGTGTGGGCTCCTGGTGTAATACTTGTAAAAGAAAAGAGAAGGAGCGCAAATGTGAAGCACCTCAGGGTAAACCGTATTACAGGAAAAGCGGGGTTTCCACTCACCTTGTGGAGTTGTACTGGCTGGGTACAACTCCAGTGTAGGGCTGGGCGATTTTGGGAAAAATCAAAATCTCGATTTTATTTTAACCTATGGACGATTTTCGATTTAAATCTCGATTTTTTTTTTTCTATTTTTTTTTTTTTGCTTTTCTTTGATGAATAAAGAGAAAAAAATGAACGGAGCAGGTTCCCCAGGTATATAATCTATGAGGGGGAGGGGATATAGGACCCAGGTATAGAATATATAAGGAAGGGGAGGCGATATAGGACCCAGGTATAGAATATATGAGGCGATATAGGACACAGGTATATAATCTGTAAGGAGGGGGAGGGATATAGAACACAGGTGTATATTATAGAATATATAAGGAAGGCGAGGGGATATAGGACCCAGCAGGTATAGAATATATAAGGAGGGAGGGGATATAGGACCAGTCACCCAGGTATTATATAATCTCTAAGGAGGGGGAGAGATATAGGACCCAGGTATAGTATAGAATATATAGAGAGGAGGATGGAATATAGGACCCGGTCCCCAGGTATAGAATATATAGGGAGGAGGATGGGATATAGGATACAGATATACAATATATAGGGAGGAGGGATATAGGACACACAGGTATAGAATATATGAAGGGATATAGGACATGCGTCTGTGTCATGTGTGTTGTTCTCATTCCTGTACAGTGTCCTCCATTCCTGTAGTGTTCTCATTCCTGTACAATGCCCCCCATTCATGCCCATTGTCCCCCATTCATGCCGTGTCCCTCATTCCTGCACAGTGTCCCTCATTCCTGCACAGTGTCCCTCATTCCTGCACAGTGTCCCTCATTCCTGCACAGTGTCCCTCATTCCTGCACAGTGTCCCTCATTCCTGCACAGTGTCCCTCATTCCTGCACAGTGTCCCTCATTCCTGCACAGTGTCCCTCATTCCTGCACAGTGTCCCTCATTCCTGCACAGTGTCCCTCATTCCTGCACAGTGTCCCTCATTCCTGCACAGTGTCCCTCATTCCTGCACAGTGTCCCTCATTCCTGCACAGTGTCCCTCATTCCTGCACAGTGTCCCTCATTCCTGCACAGTGTCCCTCATTCCTGCACAGTGTCCCTCATTCCTGCACAGTGTCCCTCATTCCTGCACAGTGTCCCTCATTCCTGCACAGTGTCCCTCATTCCTGCACAGTGTCCCTCATTCCTGCACAGTGTCCCTCATTCCTGCACAGTGTCCCTCATTCCTGCACAGTGTCCCTCATTCCTGCACAGTGTCCCTCATTCCTGCACAGTGTCCCTCATTCCTGCACAGTGTCCCTCATTCCTGCAGTGTCCCTCATTCCTGCACAGTGTCCCTCATTCCTGCACAGTGTCCCTCATTCCTGCACAGTGTCCCTCATTCCTGCACAGTGTCCCTCATTCCTGCACAGTGTCCCTCATTCCTGCACAGTGTCCCTCATTCCTGCACAGTGTCCCTCATTCCTGCACAGTGTCCCTCATTCCTGCACAGTGTCCCTCATTCCTGCACAGTGTCCCTCATTCCTGCACAGTGTCCCTCATTCCTGCACAGTGTCCCTCATTCCTGCACAGTGTCCCTCATTCCTGCACAGTGTCCCTCATTCCTGCACAGTGTCCCTCATTCCTGCACAGTGTCCCTCATTCCTGCACAGTGTCCCTCATTCCTGCACAGTGTCCCTCATTCCTGCACAGTGTCCCTCATTCCTGCACAGTGTCCCTCATTCCTGCACAGTGTCCCTCATTCCTGCACAGTGCCCCCCTTTCATGTGTGCCCCCCCCCCATTCCTGCAGTGTCCCCCATTCCTGCCCATTGTGCCCCATTCCTGCAGTGTCCCCTTTCCTGCAGTGTCTCCCATCCTGCAGGTATGGGGGACAATGGGCAGGATGGGAGACACTGCAGGAATGGGGAGGGGGACACTACAGGTAATGGGGACACTGTACAGGAATGAGAACACTGCTGGAATGGGGGAAACTGCAGGAATGAGAACACTGCATGAATGGAGGACACTCTGCAGGAATGAGAACACTGCAGGAATGGGGGACACTGTACAGGAATGGGGACACTGCAGGAATGGAGGGGACGCACCACCGGGGCCACACACACAGGGGACGCACCGCCGGGGCCACACACACAGGGGACTCACCGCCGGGGCCACACACACAGGGGACTCACCGCCGGGGCCACACACACAGGGGACTCACCGCCGGGGCCACACACACAGGGGACTCACCGCCGGGGCCACACACACAGGGGACGCACCGCCGGGGCCACACACACAGGGGACGCACCGCCGGGGCCACACACACAGGGGACGCACACAGAGTTGCACCCACCATCTTTCCTCCTGGATCCGGCCTGTGCCCGGGCAGGCCCCGCTCCTCGGCCTGTTTTGTGGCGGTGCCCGGTCTGTCCTCCGCCGTCAGGAAGTGTCAGCCTCCGGCCCGGAGCGGCGCAGGCCGGGAAATACACGCGTTGCTACGCAACCGCTCGGGCCGGGTGACACAGAGCAGAGGAGCGCTGCCGGGGCCCTCACACAAGACAGCGGGAGGCCGCACCGACACCGGAGTATGGCCAGCACCTGGTGTGAGGAGGAACGTCCTCCTACACTGAGGATGGCTGCACCGGAGCACCCTCATGTGCTCTAAACAGCGCTCCGGCCGCCATTTTTAATCGAATTTAGCGATTTGGACTAAAACCAAATCGTGGCCACAGCAGAGGGGCGAATTAATCGAATTAATTCGATTAATCGCCCAGCCCTACTCCAGTGATAGCCTCCTGTGGAGTAATACCAAAAAGGGCGTGCCCGAGAAAATCCTCGTGCCAGCGGAGAGAGCAGCGTCAACTTCCACTGATCACGTGATCCGAGGCGGTGACATCAGAAAGGTCCAGACTTGGATAAACAGGTCCTTTAATAAACGATGCCTCTCTTCCAAAGCTGCTGAACCGCACGATCCCTCAGAAGGGAGAGAAGTGCACAGGAGAAAAAAAAAGTTGCGGCTCTGATAGCGCTAAGGAAGGATATATAGGCAGCTCAGGGTAAGGAATCAGCTGGGTCCTAGTGACCTCCAGCTTTAACTAAAAGGGGAATGTCTCTTAAAGCGACAGACATTTTCTTAGGATTTTGACTGGCCAAATGCTGGGACCTTTTGCAAGTGGCCTCTATAGTCTCATTCGTGCCTCCTGGCATACCCGTGACAAATACAGGGGATAAGTGTGGGCTTCTGATTTAATACAGAGGATACGTGTTGGATCCCGGTTTAATAGAGGGGATTCATGTGGGCTTGTGGTGTAATAATACAGGGGATATGTGTGGGTTCATGGTGTAATCCAGGGGACATGTTTGGGCTCCTGGTGTAATATAAGGCATGGACTTCTGGTTCCGGGTGAAGAGGTTCATGGGTGAAGAGGGCTCCCGCAATAATCGCCACAGACTGGTCCCGCACCGGAGCCCTAGACAGACAACACAGCTGAAAAGGTGCTGGAACAGTTCCGCACATGACGGAGGCTTGCCAGCAGCAACAATGTGCGAAGTGAGGAGGAGGTAACAGCCCTGATGCTGCGCACCACACCAGTAACAAGTTGCACACCAGCAGCGATATAAGCGACAGGGAAGGCTGTGCGGTGCGCTGACCTAACAGCATCTGACACCGCCGCATCAAGTTCCTAACACTGCCACCGATACCCCATTTTGCAGCAGAGGCTGGGCGGTGGAGGTGGTGGGGAGAGGCACACATGTTCTCACATGGACCGTTATGTGAAGAGCGGAGGAGGGGCGGGAAGCTTGGAGCAGGACATAGATCATGGGCAAAGATTTGCAATCAAGACAATAGCGCCAACAGCAGAAGGGGCTGCGCTCATGAGAGGGACAGAGGCTGAGTAGGGTCCTAAATACATGTAGCCAGAGTGATACCAGATGTATTTAGGAGGATGGAGGGTTGTCAGCACAGTCAGACCCTCTGGACTACGAAAAGCTAGCCGAAATCATGGCAATCTATCTTGCTGAAGATTTTAAGCAGGCAGTGCATGACCTGGTGCAAAATTCCACCCAAGAGTGGTCAAAAGTATGTAGGCAAAAGTCATACAACAAGAAGCACAAATACAGGTGGCAGAGCACAGGATTTCTGAAGCAGAAGATAAAATATACCAACTAGAGAAGCAGGTCAGCACTCTGCAGAAACAATCATCTGCTGCTTGGGAGAGGATGGATTTGGAAAACAGTTCTCGCGGGAATAACTTAAAAATGATAGGTCTCCCTGAATCTGTCACTGCCGGTCAGCTGGATGAGGTTTTTGTATCGGAACTCCCTAAGTTGGTAGGCCTCTCCCATAAATGCAGAGTAGAATGGGCGCACAGAATCGTCCCACCTGGAGATTCGAGGGCTGGCGGGAGAGAGGGCGACGTGCAAAACAGGAACACGCAATCCGCTGAAATAATCTAAACCGCGCCAGTTCACGTCTCGTTATTTAAATTATAAATACAGAGAAGAACTACTGAGGTCCAACAAGGGGAGATATCAATCTCTGAATTTTTGGTCATAAAGTCCTACTCTTTGGGGACTATTCAATTGAAGTCACACGCCGGCGGAGGGCGTTTAGTGAAGTCTGCATGCTATTATTTAAAAAGAACATACGATTCCAGTTGTCCTATCCTGCGCTGCTATGTTTCCAGCACCCGATAGGTCCTCACAGATCCGAAGGAATCTATGCGCATAGTCACTCGCAGCACTGCACCACCTGAAAGACATTTTCCTCGTAATGCCAGCCCTTGGGAGGAAAACAGCAGAAAAGATGGAGACAGGACTATCCAGACCTTACTGGCTGAGATCGGACTTCCAGGTGGACAATGGAGCTAAGAAGACGACGGTCCCGAGGGAACAGAGGACCCCCATGACAAGATTGAGCAAGAAGGGACAGAGTCAAAGTCAGACCCAACTGCGTTTTTGGGGGGGGTTTTTTGCCCGTAGCATTGCTTTTGACTCTTGATATTGACTCTTCCTATTTTACATTTTTATTTTTTCTTTCCTGCTATTCGTCAGACTAATGTTGAGATATCTAAGAGCTTGGTTGTGTTTCAGATTTTAGATCTGATGTTAGAGTATAACTGATTTCATTTTCTAGGTATTCTCAAGCCATCTTGATATATCGTATAAGAGAGACACGAGGGAGGATATGGGTAGCATGTTTATCAATCATTGACAGATGACATAACCAGGTTGAATGGGCAACGTGGGGAGTACCCAACGAATAGCAGTGGGGTAGAGGAGTTGTTGAGACACTCAGATATGATGGTTAATTATATTCGATTGTGTCCTATTTGTTGTGGGCTAAGGCTATTTTGATAGGTTTGGCACCTGGCCAGTTGTTGTTCAGTGTTTTTCACTGTTATAGGATGTACTGTTAGATCCTCTTGTCCCTCAATATAGAGCCACTATCTTATCATTTTTGACATTTAATAATTAGCTGGGAGAGGGAAGATTTCTTACGGGGTAGTGGCAGAAAAAAGTGAAGTCACGAATGGGAGGAATATAGGAGAGGTGCAGGAGGAGCAGGTCAAACGGGGTTGGTTCAGGGAGGGAAGGGATTTAGTACTCTAATCTTGAACATGTCTAACATGATGATACCATCTCTTAGCAATTTCTCCAACACTAGATGTCACACACCTGACTTTGCACATATACGACGCGACGCAGTGACACCTCCTATTTCTCATTATGGTTAGGCTGACCACGTAGAACGTTAAGGGGCTACGTTCGCCCAATAAATGAATGATGGGTCTGCGGCATTTGAAACAACTAAAGACTGACATCGCCCTTTTACAGGAGACGCATTTGGTTACGGAGGACTTTTTCAGAATAAAAAAAACGCTGTGTGGTGGAGGTTTATGGCTCCAGCTCGCTGGGTAGAAAGGCTGGGGTCTTGATTCTAATTCATAAAAATCTAGCACATGAAGTGACAGCGACCGACTTAGATCAGGAGGGATGAATAATCCACATCACAATACGACTACAGAATGACGTTATTAATCTATATAACATATATGCCCCACATACGGGTCAGAAAGACTTTTACTTGTCCTTACAGAACAACTTACTGATGACTCAAGGGACTAATATTATATTGGGAGGAGACTTCAATAAAGTATTGAGGGACGAAGAAGATAGACTGACTATGTCCCAAAGGCTATCAGGGGTAAGGAGAGATAAGCGGCAGAGAAGGGAATATCTGGAGGATATGACGAAAGAGTGGTGTTAGAAAGATGCTTGGCTAACATTTCACCCCATGGACCGTGAATATACTCACTTTTCTTATGCCCATGGGACCTGGTCCCGGTTAGACATGATCCTAATCTCAGCCAATATGTTTCAGAGGGTTTTAGATAAACATATAGAAACCATGGTAATATTAGACCATAACCCAGTGCAGCTAGATCTAACAAACTTTTCAAAAAGGGACGGATTATATCTGGAGATTTCCATCTAACAGAGGGCAATTTTATCAAACTAATGAAAGGAATGGTGGGTGGAACTTGAGTTGACCAACTCGGAACATAAATTGTCTCCCCGATTATTCTAGGAAACAGCGAAAGCAGTGATGAGGAAAAATCTTAGCCCATACTTTAAAAATGAAAAAAAAAAAACACATTAAGGAACAATATCTCACCGCAAGTAAGGAGATAAGGCAGGCATACTCACTGTATAAAACCTCCATGCTAAAGGAGGATAAAAATTAGATGGACGCAAGCTAAACTTAATTTTGACAATTGGGCGTCACAGCGAGAATGGCTGTATAAGGGACATCTAGAGATAGAGTTGAATAGATTCGAGGATAAAGCCGGGAAAATACTGGCAAATCTGGCCAGAGGACAACGCACCCACACCTCTATAATATCCATCAAAGAAAAACATGGTCAATTATTGACAGCACCGAAAAATATAAATAAAACCTTAGGGAAATTTTACTCCGCATTTTATAAAGACGACTGTTATTCAATTGAGGGGGGTATCGCGTGGCTGGAATGCATAAACCTCACAGATATATCTGAGGATGAATTAAATTACTTATTTAGTCCAACAACTGACACCGAAGTCGGTACAGCGAGATAAAACTTGGGTCGACTAAGGCATCGGGGCCAGACTGGTTCAATGGAGCGTTCTATAAATGACCTTAAATGACCAGATAACACCCACTCTTACAACACTTTTTAACAACTTCTTGCAAGGTGAAAAACTATCCAACACCATGAGCACGGCGAAACATCAAGCTCCTTCCTAACGGGGGTGGGGACCCGACAGATCCCGCCCAATACAGGCCAATTGCCTTAATTAATCTGGATGTCCAATTACTCTCCAAAATTATGGCAGATTGCCCAGAGTGCTTCCAAGACTTATTTCCCACAACAGGATTTATAAAGTGTAGATCGGCAGTTACTAACATACGAAAGGCTATGCTGTTGTTGGATGTAATTAAAGAGGAAAAATTAGATAGGGAGGGAGATCCAGCCATGATCACACTGGACGCTGAAAAAGCATTTGATAATATAAGGTGGTCATGGCTGGATCTAGTATTAGACAAAATTAAACTAATGGGACCATTCAGGCAGTATCTAAAAATGTTATACCACAACCCCAAAGCCAGGGTATGTACCCCGGGATTTCTTTCAGAAACTTTTGATTTGGAAAAAGGTACCAGACAAGGCTGCCCGTTGTCACCATTGTTGTTCGACCTAGCAATAGAGCCCTTGGCGAGATACTTGTCTGACTGTAGTCCATATCCGGGATTGAGGTTGGGGGAAGAGAAGTTAAGTCTGCCTTGTTTGCAGATGACATTGTCCTGTTTGAGGACCCCGAACGGGATCTTCCAAACCTGTTGTCCAAGATTGATTTGTTTGGGTAATTTTCCAGCGTTCGTCTGAACAAAAACAAATGCAATCTATTATTTCTAAGAGAGGGGAAGAGACGCGACTGTCAGGATCGTCTGTATGGTATCCCAATAACCAAAGTTTGCATTAAATATTTAGGCATATACTTAGGCAGGACCCCAAAACAGATATTATATGAATTTTACATTGATCATAGTGAAGATAGAAAAGGAGTTGGAACGTTGGGAAGGTGTCATCTCGTTAAAGTGACGAGTTTCGCACGACTACTCTACCCTTTACAAATTATACATATGCTACTTCGCCACTCAGACGTACACTGAATAAATGGGGCTTTTTGAACATTCCTATGGAAGGGGAAAAAGGCCAGAATAAATATAAATACATTAATGCGTACAAAAGATGATGGAGGAGTGGGACTTCCCATTGTAAGAGGCTATAAAATCTCCTATATTCTGAAAAATGTATTGAATTGGATAAAACAAACAAGCCGATATTCTGACTCCGCACTGGACGCCACATTTTGTTGACTGTGAGATCTGACTGCATTGCTCCATTCACCGCTGCAATTTATACCCCCCCATATCACACATTCCATAATTTCCAAGGATACTATTGCTACGTGGAAAGCAATAAGGAAAAAACTTAGTCTTGGAAGGTATCTAAACTTTTAAACTTATGGGCATTCCTAGCTTTCCCCTTGGGGAGGAAAAATGGTCTGCTTCAGGCATGGAGGAGAAAAGACATACGGACACTAGCGCGTATCTTGCATGTGCAAGGCAGACGGTGGATGACTGGGTTGGAGGTCATTCACAAGTACAACCTACCAGCCTTTCACCTAGCACAATATAGCCAATTACAACATTATGTTCTGACTAATCTACGTGAGGTTGACAAAGGGATGCACACCCCAGTTTGGGATGATCTAATCGAAAGGGATATAGGAGACATTACGATATCCTCAATATATGGGACACTTAGAGACACACTTCGACCCTCAAAGTTAACCCATAGGTTCCATAAATGGCATTCTCATATACAAGATGAGGACCTGACGCAAAGAATTTTGAGTGGCTGGGGACTAATCAGGAAACCTGTCAACAATGAAAGCTGGAGGGATAGTCCGTATAGAATAATGCACAGAACTATTTGAGGTTTCAATGTGCCTCCCAGCCCACAACACCCGGACAGATTATTGAAATGGCCCAAATGCGAGAGGGACAAATCAGATATGGAGCATGGGTTACGGTCCTGTCCGGCTTCGCAGATTTTTTGACAGCAGTACAACATGTGGTCCGGAGGGTCTGTGGAGTGTGGATATAAAAAAATCCTCTGTGCTGGATATTCCACTACACTGGTGATTAATGTAGGAGGAGGTGGCATGCCAGCAATATTCCATTACATTACGTTGCTGGCAAAAAGGCTAATATTACAACACTGGCTCTCGAAGCAGCTACCAGGGGAGGCTGAAATTATATCGGGGTTGCTGGCAGTAATGAGGATTGCGAAGAGAGAGGCGGAGAGTAATGTTGATACTGACGAAGAAGTTCATCATGAAACGAAGATCCTTCATGGAAGCTGTTCTTCCCGCTTCGGAGATTCAAGAGATAATGGTATCATTTAAATATTCGGAGGTGTATCTGTTGGAGAAGTTAGGTGGGAATTTGGGAATGTTACGTTGCAATAGCTGAGTGTGTAGGACTCCTATTGTAAAAATAAAATAAATGTTCATCTAGACATCAAGATCTATTTTAATTGCATACTTTGTGTGGAGAGAGTACGTTATTGGGTAGAGGGGCATGTTAGGTTCACTGGGGATGTTATAGTTCACTGACAACGATGAAGCTATTATGCGGTATACTGCAAGATATGATTGTCACATGTTATCTTTTTATTTCTTTTAATGTATCACGTTGTACTTTTGCAGAAAGTAGCGGCACACGGATTGGATCCAAAAATTTCCGGCG
This sequence comes from Allobates femoralis, assembly GCA_033576535.1. Classification (NCBI taxonomy): domain Eukaryota; kingdom Metazoa; phylum Chordata; class Amphibia; order Anura; family Aromobatidae; genus Allobates; species Allobates femoralis. The sequence goes on along the minus strand of JARQOC010000005.1, from coordinate 344,300,725 downwards.
TTTATTTGTGCATCAAGTTACAGGTGGTGCAGGGAGGGGGGGGTTGCTGACGGTGCAACGGACCGTTTCGAGGTACTCCTCTTCCACGGGCTAACCGAGTGACTGCTGGAGGCTCCATTTTATAGGAGGATCTCCTGCAGTCCACCGGCTGAGTGAAATTAAAACAATCAATACAAATAGCCTTCATAATAAAACATCGAATAAGACATCAAAATTACAGTGCTATCAAGGGATCTTACCCATTTTTCGGATATAAAAACCTGCAGGGCTCAATAGATTAACTGGTAGCATTACATTACCATAGCAGTTTGACTAAGGCAGTTTTCCTGTTCGATCTATCGTGTCTGACACTATACTGCTCAGGCATGACCAATCTATAAATGTTAATGGATCTGCACTACTGAGACTTAAGACTGCATTACTGGGAGCTGTTGCACAGAGAGAAAAAAAAAAAAACATTTTTTCCCTTCCTTCTCCCTTCCTCACTCCGCGCAACTTAGCTCCCATGTGTGCTTATATTAATAGTGCTTATATACTAATTTAGTCTCCTGTGTGCAGTTTTTTTTTTTTTTTTTTTTTTTTTTTTTTTTTTTGGTGTTTAATGCTGAATACAAAGATTATGAGGACTGCTGTCCCCATTGGGGCTCTATATCAACCCTTCCCATATCGCCAATTGTTATCATGTGTGTTTTTGAGCTTTTTAAGTTTTTTATAACAAGACTTGTACTCTCCCCACATACGGTAAACTGGAAATCCGCAAACATTTCCTTATTTCTTTGTATTTAGACCCAAATGGTCTTATATTACTCTCAAGTTTCCTTTCTATAATAATAATAACTACGCAGCTCAACAAGTTAGACAAGATTAATACCGTAAATAATATACAGATTAAATTAAGAGAACGGCTAAAGGATTATAAAAAAACGGACATATCAATTTTGTCGTTCATACCCAATAAACCTTGCGCATCAGTGTGAATAATCCATTTGGATTCTATTTGAAGGAGGTATCTACCAAAGTCTCCTCCTCTAGGTGATAATGCAGGCTTCTCAAGACCCATAAATGACAAAACCTCTGGGTTGCCTTGATGGTAGTCTCTTATGTGTTTTATCAGGCGTGGGCTTCCCTTTCCAGAGGTTATCGAATTAAAATGTTCCCGAAATCTGTGGAACAAAGGTCTTATTGTTTTACCAACATAGAAGTGGGAACACGGGCATTTCACGATGTACACTACTCCCTTTGACCTACAGTTGATGTAATTTCTTACTGGAATGGATATACCATTGATATTAACATTACGGCCAGGTACAAAGTATCTACACCAGGGACAATTCCCACAACGATGGTTCCCTTTTACTGGATTACTGGAGAGCCACGAATTGTTTTTTTTCTGTTATGTTGGTCAATCGTTTTTTTTATCAACGTATCACCCAGATTTCTACTTCGCCTGTATGAAACTACTGGCAAAGAAGAGTCTGGGATATTTGGCTCAGATTGTATAATGTGCCAATGCCTCCTGATACAAGAGGAGATTTTGTCAAACATGGGACCAAATCTAAAACTAAAAAAGAACCTTTTTTCCCTTTTTTCATTCCATTGCCTACTTTTGGCTTTAGGGGTCACATCTTTTCCATCAAATTTGCTCTCAGCCCGTATTTGGGCTCGTGATAGCAAATTTTTGGGGTAACCTCTATCTTGTAGAGCCTTACCTAGCTCGTTCGCCTGTCTTTGATAGTTTGAACTAGAGTTATTTATCCTCCTTGTCCTTAAGAATTGGCTATACGGTAACCCTTCTTTTGTATGTAAAGGGTGTGCGCTTTTGTAATGCAAAAAGGCATTAGAAGCGGTCTTTTTTCTGAAGATTGACCGTATGATTTTAGACTCTTGTATCTGAAGATGTACATCCAAGAATTGTAATGATTGGCCACCAAACTCCGATGTAAAGTACATATTGTACTCATTGGTTGAATTCAGATAGTAAATGAATTCATCAAACGTGGCTTTATCTCCATTAGACGTTGTACCATGTCATTGTCAGTGATGTACCACGAAACTGAATAAAAATAAATTTTCAATAAAATACAGGGGCTATATGTGTGCTCCTGGAGGTAATACAGGGGCTATGTGTGAGCTCCTGGTGTAATACAGGGGGCTGGGTGCAGCTTCCTGCTATATACTGGGGGCTGCGTGCTGCAGGTTGTTAGAAGAATAGTAAAGAGTTGTCTTAGTCACTTTGGTGTTTCTGTGGCTGCTGCTTCACTGACAGTCCTGTCCCAGTGTGCGCCATTCTCCAGAATTCCTAGTTTTCGGCAGCTTCCTTGAATGCATCACAGACATGCATAAGCTGTATTATACTATGAATGTCTTTCGTTGTGAATAGCAACAAATCAGAAACTGAGCTGTGGTTGGTTGCTATAAACCACCTGATAAATATCCAGGCTAACTTTCAAAACAGGCAAGGCAGTATCGCCACACGTACAAACATTGAATAGGCTTTTTACTGACTGTAAAGCGCAGGGTTAAAAATTCCCCTCAAAACATGGTCTATGACGTTCCCGGAGTCAAATTTGGTGTGTGCAAAATGTCGTAAAATTTTGTAAAATGCGACAATGCAGATTCCTTGAGTGACATACACATATACCCGCCGCTCTATATATCTGCTATATAATCACACTGTCCCTTCTGTCATCCACTTCCGTCCTCGAATCCCATAAGGCACCGCACCAGCCGGAAGTACCCGTGCCGCCATATTGGAACACCCAAGTGATGGGTATTCCGATATGGCAGCCACTATCGGGTTTTCCTGCTGCTCGGTCTCCCTTACTGCTCCTTCCTCCCCTGGACCTGTTACCATTGCTGGCTGATAGCTGAGGATCTCAGTAGAGCAGGTCATGTGACAGGGCAGGTTCAGACTCACGTGACCTCATGCGTCACATAGGCCTTGTCACATGACCTGCTCTACTGAGATCCTCAGCATCCAGCCACAACGGTAACACGGGGCCAGTGGAGGAGCAGAACAGCAATGTAGGAGGACAGAGCAAGTGAGGGGCTGGAGAACCGCACACAAAAGGGGGGAAAGGGAGAGTACATAAGGGGGCACAGAGACGGCACACGAACCCCCACCCTGATGCCACCGCCTTCCCGATGCGATGGCATCGGGGCACACATCCGGTATAAGTATAACATATGTATGTGTGTATGTATATTAGGGTGACCACAAAAAATCGATGTCGGAATTTTGTCCGTCTGGACCCCACAAAACGATTCCCCTTTCCAGATATTGAGAGAGCCAAAATTTGAGCTCGATCAAACAACGTTAACCCGTGCCGCTCGTCGCTCAAAGTTTGAAAAAATCCAAATTTTTGGCCAAAAAGCTGACATTTGGAGCCATAACTCCAGAACGGTAAATAATAAAAACACGCTTAATATCTCAAAAGAAAGCTAATGTTGTTCTTCAAAATTTATATTTTATACATAATTGTTATTTTAAGTCAAACTGAGTTACAACAGCTTTTAGCCCCAAGAACGTGACCTGGTACCACTAGGAGCATACTTCGTATATTTTGTTATTAAGTGATAAATTTTGTTTTTTTTTGGTATATTTTTGAGTTTAAAGTAGAAGTATAATAAAAAACAAGTAATACTGATAAGTCTAATGGCATTTTTTATTTTAAAGTATAAAAATGAGGTACCGTATATACTCGTGTATAAGTCGAGTTTTTCAGCCCAAAATTTGGGCTGAAAAGTCTCCCCCTCAGCTTATAGTAACATAGTAACATAGTTTTTAAGGTTGAAGGAAGACTTTAAGTCCATCTAGTTCAACATAGCCTAACATGTTGATCCAGAGGAAGGCAAAAAAAACCCATGTGGCAACACTAAGCTCCACATTGGGGGAAAAAATTCCTTCCTGACTCCAGATACGGCAATCAGACTAGTTCCCTGGATCAACGCCCTATCAAAGAATCTAGTATATATAACTGGTAATATTATAGTTTTCAAGAAAGGCATCCAGGCCCTTCTTAAATGTTAGTAGTGAGTCCCTCATTACAACATCATGTGGCAGAGAGTTCCACAGTCTCACTGCTCTTACAGTAAAGAATCCGCGTCTGTGATTATGATTAAACCTTCTTTCCTCCAGACGTAGAGGATGCCCCCTTGTCCCTGTCTCAGGCCTAAGAGTAAAGAGATCATTAGAAAGGTCTCTGTACTGCCCCCTCATATATTTATACATTATTATAAGATCACCCCTAAGCCTTCGTTTTTCCAAGCTAAATAACCCCAAGTTTAATAACCTGTCTTGGTATTGCAGACCCCTTAGTCTTCTAATGACTTTTGTCGCTCTTCTCTGGACCCGCTCTAGTTCAGCTATGTCTTTCTTATACACCGGAGACCAGAATTGTACACAGTATTCTAAGTGTGGTCGCACTAGTGACTTGTATAGAGGTAAAATTATGTTCTCCTCATGAGCATCTATGCCTCTTTTAATGCATCCCATTATTTTGTTTGCCTTTGCAGCAGCTGCCTGACACTGGCCACTAAATGTGAGTTTATCATCTATCCATACAAGCAGGTCTTTTTCAGTGACAGTTTTGCCCAGTGTTTTACAATTAAGCACATAATTATACCTTTTGTTTCCTCTGGGTCTATACGGTAGGCTGCGTGGTGGGGGCTGTGGAGGCGGGGGAGGCTGCTGTATGAGCGGCCCCGTCACGTGGGGCCTCATTATATATGCACTGCTTCCCCTGTCAATCAGCGGCAGGGGGAAGCAGTGCATATATGCCCCCAAATGCTGGCACTCTTCCCCCTTGTAAGGTCCGTCCCCCCCCCCCCCCCCGCTGCGTATGTTACCATCCCGGTCTTCTGCTCAGCGCCGCTCCTCGGTACTCCGTTCTTAATTCTGCCGTCCTGTTACATCCGGGATCTCCGGCCGTCGCAGGCATATGACGTCATCGCGCGACGGCCGGGGATCCCGGATGCAGCGAGGACGGAGCATGGAGAACGGAGCACCGAGGAGCGGTGCTGAGCAGAAGACCGGGATGGTAAGATAAGCAGCGGGGGAGGGGGGGGGGGGCCCTTACAAGGGGGGCGAGTGCCAGCATTTGGGGGCTGCTATATACCCCCTGGGGGCTGCTGTATACTACCACTGGGGCTGCCGTATACTACCACTGGGGCTGCTGTATACTACCACTGGGGCTGCTGTATACTACCACTGGGGCTGCTGTATACTACCACTGGGGCTGCTGTATACTACCACTGGGGCTGCTGTATACTACCACTGGGGCTGCTGTATACTACCACTGGGGCTGCTGTATACTACCACTGGGGCTGCTGTATACTACCACTGGGGCTGCTGTATACTACCACTGGGGCTGCTGTATACTACCACTGGGGCTGCTGTATACTACCACTGGGGCTGCTGTATACTACCACTGGGGCTGCTGTATACTACCACTGGGGCTGCTGTATACTACCACTGGGGCTGCTGTATACTACCACTGGGGCTGCTGTATACTACCACTGGGGCTGCTGTATACTACCACTGGGGCTGCTGTATACTACCACTGGGGCTGCTGTATACTACCACTGGGGCTGCTGTATACTACCACTGGGGCTGCTGTATACTACCACTGGGGCTGCTGTATACTACCACTGGGGCTGCTGTATACTACCACTGGGGCTGCTGTATACTACCACTGGGGCTGCTGTATACTACCACTGGGGCTGCTGTATACTACCACTGGGGCTGCTGTATACTACCACTGGGGCTGCTGTATACTACCACTGGGGCTGCTGTATACTACCACTGGGGCTGCTGTATACTACCACTGGGGCTGCTGTATACTACCACTGGGGCTGCTGTATACTACCACTGGGGCTGCTGTATACTACCACTGGGGCTGCTGTATACTACCACTGGGGCTGCTGTATACTACCCTGGGGCTGCTGTATACTACCTCTGGGGCTGCTGTATACTACCTCTGGGGCTGCTGTATACTACCTCTGGGGCTGCTGTATACTACCTCTGGGGGCTGCTGTTATACTACCTCTGGGGCTGCTGTATACTACCTCTGGGGCTGCTGTATACTACCTCTGGGGCTGCTGTATACTACCTCTGGGGCTGCTGTATATACCTCTGGGGCTGCTGTATATACCTCTGGGGCTGCTGTATATACCTGGGTGCGTAAACCTGGGGCTGTGCTGTATACTACCTACTGGGCTGCTGCTGTATACTACCACTGGGGCTGCTGTATACTACCACTGGGGCTGCTGTATACTACCTCTGGGGCTGCTGTATACTACCACTGGGGCTGCTGTATACTACCACTGGGGCTGCTGTATACTACCACTGGGGCTGCTGTATACTACCACTGGGGCTGCTGTATACTACCACTGGGGCTGCTGTATACTACCACTGGGGCTGCTGTATACTACACTGGGGCTGCTGTATACTACCACTGGGGCTGCTGTATCTACCACTGGGGCTGCTGTATACTACCACTGGGGTGCTGATACTAATGGGCTGTATACTACACTGGGGCTGCTGTATACTAACTACTGGGGCTGCTGCTGTATATACCTCTGGGGCTGCTGTATACACACTGCTGGGGCTGTATACTGTGCTGGGGTCCACCCTCGGCTTATACACGAGTCAATAGGTTTTCCCAGGTTTTGGGGGCAAAAGTAGGGGGGTCGGCTTATACACGGGTCAGCTTATACACGAGTATATACAGTATATAATACATACAAAACACACAGAAAATATACAGACGTACCTACATGGAGTTGATAATTTTACATAGTTATCTAATCTATTCTAGAGCTTTTGTTAAAGTAGTTTTTGAAACGTCAGAATATAATGCTCGGCATTTGCTTACAACTTGCAGGACATACTGCTTTTGTTCTTCAAAAAAGATAGTCCATAATGATACTACTATTTGATTATCTAGAAATCTCCTTATTCATATTGTGACCACTTATGTGACCGCATACTTCCGATCATGTGATCAGTAACTTAGGTTACTGACAACATCGCACTCACGCGTGTGCGCGCGTCTTGATGACGCGATGCCAATGTGCACTCGCAGGTCTATATAAACGCTGGAGACACGGCGTCCTGCACACTGTCATCTCCAGCATAATATGCAATCCTTTCCAGCGTCAGATGGTGAGTGCCCATTAATTGACATCCTTGTTTAGAGTATAAACCTTGTGGGATCCTGGTGACTCGAACTCCCTCATGTTACTAGATAATAATGGTGATTTTATGCTTCATCTTGACTGTGTTAAATCTCTTGTTTGATTATGGGCTTCTCTTTTCTCATATAGCCTTTGTGAATTACAAAATCAGCTTCAAGAAGTAGCCTGAACCAGAATTGATGGTAGAATTTTCTATGAGTTTTCTCACATTTTATGTTACTGTATAAACATGAATACTGATTATAGTATGATATTTTTCTTTATTTCCATAGCAACTGATGAAGGCCAGTGAGGCCGAAACGTTTTGTAAAACAATTCTGTTCCTTTGAGCTGCACATTAAATATAGAATTTTCATTCCATTTGTGCCAAGTTATTATTATTACAGTAATTACGGGTTGGAGACCCTACTTGAGCACTACTCGTTGGTCATTAATATTTCTTTCTCTATCCACATATTGAGCATGGATCCCATTTGGAACAAAAGGAGCACCTGAAAAAAAACATAAACCTGAAAAACAGTTAATATCAGAAAAGTGAACAGTGCTTTTCAAAAATAGTCAACTACTCAATAACAAAAGTGAGACACAGAAGACAACAGAAAAGAGATGTTTCTAAATGACCCTCGTCTTAAAATTAACGTTGAGACCGTTGGGTCTCAAACGTATTCAATCTCATTATCCACTCTAGTTCTTTTTTCTTTAGGAGTCGGACTCGGATCGCCCCCCCCCTTCTCATTTGTGGAATAGTATCAATGATCCTAAAACGTAACTGCTTTTCTTTATGCCCTTTTTCTACAAAATGCCTAGACACTGGTAGATCTAATCGTTTTTTCCTGATGGTATGTCGGTGCAAATTTAATCTCGTCTTGAAATCGCAAGTCGTTTCACCGACATACCATAGGTTACACGAACATTGTAAAATATATATACCGTATATACTCGTGTATAAGCCGACCCGTGTATAAGCCGACCCCCCTACTTTTGCCCCCAAAACCTGGGAAAACCTATTGACTCGTGTATAAGCCGAGGGTGGACCCCAGCACAGGTATACAGTCCCCCCCAGTGGTATACAGCAGCCTCCCCAGTGGTAGTATACAGCAGCCACAGAGGTATATACAGTAGCCCCAGTGGTCGTATACAGCAGCCTCCCCAGTGGTAGTATACAGCAGTCTCCCCCTGTGTAGTATACAGCAGGCTCCCCCTGTGGTAGTATACAGCAGTCTCCCCCTGTGGTAGTATACAGCAGTCTCCCCCTGTGGTAGTATACAGCAGTCTCCCCCTGTGGTAGTATACAGCAGTCTCCCCCTGTGGTAGTATACAGCAGTCTCCCCCTGTGGTAGTATACAGCAGTCTCCCCCTGTGGTAGTATACAGCAGTCTCCCCCTGTGGTAGTATACAGCAGTCTCCCCCTGTGGTAGTATACAGCAGTCCTCCCCTGTGGTAGTATACAGCAGTCTCCCCCTGTGGTAGTATACAAGCAGGTATACAGCCCACCTGTGGTAGTATACAGCAGTCTCCCCCTGTGGTAGTATACAGCAGCCTCCCCCTGTTGTAGTATACAGCAGCCATGAGGTATATACAGCAGCCCTTCCCCTGTGGTAGTATACAACAGACTCCCCTGTGGTAGTATACAGCAGCCTCCCCCTGTGGTAGTATACAGCAGCCCAGAGGTATATACAGCCCCAGTGGTAGTATATACAGCATGTATATAAGCCCGTGTATATAACAGCCCAGTGGTAGTATACAGCAGCCCCAGTGGTAGTATACAGCAGCCCCAGTGGTAGTATACAGCAGCCCCTGTGGTAGTATACAGCAGCCCCAGTGGTAGTATACAGCAGCCCCAGTGGTAGTATACAGCAGCCCCAGTGGTAGTATACAGCAGCCCAGTGGTAGTATACAGCCCCAGTGGTAGTATACAGCAGCCCCAGTGGTAGTATACAGCAGCCCCAGAGGTATATACAGCAGCAGCCCCAGTGGTTAGTATACAGCAGCCCCAGTGGTATTATACAGGCCCCAGTGGTAGTATACAGCAGCCCCAGTGGTAGTATACAGCAGCCCCAGTGGTAGTATACAGCAGCCCCAGTGGTAGTATACAGCAGCCCCAGTGGTAGTATACAGCAGCCCCAGTGGTAGTATACAGCAGCCCAGTGGTAGTATACAGCAGCCCCAGTGGTAGTATACAGCAGCCCCAGTGGTAGTATACAGCAGCCCCAGTGGTAGTATACAGCAGCCCCAGTGGTAGTATACAGCAGCCCCTGTTCAGCAGCCATGGTAGTATACAGAGCCCAGTATAACAGCACCCCAGTGGTTAGTATACAGCAGCCCCAGATGGTATATACAGCCCCAGTGGTAGTATACAGCAGCCCCAGTGGTAGTATACAGCAGCCCAGTGGTAGTATACAGCAGCCCCAGTGGTAGTATACAGCAGCCCCAGTGAGTTACAGGCCCCAGTGGTAGTATACAGCAGCCCTTACCAGTGGTAGTATACAGCAGCCCCAGTGGTAGTATACAGCAGCCCCATGTGTATACAGCAGCCCCAGTGGTAGTATACACAGCCAGTGCACCCCAGTGGTTGTATACAGCAGCCCCAGTGGTGTATACAGCAGCCCAGTGGTTTATACAGCAGCCCCAGTGGTAGTATACAGCAGCCCAGTGGTATATACAGCAGCCCCAGTGGTAGTATAAGCAGCCCGAGCAGCAGCCCCAGGGGTGTATACACCAGCAGCCCCAGGGGTGTATACACCAGCAGCCCCAGGGGTGTATACACCAGCAGCCCCAGGGTGTATACACCAGCAGCCCCAGGGCTGTATAACCAGCAGCCCCAGGGCTGTATACACCAGCAGCCCCAGGGCTGTATACACCAGCAGCCCCGGAGGTATACAGGCCCCCCCATCAAGCTTGCGCGGCAGCCTGTAAAGGAAAATCATACTCATCGCTGTCCCGCGCTGTCCCGCCGCTTGCCGACACACGATCCCGGGCTTCAATCCGCGTCTTCCGGGTTCCTGTGGTCGCGCGCAATGACGTCATTGCCCGCGACCACAGAAGACGCGGATTGAAGCCCGGGATCGTGATGGCAGCGGCGGGACAGCGCGGGACAGCGATGAGTATGATTTTCCTTTACAGGCTGCCGCGCAAGGGGGGGGGGGGGGCCTGGCGCTTGGTGGGGGGCCTGTATACCTTCAGGGCAGCTGCTGTATATATACGGTTTACCGTATATACCCGCGTATAAGCCGAGGGGGGACTTTTCAGCCCAAATTTTGGGCTGAAAAACTCGGCTTATACGCGAGTATATACGGTAATATACAGTCAGTTAGGTCCAGAAATATTTGGACAGTGACACAATTTTCGCGAGTTGGGCTCTGCATGCCACCACATTGGATTTGAAATGAAACCTTTACAACAGAATTCAAGTGCAGATTGTAACGTTTAATTTGAAGGGTTGAACAAAAATATCTGATAGAAAATGTAGGAATTGTACACATTTCTTTACAAACACTCCACATTTTAGGAGGTCAAAAGTAATTGGACAAATAAACATAACCCAAGCAAAATATTTTTATTTTCAATATTTTGTTGCAAATCCTTTGGAGGCAATCACTGCCTTAAGTCTGGAACCCATGGACATCACCAAACGCTGGGTTTCCTCCTTAATGCTTTGCCAGGCCTTTACAGCCGCAGCCTTCAGGTCTTGCTTGTTTGTGGGTCTTTCCGTCTTAAGTCTGGATTTGAGCAAGTGAAATGCATGCTCAATTGGGTTAAGATCTGGTGATTGACTTGGCCATTGCAGAATGTTCCACTTTTTTGCACTCATGAACTCCTGGGTAGCTTTGGCTGTATGCTTGGGGTCATTGTCCATCTGTACTATGAAGCGCCGTCCAATCAACTTTGCAGCATTTGGCTGAATCTGGGCTGAAAGTATATCCCGGTACACTTCAGAATTCATCCGGCTACTCTTGTCTGCTGTTATGTCATCAATAAACACAAGTGACCCAGTGCCATTGAAAGCCATGCATGCCCATGCCATCACGTTGCCTCCACCATGTTTTACAGAGAATGTGGTGTGCCTTGGATCATGTGCCGTTCCCTTTCTTCTCCAAACTTTTTTCTTCCCATCATTCTGGTACAGGTTGATCTTTGTCTCATCATTCCATAGAATACTTTTCCAGAACTGAGCTGGCTTCTTGAGGTGTTTTTCAGCAAATTTAACTCTGGCCTATCTACTTTTGGAATTGATGAATGGTTTGCATCTAGATGTGAACCCTTTGTATTTACTGTCATGGAGTCTTCTCTTTACTGTTGACTTAGAGACAGATACACCTACTTCACTGAGAGTGTTCTGGACTTCAGTTGATGTTGTGAACGGGTTCTTCTGCACCAAATAAAGTATGCGGCGATCATCCACCACTGTTGTCATCCGTGGACGCCCAGGCCTTTTAGAGTTCCCAAGCTCACCAGTCAATTCCTTTTTTCTCAGAATGTACCCAACTGTTGATTTTGCTACTCCAAGAATGTCTGCTATCTCTCTGATGGATTTTTTCTTTTTTTTCAGCCTCAGGATGTTCTGCTTCACCTTAATTGAGAGTTCCTTTGACCGCATGTTGTCTGGTCACAGCAACAGCTTACAAATGCAAAACCACACACCTGGAATCCACCCCTGACCTTTTAACTACTTCATTGATTACAGGTTAACGAGGGAGACGCCTTCAGAGTTAATTGCAGCCCTTAGAGTCCATTGTCCAATTACTTTTGGTCCCTTGAAAAAGAGGAGGCTATGCATTACAGAGCTATGATTCCTAAACCCTTTCTCCGATTTGGATGTGGAAACTCTCATACTGCAGCTGGGAGTGTGCACTTTCAGCCCATATTATTTATATATATATATATATTTATTTATATTTGTATTTCTTAACATGTTTTTGTAAACAGCTAAAATAACAAAACTTGTGTCACTGTCCAAATATTTCTGGCCCTAACTGTGTGTGTGTGTGTGTATATGTGTGTGTGTATATATATTATATATATATATATATATATATATATATATATATATATAATATATTATATATATATATATATATATATATATATATATATATATATATATTTCATGACAGACAAGTGAAACATCCCTTCCTATCCATTCCAGTAATAGATGTTTAAAATGACTTTTTAAAAGGTCCAATGTCAGATTTGACCAAAGTTGACCCCAGGGTACGGTTACGTTTGTACGAAAATATTGGTGGTTTCGAAAATTCCTTTACCTGTGGTAAGCATCTATGTAACATACCCCAATGTCTGCGTACAATTTTCGCAACCGCTTTTCTCTCCTCACAAAAGGTTATTACCATAGGGATCCTATCAAAATCTTTTTCCACTTTCCCCTGATCAAGACTGTCTCTCCCGTTTTCACCTTTAATTTTTGTTTATTTAACAGATGAGATGGATATCCTCTATCAGAGAATTTTTTGTTATCATTTTGTCCATTGCTTTCTCACAAGATTTTTCATAGTTTTCAATCCATTTAACCCTTAGCAATTGACTGTAGGGAATCCCTTCCAGCGTTTTTTAGGGTGTTGACTTGCATATAGCAATAGATCATTCCTGTCTGTTGGTTTTATAATTAATTTTGCAGCAAGTTTATCTTCCACCCTCTCCACGTCAACATCTAAGAATTTTATATTGCTATCCGAATGCACAAGGGTACATTTTATCGTTTCAAATATGGTGTTGAGGAATCTGTGAAACTCTAGTAACATATTCTCATTTCCAGTCCATATGAGGAAGATGTCATCTATGTATCTCCACCACGCAGCAACATAGCTGAAGTGGTATACATAGATGAGATCCTCCTCCAATACACTCCTTACAATATTTGCATACGCGGGCGCCATATTCGCGCCCATAGCGGTCCCTCGTCGTTGCAAAAAGTACTCGTCACCGAATGGGAAGTAAGTTTTTTGTCAGAACCAACTCCAACAATTGTTTAACAAAAGTTTTTTCCTTTTCTATCATTTGGGTCTCTTTATCTAACTTTTTCATCACTGCCTCAACACCCCTTCCATGATCTATGGATGTATATAGGGAAGTGACATCGAACGAGGCTAAAATAACCTCGCCCCATAACTCCATCCCCTTGATTTTCTGCAGAAAATCTGTAGTATCTTTTACAAAAGATTCAGCATTTTGGGCAATAGGGTTTGGAATTCTTTCCAAATATACACCTATCCTATACAGAATAGAGTCACACCCTGAGACAATTGGTGTACCCGGGGGTGGACTATGAGAGATTTATTTATTTTCGGTAACACATATACCACCGGTGTCATAGGACACTTCACAGTCAAAAAATCATGTACATCTTGCTCAATCACTTTATCTTTTAAAGCGCTATTCAATACAATTTTGATTTCTCTAGCTAGTCCAATTTTCGATCATATGATAATCTCTCATAGACCCCCGGTTCGGCCAACTGTCTATTTATCTCTTGTATATATTTTTTTCTGTCCATAATTACCGTATATACTCGTGTATAAGCCGACCCGTGTATATGCCGATCCCCCTACTTTTGCCCCCAAAATCTGGGAAAACCTATTGACTCGTGTATAAGCCGAGGGTGGACCCCAGCACAGGTATACAGCCCCCAGCAGTGTGGTATACAGGCCCCCGCAGTGGTATACAGGCCTCCCCAGTGGTAGTATACAGCCCCTAGAAGTGTGGTATACAGCAGCCTCCCCAGTGGTATATACAGCAGCAGCCCCAGTGGTAGTATACAGCAGCCCCAGAGATATATACAGCAGCCCCAGTGGTAGTATACAGCAGCCCCAGAGGTATATACAGCAGCCTCCCCAGTGGTATATACAGCAGCAGCCCCAGTGGTAGTATATAGCAGCCCCAGAGATATATACAGCAGCCCCAGTGGTAGTATACAGCAGACCCAGAGGTATATACAGCAGCCCCAGTGGTAGTATACAGAAGCCCCAGAGGTAGTATACAGAAGCCCCAGTAGTAGTATACAGAAGCCCCAGTAGTAGTATACAGCAGCCTCAGTTGTATATACAGCAGCAGCCCCGAGTAGGTAGTATATACAGAAGCCCCAGTAGTAGTATACAGCATCCCCAGAGGTAGTATACAGAAGCCCCAGAGGTAGTATACAGAAGCCCCAGTAGTAGTATACAGCAGCCTCAGTGGTATATACAGCAGCAGCCCCAGTAGTAGTATACAGAAGCCCCAGTAGTAGTATACAGCAGCCCCAGTAGTAGTATACAGCAGCAGCCCAGTGGTAGTATACAGCAGCAGCCCCAGGGGGTATATACAGCAGCAGCCCCAGGGGAATATACAGCAGCAGCCCCAGGGGTATACAGGACCCCCCCCCCCCCCCCATTAGTATACAGGGGCCCCAGCTGTATACAGCAGCCCACGCTGTATACAGCCCCCCCGTGGTATCCAGGGCCCCCCGTATATACAGCCCCCCGTGGTATCCAGGGCCCCCCTTGCTGCACCTGTAAGGGAAGATATCAGTATACTTATCGCTGCCGCCGCCGCTCCGCTTCTCGGTCACCGCGATGCTCCGGGTCTTCATGTTTCCTGTTCCTTCTCCGACGCTCGAACAATGACGTCATTTCCTGAGCGCCGGAGAAGGAACAGGAAGCATGAAGACCCGGAGCATCGCGGTGACCGAGAAGCGGAGCGGCGGCGGCGGCAGCGATAAGTATACTGATATCTTCCTTTACAGGTGCAGCAAGGGGGGCCCTGGATACCACGGGGGGGCTGTATATACGGGGGGCCCTGGATACCACGGGGGGGCTGTATATATGGGGGGCCCTGGATACCACGGGGGGGCTGTATATACGGGGGGCGGGATACCACGGGGGGGGGGGGGGGGCGCTGTAAAGCTATTACCGTATATACCCGTGTATAAGCCGAGGGGGGACTTTTCAGCACATTTTATGTGCTGAAAAACTCGGCTTATACACGAGTATATACGGTACTACCGCCCCGCCCTTATCGGCACTTTTTATTATAATGCTTTCATCTCTTGATAGTTTCTGTAATGCATCCATTTCATTTTTTGTCACTTATCTAACATAGGTTTTTGTGGATTTACTACGAGGGTAACGGACATGGTCCTTCCATGGCTCCCCACTGTTGGAGAGCCCAGTTAAAGTTGATGTAACCTACAATTGCCCGACAAATGCAAGGCGTCCCAGGACTGTTCGCCATTCCTCTCCAGACCCCCACAGCGGGAGT
This sequence comes from Allobates femoralis, assembly GCA_033576535.1. Lineage (NCBI taxonomy): Eukaryota > Metazoa > Chordata > Amphibia > Anura > Aromobatidae > Allobates > Allobates femoralis. The sequence goes on along the minus strand of JARQOC010000005.1, from coordinate 344,285,281 downwards.
GCTGGCTGGCGGTGATGACAGCCAAGTCCCACAAAATGCAGGCTGAAACACCATGACCCACAGTGGCACGGGTAATTCAATGAAGGGTCTCTGGAATCTACGACTAAGACCCTTAGCATAATCACGTCTCAGTGCCCCACCGTTGGGGCGCTGGGTCGTAACTAACATTGCGATAGGCCATATCCCGTTCTAGACTCCCCACTGGTGGGGACTCGGGTTGAGGGGTGGCGTCACATGGCCTGCCTGGCCTCCCTCCCCAGACTATCAAAACCAAACTCTATTTCGCAGGACGTAGAACGCGAGCACAGCTGCCAAACACCTCACTGCACCTATATTAGGTACGTGGGATTATTTAACTCGCGCAATTACTCTGCACAGCCCACTCCAAAGTAGGATCTAGCAGACTCCGACTGCATGGACCCAATGGATGGGCCCTCCAGTCCTCAGTATAGCCGTGATTTGAACCTCCTTCTACGCCGTCAGCCCCTTCCCAACTCAGGAATCAAAAAGACATGACCGTGAGACCTGAAGCACATAAAAAATAAGAGTTTTTCCCAGCCTGAAGGTTGCAATGTCTGTACTGCATTCTGGGAAAGTGGTCATCCATATCTGGGTGACATAAGCAGCAATGCATGACTTTCAGGGACTGCGAACACTTTGTCACTGACACAATGCACGTTAAGGAGACTTGGTTGGCGGATCCACTTCCACAAATCTGCCACAATTCCGACAGCTTTACTCAGTTTTCCAGTCATGGCACGGTTTCTTCATCTAGGAATCCGCAGTTTCCTTCAGCGGTCTCCTCAAGCCTTCACAGTTGCCATAAGAGTCCTAGTCAGGATGGGGGCCGCATGGAAGACAGTTACATTGGATCAACTGCACCTCCGGCCTTGGTAATTATCCCTGATCAGGCATGGTGCGAGAACACCCGGTCACTTGACGGGCAGTTTTTATCTACCATTATCCACCAGGTAGTCTCTCCACTAGTGGCTCCGGCCACTCTCGTTCTCCGAAAAGTCATTCTTTCCACGACGCTGGAAGGATATAACCACAGGCCCAAGTCGGACAGTATGTGGTGCGATGTAACTTTGTCACAAGGCACATGGTACTAGTCACACCCACACCCGAAAATGCCCCTCAAGCTAAGAAGATTCAGGCGGTGTTTCTAGTACTGAAGTCATTCAATCACCTTCAGCCAGTCAGACATGTCAGGATACAGGCAGACAATGACACAGCATTGGCATAGGTCAGCCACCAGGATGGAACCCGCAGGCTCCAAGCGATGACAACTGCTCGCCACATCCGTCACTGGGTGAAAGCGTTGTCCATGATACTGTCAGCTGTTCTTATACCAGGTAGAGACAGTTGGGAAGCAGATTTCCTAAACCGCCAAGGGATGGACTAAGGGAAATAGTCCCGTCATCCAGATGTTAGCGGTCACATCTGCCAGCGCCATGAAAACACAGATGTAGGACTGACTGCGGCACGTCTCAAAGCCAAAGTGCCAATCATCCTCGCCAGGTCCCATGATCCACAGTCATTCGGACAGACACGTTAGTCCGGGACTGGACCCTTATCCGTTTTCTCTATATTCTTCCCCCGCTACCACGTTAGTGCGGAAGGTCAAGCAAGGACATCGCAGGATTATCCTTGTGGCCTCAGACTATGCCAGAGGTGCTTTGTACACAGATTTCGTCCAACTCATAGCAGCACTACCAGGACGCCTAACATGCTGGCTAGATCAGCTATTTCAAGGCCAGGTCTCCCTCAGAATGCCTCAACTCTGAAATTAATGGCGTAGCTATTGAGCCTGGAACTTAGCCCAGGGGGTGTTCCCCAGAATATGGTAGAAGTCATAGTCACAGCGGGGAAGCCAGCCTTATCAACAATATCCATTGGCCCTATTCTATACCAAGAACTCTCCGTTTTCTTCCACTCACACCTAAACTCAGGTCTGTCCGGAAGGTCTCTCACACAGCAGGTTTCAACCAATTTCGTCTTCTGCCAAAAACCTCTTGCCTCCAGACTTCTATGACATCCTTCCTTCAAAAGGTCGGCCATTGTAGGTCTCCATACAAAAGGGCTACGCGCATGGCACCTGAACTTCGGCCTCACGGCCCTACAAGAACCACCTTGTGATACTTTATGGGATGTTCCCATTAGCATTCTCATACAAACAGTGGTATTTGTCAGTGGCAAATATTTTTCTCTGCAGAGATGTCGGTAATTGCAGCGCTCTCATGTAAACCATCTTTTCTAGTCTTCAACCAAGACAAGGGTGCCTTTCGGCCGGTTTCATCCTGCTTCTAAGGGCGGTACACTCCTTCCACCTAAATGAAGACATCGCTCGGCTGTCGCAGTGCCCGACTCCAGTGCATGAGGTCTCAAAGGGCCTACATATGCAGGACCTCGTTAGGTCCCTACGCAGCGTATCCAGGACAGTGCCCTTGAAGAGGGTGGATTTTCTTTCTTCCTGTTTCCAGAGGGCAGCCATGAAAACATGTCGGCCTCTAAGACGCCTCTAACCAGATGGCTTTGTCTACTCATCCAAGATGCGGATACCATCGAAAACTCACTCATGTCGGCAGTGTTACGGCACATTCTACTACGGCCGTGGGACCTCCTGGGCCGTTCAGCACCAGAGGTCAGAGCAACAAGTGTGTAAGGCTGGCTTCAGACTTGCAAATGCATCTGCAGCGTTTTGCAGATGCATCTGCAAGCATCAGCATGCAGACCGCAGCCCCTATGTTTATAATGGTGCGCACCGCGGTCTGCAGATGCTTGCAGACCGCCGCGCGCACCCATTCACTCCTATATGTGATCTGTGCGCAGGCGGATGCTTGTGTACAGATCGCACACTCTCGTCCGCACCAGGGACGCGACATCTCGCGTCCATGGTGCGGGCGGGAATGTGTGATCTGTACGCAGGCATCCGCCTGCGCACAGATCACATATAGGAGTGAATGGGTGCGCGTGGCGGTCTGCAAGCATCTGCAGACCGCGGTGCGCACCATTATAAACATAGGGGCCGCGGTCTGCATGCTGATGCTTGCAGATGCATCTGCAAAACGCTGCAGATGCATCTGCAAGTCTGAAGGCAGCCAAAAGGTTGAGCCTACACATATACTCACGACACTGCAGCATGTACTTTCAGTCCTTGGCAAATGCAGGTCAGGGTAAATATGCTCTCCAGGCGGCAGCAGCCCGCCTGTCAGTGCATAGTTCTTCGCTGACTATGCTCAGTGTTAATAGTTCCATTGCTTTTTCCCACCCAGGGACTGCTTTGGGACGTCCCATGGTCCTGTGTCCCCCAATGATGTGAAGGAGAAAAGGAGATTTTTGTGTACTCACCGTAAAATCCTTTTCTTTTAGCCTCTAATTGGGGGACACCGCACCCACCCTGTTGCCCTTGTGGGCCTTAATTACAGTTCTAACATAGCTGTGCAGCTGTTACATGGTTATCTGGTTATATATGTTTGTCTATTATCACTCTGTTACATGTGAACTGTTTAAACATGTGCCTGTTGGTTACAGGCCTCATAGTACTGTGAGCCTGTTTGGGTACAGGCCTTGTTATTCGATTATTACTCCGTTAACTCTTCACTGTTTCCACATATACCAGTTTGGTTACAGGTCTTGTGGCCCTGGTATTCCCTTGTTAGCTATATCTGTTTCCTCAGGTTGCTTATGTGGTTACAGGCTCTGTGTTACTGTTATTATTCGGTAAATTCTCCTACTGCTTTAGCACAAAACTGGTGAGGCAACACCTGCTACAGGGGTGTATACTGCAGAAGAGGAGCCACTTAACTCTTTTTTTGCAGATTCTGCCTAGTGTCGCCTTTTAGTGGACGACAGCATAACACCCATAGTCATGTGTCCCCCAATTAGAGGCTAAAGGCCACGTTACACACAGATATATTGGTCACAGATCTCTGGTTGCAGTGAAATCATGGACACATTGTTCCACTTTGTGGCTGTGTACAAATGGAACAATGTGTCCACGATTTCACTGCAACCAGTGATCTGTGACCAATATCTGAACAGCTATGTGTGTGTAACGTGGCCTTAAGAGAAAAGGATTTTATGGTGATTACACAAAAATCTCCTTTTTTTTTTTTTTTTTTATTCATGGTATTCACTGTAAAAAAAAAAATTTGTGAAATTTACACTTTTGCCAGAAAAGTGTTTGGTGGCATAACCCCTTTAAATTTGTAAAAGAAAATAAAAATATATAATTATCTTTTATCCATTTTCCAGACTCGTAAGGCTTTCAAAAATTGTTTTTGTTTTTTTTTTTTTTGTGCTCTGAGCCAACATCTTTATACAATTTCATAGTGGATATAATGTTTTGATTGCCTCTAATTGAATTTATATAGTGTTCACAAAAAATGTAATTTCTTTTTTTTTTGCTATCTGGTTTTCCCCTTGATGCTATCGACCGATCAGATAAAATGTTGATCAGACGTCTATGAACACAAAGATATCAAATGTGCATTTTTTTTCCTTCTTGATGGGGAAAAACAAGGTGATTTTTAAAAATATCATATTTTTCTGAAACGCACACTTGTTCCCCCAAATTTTGGGGGAAGTGGGGGTGGGTTATATAATCTGAATCTATGGTAGATACTGCAGGGGATGGTGGGGGCAGCTCTGGAGCATGTACGGGGGCTGGAGGAGGCTGGGTGCAGGAGGCAGTGGGAGGTCACGTGCTCCCGCTCATTAGTCTCATATAATACTCACTGCAGCTGCTGCTGTCCATCACCTCGGTGCTGAAACAGTGCCGAGGTATGGACTGGAGGAGCAGCGCATATTATTTGTACCTACACCCCCCTCCCTTGTGATGGCACATGGCCCCCCCTGTGCTGCATATAGCCCTCCCATGTTGCTTCCCATACTAAAATAACAAACACTTTACTTACCCTCTCCAGCACTATGCTCCATGTCTCACTGCTTGCGGCACTTCCTGAGTCTCGGTGAAGCAGGTCATATGATCGGACTCGCAGAGATGTCACTCTGCTGTGCTGATCACATGCACGGCTTCCCCGAGACTCAGGAAACGCCGCAAGCAGGGAGACAAGGAGCATAGTGCTGGAGAGGTAAAGTTGCTTTCACACTAGCTTTTACATCTGCTGCATATCGTCTGCAGATGCAAACGCTGTGTCGAACACATTGTTAATTCTGTCACCGCAGCGGTGTTTAACTGCGTGCGTTGACAGAATTGGTCTCCATAGGAATCCATTTCCAGGAGGGAGGAGAGATGGGAGAGATTAGAGAGAGACAAGAGAGAGGAAAGATCGGAGAGTGACAGGAGAGATCATAGAAAGATTGGAGAGGAGAGAGAATCAGATTTTAATTAATCTCTATGGGAACGCATGCGTTCGCTTGCTTGGCCTGCCAATGGCACTGCGTTCCCATAGAAATACATGCATGCTTTGTGCGTTAACTGATAGTAGTGTACAAAACAAGCTCTCTTGTACATAAAAAATAAAATGCAACAAGATGCATTTTTTGTGCGTCCAGGAGACTGTGGTTTGAACGCAGGCAAACGCTGGCACAATGCATCCCCATGGTAACCATAGGGACGATCCATGCTTGCGGCGCCACACGCGTTCAGCTGGCTCTATACGCAGCGTTGTAAAACGCTAGGGTGAAACTGGTCTAAGTAAAGTGTTTGTTATTTTAGTATGGGCAACAGCATGGGGGCCATGGATCCAGCACAAAGGCCTGTGTCCAAGCATCGGCTGAACCAGACAGCATGTATCCAGGATCAAGGGGGCCTTTCCATCACAGGGGGCTGTGTACCATCACAGGGGGCTGTGTACCATCACAGGGGGCTGTGTACCATCACAGGGGGCTGTGTACCATCACAGGGGCTGTCGTACCATCACAGGGCTGTGTACATCACTGTTGGACGTGTGCCAGTGTGGAACGTGTGCAGCATGAGTGCTATATCCAATGTAAGGGGGCCATATCCAGATTACAGGTGCCAAATCGAGGATGGTGGGGGGCTATATCCCAGGATGAGGGGGCTATGAGGGCCATGTGTATGTCATGGACATATATGATCATGGACATATATATGATTTGTAAGATGGACACTGGCATTATAAAACGGACCCTGTTTAACATAAAAAAAAAAATTATCTTTTCCTTCACCAAATTTTAAGGTGCGCTTTATAATCCAGTGCGTGCTGTAAAGAGGAAGATACGGTGTATATGCATAATATATATAGATAGATAGATAGAGATATATATATAGATAGATAGAGATATATATATATATATATAGATAGATAGATAGATAGATACGCAGTGCCTACAAGTAGTATTCAACCCCCTGCAGATTTAGGTGGTTTGATAAGATGCAAATAAGTTAGAGCCTTCAAACTGCAAACGAGAGTAGGATTTATTAACAGAAGCATAAGTCTTACAAACCAAAAAGTTATGTTGCTCAGTTGAATTTTAATAAATTTTAAACATAAAAGTGTGGGTCAATTATTATTCAACCCCTCAAACCACCAGCATTCTGTTTGGTCCCCCTAAAGCATTAAGAAGTAGTTCAGGCACAAATAACAATGAGCTTCACATGTGTGGATTAATTATCTCTTTTGCCAGCCTTTTCTGACTATTTAAGACCCTCCCCAAACTTGTGAACAGCACTCATACATGGTCAACATGGGAAAGACAAAGGAGCATTCCAAGGCCATCAGAGACAAGATCGTGGAGGGTCAAAAGGCTGGCAAGGGGTACAAAACCCTTTCCAAGGAGTTGGGCCTACCTGTCTGCAC